>OZ010786.1:117017147-117676113 GCA_963932465.1 Maratus speciosus
GAAAGCACATTTATTTTACAACTAAATATCAATATTTTTGCGCAAAATTTATACACAGGTATATTAGGATTTTATAACTTATAAAAATTAAAAGAGGTTGTATAATGAATAATATAAAATCATTCACTGTGAAAAAAAGATAAGAAAAAACTTCTCAAAAGACCTTTTACCACTAAATATAACATATTTTTTCACAAAATTTTTACACAGACTTCGGATATGTTACATTTAAAGCTTAATTTTTACAGTGTTAGGACAACAAGAATTATTTTTTTAAATATTAAATCTCCTGATGGGGAAAAAAAACTGCGAAGGAAACACTTCTTAGAGTGCGTAATTACTCAGGACGTACGCTTCCGAGAGCATGGGGTTCCCACCTGTAGATTAGTTTGGATGGATTTTCGTTTAAATGTATAAAACCATACGAATTCGAAGGTGTGCGCTACCGAACTCAGCTGGGGTTCGTTAAGGTTATTATCATGGACCCAGGCCCCAGGAATCTGGACCCAGGCCCCAGGACCATGGACCCAGTGTCGGTCAGATCAGTTATCTCTATATTAGAAAAGGCATTGTAACGCGTCCGGCGCGAACCCATCGATTTTGCTAATCTCCGATAAGATGGAATCACGTTAGGCTTAATTTTGATTTCAGATGTGTAAGAGAAAACTTATCTGCTTCAATACAAATTTTTTCTACCTGGAATCCCTTCTGTTCAACATAATTTTCTTTAAAAGATTCAAAACTGATGACTGTTCAATGATTTGCGCAGTTGAAAAACAATTTCAGAAACCGAGTTAAAAACATACATTAGCGTAACATGTAAACAAGCGGTAACGAGTCATTCACTTGATTCAATGAATTGAAAAATAAACCATGGAGCTATTGCGCAAATCAACTACGGTGATCACCTTTCGGCCATGAAGCTTCCCACTCCGGTTAAACAGCGCATGTGCTAAGACTGACCTCCAATGGGAGTTCCGTGATATTCCTGTCTATATACAGATATCGTCAAGCGTATTCATTGATCGCAGCAATACGTATTTGCTGTCTTCTGTTTATAATTTCTTTGTATTACACATTATTAGGTATTTTGTTAATTTATTGTTTGTTTTTTAAATCTGATTTGTTGTGATTCCATTTTTAACTTTTCTTTTGATTTACTTAGATTTAATGTGTTCTTTGTATTTTCCGCCTATATAACCTAACCGGTGGAAACTTTAACCCTACCGTAATGTAGATATTACGAACCGTTCATTTTCTCTTGAAATAGCTCTTAATGTTTTGATATCCAGCATCAGTAATTATTTTTACAGTACCTTATGGCTTCATAGTTGAAAAGTTTTCTGCTGAATACCTTCTTCTGAAAAGAGCAACAGAAATAAATTTTCTGTACCTTTGTTTTGTTTACATATCGATTACGATAGAAATATTTTAATATCCAGGTGTAATTATTTTGACAGTGTACCTTATAGCTTCATACTTTAAAATTTCTCTACTGAATAACTCCTTCTTCTGAAAAAAGGCAACAGAAATAATTTTCTGAAAACTTTTGTTTTGATTACATATCGATTAACTAAAAACGTTCTTGACTCTTTAGAAAATGCAATTGAAATGATAATTTTAACGATTGAATCATTAATAAAAAATTATATGCTAAACTAAGCATGAAAAACTTAATATTTGGAAAGGCTGAGACAAATATAAATTTTTAAAGCAGATATCATACAATGAAGATTTAATCACAATGTTTTAACCAAAATAACTTTAAATATTAACAAATTTAAACAAAATGAAGTTTTTAATTCATTTTAAGATGATTGATTTTTCGCGAAAAAGGATAAAAAAAAACTTAAAACTATTTAGCTAGAAAAGACTATAATGTTTCTGTTGACAAATAAATGGATTTTTCAATGCTTACATTAAAGTAAATTTAAAATTCAATGTCAGAATTATAAATTAATTAAATTGTTTATTGTGGGATCCCCATAACTCAAAAAATATTTGAAAATAAGTTATCACCGTTTTTCCAATGTTTGTTGACAGACGATTGCGATTTGTTTTAAGAACCACCAAAATAACATTCTCTATGCCCTATCATATGATACATAACCAGTAGATTTCTAAACGGTTTCCACTTGAAAATATCTGAAGACCATTAAGATTACTAACTCAAAAGAAAAGTTCTTGATAAATTCCCAATAAGTCAGAGTGAATAAATTTCAAAACACATAATATGTGTAATGCTATTTTAAAAAGCTTCTTCCAAAAAGGAAGAAAGGCTTTCAGTGTTCATTCACATACACTGACAATAAAATTATCAGTGTTTCGGTTGGTGGGAAAACATTTAATGCATTTTATAAATGCTGTCCAATATGACATGATTTTTTTTTTGTAGGGGGGGGGGGGTGAGGAGAGCACAATTTAGTTGAGGGCAAGATTTGCAATACCATGCAGGATTTCATGGATCTTTTACAAAATAGGAAAATGTTGCATAATAAAAAATGCCGTGTGTTCTGCCTCATTAAATTTTTCTACAGACATGTGACTCTTTCCAATTTTTTTCCCCCCGAGAAAGCGATTTTTATTCTTTTGCGCGATTTTGCTAAATTTTCTGAATTTCTTCAAATGATGGTAGAAAAATATTGTTATTTTTACCAGTGAGTCACAAATTGAAATGACAAGATTTCCTAATCAACCAGAATGATTAATCGACAGATTTTGCGATTTTTTCTAACGACTGTTTGAGGAATTTCCGGCAGTTTACAGATGAACTTCACAATATTTCAAAGCAACCGATTAGTGGATTTTGAGCTTTTTCCGATGATCAACTGGCAATCTTCACGATTTTTTCTGAAGAATGAAGGAAGAATGTTGTTACTTTTTCCCCACAATTGATGAATTTTGCAGTTCTTTTCTTTTTCCTCTACCGATTGGGTAATTTTTGTGGGTTTTTTTATGTGACAAATTTCATTTTTCCCTCACAACCAACTGTCGATTTTTCATTTTCCTCTGCGACTGATTGATGAATTTTGTGATTTTTTAAGCGATAGATTGACAAATTTTGCTTTTTTTTTTTTTTTTTTTTTTTTTTTTGGCATGGCCAACTGAAGAATTTCCTGTAACCGATTGGTAAATTTTTCGATTTTTTTTCCTTCACGAGAACGATTTAGAAATTTCTCTACATACATTTATAATCTACAGTGATCATAGACAAAATTCATGCATTTACGAGATTCCTGTTTGCTGAATATTCTGTTTCCATTATTTTTTCTTTTTCTTTTTTCTTTTTCATTCCATTAATGCAGAACTATATAATACAGAGAACATGACTTGAACCTGCAAAATCCATTTTACTGACATGTTACTTTTCCGCGGAATTGCGCTTTTTTGGCACTGAATTTTATTATTCCGTGGGTCTATGCAAATATGCATTAAAATCTGTTGACATTTTTATGGGGGGGGGGGGGATAACAGAAGAAGTACAAGAAAAACACGAGTACCAACTGTGCCAAATTAAGCAAATTTCTTCAAAGGATCGCGGGAAAAACGCAATTTTTTTAAAGAATTGAAAAAAAAAAAAAAAATTCAAAGGGTCGCGGAAAAACACGATTAACGTTAAAGGATTGTAAAAAAAAAAAGTGATTTTCTTTAAAGGATCACGGGAAAACATTACATTTCGAGATTAGGCTAAATAATGCTATAAAAAGCGATAAAATATCTTTGTTATGATTCACTACCGTTTCATCGCACAAACGGCGACATTTTCAAAAATTTGAAAATGTCGCCGTTTGTGCGATGAAACGATCGTCAATCTTAATAAATATATTTTATCACTTTTTTGTAATTTTGCAAAAAATACTTTGGTATTAGTCACTTTTCAAGATTTATTATACCAAAAAACTCACCAAAAACTTTTGATAGTTGAAGCGGACTGTTTAAATTATGCAGTTTAATTGCATATTTGGGGCATTCTCACAATCTTTTGACTTTCATGTCCCTGAATAATAATTTTTATTTTAATACACTTTTTTGTGTTTTGTTTTAAATTTCATATACTGGAGAACATCCCATTGCATGATTGCACAACAATATTCACGAGATAAATAAGTTTTGGACCATGTTGGGGGTCCAAATTCCAGGAAAACTCCTATACCGTCCCGTGTCCCTGATGATGATTTTTAAGTTTTGAGCTGTCTGGATAAAATTGTTTCAATAAAAATAATTCGATGTAATTTTTTTCTGAAACTGGAACAATTGTTTTATATAAATAATTAGCTAAAAATTAGCCTGCATACATTTTTAGGGTTGTTATTATTTTTTAAACTCTGTCCCTAGGTTTTAGATTTTTTTACCACCCCTCTTCTAAAATTATACAGAAAATCACTTCAGATGCAGCCACAGAATTTTTTTCAAGTTTTTTCGCATGCAGAAGTATGCTGGAGAAATAATGTCTAAAATTCTTTGGCAGAAAATTTACTGTAGAATTTAAATCAGCATTTAAATATCAATTTCAAGCATCGTGGCTTTATTGGTAGTCTCACCGTCCCAAAGTTTATTCCTGCACTTTTCGAGGTAAATTATTTTTTTTAATGTAATCCAATGTAAATAACTGTTTCTGAAAATCAATGAACAATGTGGCTATCACTTAGTCTTAACATGATTTTCCTAAAAACCGGTGGTCATTTTCCTTACCGTCCCTTTTTTTTAACATTTCGTCCCTTTTTTCCAATACCATCCCCTTTTTTTACCATTTCGTCCCTTTTTTCCAATACCATCCCCTTTTTTCCCATTACCGTCACTTTTTTAACACCCCTTTAAGACAATGTTATACAAAAATTCTGTATTAAAAGTACTACATTGTTATTATTTGTTATTTGAATGTCCTGTGGGTACTGTGCAAATTCATTATTAGTAAAAATGTAGAAGAAAATAAAAAGTTATAGGGGTAAAATGGTAAGGAAAATTAAACTCGCAAGTTTAACTTAAACCTCAGTTAAATACAAAATTTTTCGCTGCTGGCCATTTTTTCTTTATTTTGAATCATTAAGGCATTCGTCTATCAGATTAAAATGTTATTTTAGCAAGTTTAATTTTGTCAGATGTTTTTTCCCAAAAGTCAAAAGATTGTAAGAATGCCCCATTTGTTTTATTAAAATGTCTTATATTTCTTATGATATATTAGAGGGTAAGCCTATTTTACCCAGAAGTATTGTTAATGATAATGGTGTGTTTATTAGAACATAAACAAGCCGAACTTTGCTCATCTAAACACTTGCTTGATGGATTTCTTCTGCATTGGTTTTATGTGCAGTAACATACTGAAGAAAATTCAAGGTTTTTCTTACTGTTGATTCCAGTTTCTGTGCATACTTTTATTCGTTATATTTGTGTCGACACCAACTACGTGAAGTTTGAAAATTAGACGCTAATAACAATATTTTATTCTTGTATTCTCTAACGAAGGTTATGTATATAGTTGAAAGTACTAAGAATTATTAAAGTAATTTAACACCTTTTTAAATATTTTGTCATCTTTTAAGTAATTTGCACATTGTGTAATTTTAAGTTTAGATTAATTTTGTTCGTAGACAATTAGATTTATATAGAAAGAAGTTTTGTAATGGCAACAAACATACTAGTGTTTGTTTCGTGTAATTTGTTGACAATGTTTATATAATTTCAAAATGAGACTTGCAGTGAAATCTCAAAGAAAAAAATTATTTCTGTGAAATCAAAAAGAATATCTTACTTTCTTTAACTTCTTTTCAGTTTTACTTTCTTCTATCTTTACGAGAAGAAAAGACTGGATTTGTGAAAAGTTTCGACTTTCGGTTTTCGGCCGATTTATACGATTTAGAATGTCCTGAACATGATTGGACGGTTTTTACAAATCTCTGTCTGTGAATCTGTGTGTGACATAAATTTTGTGGGCGCTCTATCTCAAGAACGAATGCAAGGAATTAAAAAAAAAAAAAAAAAAACTTTACATACTTTTATACCTTGATATAAATTGGTGCTGATTAGTTTTTGGTGCAAATTGCTCCACAGGTGACGCTGCATTTTTCACGATGTCCGCAATAGCTCTATCTCAAGAACTAATGCACAGATTTTCATCAAACTTCAGATTCAGTTTGACGTTGACATAAGTTGTTTCTGACTATGATTTGGCGTAAACCGCCCAATAGATAGTTCTGTTAAGCTGCATTTTTCAAAATTTACACAATTTTAGCAATAGTCCTCTCTTAGTAACTGATGCGCGGAATTTCATCAAAATTCATATTTCGTTAGATCATGACATAAGTTGGTGCTGATTAGGTTTTCATGTAAATCACATAACATGTGGCGCTGCTTTGCTGCATCTTTTACAATTTTTCGATAGAAATAGGGGTTTCTGTGGCTGAATGGTCAAAGCACCAGACAGCTAATCGCTTGCGAGCGGAAGAAATTGTGGGTTCGATTCCCGCTGGTTCCATTGCACACACTCTTTGTGTGGAACTCCCAGGGTGTATTTCTCTTGTGTTGTAATATTTCCTTGTGCTATCTTGTCTCCGACTTATAAGCGGGCTCTCATGTCAAGCACACAAGTCGCATGTTTGTTATTCAATAAATAAATAAATCTCAAAAACTACTGCACGAAATTTAATCAAATTTCATATTCTGATACTCTTTCACATAAATAGATCTTTATTAGACTTTGGTGTATACTGTCCAAAGGTGTCAATTTTACGTTCTTTGGGTTGGGGATTTTGATTGCAGACATCTAAGCATATGGGTGCCAAAATTCAATGATTTGTTTGGAAAATGCGATGCTTATATCTCTTTTTTAAATTCAACAAATTTATATCTTTTGAATCCTCGTGATAGGCCTAGAAATCAGTTAATTTTGACATTGAAATAGCCGAATTTTCAATTATTAACATGTATGAGATAGATGAAAATTTTGGGATTGGCACAGATTGACTAGTTTTTACAATAGAAAATACAACATATCAACCGTTTGTTTGGTGTCAGTTTCCAACCAATACGATTAATGTCAGACGATTAATGTCACGACTAAAATCGTCTACATTAATGTTACAAACAAATGAAGGCCTATGAATCATTATATAGCCCCTTTTTTTGTCTAGTTTCTTTAATGACATCATCTTTTTGCTACATTTGTGTATTATTTTGCGATATGGTGACACCCTACACTGTTAAAAATTTTGCAGCATTCTGGCAGGTCATTCGACCGTTTTTTGAAAAAACGGTTTCATAACCATAATTTAACTATATTCTGACCATAAAATGGCCAATAATATGGTCAGAATAGTGTTAAAATTACGGTTGTGTAACCGTTTTCGGAAAAAACGGTCAAATGACCTGCCA
This sequence comes from Maratus speciosus, assembly GCA_963932465.1. Taxonomy (NCBI): domain Eukaryota; kingdom Metazoa; phylum Arthropoda; class Arachnida; order Araneae; family Salticidae; genus Maratus; species Maratus speciosus. The sequence continues at coordinate 117,024,516 of OZ010786.1, forward strand.
TAATGCTGCAAATTTTTAACAGTGTATGCATGCTTTACTGTAGATATTTAAGAGTGGTTCGGAAATGTGGTTTCTTAAGCGGATGCGAATGACGTCATTTTACATAAAATAAAAGCGTGTGCTGTAAATATTAAAATTGAAATATGTTTTGTACTATTTATATATACATATATTTTTTTTCATCGGGGGCGACACTAAATTCTGAAAAAGCAGAATTCCTGTTTTCTTGTTTTTAATTTAATTTTTTTTTTTTTTTTAATGTTAACGACAAATTTAAAAGACTTAATTTAAGAAATATACTGTTTTATCAGCTTTAATTCTAAACAAATGTGTGATCTTATCCAATTAATATACATAAACTCATATAGAAACAGTATATTAAAATTATCTTTTAGAATTTTGAAAATGCCTAAACATCAATTTTTAAAACACAGTGAAAAGTGATAAGAAATCAATCTGACAGCTCTATCCTTATACTTTCAAAAACATTCTCTCGGGAGGTGGATTTTAAAATATGGCGCATTAAGATGTCTGTGCAGTAACATATATATATAGTATGGAGATAACAATATTTTCGAAAAATTCGTTCTGAAAATGGATATTTACTCCCAGAGGATTAAACGAGTTCCTGGATGGTGGAACTGTCTGGCATATTAGATTACCTTAATGAGGAATGAATATCGTGCTGCAGATGCTTGTTATATTTCACCTTTCGGAGGTTTCATATATTGGATGAGTAGGCATGACAGAGGAGTAATTTATGAGCATTCTGAAATATTTAGGCCGTTGCATTATTTTAACGTCTGCTTTTTATCGCTGTTTTGTCTTCATGTACTATAGATTTTTTAAAAAAATACATATTTTACCATAATTTAGACCAAATAAAGGAGAGAAATAGGAATTTCATTCATATGGATCTATTGCTAAAATTGATACATAAAAAAAGGTTTAGAAATTCTATACAGTTTTATGCCATGAATTTATATTATACACGGTTACAGTGTCTAGAATGCACTACGTACGTAAAAGAATTCCCCAGTTCCAATGGTGTATTATAACAGCTCAATTTAGACAACTAGGGGGGGGGGGGGGTTCCGCCCCACTGCTCGTTACGCTCACCAACCCCCCGCGTAATCGCGAAGCAATTCCTATTTTCTACCCAACCCCATACGTAAATGTTTCGCGTTTCATTTCTGGATCGCTTCGCGATCCCTTATTTTCTATGCATCCAATTTTTAAATTCCACTTGGTACAACCGCGCTCCTCCCCAAATCCTGACAATTTTATTTTCTATCTCCAAGCACATAATCATTAGAGCTTACAGAGTTTCATAATTATGAGAATTATTAAATATAAAATCATTAAAAAAGGTAAAATTTAAAATTTGTTTGAATAATTACAAATTAGATAAATTTTTAATTAAATACAATTATAAATTATTAGAAAATTTAAAATAAAAAATATTGTAAATTTAAAGAAAATATGTTAAATTTAAAAAGTAACAATTTTATTAAAGTTATTTGGAATTTTTTTTCCTTATCTTTGTAATGAAGTCGCTAATTTGTAGTTACAGTAAATAATTTTATCATATAAATCTCCTCTCCTCTGAAATTTTCACTTCGCCGCCTTTTCTTCGGCAACATATATGTGTAAAATTATATATATAGTTACGAATATTGTAAATAGTTAGTGTTTGAGCTTAAACATAATGTAAATAGTTCAATTAAGCCCTTTTCATAAGCTAATATTAGTTTTTGTTGCATTGAAATATCTCAATCTGTTGATTTTCTGCAAGCAAGTAAACCCTAATCGATTTCAGTGGGAGTCTATAGAAATTTGGCGAAATGCTGGAAATAGCGCCAAGTTGGCGTCACTTTTGGCGACTAATTTTGGTCGCCAAATTTGGCGATATATCGCCAAGCTGGCGACAAACTTGTCGACGTTTGGCGACAGAACCGGGTTCCCCCTCCCATAGTAAACCCCCTTATAGCGTCAAAAAGCTCTGACCAATCAGATGCGTTTCGCGGTATTTACGCAGATTTTTATTTGTCCATTTCCAAATCGTTACATTTTTTTATACATATAGAAAGATTTACAACAAGCTATACATCAAATTGAAAGTAAATTCACCTAGTTTTTCTTGCAAATGTTTAATATGTGTACCTTTAGTAGTTATACGGCACACATCCAATCTAAAGTCCAATTCTTCCCACACTTCAGTTGACAAGTCCGGAGTAATGGAAGAAACAGCCTCTTTAATTCTATGTCTCAACTCTGGCAAATCATTAGGTTCATTTTAGGTTTACATTTCAGAAGTTTTTTTCCTGCAAATGTTCAATATGTGTACCTTTAGTAGTTATATGACACACATCCAATCTAAAGCCCAATTCTTCCCACACTTCGGTTGACAAGTCCGGAGTAATGGAAGCAACAGTCTCTTTAATTCTATGTCTCAACTCTGGCAAATCATTAGGTTCATTTTAGTTTTACATTTCAGAAGTTTTTTTCCTGCAAATGTTCAGTATGTGTACCTTTAGTAGTTATATGGCACACATCGAATCTAAAGTCCAATTCTTCCCACACTTCGGTTGACAAGTCCGGAGTAATGGAAGCAACAGCCTCTTTAATTCTATGTCTCAACTCTGGCAAATCATTAGGCTCATTTTAGATTTACATTTCAGAAGTTTTTTTCGGTAGTTTACGCTTTTAAATCTTCAGCCCAACAATACTAATTTATGTTCAAGAGTCGCCATTTTGAGGATGTGGCACAGCAAACGAGTAAATAACAAAGCAGTATTTGCGGTCGCGTTTATCTAAGACCGTTTGAGTTACTCTTTATTTCTGACCTTGAACCAAAACTGTACGATGTTTACAGTTGATGCTATTAAAATTTATAACTGGGATATTCTTTTATAGACACCCTGTACATAGTGTCGTAATCAAAAAGCGGGTCCGTAGTTGAACAATTACATCTTCACCAGAGGGCGCTATGATTGAATCTACTGTTACGAATGAATAGAAATCCAGTTTGTTTTTAGATATTTTTGAAGCAATTTAAATTAGCGATAAACTTATTTTTGAAAGATAAATTTTGCGAAAATCAGAATAAAAAGGTTTTATGGTGTAATACGCGATACATTAGGAAAGAGCAAAAATTTAGGCATTAAGTATGCAACATCCGATTTGAGAGCGGTTTTTTCATTTAGAAATTCACAATTAATACCAGAAAATTTTGAATAGTAATTTTCTTTTAATATATTTGTGGAACATCTATCATCTTATAAAGTAAAAATAACTTATAAAACTTTCCGGAGAGAATTGGGAAATTCTAAATAAATAAAACGCTTTCAAATAGGATGTTTCATACTTAATGACCTAATATTTTTAATGCATTTCGCACCACATATTTCTGGACGCTCTAATTAACGCTAAGTGTGTACGCTTTTAAGCAATAAATGCGATGGCAGTGCCGCCTATTCATTCTAAAGCAATACTGGTACACACAAATTCAACACTATATATTTCTAGACACTGTAACACAGTGTCCCTAAAAATGCATTAACATTTCTACTTTTTATTTCAAACTGTTATCTGCATGTATTGGATACATTTTAAAATACGTATTTATGTGGACAGTATTTCAGACGTGAACTACATTCGTTGTCGTAAATTATTTCTGAATGATCTATGTGTTACTTAAAAGGCTCTTTTGGGATACGAATTTGCAATATATTACTATGCGATATCTATAGAGTAAAATATAGTATACAGGTCAAAATAATTTCGCAAACGTCGTTCGCGAGGGGGTTATTTACCCTATAGTAATTAAACAAAATACAAGATATTAGAATTGTGTTTTATATTATATTACTTTAGTGAAGAATTACTATTATGTTATGGATACTTAGTAGTCACGACAAAGGTGTAATTTATAAACATTCTGGTGTATTCTCCTATTTGTATTTTTTAAAATATAAATTTCATCACAAATTTTTTTCTTGTATCCATATATAAATTCTTTTATATATATTATATTTTCTGCTTTTTTTAATAGATCATAAAACTGTATTTATACATATATAGGATTGATTTTAATTTTTTTTTGTAAATAGTAACTCTTTCATAAACTGCTATTTACACTTTCATCTAACAGTTATGAGAAGTCCACAAACACTTCTAAATTGTTAAGTAATGTTATATATGATAACAGACATACTTTTGTGCAGAAACCGTACATTAAAATTATCTTTCAGACTAATGAAAATTTCCCTTTTACGTGAATTTTCAAAGCATACTGGAAAATGAATGCTAAGAAATCAATAGGACACTTAGTTTTGAAAAGTATAATTGTTTTGAAAAATATTCACTCTGGTGGATAATTTTAAAGTATTCTGCACTATCTGTAGCGTAATGCTTATTATATAGGGATAACAATATTTTATTCTCAGCGAATTAAACAAGTTCGGGCAGGGTGGAAATGTCTGGAATATTAGATTAATCCAATGAGGAATGAACGTTGTAACGTAAATATGTTACAGATGCTTGTTACATTTCGCCTTATTTAGGTTTCATATTTGGTGAGCATTCAAGACAGAGAAATAATTTAGAAATTTTCTGAAGCAGTTTTGATAGTGCATTTTTTAACAATCGATGTTGGTCGTTGTTTTTCTTTTCTGAAATATAGATTTTCTTAATGTATGTTATAGTATCCTTTACAAAAAAGTATGTAGAAAGATGAATTACATTAACCATTTATCTGCTGACGGTATACTTGAAACTGCTATTAAAATAATATTGTTATAAAATGCATTTTATACAGTGATTAGTTGTAATACAGTTTAGAATGAGTTATAGATGCATTACTTTATCTTGTTCCAAAAACATTTTTGGTTACAGAAAACAAAAATATTTTTAAAAGGGTGATTTCTTTTCCTTTGCATCTTTCCAGCTATCTTGGCATTCAGGAGGGGGAGGGGGATTTTTCAATTCGTAAATGTTTCTATATTTCAATTGTAAGAACTTATACTTGTGCATTTCCTAATTCTACAAAATACTAAGAAAAATATTTAAAATAAAAGATTTGAGTGGCATTATAAATATTACTCAAAATCTCTATAAATTCAAATTTAATTAATCCTTCTAAAATTTATTAAATAGTTATCTAAATCTTCTAATGAAGTTTAAGCAATTCACGAAAAATGCTTTAGAAGATAAAGTTTTCATGAATTCATAATTCAGTACATAAAGGGTTAATATAGATTACTTGATAAAAATACATACATAAAAAGTGGACAAGAATTTCTATCGAGAAAAAATTGTCGAGTTACATTATACTCGATTTCCCTAAAAATGCATGTATAGTTCAAATGTTAATATGAACTAAGTTCACTTTTAAGTTTACAAATAGTGGAGTATACATTCTGAATTTTACAGATTAAAAAAAATAGAGTGATTCCTGTTTCAAGAGCAGATTATTACAGATTTTCTTACTGGTAATACAAATTTTTGTTCGTGTATTTTTTGAATACACCACTAGCTGTACATTTTTCTCGGATAGATGAATGTCCGGGATTTATTCGGGTTAGGATTTCCGTTTGAAAGTCGCTTGTTTATTAATGATTTATTAGTTTTATAAATGATTGTTTAAATCTCTAAAATATATTAGTTTCTTAGTTTTTAAATACAAAGACGTTTTTCAGAATTATTAGTAACTTGAAAGAGGTTATTGTAAATTTTTAATTCGTCATTATATTATAATTTATTAGAATAATAAAAATCAATCTTTTTTTTTCTTTTTTTTTTTTTTTTTTACACTATGTGCTGCTAAGATATTTCAAAAAATTATGGTACTACTTAGTTATCCCGTCGACCAATTTTGCCAAATTATATAAATCGCCTAACCACTCGCAAAATAATACAAATTGACATAATTTTTATTTTAAATAACGAAAGAACAAATAAATTAGTATAAATTAATAAAAATGCAAGTAAAACGTCGAAATAAAAATTACTTGATGACGTAAACACATGTAACTTGCTTAAAGTCAAGTGAATGTGACATTTATGATAAACCATTATTTCACTTAATCTTATAGTTTGGCGATAGGTTTTTAGTCGACGAGATGACTAAATAGTACCAAATTTATTTATAGATTTCAAATTTTAGTGACTTTTTTATTCAAAACTCCAGGTATTTTTGAATAAAAATGTTATTTTTATTTCTTTGTCGTATTATTATGATAATTAATAAATTGAAGGGATACTGTAATTGTATATATTTTTTTACTAGCAGAAAAATAAAATATAATAATCATGAGGATTATATTTGAAAACGTTTATGCTACAAAGTAATGGCATTTATAAATTAACTTCTACGACCATTCCTAGAAATATGAAACATCATTAAAACTTCGTTTTTTCTTATACTATGTAACAAAATTAAGTAATTGGTATCCCGTTTCATAGGTTTCTCTTTCGAATTTAGAAAAAAAAAATAAAATATAAAAAAAAATATATATGTAGAACTAATTAGGTAATGTCTACTCAAAAATAATTAGGGTATGTTTTCTCTGGAGTAACTAGTTTGTTTCAATTTAAAAATGGGCACGAATTGGTAGGCATTTTTTTTAAACATACATTTAAATGGAATTTTTAAATATATTTTAAAACATTTAATTAATAAATTTTCCAGTATCACTTTCTTTTCAATCATGTTTCGTAGAAGTAGTTTACTTCTTTTATAATTCTGCGAATTTGATTTGAGTTCTACCTAGTAACTTATTTTGAATATTTCTAATACAAGTCTTAAAAAGAATTAACAGCCGCTATTTAATTTAAAACCGCAAAGAAAAATTATATTTTCATTGAAATATTGGCGTTTCTTAACAAAATACCTTTTTTGTATTATTTTTGTTATATTTTTTTAGTTCACACTAATAATAGTGCAAGCTAAATTATTATTTAAATATCGAAAAGCTCACTTCTTAGAAAATTCCAAGAATCTAAATATTTTTGATACGCTATACACGAAGTCATATAATTAACATATTATTACGTAGGTTTTCCTTTTGAAATTATAAATATAAAAAAATAAAATTATAATCGCAGAACTGATTAGAAAATATCTATTCAGACATAATCAGAATATGTTTTTTCTGAAATTACTAATTTGTTTTTGATTATAAAAGCGGCGGAATTTATAAATAAAACCTTTTAAGAATATGTTTAAGTGAGATTTAAAGTATAAGTTTAAATATTTAATTAATGCGAGGACGCGTAAATTTCTTTTTATTCATGTTTCATGGAAAATACTTTCTTTATTTTAAATTATTTTAATTTGGATTGTGTTCTAATTTTTAATTTATTTTGAAGATTCCAATGCAACAGAAGAATAATTTTAACAGATATTTAACTTAATAATTTACAGTAAAATTAAATTTTCAATTAAGTACTTATCTAGACATTTATCACAAAAATACATTTATTATTTTTTACCGTGTTATTGTGATAGTTAATATATAGAAAAATATGGTGTAATTTTAATTATTTTTCACTAACATATATATATTCACCAGGATTATATTGGAAACCATTCAAGGAATAAAGTATCACATACGTCTACTGCCAAGAGAACCCGAGCAATACGATCATAAAAATGATTTTATACTATTACAGATGAAATTATATAACTAGTATCTCAATAAATATTTTTAAATTTTGAAAGTAAAAATATAGAAAATACAAACATATTCCAGGAATAAATTAATTTCTACTTAAAAATAAACAGAATTATTTTTTTCTCCAGCGAAATAACTATTTCCATTTAAAAATGAGAATAAATTTGTAGATAAGAATCTTTAAACATATTCCCTTAAGCGGAATTTTTAAGTGTAAGTTTAACCCTTTACGATCGTATTAATTTTATACATAGGTGTCATGCTGGTCGGAATTAATTTTCGATTAACGAACATTAATACATAATATGCAAGATTAGGAAGGGAAAAAACACATTAATTTTTTTTTAAACCTTACATATATGCATCACAATAATATGTTTTAATTTTATGCAAAAATTATATTGTATAGTTCTCCATCGTGTGGTATCTTTCAGAGCACTCTCCAATAGGCAGCCCTTCATTTTTTCTGTTTGGACATACAGAATAATTTTTGCTCTTTACATCTTATATATTATCTTTTTTAAACTACTTTCAATTTCACGGTACACTTTTTTCGTATTAACTAAAAAATATTTTAAGAAGCGAAATGCCTAATTACACTTAAACATAATTAAAAAAAAATATTTCGAATTCTATGTATCTCCGAAGTTTGTCGACTTAATATAAGATCAATATGGTTCTTTGCTGTGGTGGCTGAGAGCAGACATATGACTGGAACGGTAAAAAATTTTTGGTGGCTGAGAATAGACATAAGACTGGAACGGTAAAAAAAAAAAGGCTATGGTGGTTGAGAGCAGACATACGACTGGAACGGTCAAAGTATGAGCATATGTCTGGAACGTTAAAAAAGCTGTGGTGGCGGAGAGCAGACTGACTGGAGCGGTAAAAAAAAAAAAAAAAAAAAAAAAAAAAAAAAAAAAAAAAAAAAAAGCTATGGTGGCGGAGAGCAGACATACGACTGGAACGGTAAAAAAGTTTTGGTTGCTGACAGTAGACTTACGACCGCAAAATGTTAAGGCTGTTCACAAATCCAAACTTCTACTTTCTGACACGTTTTTAAAAATTATTTTTGTTCTCAAACTTATCAAATTGGCTGATACACTTTTTAAGAAATTATGTTATTGAACTGTTTTTTTTTTCCGTTAATCGTCAAAGACAGAAGATTGTTCAGAACTGTTGTCAAAGTTAGCGTTTCGAACCGATTTTCCTTATGCAACAGGCGCAGTAAAAATAAAGAAAGAGACAATAATCGATTTGAAATGAAGATGTAATTCACTTAAGAGAAAACAAAAAATACTGTTCGATTTCAAATCACTTCAATAAACTTGTTTGCTAGTATGATGTTTTATGTTTAAAAATGTGTAAGGATAGGGGGATATTTTTTAAAGAATCGCCTTAAACATTTAATTAATGCATAACCGCGTAATTTTCTTTTCATCATGCTTCGTAGAAAAAATATTTTTTTTGTTATAATTTTATCTTATTTCGAATTTATAACTTAATTTGAATATTTCGAAAAATGTATTTTTTATCAGCTATTTAACTTAAAGCTGTAAACCAAATTGAATACACAACACCATTACAAATTTAATTCGATCTAAGCGCAGCCATTTCTCCTCAAAATATACTTTTTTTAGAACATTTATCGTATTATGAGGATAGTTAATACATCGAAATGATAACATTACTTCAATTTCATTTATTCCCATGAAAAACTACAAAAAATTAATCATTAGGATTATAATTGAAACCATTCAAGAAGTACTAAAATATCATATAAACTCACTTCCCAGAACATTTCTAGAAAAATGAACATCATTAAAATATTTTATCAGATTCTTTGCATGAAAGTATATAATTGGCATCAAATTACACAGGTTTCTGCTTTGAAACTAAATATAAAAAGTACGATAAATGTATATGTGCAGAATTAATTGGGAAATGTTTACTTAGAGATCGTTAGAAGATATTTTTTCGGAAATTATTAATTTGCTGCCACTTTAAAAGGCGAATGAATTTATAGTAAAACATTTTTAAACATATGTATTTAAGTGGAAGTTTTAGGTATACGTTTAAATATTTCATTAATGGATGACCGCATAAGTTTCTTTTAATTCTTATTGCTCAGAAAATATTTATTGTTTTTATTTCTACTAATTAAGTTTCAATTCTGTTTTATATCTCGGTTTGAATATTTAAATAATCAAATCAAAATATCAAAATTATCAAGTGATAATTTTGAACAGCTTTTTAACATAAAACAGGAAAGAAAATTTTGGGGGACTGAAACAATCTATGATATGGAGATAAAGTGATGAAAACTCGAGACTCTTTTGTACAGATTGATCATGGATACACCATACAAAAAGACAAATGTTTTTTTTTTCTAACTCTTATCCCTATTAAGATATATGAGAATATAATATAACCTCTTCCAATTTTCCCATGATCGAAAAAAAAAGTTCCTTTATCTTAGGAAGCCTTTGAAGCCAACAAATTTCAGAAATTTAAAAAAGCATTTCTAAATTAAAAGTGTCTTTTTACGCCAGTATTTTTCGAAAACGTTTTCGAGTGGTTTTCATCTACAGTGTATCCGTAAAGTAATGGTGCACTTTTGACCGATCACAGGAAATCAAGGAAACAAGATGGAAATGTAAAATCTTCACCAAATTAAAGGAAAAATTCTCCAATTTTCATACCTGTTCAGTGCAGTTCAATGTGGCCTCCATTTGAAACAGAGAATTACAGGCGTTATTAACTCTATTACACCAGACGTCCTTAACTGTGTGTGGGAAAAACTTGAATATCGTTTAGATGTGTGTAGGACAGCAAATGGAGGCCACATCAAACTGCACTGAACAGGTATGAAACTTGGAGAGATTTTCTTTTATTTGATGAAGATTTCACGTTTCCATACTGTTTCGTTGATTTCCTGTGACCGATCAAATGTGCACCATTACTTTATGGACACACTGTATATTAATCAGTTTTCTTTACTAGGAATATCCGTTTTTCGGATGCTTTTAGTCCTCAAGCGAAGTTTGTAACATAATTTTTAGATGTAAGAGTAACAAAATAATATTGATATTAATGTTAATATTTGCGCTGTTAATTTATCATGTTCGTTGGACAAAACAATGTTTACTAGAGAATAGATAGAATCTGAAAACTGATATGATATTTCGGGTTGCGAAAATTGATTAATACACTTCAAATGTACTCGTTACCAAAAAACGTTACCAAAACGTTTACCGTAAAATACAGAAAGCAAATAAAATTTTAATTTCAGATTTCTTATTTACATCTCTGAATCTAATGGTATCTGAATATAAAAGAACGCTTTTTAGAATCTTTGCTAATTCGGAATAAGTTTTGTTATATTTTTGTAAACTTTAAGAAAGATATTAGCTTGATTAAGAAACATTTGTCCTTTTTTATATTGTATGCAGCATCCGTTCCTTGGTGTTTAAATTGGTTTTCATTTAAAGAAATGTGTCAAATTTCACAAGATGTTTCCTGTTCTTGTTTAACACTTTATTTACTGCATTATGATCTACTGCATTTTTTTCATGTAATTTATTTTTCAGTTACTACAGTGAAAATTAAAGGAAATACATAAAAATAATATTCACCTGGGAGAAATTTAATTCTTTAGAGGTGCAATTAAAGTGGCACTTTAAAGTGCCGTCAGTACACTATGCCTCGAATATTCTCGAAACAGGAAATTCACATGGTATTTCAAATAAAGCTTAAATTCTGAAAAATGCTAAATAACATGAAGACACTCGCATGTTAACAATAAAAAAACATTATATTGACATAGTTTTACTGTACATATGAAAAATGAGTAAAATTTAAAATTTGATGATATTAAAAAAAAAAAAAAAAAAAAAAAAAAAAAAAAAAAACTATTTTTTTTCAAGTTCAATCTTGTTAGAAGTCCTTTAGTTATGCGACGCCTATATTCCAGGGACAACATGCTCTCCCGCATCTCCACACATGCAATATATGAACATACATATGCCATTTCTTCCATAGCAAAAAAGAGCCGTTTCCACAACTTTCTCGATTTCCTATAAAAAATAATAATGACACAGAAAAGAAATACCAAGAAAATCAGTACTACTCTAAAATTTATTAATTGCAATATAAAGCAGATAAAAACGATGGATAATTACATAGACGAAAAATAAACAAGAAATTTTTCTTCAACGCCAGTGTACTGGCGTTACTTATAAGAAGCACGGGTAATTCAACTGTTTAATCAAATACACACACCGTTCACCTAAAATAGCTACTCAAATTGTATTCCAAGGTCATAATGAACACCTAAAACAATCCAATACTTATATTACATCCTTTACTGTGTTTTCAGCAATAAAAAGGACGAGTGTGACAATCTATACAAAATGCAGGCACAAAACACATCGGCTGTTTCAAAGATAGCCTCCTTCCTCGCTAAAGTAACACACCTAGAACTACTGCTGCGATGTATCCTGATAAAGTGGAGTTAAAAGAGTGTTTTTGCAACGTATCATTAGAATATTAGTAATATTCATTATGGGATGAAAGTTTAAAGTGAGTGGTACTTATAAGTACCGTCAGTAGATAAAGGGTTCAACATTGAAATTTTTACAAGTCAAAAATGGAAAAAAGATAACAGCCTACTTTTTTTTTCCTGGAGATGTTTAGGAGTAGTAATAACACATATGAACATTCATTTTGTTATCCCTTTTCTCTTCATAAACATAATTTCAAAAATTGGCAATTTGACTGCATTTTGACTTTATATTTCAATATATCAATATATCAATATGTTTTAATCATCAATATATCAATATGTTTCAATATATTTTTTAAGTACTCAATTTTTAGCAAATAACACAGATATACAGTCGGACCTCTATTTAACGAGCCTCTATTTTGCGAACTTTTCCTTGGAACCAAGAACATTTTGCTAATTTCTTCGTAAAATAACCTCCAAATAGCGAAGTGCATTCTCTATTTAACGAACTTTTTCTTGTGATCTAATTTTTATTTTCTTCCCATACCTCAAAATATTTCTGGACATTTAAAATTTATTCTTTTTTTAAACACATTTTATGACGTTCAATGGCCTTGACTGGTTTTACCAGGCACCTTCTTTGTCAGCAGTGAGAATTGGATAAGTACGGAGGACGAAGACGATAATCCCTTAGAGTAACTTTAAAAAAGGCGGATACAGCTGAGAGAAAAAGAAGAAATTAACCATGATGTGCTGATTGATGATTGTATTTCACTTAATTCTGAAATTGGGACCACCACTAAAAATTGAAACACTATCCAAATTGGATATTTGCAACAATGTGAAAAATAAAAACAATACAGCAATGAATTGCGATGAAGACGAATATGATGATGATGGAAATGATCATGATGCAGAAATTAACAAAACTTCGTATGATGAAATGCTAAAATCATTTGAAACAATCCGACGCGGATTACAGTTAGAAAAAAATACGCATGAAGGGGGTTTTGGTGCATTGCAAAGATGCGAGACGTATTATGAGAGAAAACACTTTTAAAAAGAAAACACTCAGACAAAATTAACAGAGTTTTTCAGAAACAAAATTTAAGGACGCATATGTTAATGTATGGTTAAAATTATTTGTTATAATAATAATAAATACGATAAGGTCATTAAAATTTGTTAATTTTAATGTAAAACTATATTACTTTAAACAGAAAATACAGTGTATTCCCGGACAATGTTTTGTTTTCCTTGCAGATTTCAAAGATTTAAACACATAGAAAAAATGAATGGATGACGGATATTGGTGGGTAAAATAAATAAAACAAATCGACATAATTTCTAAAAGAAAATGTGATTAATTACTTTTAGCAAAAATATTTAGTGTTTATGAATTTAAAATCTGTTTTATGTAGTTTAAGGTATTTTAAAAGGTGAGTCTCTATTTAACGAATTTTCCATATAACGAACTTTTTTCCGGGATTTAGCGACTTCGTTAAATAGAGGTTCGACTGTATCTACGAAAAATACATGTTCTAATAGAAAACAAAAAGGTAGATTTCTGATCTTTTTCAATAGTTTATTATCGTATTAGTTAAAAAAAAAAAAAAAACATTATGCAAGATGTAATTAAACCTTTGAATTTTGTCAAGCATGTAAAATCACACACTCCGTCTAAATTTTGCCTCATTGCTATAAAAAAATTTGTATTTTAAATGAGTAGCGATTTCACAAGTTCTGATGAAAAATAAACTTTCGTGAATCAGATGTTTAAACTACGAAGGGAAAGTAATATTGTTTTTGATTACCCTCCCTCCTCTTGGTAAAAAAACTGTAAAAATACCGACAGCGTTTTCTTAAAAAAATCATTATAAGGAAAAATACTCTGGTGACATAGTTCGATCTAAGGCCTAGAAAGGAAGTACGACAAAGAATAAGACCCCGGTCAAAGAGAAATTCTATTATAAAGTGTTCAGATAAAAGTTTAATTTACATTTCAGTGCGCCAAGTACAGATACATGTAAATTATGTGATGACTTATCAATAAAGCTCTCACAAAAAATGGTGAAAACACTTGAAAAAATCTTGAAATTGAAGCAGACCTTCACTTGCGGATAGCTAAACAGGCTAGAGAGAAAATGAAAACTGATAAAATTAAAGCCTCAGATGCAACTTACAGCTGTACATTCGACTTGCAAAAAGCACTAACCTTTCTAAGCTTCAACGTACATAGCTTATTATAAATGCAATCTATATGTTTATAACTTTGGGGTGTATTCCTAAAATAATAATGTGGGATACATGTATGTCTAGGATGATATAGATGAAATAGAGGGAGGAAGAGGTTCTCACGACCTTTCTAGCATTGTTGCAAGACACAAGCAGAAAGTTATAACTTGATTGAATCAGCAACTATCGAGTAACAACGCATCTATGTTCCTGGAGATTGGAAGAAAACTATTATGAATGCAAAGAGGAAATATCCTAAATCTGATGTCATTGAAGATAACAATTCCGACTTTCTTTCTACTACAGCTTTGGAACAAAGTATCACAAATAGAAAGAAAGATACCGCGGGAACTTGTTTTAGTTGGGTGGATATTGCATGATTGCGAATTGTGAGAGGATATCTTTTCATGTTGTTCTTAAAAGACACCCTCAATGAGGATCAACCTCTTCGCAAAATAAATTTGGAAAATCGGGCTCGTGAGCGCAAGTTACTTTGTTTGTCGAATGTCAGTCAAGATGCGTTGTACGTGGGCCGTAGAAAAATTACTTTGGCCAAAAAGAAAGATATGATGGATCTTCTACATTACATTCCGCCAATTAATCACGTTAACTTCAAGAATCTTCCGGCAGAGGTCAATACGAATTTAAAGCTACTTCCTCTAGAGTACATCATGTGACGTTGATGATGATGATAGTATTGTGCGCAGTAAATGATTTACGATAGCTGGTAATATCTTTCACTCTTTGAGTAAAAAATAGAATAAGTAAATATAAATCAAAATCAAGAGTTTTTTAAACATAATAACCAAGTCTTTATTTACACATGGAAACTTCACAGACATACTGGACCAAGTCCTTATTATTATTATTTTTTTTAACGTATAAATTTTCAATAGAAATATTAATTTGTCATTCTTAAAAGTAGCGTGCTATAAAAATGGTACATTTAATTGAATATTACCGCATATAATTCTTATAAATCATTTGCCTTGAATTAATTATTTATTAAGAACTTTAAAGCGTTATTATTCGCAATAAAGAAAAATGGACTTGGTCTACTATGGTTGTGAGCCCCTCGTATGCTATTCTTCATTTTTATATTTAAGTTCAATACTTTATAACGGCAATGATAGACTTCAAGACCATTCGTTAGTTTTTTATATGAATTGTTTGCGGCACGAGGATGTTCTTGCCGACTAAAGGTTAAAACACTGCGTGTCGATTTGTATTTTTAGGTAGATTTCGTAAGAAATACTACCTATTGCAGTCGTTACCATGGTGTGACTTTTGAAAAATTCCTTCATAACTTTTCATTATAGGACCTCGGGAACTCAAAACCACCCACACCTAAAAAGTTTATATATATATATATATATGATATATATATATATATATATATATATATATATATATATATATATATATATATATATATATATATATATATATATATATATATATAACCATTATATAATTACAAATCATCATCGATTTCCTATTACTAAAATTAAATAATAAATTCAGCTACAATTCATAACACTGACATTATACAAAATAAGGATGGAACTTTAACTAATAATACAGAATCAAGCACAATATCACTAATTCACTAGCATATTGCGGACGATAAATCCATATAAACATATGAAAAACCACCAAATTTTGATAATATATATAAAAAATTTTG
This sequence comes from Maratus speciosus, assembly GCA_963932465.1. Classification (NCBI taxonomy): domain Eukaryota; kingdom Metazoa; phylum Arthropoda; class Arachnida; order Araneae; family Salticidae; genus Maratus; species Maratus speciosus. The sequence goes on from OZ010786.1 coordinate 117,040,618, forward strand.
AATACCACCTTAACATGATTCTGATAAAAACAGCTCTTAAAGAACAATGACAGAAAATTTAAATATTTTTCGTTATAGCAGTTGCCAACAATTAAAAAAAATCACAATAAAATTGTTACCACAACAATTATTTTTTCTATTGCAAGATTTCCAAGTGAAAAATGAAAATCTCTCTCTATATATATTATGCTATTGTATCTCCATGACATATAAGGGGTGTTACCGTAGGGGGGACCCTGTTCTGTCGCCAAATGCCGCGAAGTTTGTCGCCAACATGCGATATCTCTAATATGTCGTCAAATTCTCATAGACTTCCATTGTAAACCAATAGGGTTTACTTGCTTACAGAAAATCAACAAATTGAGATATTTTAATTCAACAAAAACTAATATTGGTACTACTTGGTTATCCCGTCGACCAAAAATCTATCGCCAAACTATAAGATTAAATGTCAGTACTGGTGAATCTTAAATGCCAAATTCACTCGACTTTAAGCAAAAATCACACGTGTTTATGTTGAAATTAGTATACTTAATTCGAAATCTACCTGCGCCTGTAGGCCGAGCCGGCAGGGATTTTTTCTTTTTCATCATGTTCCTCTATTCCATTTCGTTCCAACCTATGATTAATTCTTTTTTATTTCATTTTTTTTTTGTTTGGCACCAATTTTCTTTGTTTCTTTTTAAAACTTGTTTATGCTTCTTAATATATTTAAATTTCCTGGTATGTTTTAGTTATTAAGATATTTTCAATATATATATATATATATATATATAATGTTTTATTCGAATAATTAATGCGAAATATTATTGTATGCCATCTTTAAATAAGGTAGTAGGTAATTTTTACTGTACGAATTCGTAAGCTCATTTTCGATTTCAAAAGTATTATATATATATCAATCATGACTTTTTGTAATTGTGTACTATCATATAAAAATGTGTTTAGCTCGAGAAACAAACCATTACTTAAAGTTTTGAACATGATTCTTTGCATCAGTTGATTGCTTTTCCAATTTCATTCCTAACATGCATTTAAAGATAGAGTTTTCTTTAAAAATAGTAGTTTTAATACGTTTATATTAAAGAAAAATAATAGAAAATTTTCAAAAAGTTAACAGTTTGCATTATAAACTGGATATTGTAATGTGCTTTAAGGAAACAAAAATAAATGGAATCACGATTTATGTAATTTCGTTTTCAGATAGATAACTTTAAATTAAACTTTTATTTTACAATAAAAAAATACTTTAACACGTAACTTCTGACGCTTAATAACTACTTATAAAGCAACATTGAAGGAACTTTGCATTCATAAATATTAAATCTTTTTTTTTCAATACAAACTCAGCTTAATTGTTGTTTTGAAACTTTCAAAATTCACGCAAAGAAACAATTATGCTGAACTGGTCACATTCCTTTTTGCAAGTTTCATAAAAAATATATTCATGATTATTTTTGTTATTTGATGAAAAAAACTTCTTTTCGATAGAAATAAGTAGAAATAAAAAGTACCGCTTTACATTTAAGTAATACTTCGTTATTCATGTACTTGCTGCTGTAACATTGCAACACTCTAAAAAAATTATAAATAAGTAATAAATTTTTTTGGTTTTAGTGTTCTGATGAGGTTTGTGGTATACAAACAAGGCTGCTTTCAAAGTACATTGTTCGAAATAATTTTAGTTTTTTTCCTTTTCTTATATTCATATTTTATTATCATTTTTATATTCGTATTTTATTAGCCACCGTCAAAGCAGGTGAGCACTGATGCATTGTAATATATATATATATATATATGTGTGTGTAATGTTTCTGTATAAAATTCGTGGCAACACGCTGCCTCCAATTTTATGGAGTAATATAACTTATATAATGGTGTAATTTAAACTGATATAACTGGTGTAATATTACACATTAGTGAACATAACACCAGTTATTTTATTAAATATATTTTCCTTTTTGTATTTTATTTTTAATTAAAAAAAGTTTTTCATGATATTTTTAAAAGATAATGGAAATCAGGTTACTTCTCTTGTCGTAGAAAAAGGGAAAAAATGGAAAATATATTTTTATTGATCCATTTGCTTATTAAAATTAATCAAAAATATTTTTTCATTTTGGAAGGTTAGCGACAGATAAAATGGATTAAAAGTAAGATAACATTCTTTATGAAAGAAAGCATCCCTTTAAAATATGAAACTGTATTAATCCCCGATAATTGCGTCAATATGACATCATTTGCGCATATTTTTTCATTCCGCCAGCTCTGGAGCTAGACGCCAAATTTTTAGTGGAAGAAAAATTCTTTCACCTGTAAAAATGACGCTCTTTATTAAAATAATTCAACTGAAAATGCATATTTTCATTCTGAAAAATGTAACGTTTTACTATGATTTTGTCTAAATGACGTAATTTTTATTGGATTTTTATTCCTCCTATATCAACTACCGAAGGTGCCCTTAAATATCAATTCCCTTAAACTGCAAAGAATCCTAAGTACAAAAATATATGTTTCCATCAACGAAAAGGACGTGATGTTTAATAGAAAAAAACTCGCACCCTCTATCATAAAGATTTTACAATTAAATATAGTGGTGTCAAAAGGATTTTCAACAAATTTCCATTCCTCTTGGGTTGAGTTTGAGCTCGTAACACCTAAAACATATACTGTTGGAAAAAAATCAGTGGGGAATTACGTCGTTTAGACTTGATTACATTTTCACTTGAGTATTTTTTTTCAATTGTCTGAATAGTTATAACGTTACATTTATGACGTAATTTTACATTGGTGGAAGAGTGTTGCTATTCTGCGTTAAATGACTTTTATTTCGGAAAGGAATGAAATGCTTTAGCATGTGAAAATGTCGTCGTGCTTAGCAAGAAACGTGCACAATGTGGCTTCCCGGACAGCTGTACATCATCACTTCAAATTTAAACCGGGGATTTCTAGCCACTTCTTAAAATGACGGGCCATAGTAGCATATGCAACTGTTCATTTTAACTACATCAGACATTGCATCAGACCAGTGTTATTTATACACATAAATATACATACATATATGTTTATATACACATCTATATATATACATATATTGTATATATACACACATATATATATATGTATATATATAAGGATACATACATACATGTATATATACACGGAAAAAACTGTTTTGTTGAAATGACTAAATTTTGGTTCATATAGCTCCATCCAAATATTTTGGTTGGAATGATTAAATTTTCGTTAGATTAACCAAATTATTTTGTTAATTCAACAAATCGTTTGGTTAGTCCACACAAAATTTGGTCATTCCAACCAAAATATTTGGATGGAGCTATATGAACCAAAATTTAGTCATTTCAACAAAACGGTTTTTTTTCCGTGTACATGTATATGTATACATAACACTGGCGCCCGGCTAACCGAAAAGTACCCATTTATGTATTACATATTGTATGTTTAGTAGGTTGTATACTCTGGAAGTAATTTGTATGTTGCATGAATTGCAAGTTCTTGTAATATATGAGCCGTTCAGTACACAAATCGATTAACTCCATCAAATGAAAGTGTCCATTGTAAACAGTTAAAGTTATTGCAACTATAAAAATATTGTATCTACATAATATTTTTTCTCTGGATATTTTGGTTGAATTCATTAATTTTCTTTTAATCAAGGGTAACTTTTAAAAATATTGGATTGAGAATGGAAAGAAAAAAGTATTAAAGTACGGAAATAATTTAAAAATCACATATTATATATTAATTTTGTCCACCCTATCTCAAAAATAAAATCTGTCAGATATTGCAGTACTCTATTTTATTTTATTGCTTGATTTCAGTATATTTTCTAGCTTATCTGACGATCAACGATTGAAATTGTGAAGTAATTAAAATGGTGATTTGATCGATTAAAATTGTTGTGCGCGCATTTCTTAGTACATGAATTTATTGTATAAGAATTAATAAGAAACAAAACATCATTTTCATATTTTAATCATTTATTATCACAGATCCATAATGCATTAGTCGAAATTCCAAAGTAGTAAAAAACGTTGATTTTTGTGATTAAAATTGTTGTGTGTGTACTTCTTATTTCAGAAATTTATTATTTAAGCATCAATAACAACCAAAGTGTTATTTTCACATTTTAATCATTTACTATTGCAGGCTATTAATGCATTAACTGAAATTTTGAAATAATTGAAAACGATGCTTTGCATGATTAAAATTGTGGTGTACGTATTTCTTATTATAAAAATTTATTATTTAAACATTATTAACAGCCAAAACAAATTTTTCACATTTTAACTATTTATTATCGCGCTATATTAATGCAATAGTTCAAAAACAAGTAGAAAGCACATTTATTATTACCAGTTTCCTTACTTATAAATAATTCAATTACGCGTACCATCTTTTCAAAGGTGATTTTTAGCGACTACCGTATTTTCTTTTTTCCTGTACAATGCCACTGCGTTGTTACATTTACCTTTTCTTGATGGAGCGTATTATTATCTTTACTGTCAAAGTCGAAATTACTGTCATAATGAAGGGAAGGAATATTTTTTCCAACTGGATTATATCATATTCAAAGCTGGAGTAGCACAGTTAAAGTTTATTCCAACAGAGCGAAAAATGTCTAGACCAGGGATCGAACCTGGATACTTGGCGTGCCGTGCCAATGCCTTACCTGTTAGGCTATCCGGACCGATACCTGGCTGACACAATTCACTCTTATTAGTTGGACTTGGCTGCGAACTGCAGCGCTATTTCATTCATCCGAGCTATAACTATAGCATTTACATGATGAAACTACTTTAACACGGAAACTCCTGTATACCATGTAATTAGGTCATAATGAAGGGAAAGAATATTTTTTCCAACTGGATTATATCATATTCAAAGCTGGAGTAGCACAGTTAAAGTTTATTCCAACAGAGCGAAAAATGTCCAGACCAGGGATCGAACCTGGATACTTGGCGTGCCGTGCCAATGCCTTACCTGTTAGGCTATCCGGACCGATACCTGGCTGACACAATTCACTCTTATTAGTTGGACTTGGCTGCGAACTGCAGCGCTATTTCATTCATCCGAGCTATAACTATAGCATTTACATGATGAAACTACTTTAACACGGAAACTCCTGTATACCATGTAATTAGGTCATAATGAAGGGAAAGAATATTTTTTCCAACTGGATTATATCATATTCAAAGCTGGAGTAGCACAGTCCAGCTTTGAATATGATATAATCCAGTTGGAAAAAATATTCTTTCCCTTCATTATGACCTAATTACATGGTATACAGGAGTTTCCGTGTTAAAGTAGTTTCATCATGTAAATGCTATAGTTATAGCTCGGATGAATGAAATAGCGCTGCAGTTCGCAGCCAAGTCCAACTAATAAGAGTGAATTGTGTCAGCCAGGTATCGGTCCGGATAGCCTAACAGGTAAGGCATTGGCACGGCACGCCAAGTATCCAGGTTCGATCCCTGGTCTGGACATTTTTCGCTCTGTTGGAATAAACTTTAACTGTGCTACTCCAGCTTTGAATATGATATAATCCAGTTGGAAAAAATATTCTTTCCCTTCATTATGACCTAATTACATGGTATACAGGAGTTTCCGTGTTAAAGTAGTTTCATCATGTAAATGCTATAGTTATAGCTCGGATGAATGAAATAGCGCTGCAGTTCGCAGCCAAGTCCAACTAATAAGAGTGAATTGTGTCAGCCAGGTATCGGTCCGGATAGCCTAACAGGTAAGGCATTGGCACGGCACGCCAAGTATCCAGGTTCGATCCCTGGTCTGGACATTTTTCGCTCTGTTGGAATAAACTTTAACTGTGCTACTCCAGCTTTGAATATGATATAATCCAGTTGGAAAAAATATTCTTTCCCTTCATTATGACCTAATTACATGGTATACAGGAGTTTCCGTGTTAAAGTAGTTTCATCATGTAAATGCTATAGTTATAGCTCGGATGAATGAAATAGCGCTGCAGTTCGCAGCCAAGTCCAACTAATAAGAGTGAATTGTGTCAGCCAGGTATCGGTCCGGATAGCCTAACAGGTAAGGCATTGGCACGGCACGCCAAGTATCCAGGTTCGATCCCTGGTCTGGACATTTTTCGCTCTGTTGGAATAAACTTTAACTGTGCTACTCCAGCTTTGAATATCGAAATTACTGTCTTGACATCAATGTGACTTTGACATGCACTCACGACGTAACTCGTGTGTTCTAATGCATATGGAAAATGGGTAAAACGAAAAAAAGGGAATATGCTTAGGTTATTACTTTAATATGCATCTGTGTTCCAGGAAATGGTTAGTGTTTTAGATAGGGACGGAAAGATAAACAAATCGTACCGCTGTCAAATTTTGAGGCTGCATAAAGTTTCTTTCTTTTCTATGTTTTCAGTAAAATTTTCCAAAGAATAGATTGAAATGGTCTTATAGTACATATCTTTAAAATTTTAATTATATCGAGTGTTATATATTTTAGCAAAGCATTTTTTTAAAATAGATTTGAAATATTTATTATTTGAAAACAACTGACTCATATTTTCCAAATAAAAAGTAACCTTTTTTTATTTTACTGTTTGATGATTTTACAAAGAAACTGAGCATGTATGAGAATATTTGTACGACCATGCGTCAACCAGAAACTTTTAATCTGATGCTCTTAACGGCGTGATACAGTACGTTTTTGAAGGCAAAAGCAACGTTATATTCAGTAGAGAAGCTAAATTGATAAAATATAATGTTAAATTCGTTGCAAAATCAGCAAATTTTTTAAGCATTTATTACACCAAATGCTCAAACTATTTACTTGAATAAAGTCAGTGAAGGAAATTTTTGCCGTGACCTGCATTAATGCGTACTTAAAGTTTCCGCTATTGAAAATTTATCATGTGTCCATTATCATATATGTCTTGTGCAGTGACGCTAAATCTAGAGACAAGATTTTTATTAGAACGAACTGGCAATTTTCAAAGGAAAAATTACACAATACTTCCAGAGAAAAAAAATCGAAGCAGGGGAGATCCATAGATGTAGGTGACAAATTGATTATTTCACATCCAGATCATATATAGATATCGTAGATAATTAGTTCGCATACGTACTAGGACTTTAAGTTTGGACGTTGAGCATTCAGGTTGTTCATGCCTTCCATGGTATTACGGACCGGTGCACAGTGGATCGAACTAAAAAATTATTAGTAAAAAAAAGTGATACAAAATTTAGTTGTTGAACGTTTGCTAACTTTTGTGAGTTATCAATTATTTGCATATCTAATAATAATTAATAATAAAAAATAATCAAAGAATAAATTCAAACTTTAATTAGCTATATTTTTCCTTTTAAAAGAAAGCATTATAGCATCTTATATTTTCACAGATAGTAAAGATATTTAAACATAAACCCGCATTATAACATTCATGTTCAAGGGGGCTAAGAACTTATTATGTTGTGACGTTTAAATGCATATTTATTTATTTTCTTGCACGATCCAGCTTTCAAAGATACCAAAATGGAAAACGCTCTGAAACATACCAGTGGTCAACCTAGTTTTTGCGGTTTTATTTAAATGCTTCGGTCATCTTCGACCTTGAGTGAAAATGGATTAGAAATTTTTTATTAGAATTTAAAATAATTATGAGTTTTACCTGATTTATTTTAATTTTAATTGAATTTTAAATTTTTTATAGATATTATGATAAATTCACATTATTGACATTAATATTGAAATGATAAACAGGGAAATGAAAGAATATTTGCCATTTTAAGCGCAATGGTTTTCGTTAAAAACCTATGTTCAGTTATTTTACGTAAGTTCCATCCACTGCGCACACATCGTAGTTCGGAAACCATATGTGTACACAGATATTATCTGGAACAACCTCTAATAACTGCTGTTAGAAATTTCATATTTAGGTCCGTTGAGGCATCCTGATGGAATGAGTGGTCTTGTTATTTGATCCTGAATGCCGCCAATACATTAAAAGAGATAACTGAGGACACCTTATCGGGCGCCTATCCAATGGACCCTATTCTACCTTTCGGTTCGAGGCTATAAGAACGGTCATTTTACCAATTTTGACGTCACAGGAATACTGTTCATTGTACTTAACGCATGCAGACTATTACAGAAAATATTGTTTACACTTAACAGAATATAAATATTTCAAATGAAAATCAAATTTCAAATTATTTTATTTTGCTTAAAAGGCGCAAAGACCAACCTAGTGAAAAAGATTCCAACCGGGAATCGAACCCGGGCCATCAGTATAGCGCACTGACGTTCTACCGACTAAACCACATGGAACGATACCCAGCCTGGGGGTTCGATTCCCGGCATGGAGTCTTTTTCACTAGGTTGGTCTTTGCGCCTTTTAAGCAAAATAAAATAATTTGAAATTTGATTTTCATTTGAAATATTGTATGCAAGGCGAATTTCTCTCTCTGGAAAATTTTCCAAATATTAATCTAGAATATAAATAGTTTAGCATTTGTTTTCAGCTAATAATCCATAAAAAATCCTATTCTTACTTTTGATTCGAGGCTATAAAAATCGTGACGTCACAGGAATCCTTTTCATTAGGTTTAATCTGGCTGAAAAGTGCTACTTTTATTGTTAGAAAATATTACAAAAGTTAGCATTATGTAAGTATTTACAAACTCATCTAAAATAGAATTTTAAGAATTTAAAAGAAAACATTAAATGTTGTAAAAATATACAAAATTTAAAGTTAAGTCAGATTTCAGATTATAGATTAGGAGTTTGTGAGTATTAATAATAAACGTTCTTTATGAAAACATTAATTAAAAAATTATTTCACTTTTCTTATACATACTGATGTTGATATAGTAAACGAAACATTTTAAAAATTGCAAAACAGTTTTTGGTACCTTTTATGATAAAATTGCAAACATAAAGTTTTCTTTCTCAATTGTAATTTGTGTTGTTAGTATTTTGATATTACGAAAGATAAAAAAAAATTGTATTTCGTACTTTCAGTAGTATAAGTTTGAAAATCAATGTTTCTGGCTGAAGCGTGATCCTATTGCATGCGGATTTATTTACTGTCGGCATATATACATTATGGGCGTAAAACATGGCGTTTATCTCGTTCTAGAAGTTTTGTTTGCAAAAAAAAAAAAAAAAAAAAAAAAATGACTGTGCTTAGTACGGCAAACAAATATAAGGGGAACTAAAAGTCTTGCCCTGGTTATAAATATTTATTGTACTCAAACTATTATAATTAAACATAAGTTTGTTTGTATACATTGTTAAGTACTGTTATAATTTCTTTTATAAGACCACGTAGCTCTTTAGATTTCAACATGCACCCCCTTGGTAGCTCGGAGAATGTCTAAGCGGAATTCTAATTCCCGCTAAGTGTTCTTTAACATTGCTTCTGTTACAGTACACACAGCAGCTTGTATCCTAGTCTTCAGTTTTTCGACGTCAGCAATTCGTGTGGCAAAGACTCTGTCCTTGTTATAGTTTCAAAAGAAAAAAAATCCAGACGAGTAATAACTGAAGGACACTAAAGGGTGTTGGTCCATCCCTTCCAATCCACCGATCCGGAAATGTTTCGTTTAGGAAAATCACGTACTAAGGAACCCCAGTGTGGGCTAAAAACTACTAAAACTGACCAATACAATGATACGACAAGTTACATTATTATACAAACGGTTAATTTGTAATGAATTATTATAATCAGGGCAAGACTTTTGGTTCACCCTATACTTTAAAATCGAAAAAATATAGTATTGAATCGTAAATGCGCATTAAGCACCAGAGAGAATTATACGTCGGCGTATACGGTATGTATTTTAGAGTGCTTTTCGTTTCATTGAGTTCATGTAAAACCACTCAGAGTAATCGTAGGCACCGTGAAACGCTATACGCCGTGCAGTTTGTAGGAAAAACGAGTCAAAAATGCACCATTTCAATGAAAAATAATAAATCTGTGTTTTCTAAAAATTCAAAGTCTGTGTTTTTGATGCAAAAACCTACTATATTTCCTTCGTTCTTGATGTCATTACTGAGCGCAGAGGTCGTCCGAGGTATTAAACGCCTTATCCGGCCCGCTGGTCGGTGTGTTAAGATTATCGAATTTAGCTTATGATTTTTTCTGGTGGGATCTTCCGTGATCGGGTCTGCCGTTACCTTTCCGTACTCCACATAGCCAAGGGATCGTAACATTTGCTCGTTGTAACTTGCATTCTCGCAATAACCTAGTTTCACATGTAAGAATATATGTCCTAGCTTAGTTAAATTATTAAAAATTAGGATGATTAATCATAAAAGCAGTTTATCATTTCTGAATTAACAGGATAAATTAAATTTTTAAATTGGCATTTATTTTCATAGTTTTTTAATTCCGAATATAGGAAGACTAAAAATCTTATAATATTAATTGAACAATTCATGCTTATCGTGTTATATGAATTTGAAAAAAAAATATTTTTCATTGAGGTTTATTTTATATCTTTCGGATATACATATCATATATATTTTTTTTCTTTTTTAATTAACGTAATGAATTCAGAAAAAGAAAAAGTTTTACGATTTGTTTGCTTTGAAATTGGAGAAGTTAAATTATTGAAGATGAATGATTGTATAAGCGATAATGTATTCGATATATTTTTCTTAATTTCTTTAAAAGTATAGAATACACATAAAAACACATTCTGTTAACAGAAATGAGAGAAATTTGGTATTTTTATTGTAATACTGGAAAATTTTAACTCGTTATATCCGAGTTTACCACGTTCAATCGAATTTTCTGTAATGTATTTTTATATTAGACCCAGCCATTTCTCATCTCTTTAACCCCCTGACTGCCGAGAAAACGGGCAAAATTGTAATTTTTTTTCTCTGTATTTTTTTAAAAAATCTAAAAAAAGGTGATTTTTCAAAAAGACATAAATTATTTAATTAGGTATAAGAATATAAGCCTTGAGAGTATTACTCATAACAAAATGTTTTAAAACTGCATTATATTTCTAGAATTATATTAATTTAAATATTGCTTCTATTGCCGTGAAACCTGCAGCTTAGTGAACGGATATATCCGTTCACGGCGGTGGGAAGGTTAATCGTTACAACCGAATTCTACACTGTAAAAAAACCACTGTAAATTTGCCAGAACAAACTCGATCACAGTGAATGTGCCGTATGTTTCTTTGATTTCCCTACAATATTAACATGGAAAATACAGTAGTTGCGTAAAATTAACAGCACAATGTGCTGGCAATTTGGACGCATTTTTTTACAGCACAAAATGCTGGCGTCCAAATTTCCAGCACATTGTACTGTTAATTTTACGCAACTACTGTATTTTCCATGTTAATATAGTCGGGAAACCAAAGAAAGATACAGCACATTCACTGTGATCGAGTTTGTGCGCGAGATGAACAGTACTTTGTACTGTAAAAATGTCGTTTTTTTTTACAGTGTAGTAGCATCCAAGTTTGTCCTAATCAAGTTCAACTGCATATGTAAATGTAATATTGAATTTATATTTTTAGAACATTTACATACCTATTCTCATGTTAAAGACAATTTATAAAGTAGACGCTTTTAGTGTACGTCAATCATCACGTTTCGTATGGAAACTGACTCCATACAAACGGTTGCTACATTATATTTTTCACTTCATCTGTTTATTATAGCTGTAATTTATAGTTATATCTGATAGTGTTTTCATACTTTATAAGCAGAGGTAACATTTTCTACGATTTATTTTAAATAAGAAAAGAAACATAGCAACTGTTTGCTTGGAATCAGTTTTCAAGCAAAACTTCATGACTGATGTCACGACTAAAAGCTATATGTTTATTATTATTGTTATTATTACATAAAATACAAAATTTTTTGCTTTCATCAATATTTTTTCTCTGCTCTTTTATTATTATGTTGTATGTACCAAAAAATAAATATTTATTAATCAAGCTGTCTGCACTGAAAAAAAAAAAAAAAATGTTTCTTAATTTAGGAAAATATAATACAGGGTCATCGAAAAAGGGGTCCCTGATTTAAAAAATAAATTGCACAAGAAATATGCAATCAATCGGTACAAAAAACCAACGTGAAATTGTGGAACATCTAAAGGAGATTTGGTAGTGGTGATTGCGTTCGCCTCAGTGTTGCCAGACAGTCAAAAGTCAATTTCCCCAAAATTTCTGAATTTTCCCCCAAATTAGTGTTTTTTTTTTCAAGCAAAAGTCCCCAAATTAGTTTTTACTCAAAAAGGGATTTTTTAAATTTTCGATTTACCACTATAAAAAATAACAAAGTAATTTAAGCTCAAAATTCTCCCCCAAATCAAGCCTTTTTTTGAAAAAATTCCCCATTTACAAAAAACAAACTATTAAACTGGGCTGAATGCATATTCTGTAGCTACATTAAGAGAATGAGAGATATATTTTGCAGTGACAAGTTATTTTCCGTTTGTTTTTAAAAGTATTGTCTAACAATATTGGACTATTGTTACATTAGCTCCATAGGTTTAGATAATCTCTTATCTTTTGGGATTTGAATGAATTCGAGGTGGTACGATGTTTTAATTTTTTTTTGTCATCCCTATACTGAAGTACATAACCATAATGCAAAGTATTTTTGCTGTATCAACCACATATTTAAACTAAATTTTTCAAAAAGTACGGCGAAAGAATTTTTCGTGTAAGTCCTGCAGGTTTAAGATGCTTAAGACTTTAGAGTCTGATGCATTTGTAATACGTGTAAACTGCAATGTAGTAAACATGGTCTGGGCAGAGCTAGTGGTGCTAAAGCCAATTGGTAGCCCCCGCCGGCCGACTCTGTAGTAAACATGGTATTAGAATAGACCTGGTAATTCCTGGAAAAATTCCTGGTAGTAAACAACGAACATGACCACATCCGAGAGAATAATGATTGATATTTTCGATTTCTGGATTGTATTTTCGTTTTTCAAATCAAAATTGTGTTCGAGACAAACCCAGTTTCTACAGGACTAAAAGAAATCTTTACCGAAAATAGTAAAAAAAAAATTTCCCAAGTTTTTCTCCAAAAATTTCCATATGAACTACTTGTCCCCAAAATATTCTCCTAGAGGTTCAAAATTCCCCAAAATGGGGACAAAATTCCCGATCTGGCAACACTGGTTCACCTTGACTTGACTGCGCGCATGCACCGACGCTTTTTCGTAAAGCTATGACTACTCATCAGTCAGTTTACAGCGATCATGGTGAGTGTGCAGCAGAAAGCGTAGCGTGTGTTGTGCTACGCCGAGTTAAAATCTGTTATTGTGGTACAACGTCATTTTCTCCGTACGCATGGAGAATACCCAATTACAAACAAAACCACTGTTCATTGGTTTAACAAAAAAAAAAAAAAAAAAAAAAAAAAAAAAAAAAATCGGACATGTGAACATTAAGAAATCTCCAGGCCGTCCATGCAACTGCGAGAGCTCATATTGCAATTTTCTAAGTAATGTAAAAAAAAAAACTCACAGATTTTTCTAATTTAACAGTTTAAAAATAAATGGTTTATCTTTAGTTATTTTCATTCGAAATCAGGGGCATCTGTTTCGAGGACCCTGAATAACAACAAACGAATATATGCAGTAACCTAAAAAAGGATTATTTTGAGGCCGGTGATGTTCGAAAACGTTTCCGAATAGTTTTTATAGAGTATTGCTCAGTTTTCTGAACCCGGAATATATGTTTTTCGAATGCTATCCATTGCTATCCAATGCTATCCATTCGAATGCTATCTATTGCACTTGATAAATTAACTGCATTAACATTAGAATTAATATTATTTTGTTACACTTGCATGCATAAGTTCATTTACGCTGCTGAAAATGATTAATTGATAATGGAATTGTATTCGGAAACGGATATTCCGGTTTCAGAAAACTAATTATTGCACTATATACTCAGAAACATTTTCACAAATTCTGCTGAATCGTTGGATAAGTGGTTAGCCCAGGGTTGTCGCTGCCGCTCGCCTTGGCGCCAAATCACGACAAAATGTTTCATTTGGCGAGTAAACGGATAGATTAGACTCGCCAAATTGCGAGTGCTGAATTTTTGCTCATTTTTTGTGTGTGTGTTTGAGTACAGGCGATACTCTTATTTACATTACTGAACGATTGATGTCACTTATGTTCGATCGTATCGTACAATTTACAATATTTTTAGAGATACTAACGCAACGCCATTTAGCTTCAGTCAAAGCCACAGTAAGCAAAAATGTCATTTCAGTATGTTTTAATGTGCCCAATAGGCAACAGTATTATTTTGAAGTAGCTTTTGAAGTATGGGCTTCAATGAAAGGCCGAAAAATTCTAGAAAAATAAAGTTTTTGACACATTTTGTTGTTTATATTTTTAATTTTGCAAAATCCATTGAATGTAAAATATTGTAATCCTCAGTTAACTGGGATTGGAAGTTTTACTTCATAACATTTTATTAAGTTAAATCAGATTAATTTTTTTTTTGATTGCGCAAGACATTTAGAATAAAGTTATTTTTTTAGTTTCTGTAGCGGATAATTAAATTTAGATGAATTTAGATAATCAATAAACAGTTTCAAAAATTTAGATTATTTTAGACAATATTGAAAACTAGTTGGATGTGCCAATCCCAAAACTTTCTTCTATCTTATACATCTTAATATTTCAAAACCTAGTTACACATGTTAATACTTCAATATTATTAGTTCAATACTATACCAACTTTGATTTTCATTTTAAATTTCTGCTCAAGTCAATTAAACGGACTAAAAACGAGTTAATCTATATCATGATATTTGTTAAAATTATTAATTTTTCTTTATTCTGTCGTTATCAGCTGTTTACGAATAGCCGGCATAGCAGGAAGCGAGTTCCCGCCGCTGCATGAGCCGCCGATGCACAATAGAACTACGAAAAATCAAGAAAAGTATACAAAAATCGCTAGCACGGAGCCCCTTTACCGCGCAATATTTCCAAATTCAAGGAGAACCTGTTGGCCAAAGCCAAAAACAAGCACAAACATTTTGGTTCAATTGTATGCATAATTTTATACGCTGTTCGATGGTACAATAATGAAAATGGCACACAGATCGGAATTATAGCGCCCCCTTCTTTCGGAATTTTTTCAAATTCAGGGAGGACTTGTTTGCCATAGCCAGAAACATGCACAAAAAATTTGGTTCAATTATATGGATAACTTCATACACTTTTCGATGGTACAATAATGAAAATGGTACAGACATCGCAATTATAGTGCCCCCTTCCGGCAGAATTTTTCCAAATTCAGGGAGGACCTTCGTGACATGACCAAAAATAAACACATAAAATTTGGTTCAATTCTATGCATAACTTCATACACTTTTCGGCGGTACAATATTCAAAATGGCACAAAAATTGTACAAAAATCGCCATTACAGCGCCCTCTACGAGCGATTTTTTTACAAATTAAGGGAGGACCTCCTTGCCATAGCCAAGAACTTAAAATTTTTTTTTGGTTCAATTCTATGCATAACTTCATACACTTTTCGATGGTGCAATATTCAAAATCGCACAAAAATCGCTATTACAGCGCCCCCTAACGGCGAATGTTTTGCAAATTCATGGAGGACCTGCTTGCCATATCCAAAAACTTAAAATAAAAATTTGGTTTAATTCTATGCATAACTTCATACACTTTTGGACGGTACAATATTCAAAATCGCACAAAAATTGTTATATCAGCGCCCCCTACCGGCGAATTTTTTCCAAATTCCGGGAGGACCTGCTTGCCATAGCCAAAAACTTAAAATAAATATTTGGTTTAATTCTATGCATAACTTCATACACCTTTGGACGGTACAATATTCAAAATCGCACAAAAATCGCTATTACAGCGCCCCCTACGGCGAATTTTTTCCAAATTCAGGGAGGACCTGCTTGCCATAGCCAAAAACTTAAAATAAAAATTTGGTTTAATTCTATGCATAACTTCATACACTTTTGGACGGTACAATATTCAAAATCGCACAAAAATCGCTATTACAGCGCCCCCTACCGGCGAATTTTTTCCAAATTCAAGGAGGACCTGCTTGCCATAGCCAAAAACTTAAAATAAAAATTTGGTTCAATTCTATGCATAACTCCATACACTT
The DNA here is from genome assembly GCA_963932465.1 of Maratus speciosus. Classification (NCBI taxonomy): domain Eukaryota; kingdom Metazoa; phylum Arthropoda; class Arachnida; order Araneae; family Salticidae; genus Maratus; species Maratus speciosus. The sequence goes on from OZ010786.1 coordinate 117,056,764, forward strand.
TTGGATGGTACAATATTCAAAATCGCATAAAAATTGTTATATCAGCGCCCCCTACCGGCGAATTTTTTCCAAATTCCGGGAGGACCTGCTTGCCATAGCCAAAAACTTATAATACAATTTTGGTTTAATTCTATACATAACTTTATACACTTTTTGATGGTACAATGGCGACAGACAGACGGACAGACGGACACACAGACAGACAGACATTTTCTATAAACATGCTTTTTGGAATCTCTGACCCCTAAAACATGCAAATCCGTCGAAAAGCGGAAGTCGAAAAAAATTTCGATTACAATACTTTCTTCTATTGAAGATAGAAGAAAGTAAAAAGGGGGATACGTTAAGGAGTTAAAGACCTAATTTTTATTGTTTCACAACGAATTTCTTTCGCTATTTTTTTTTTTTTATTTGGCGAATGTTTTGTATTTTTGATTAGCCAAATTGCTAACGTTCGTAAAAAGTCAGCGAGAACTCTGGCGTTAGCTCATGGCAAAGGTTACAAATTGTAATACATCCGTGCAGCAAAAAGAAACTTTGTTTTAATTAGTGCTCGCGATTATATGTAGAATACATATAAAGCGTATTATACCGATTCTGATTTTGTATATGTATAATATGGTAAAAGCTGTTCTCTACGTATACGTTTTATACGTATTATACGTATAATCGCGAGCACTAGTTTTAATAAATGATTCTTTAAATTTTAGAAATATATTGGTTCTGAAGTTTCTGAAGAACTTTTTTCTGAATCATGAGTAACTCGCAAGATGTTATTGTATATTTTCTTTTTTGGTTATATTATATTTTCGTAGATTAAGGGGAAAAAACTTTCTTTTTTTACTTCTTTTGTTTTTTATAACACGCTCCGATATGAAAAACACTAACGACCATATTGTTATTGACAAAACTGATACCTTTATTTTATCTTTGACAGTAAAGATACGCTCTGTCAAACAAAAGTAAATATAAATCCAAAAGATACCTTGGATATTACCAGTTTCTTCACAAATAAATATTTCGAACCTGGATACGCTCCTTTCAAATATAATTTTTGGCAACGGTGATATTTTCTTTTTTCCTTTAAGTATGTATATATATGTGTGTGTGTGTGTGTGCGTATACAGTGTAAGTATATTGTTATTACATTCACCGTTCTTGATGGAGCATATTATTATCTTTTTACTGTCAAAAACACAATATGTGTCTTGACGTTAATGTGATATCTACATGCATTCACTACGTACATGTTCTTTAACGTAAACAGAAAATGGTTAAGGCGAAAAAATTTTGTTGTACTTAGGTGGCTATTTTAATCTGCATCTGTGTTTCAGCAGATAGTTATGTTTTTATAGATGCGGGGGAAGATAAATAACAAATCTTAAATCTGTCAGATTTAGAGGTTGTATTAGGATCCTTCCAATTATGTTTCATGTGAACTAAAGTGGAAGAAAAAAGATAATTCAATGAATTCGAGAAGCATTTATATTTAAAATTTTTATCAATGTTTTCAAATGAAAGAAAAATACCATTGAAAGTTTTGGGAAGCAAAATTAGAAAAATGAAAACTTTAACTTTTAATCTTTTGTGATTGGGCAGATCTTTAAATAACTATTAGAGAAAATACCATATAAAATATACTTTAATGCATAGATCAATAAGTGTACACTTCATCCTAAATACTTTTCTTTATAAAGTTTAGGAAGCAAAACAATTTTTACGATGCTAAGTAGTTTAAAAAATGAGTACTTTTTAACCGTTTAGATATATGGACAGTTTTTATATTCTTGAACGATGTACAGAGGAAATCTTTTATTGGACTACATGCACAAAGTGAAAATGATTTTTTTAAAGAGTCCCATCTGTTGCTGTTTGTAAACATGTGCCGTATACGGAAAAATAATTTAAATTTAAAGGAAATGCGATTACTGACAGCCCTAATACGTATATTTAGATTGTCTTTGACAGTAAATATAGACTCTCAAAAAAAAAAAAAAAAAAAAAAGGTAATTGTAAATACGAAAGGAATACCTCAGATGCATATTATTATCAGTTCCTTGAACGAAAAATATTTCAAGCCTGGATACGCTCCTTTCAAGAACGATTTTTGGCAATGGCCATTTTTCTTTATATATGTACATATGCATATATTATTGTTATTACATTCACTTTTCTTGATGGAGCATATTATTATCTTTACTGTCAAAAACACAATATGTGTCTTGGCATTAATGTCATTTCGACATGCATTCACTATATACATGTTCTTTAATGTATACAGAAAATGGTTGAGGCGAAAAAATTTTGATGTGCTTAGGTGACTACTTTAATCTGCATCTGTGTTTTAGAAGATACTTATATTTTTATACAAGCGGAAGGGAAGATGAATAACAATAAATCACATTTTTGTCAGATTTAGAGGTTCTATTAGGATCATTCCAATTATGTTTTATGTGAAATTAGATAATAAAAAAAATAATTCCATGTATGCATGTATATTTAAAATTTTTATCATGTTTTTTATTATGTTTTCAAATGAAATAAAAATAGAATTTAAAGTTTTCGAAAGCAAAATTAGAAAATTGAAAACTTTAACTTTTAATCTTTTGCGATCTGGCGGGTTTTTAAATAACTGCTAAAAAAATACAATATAAAATGTATTTTAATGCGTCTATCAACAAATGTACATTTTGTTTTTAATCTAAAATACTTTTATTTCTAAAGTTTAGGAAGCAAAGAAAATTTTACAACGCTAAATATTTTTTAAAATGAATGATTTTAAGGGTTTAGATACGGCCAGCTTTTATGTTGTTGAACGACATGCCGTGGAAAACTGTAATTTAACCACGTGCACGATGACAAATTATTTTTTTAAGCAACCCTCAAACTTTTGTGTTTGTAGCATATTCCATAAACGAAAAATATAATTGAAATTCAAAGGAAATATCGCTACTGACAGAACTAATATAATATTTAGATGTTTGCCTTTGACAGTAAAGATACGCTCTGTCAAAGTTAGATGTAAATACAAAAAGAATACTTTACATATATGTTATTACCCGTTCTTTCAAAAAAATATTTCAATCCTTGATACAATCCTTTAAAAAATGGCAACTACCATATTTTTTTCCTGCATCGATATATGAGCAGTGTTATTGTACTGTTATTACATTCGCCCTTTCTTGATGGAGTGTATTATTATCTTTACTGTCAAAAGCAAAATATCTCTCTTGACATAAATGTGATTTCGATATGCTGTTACTACGTTGTTCATGTGCTCTACCGTATATAGAAAATCTTTGAAGCGAAAAAAAATGTGAATATGCTTAGGTGACTATTTTAATCTGTATCTGTTGTTTTAGGAGTTGGTTATATTTTTGAGACGTAACAGAAAAATAAGAAATCATATCACTGCCAGATTTTGAGGTTGTATTAACGTTATTTTTATTATGCTCCTCGTGAACTTAGATGGAAAAAATATGCAATTTTTTCTTTATGTATTTATCTTTAAAATACCTAGTTTTAGTCTTAAAATAATCACATTTAATTTTTCAAAATCAACTTAAAAATAATAAAATGTTTAATTCTTTTAAACTCAGAAAAATAAATTTTTTACTTTGTGTTCAGAAATAAATAGATCTTGCTGTTTTCTAATAATATACATAATAGAAATTACCATTCGCAATAATTTGATTTGAGTCTAAAGGGGTCAATATCACAAAATACGGAAATGGCAGTCCGCACAATAAAATTTCTGTTTAATGTTATATAATGCAATTTTCTTTTTTACATTCTAATAAAAAATATTCTTAGAAGTATTTTCAAGAGATATTATATTCATAATAAAACAAAAATAAACCAATTAAAAGACTTAAAATTTCAGATTGTTATTTTCCTGGCACTATGACGAATGCAAAGTAAAAGGCTTTCTGCTATACTGTACAAATATCCTTTTCAAGTTTTTCAAATTTCTAATTAATAATTATACCTTATATAACACATATATGTGGAAGGTAACAAGTTCTGTTATTTTACAAATAATTTTTCATAATTAAAATATGATTGTCACTGAAAATGAATGTCACTGTCCTGGCCTGCGCATTTTAGTTCTTTATGAGGTATAAAAATGGCGCAGCAGAGTAATTCTTCTCATTCTTGACATAGTTGAAGTCAGAAGTAATAAAATCATTGCTACCAGCAAGATCTTTTAGATATTTCTTTGAACGTAATGTGTTTAAAGGCTTTGTAAAAATTGAGTAGACTTTTACTATGTCATTTTCCTGGCTTTTATAAATTATAAATAATACTCAACATTACACTGAATTTGAGGTATTATAGAGGAAATATGTTCCTTTAAACAAAATTAAAGTGTTATATCTAAAAATAAAAAAAAAACAAGAATGTGAAAAATGTTTTAGAATGAAATTGTCATTATCCATGGTGGTCATTATCCTGGCATACATATGCCAAGAAAATGACACATAATTATAATTACATAAAAATTAACTTAAGCTCTTCAAACTTTAACAATTTTACATATAAATTCCTTTATTCAGCAGCTAAACTATTATTTAAAAAAAAATCAGAGGTTTTGAAACGATTTAAATTAAAAAAATTTTTGTTTTCAAAATCTCACATTTTGTGATATTCACCGTTAGGGACTTTGTCAGTCGCTGTTAGTTTCGTCAGTCTTAACATAGACTTAGTGAAAATATGAATATGCTAAGATCATTATGATCAATGGGTGTTCAGAGTTAACGGCGTTCATATGTAAATAAGAATTACAGACACAAAATATAGACAATTTCTCGTAATCCATTTATCGTATTTACTCGGTTATGCCGTGCAATTTTTATGACACTAACTTATTTAAAAATCGGAGGTTCGCGAGATACACGGTGATTTGATATTTGAAGATCGCCACAGAAGAGAGCGAGAACGACTGGGAAAATTGTTGCAAGTACGAAATATACACAGACACAGTATGACAAGGTATGTCCACAAACTAAGAATCGATTGCATATAGGATACACGCAAGACACACCATTGTAATGGCGACACCTTTAATTGGTTATTGAACATCCAGTGCAACAGTTGTGTGAATGCTATTGTTCTACGAAACTGTCTCGTTTTAATGAATTTAAAAATGATATCAAAATTGTAAATCCCGTCGCCTGTGAAGTGGTTGGTGATAAGATTTTTGTGCACAAACAACGTTCGTACGGCGGAAATTTACAGACAGTTTGTTGAATTTTATGGTGAAAATGCGTGATGGAAATATGAGGAAATTGTGGCCTTTATTTAAGGAAGGTAGGAGCAATTTGCATCCATTTTACATCGGAAAATCCACCGCACAATCCTGACTTCGCTCCCAGCGACTCCCATTTTTTTCTCCACCTAAAGAGATATTTAGACGGATGAGTCTACAGAGTAATCAAGAAACAAAAGGCGCTTTGCAGGAGTGGCTGAATGGGTTGTAGACAAGCTTCTTCGATAAAGGAATCCAAAAACTAGTGACATGATACGACAAATCTATACTGATAATAAAAAGTTCCACTATGTGTGTGTGTTTCTGTTTTTGTGTGTATGTCTGCAATGACTAGTAAAATGTACTGCGCGCAGAGATCTGAAATTTGTATGTGGATAGTACATGGCAGGCCCTGATGCACTTGAGGCACAGATTTTTCATTTTTTCATAGTACAGCAAATTTCATCACATGGCCAGTGTGCCAAAAGCTGTCGACAGACAGTGTGACGTCCCACAGTAAAATGTCTGCTACATCCTCCATATTTATTACAGCATCAAAAACTTGTCGGTCCTTGCGTTGAAATCGCAAAATTTATCGGAGTATACCATATTTATTTGGTCAGTGCGTAACCCTGCCCGCAGTTCAATTGCGGACTGCGGTCTAAGCAAGGTTCACTCAACATTTCATCCATTCGGGGTCGAAAAAATGCTTACCAAGCTTGTTTTTGAACACACTGAGGGTTCCGCGTTATGCTGACCATCTGACAGGGAAATATGCTGCCCCAGGGAACATAGTGAAGGAAGCATGGCTGGTAAATTTAGGCCATGATCCTTAATAGATTCTAACTCCGCAGATTTAGTTTTTTTTTTTTTAACTAATTAAGTATTACTAAACTATTTACAGTGTTTGGATAGAAGTCAAGCTTTCTATGCATTAAATCATAAAATATTTCCCACTGTCCTAAAAGGGATTAAAAAGAACCCTGGGGGAGGAAATTTAAGGCATATTGGAATGGCAAATACTATCTCTATTATAAAGAAAAAATATGTCTCTGAATAATGCAGACGTAATATTGTCTGTGGCAACACCTGGCCAGTAAACTTCTCTTTTACTACATTTTTTCCTTTAATTCTAAACATCGCACAATTTTAATTTTTGCACCGTGATAGGGAAAAAGAGTACTTTTAAATGTAATTTGTTTTAAAGCTCAATTTACTGGGTTTTTTTTTAGTAATTTGAATGGATGAATTATTTTTAATTAATCTGTACCGCGTGCTATCCGATTACAACAGTGATCCCTGCTCATTTCTGATCTTGTCCCCTTACGGACATGTGTTTACATTGGCTGATGACGGGCTGTTATATTTTCCAGTTCGTAACGCGTCTTGTGTATTGTTTTGATTTCATGGTGATTTATACAAAGTTTTATTATTAACCATTTGGAAAAATGGTTATTGTCCTCTGTCAGGGTAGGAAATCAAAAACATATCTAAAGCGTTTTATTAGTTGAATCCGAATTTTATTCGTTTTCTGATTGGTGTATACAGTAATCTGTATTTTCCTTTTACTTTCAACAGAGATGGATACTTCTGTTGCCACTATGACAAAAAAGTATTAAAAATTACAAAAAAATAATTAATAACTCAGAAACAAATTGAGATACAGCTTTCAAACAAATTGCATTTAAAAGTACATTTTTTTTCTATACGACGGTGTAAAAAGTAATACAGTGGAATGTTTAGAAGTTTAAGAATGAAATTTCATTTAAAATTGGTCCAGGAATACTAATGTTTATTCCATGGCGTACGTAATGTATGACCAGCTCCGTAGAAGCTTACAAATTTACAGTACCGAAAATTGTAAAACTGAAATTTCTTTTAAAATTTGTTCATGATGGGTCCAGGAATGTTAATGTTTAATTCATGGCGTACGTAATGTATGATCAACTCCGTGCGATTTTTTATGTCCTAAATTTAGGTCTTCGAAAAAATCATTTTCCAAATGGTCGTTATAATTTGTTAAATTGCTTTTTTTTTTTTTTTTTTTTTTTTGTAATTTATTGCCAGTTTTTCGCTGCTGTTTCAGTTGTATTTCATTTTATGAAAAATTTTAATTTTATACATATTGGTGATCACAAATATATCCTTTAACCTAATAAATTTAAGTTTTCGCAAATTTTGTAAATAGTAAAATTTTGATCCAAACATAGTATATAAATTTAAAAAATTGATAGTTCGGCTTCTAGTAATAACAATTTGTGACTACTCTCGTAGACACGAAAAAGTCTAATTTTAGATATTTTGTTGATCACAAATATATCCTTTAACCCAATGAAATTAAGTTGTAGAATGTATGTAACGAATACAATGTTGATTCAAACATAATATATAAATTAAAACTTTGGTATTTTGGCTTCTAGCAATAACAATTTCTTAGTGCACTCATAGGCCTGAAAAAGTCTAATTTTAGATATTTTGTTGATCACAACTATATCCTTTAACCTAAGGAAATTTAGTTATCGCATATTATATAAATACTACAACTTTGATCCAAACATCCGAATGTAAATTAAAAGTTTTGGTATTTCGGCTTCTAATAATAATAATTTGCTAGTGCTCTCGTAGACATGAAAAAGCCTAATTTTAATATTTTGTTGATCACAAATACATCCTTTAATTTAATGAAATTACGTTATCGCAAATTATGTAAATAGTACAACTTTGATCCAAGCATGATAAATAAATTAAAACCTTGGTATTTTGTTTTCTACTAATAGCAATTTCTTAGTGTTCTCGTAGACGTGAAAAAGTCACAAATAGTATATCCTGTAACCCAATGAAATTAAGTTATCGCAAATTGTACAAATACTACAACTTTGATCCAAACATAGTCATCCAAACATCATAATATAAATTAGAACTATGGCATTTTGGCTTCTAGTAATAACAATTTCTAAGTACTCTCTTAGATATGAAATTGTCTAATTTTACATATTTTGTTGATTACAAATATATCCTTTAACCCAATGAAATAAAGTTATCGCAAATTATGTAAATACTATAACTTTGATCCAAACATGATATATAAATTAAAAATTCTGGTATTTGCATAATAATGTTTATTTTGCGACCACTTTACTGTCTATTATTAGGATTTCTAAAAGAATTCGAATAATATCAATATATCGAGGAGAATATTTCTAAAATGTCTCACAAGAAAAACAATACAGCAAAAGAGTATGCACAATTTAGTGCATTTTCTTTATATATATATTACTTCGTATTAGCTATTTCTTTTAAATTTCTACAATATTTTCAAGGGTTTACCATTGTTATTATATTTTTTCACTTTGGCAGGATGTCAAATTGCACATGTCTGGAATATTGCTATGCAGATTCCATTAAATGATTTAGAACAACAGCTTGTGACTTTGAAATTCAATCTATACATACAAATATGTAATATATACATATCTGTCGAGTTTAAGTAAACATTTGTAGATATTCAAAAAGAAATGTCAAAGCTATTTTTTATTACTTTAGTTTTATATTGCTGTATATCTTCGTATTGAAGAAAAAAATGAATTGAAAAATATTTACGCGTACTGTTCCTGCAGGATATTAAAGTGTTAGAAAATTAATGTTAACTTGCATTCCAAGTTCCGTTTAAAGACTTTTAAAGCCATTTTAAGTTTAAACTATCTATGAAATGGGTTTAAATAGATATAACTGATTGTTTCATTAACAATTTTTATATTATTGTATATCTTTTATTACTCATAAATTCCTAGAAAAAAATTGAAGAAATATTTTTTCTTAACTAAAGGTTAATTAAAAAGTAAACTTATATAATATATTTGTCGAATGTCGAATGGTGCGAGTAACGAGATACCCATAGTCGCTGGTTCATTAACTACACTTATTAATTTAATTTACTTTATATACAAGAATATTATTTACAGTTTATACAGTATTCGAAGAATTATATACATTATTTGAAGAATATTGGATCCAGCGAACGCACCATAGGGCCGCAGAGATCGTCGAAAACCAAACAACTGAACTATTCTTAAAGGTTGCCAAACGGCCAAACCTAAATTACAGAAGAATGCGCCATGGAGGCGCGCGCGACAGTCAAGGTTAAGAGAAGCCGTAACATACCGGCCCCCGTTGACATGTGTCAACATTCAACATAATAATACTAAATATAACAATAAACAATAGGAATTAAATTTCTAAAAACAATATACACTAGTTTCCAAAAAAATTACAAATATGCTACTTCCAATAATATACACTTAAGTTTTTCAAAGATGAGAATTAGATAAATTATAATGCAAACAATGGTTACACTTGAATATCATAAAAGACTATTATCAAAATTAGCACTCAATACACATAGAAAACTAATAAAATTAACAAAGTTTATAATATCTAATTAAAGAAAATATATAGATACGGTAACAGTTAGATTTAGATTCTATGTGAAAACTGAAGCAAAGAATTGCGTTCTGTTATCCCAATTTTAACTTGATATACATAATAAATGTTCAAAATAAAAATATACAATAGTGATGATAATAATGCAATGAGTTAAATGTTTTAAGATAATAGAAATCAGCAATCATCTAATGGAAGAGGACACACTTTTGAGACGGACCTCGTAACTATACCTGTTGCTGTTTTGATGTGCAAAACTCTGACTTTTTTATCAGAGCCATGTATTACTTTAAGGACACGACCTAATGCCCATTTGCCAGGAGGTAAATTATCCTCCTTTAGGATGACCATACATCCTTCTTTTAGAACGGTTTTTAATAAAATGTTCGGATTTTATACTATTTTTTCGACATTTTTCATTCTTAAAAAATTGTTTATTTACGCGAAATCTTTTAAACTTTAGGTAAATCCTTCCGGTAAGGATATAAAGAAAAGCCTCACCAAAAATCAGTCAAATCGACCGATAACGTTTTGAATTACAGCATGAGCAGTTTTTGAAAACATAGTTTCAATATAATCGCGTTTAAAGGGTCAGTACGATAAAATTATTGGTTTTAGTGAAATACCGATCAATCAGCTATCCCAGGTTCATATAATAGACCTACGGATTCCTCGAAAAACTGGCTTTCTTCGAGTTGCTGCTGTTTTCGTGCTATACGAGCTTCTTTTGTCTGAAAAGTCGGTCCTGTCTCGTTACTCGCGCCTCATCGGCGTTTTCGGCAAAAACCTTGGCATAGGTACTAACAACAATATTTAAATTTATCCATAACTCTGAGAACGGAAGTGTAGCCTTCATTAAATATCCCAGCAGCGATGTCTTCTGAAATTTCAACAATTTGTAGTCCCGAATGCAGGTGTTTTGGAGATAACCGCCAAACTGTTGCATTAAAACTTTCGTTAGCGTTCTGGGTATGACCACCCAAGCATCTTTGGAGTAAGTCATCTCTAGATAAATGTTGGTAGATTGGTAGGAGATGCTCTTGAAGTTCTTGAGGAAAAAAGGGAGGAGGATCTTCGTTTAATCTTCGCTAGCACAACATGCGGGCTCTGGCGCACTCGACTAAAAGTGGGATAACTCTGCTAATATTGAATATTTTGATTTTTTCTCTTGCCAATATATTCTCGAGATATTATATTTTAGAAATATGAAAAAAAAACCGATTTTTTGAAATTTCTAAAGGGACTTCCCCCCTTAAAATTTGGCATCGCAGTTACTTACAAGATGAAAACAAAAACGGTTTCTAAAAAAAATCGAAGTTTAAAAGGATGAAATGTGCGGAAAACGTTCTAAATTACTATTTATATAGAATTGTTAAAGTTAGAAACTTGAAATTTAATATAGCTGTTACTTTTAAGATGTAAATGCTTGCACAGAACGGATTAAAAAAATTGAAAAGTAAAAGGGTACAGGAAAAAAAAAATTCTTAAATTGCGATTTTTGTGACACTGTTGAGGCTAAAAACGTTAAATATTGCATAATAGTTACTTTTAACATAAAATGTTTAAAAAAAAATAAAAAAAATAAAAACTATTTCTAGAAAATTCGAAATTTAAAAGTGTGAAATGAGCGGAAAATGTTCTAAAAACGTTCCATATTGCGATTTATTTGAAACTATTAACTTGAAACTTGGTATAACTGTTACTCGTATACTCGCAACAGAACAATTTGTAAAAAATTCGAAATGTAAAAGGGCAGGAACAGGAACCCTCCAAAAATTGCGATTTGCGTAATATTACAAGTTATAAACTTCAAATTTCACATGGTAGTTACTTTTAAAATTTAAATGCTTTTTAAAAACGGTTTCTAACATATTCGAAATTATAAAGCTGAAATGAATGGAAAACGTTCTATTATGCGATTTATTTGGAATTATTATTGCTAGAAGCTGAAAATGTATAATAAAACTTGATCCCCTCCGCCCTCTCAAATAATCGAAAGACCTCGAGCAACTTAAATGTAACACAACAGCTTAACCCATTTGTGCCTGAATTTTTGTTTTCTCAAATTTTTTGGTAAAATCACTTTAAAATGTTGCAAAATGAACTAGAAAAATACTAAAAAAAATTAATCTTAAATTTTTTGTATTTATTTGATAAAATGTAAAAGAATTAAATATGAGTATTTCTAGTAGAATAATGTGCATAATTATATATTTTGTCTATATTTAGATTTAAAATGTTTTTAAATTCTATATTATGTACTATAATGAACTAAAAAATATATATATTTATTTCTTTGCAGAGATTAATAACGTTATAACTGTTATTATAAATAAAATAAGAATAATCGTATTGCAGACTTAAAAACAATTTATTTCATAAATATCTTCGAAAGGAGTTTACATAAATAACTGTCTCCTAAATTTCTAACAAAAATATGTGCCCATTTGTGCCCAGAACCCTATATTTTCGACATTACAAAAATGCATAAAAAATAGGCTTGAACATTTAATTTCGCAATTTAACAAAATACGTATTTCAAAAACGTTTACAAGCTAAGATTATAACTTGCGAATTTGCATCCTTGATAGAAAAAATACAAATAAACTTACTTTTTACATTTCGCCATCTTGAAAAATTAAAAATATATAAACACCGAAAAAAGGCCTTAATTTAAGCAAATAAATATCCACCTTATGCTGTCATCTTTCGGTTATAGATAAAGACATTTATAAATAATGATTTCATGCAATTTTCATGTTATAAAGGAGAAGAAAATTATACAAATTCATTAAAATTTGAAACGTCTCAAAAATGGACGCTAGGCATAAATGGGATCAGCTAGTATTTGATAACGTATAAACATTTGTATAAAATAAGGTTTAACTGTGCATGTGCGAACGATATATATATCATATATATATATACATTTCATAAAATAAAATGCAAATACACTATAATTTTGGAAAGAAGGTGTATATCAACAATATTTATAACATTTAACTATAAAAAATCCCAAAAATTTCAAATATAAACTACGCAGGTAAAAAACACAGGTAAAAAACTGTCTGTTCTTCATCAGTGGGCGGACAGACACACCCAACTCTAACCCCACTTTAAAAACTTGCAGGTTTCTAAACACACGTCTATCCTGCACTCAAAACAACAGAAAAAAAACCTAAACTATTGTCACTTTAGATATAAAATTTCAAAACTTAAAAGATAAATATAGTATATATATATATATATATATATATATATACCGGGTGTCCCAAAAATGACTGATAGATTTTAAAATTCAATAACTTGCAAACGATGACAGATATTAAAAAAATTCTTGCAGGAGTGTTATGTAAGATGTCAGGAGTTTTTATGCTGCGATTCTCAGTTTTAGTTACAAACAGCATCAATAGATGGCGCTGCAAGCAATAACACTAAATCCAGGCTCGAGATTTTTCGGCCTTTCTCTTTTTCCATGCGAAAAAAGGAGATTAAAATGTATTGAATGGATTTCAAAATACCAAAAATCGCTCTGGACTGAGCACTTATTGCTCTCAGTGCCATCTATTTTTTGAAATTGGAACTAAAATCAAGAATCACAGCAAAGAAACTCCCGACATCATACATAACCCTCCTGCAAGAATTTTTTAAATATCTGTCACCGTTTAGAAGTTAATGAATTTTAAAATCCATCAGTCATTTTTGGGACACCTGGTACATGCATAATTAAGTAGTCAACTAAATTGCTTAATTCATATAAAAAGATCAGTCAAGTGTTGCGAAAAAAAAACTGAAAGATATCTGGCGATGCATTGAGCTGAATTTCAGTTGCTTTCTAAAAGTAACTGCATGGTGAGGAATTTTCTGCATATTTTCATTTTTTATTAGCTGGTTTCCAACAAAGCAGTATGTATTTTAACGTATGTCGACTTTTTTGAACCGATGGATGCTTCTTTTCTGATTGGAATGTACTCATTCTGATAGTTCCTGCAAGGAGAACTCTAAAACATCAATATAAAAGGACAATAAGAAAATAAAAATATTAATTTCTATAAAATTCTTTATCCAGCTAATTTTATAGAGGAACTGAAATTCAGCTCACTTCGTCGCTGATATTTTTGTGAATTTTTACGATATTCGACTTGCCCTTTTTGTATGAGTTGTCTTGAATACTTGACTAGTAAATTATGCAAAAAAACTATATACTATATATTGTTTCTAAATTACTTTGACCTGTTTTCTGAAAGTGGCGTTAAAATAATTTGAAACTCTACATGCTTTAAACAAAAAGCGTCCGCAAATTTACTTAATTTAAAAAAATCTTTATATATTGATGAATATACAGTCCATGTTTACAAGTATGATCACGAATGTTGTATATAGTCATATATATATATATATAGTACCTATATAGTCATGTCCTTCAAGTACAGATTATTCAGAGCATTTTATTTTAGAGGGTATATTATTATTTTTATTCAATTTGTTGTTGCAACAACAAACAGCAGGCCATGGCCTGTTGTTTGCTTTTGGGACGAAACCTTCTCCCTGAAACATATGAGGAATTCCTGAGATATGCCCTTTATATTTCGGCTATAAATTGCATTTCTATATATATATAAGACACAGCGACCATATAAAAATGTAATCTTAATACATTTTTAAAGAATAACTATTTTGATGAAAAAGGATTCTCATATGATGAATAACAGCATTTGAAGCATTTTTACCATTAGAATGATACCTACAAAAATAATGGCTTAGGAATTAACTATTGGTCAACTATAAGTAGGAATACCCTGTATGTCACTATCTTTTAGCTGTTACCTTTACATTTCTACGACATTTTACAAACATTTTATCTGATTAGTCAGTCAATATATTTTTCTGCAATCATTTTCACTGTTTCTAGTAGGTTTTCGGACGACAAAATATTCGATTAACAGCGATACATTCAAAATAATATTTGTGAAATGCCTTTAAGGAAATAAATTAACAAAATAGTTCTTGCCGCCTCCCCTCTCTTTTACTACATCCTCTCTATATATCACTTTACTTTATCCATTTTCTTTACATCTCTACAACATTTGCAAAGGTTTAACATTCTTATATTTTTTTGCTTTGGCAGGAATTCAAATTGCAGATGTCTGGCATATTACGTATGCAGATTGCATTAAGTGATTTTCCACAACAGCTTGTAACTTTAAAATTCAATAAATATAAATATATTTATCTGTCGACCCTGTCTAAAGAGTTGTATACATTATGAGAGAAATTTCCAATTGCGTTCTTATTGCTTTATGTTTTGCAGTGTAGTACATCTTTGTATTCAAGAAAACAATGAATGAAACGATATTTTTGTGTATTTTTCTTCTAGGATATTAAATCAATAGAAAATAAATCTTGACTGACAGTAAATTTTCCCACTTAGAGACATTTTAAATGTAATTTTACATTGAAAGTTCAATAAAGAAATTTAAACTAAGAATGATTCTTTCTTTTTTTTTTTGAGTTTACTAATCTTTATAGGATTGTACATATTTATTACTTGCGTGAAAGGAGTTAAATAATTATTATAAGAAAACAATGAATGAAACAATATTTACGTTAATTTTCTCTACAGGATATTAAAGTAATATATTAAATAAACCTTGACAGACGGTTCATGTTCCGTTTAAATATTTTTAAAGCAACTTTTAGATAAAAAGAAGCTTAAATGATGAATAATTGCTTCTTTTGCGTTTAACAACCATTATAGAATTGTACATATTTGTTACTAGTAAAAAGAGACTTAAACAATTTTTATAATAAAACTAGTATATAACCCCCGTCAAAAATGACGGAATGTGAATTATAAATCTTCAAAACAATATTTTAAAAAATATTTTTCTGACTTTAAAAAAAAAAATGATTCCTCATGCATTTTGTTAATCAAAAAGGATTATCCTTTGATTTTTGAAGGTTAGAACAAAGAAATTATGTAAACTACAGTTTAGTCGCCAGTGCTTAAACGCGCCATTTCCAGCTACACATATTCTATGACGAAAATGTTTGTTTAGGTTCCCGCTGCATTAAAAATTTGCTGTTTAGCGTGACTTTTTTTTTTTCGCTTCAAACTATGTTAAAATTCATAATTTTATCTACAAGATAATTAAAATATGTTGTACCGATAACAAATATTAATTTTATTTCCAATGTCTTCAAATCTGATAAAATGCATTAAAAAAAGTACGATTACAACAGAAAGTTTCTCTATTTACATTAATTGCTGATAGATGACGCCAAAAGAATTAGCAAGAAACATAAGCTCCTGATTTACTGGGAATTAAAAAAGCCTACAGAGGCGCAGCTCGCAGCCTTCGGTGCAGAAAAAATTGTCCCTTTAATTTCCCTTTAACTAATGCTAAAATGTTATTGAAATAATTCTTTATTGTAAATGGATTTGAAAGTTTTAGATATTCAAATTTGGATAATTTTTACTTTGTCAAATAAGACAGAACACAAATGTCACAGGAAATCTGAAATAGTGCAAAAGAATAATCATTCTGAACAAATTACAAATACATGTAATGCAATGTGCTTGACGACATTTTCCTGAAGCGAAAGTTATATCTTTTCTCCTCCAGATGGCGATAGTTATCCGTTATTTTTAATTTAGAACTTCTTGTTGTTGTTGTTGATTTGGCCCTTAAATTTAGAACTTAATTGGATAGTTTTTGAAGCTTTTAAACAATGCTAAAATATATAAAGGTTTTAATATACTTTTACAAATATTTTAAGAGCAGCTTCAACGTTAACCTGTATTTTTTTTTAATGAAGCGTCCGAAGTGTCCTTCATTTGTTTGTAGATTTGCTGGAATTTGAATTTGAATGGCAACAGTATCGTTTGTTCAGATCTGATTTCTATGTTTATAATAGCTTAATTTTAATTTAGAACTTAATACATTATAAATGGATATGATATATATGTTTCATGTGAAAATATGCTGAAAAGACATGATTTCAAGTAGAAGAAATTATCATTTAGCTGTCATATGTTAGGATATGGTTTTCATTAAGCCTAACATGACATTTAGATACGGTCGATTGGCAGACCAGAGTGGTTTGCTACGGAATAGTAACCTGCAATTTTCTCCACTCGGATTTTATTATAAGTAGATAATGAATTAAATAATATTTACGCGCAATTTTCCTTCAGATTGTTAAATCAGTAATAAATCTTGACTGAAAGTTCGTGTTCCCGTTTAAGGACTTTTAAAACCACTTTTACATTAAAAGGTCAATAAAAGAGGTTTAAATGATGAATGACCCCTTCTTTTGCGTTTAAAAGTCTTTATAGAATTGTACATCTAAAATACTTGTGTGAAGAATTTCAAAGAATTCGTATAAGAAACAATAAATGAAACAATAATTACGTGTTGTTTTCTGCAGGGCATTAAAGTAATAATAAGTCTTCACTGATAGTTCATGTTCCCGTTTAAAGACTTTTAAAACCACTTTTAGTTTAAAAACTCAATAAATGAGGTTTAAAAGGTTTAAATGATGAATCATTGCTTCTTTAGCGTTTACTAATCTTCATAGAATGGCACATCTTACTTATTTATGTGAAGTGACTTGAAGAATTTTTAAAAGAAAATAATGAATGTAATAATATTTATGTATAATTTCCTAATGCAATAATGAATCTTGATTGAAAGTTCATGTCCTCTTTTAAGGCTATTCTCAAATCCAAAAGGACAACTTTATGACATAAGTTTTAATTTATTTTTGTTCGGAAATGCATGAAACTAGCAGGTGTCGTTCAGAAAATAGTAATTAAACTGTTTTTACCGTTTTTTTTTTTTTTTTTTTTTTTTTTCAGACGCAATAAATCGTTCAGAAAATAGTGTCAAAGTGAGCATTTCGAACCGAATTTCCGCGCGAAAGAAGAATAACCACTCAATGGAGGGTGAAAAACGTCTTTGTCACGTGATCAAAATCGCTTATTACTCAATACGTGATTTATTGGTCAAAAAATGGAAAACAGAGTTCGATTCCAAATCACTTCCATAGTCAGGCCTTCTAATTTTACATCTTTGCGTTAAAAAATGAATTTGTAAATGCGCCAAAACGTTTTGCGCTTGTTGAGCAGAGCAGTTAAGAACAACCTTAAAGACTTTTAAAGATGTTTTTTTAGATTAAAAGCTCAATAAATGGTGTTTAAATTAAGAATGATTCCTTCGTTTTCGTTTAAATTTCCTTTTTAGAATCGTACACCTTAATTAATCATATGAAGAAATTTGAAGAATTCGTATAAGAAAACAATTTATGAAACAATAATTACGTGTTATTTTCTGCAGGATATTAAAGTAATAATAAATCTTCAATGACAGTTAGTGCTCCCGTTTAAAGAATTTTAAAGCCACTTTCAGATAAAAAGCTCAATAAATGAGGTTTAAAGTAAGAAATATTCCTTTTTTCGCGTTTATTAATCTTTATAGAATTGTGCATCTTAATTACTTGTGAGAAGAGATTTAAAGAATTCGTATAAGAAAACAATGAATGAAACAAAAATTACGTGTTTTCTGCAGGATATTAAAGAAATAATAAATCTTCACTGACAGTTCATGCTCCCGTTTAAAGAATTTTAAAGCCACTTTTAGATTTAAAGCTCAATAAAAGATGTTTAAATTGTGAATGATTGCTTCCATAGCGTTCCATAATCTTTATAAAATTGTGCAACTTTATTATTTATGTGAAGTGACTTAAAAACATTTTACAGAGAAATAATGAATAAAACAATTTCTATGTGTAATTGTTCCTTAAGAATATTAAACTATTAATAAATCTTGACTGAAAGATCATGTTCCGTTTAAAGACTTTTAAAGCCAGTTTTAGTTTAAAAGCTCAGTAAAAGAGGTCTAAATGATGAATGACTGCTTCTTTACCATTTAATAATCTGTGTAGAATTGAACATATTTATTATTTGTAAGAAGGACATGAACAATTCTTACAAGGAAATAATGAATGAAAAAATATTTACATGTATGTTTATTTCAGGATATTAAAGTAATAGAAAATAAATCTTGACTGACAGCTCATGCTCCCGTTTAAATACTTTTAAAGCCACTTTTAGCTTAAAATCTCAATAAAAGAGGTTTAAACTAAGAATGATTCCTTCTTTTGCGTTTAATAATCTTTATAGAATTGTACATCTTAATTGCTTGTGTTGTTTAAAGAACTCGTATCGAAAACAATGAATGCAATAATTACGTGTTGTTTTCTGCAGGATATTAAAAGTAATAATAAATCATGAGTGGCATTTCATGCTTCTGTTTAAAGAATTTTAAAGCCACTTTTAGATTAAAAGATCAATAAAAGAGGTTTAAATGATGAATGATTGCTTCTTTAGCGTTTAATAATCTTCATAGTTATTTATGTGAACTTCTTTATTATTTATGCTTCTTTATTACTTATGTGAAGTGACTTCAACAATTAAAGGTATATATAAATATTATACAGACATACATACAATAAATACAATAAACCCAACTGGAGTGAAAAATTAGCCAGAGCCAGGAATCAAACCCGGAACCACAGTATACAAGACTGCTGCTCTAACCACTCAGCTACTCCGGTCGATATCTGGGTCTGCAATTTCTCATTAATAAATCATGTTGGATGAGTCACCAGCCATCTATACGACAGCCTTGGATGACCGGACAACGATGAATAGATTTTAATATTACATCGATCTACGATACACAATATTAAAACACACATACAATAATATATAATAAAACACACATACAATAATATATAATAAAACACACATACACACATAAATAACGCCTGCATTCAACAGTTAAAGATATATATAAATATTATACGGACATACATATAATAAATATAATAAACCCAACTTGAGGGAAAAATTAGCCAGAGCCAGGAATCACTGTATTTATTGTATGTATGACTGTATAATATTTATATATACCTTTAACTGTTGAATGCAGGCGTTATTTATGTGTGTATGTGTATTTTATTATATATTGTTGTATGTGTGTTTTTATATTATATATCGTAGATCGATGTAACAGTAAAAACTATTCATCGTTGTCCGGTCATCCTAGGCTGTCGTATAGATGGCTGGTGACTCACCCAACATGGTTTATTAGTGAGAAATTGCAGACCCAGGTATTGGCCGGAGTAGCTCAGTGGTTAGAGCAGCACTCTTGTATACTGTGGTCCGGGGTTCGATTCCTGGCTCTGGCTAATTTTTCACTCCAGTGGGTTTATTGTATTTATTGTATGTATGTCTGTATAATATTTATATATATACATTTTAAAAGCAACGTTAAAAACGCCAGAATAAACGAAAATTTCGCAGACTAGTTTCGGTAGCGTTTAGCGTACCGTCCTCATTTTAAAAGCAACGTTAAAAACGCCAGAATAATGTATATCATTAAATGTATATCATTCTGCGCCATGTAGCATCTTAATAATATTTATATATACCTTTAACTTTTGAATGCAGGAATTATGGCTTAGATGCGTTATATTCCTGGAGGGCCGCCATCTTAGATGTTTTTAGATTTCTTGGCGATTTTATGCTGGCGATCTTTATCGATATGTGGAACCCCGTGTGACGTGTGTGTTTGGCATGTCGTATTCTGGCAACCCCTGAGAAGGTCAATTTCGGCTAGGATATTGTGGATGTGGTTTGATTTCGTGTTGTATTGTTCTGTCTTTTTGTTTTTATGTTAAATTTATTGGATTTATTAGATTGACTATGGTTTCTGTAGTCCGTTTAAACTCTCTTGCTGAAGTAATTAAGAAAGTTGGGGAAATTTTGACGAAAAAAGGAGGTTTATTTACAGTGTGTCAATGCGTATTCATAAGCCTATTTGTGAAAATGACGGTGATGCTATGACAGTATTTCGTGCTTGAGCTTTGAAGAAAGCAGATGTCTGTTAAGGTATGTTGATAATGTTATGTATATTTGTTTGCCTTTCGAGTTTTTTATAATTTGAGATGGCTACACAGCGAGAACTGCTGAATTTTGAGAATGCTACTCAGCGAGAACTGCTGAATTTTGAGAATGCTACACAGCGAGAACTGCTGAATTTTGAGAATGCTACACAGCGAGAACTGCTGAAACCAGTGATTTTTTTTCGGTTAATGAGCACGTAGCGCTCATACAACGATTACTGACTGCCTCTTTAGCGAGTGTTTGTTAAGGTATGTTGATAATTTTATGTATATTTGTTTGCCTTTCGAGTTTTTTACATTTTGAGATGGCTACACAGCGAGAACTGCTGAATTTTGAGAATGCTACACAGCGAGAACTGTTGAATCCAGTGATTTTTTTTTTCGGTAATTGAGCGCATAGCGCTCGTGCAACGATTACTGATTGCCACTTTAGCGAGTTTTGTTTATTATTTACGTTTTATTTTCTTTAAGCCTAACATGCGTATAAACCAGTGTTTGGCGACATTTACTACTTGGCGGAAAAGGGGTTTTCACGCGAAGAAAAATTCCAAGATGTTGGCTTCGGGAATTTATAACATCTGTTCCGGCATTATTTACGTGTGTATGTGTGTTTTATTATATATTGTTGTATGTGTGTTTTAATATTATATATCGTAGATTGATGTAATAGTAAAATCTATTCATCATTGTCCGGTCATTCAAGGCTGTCGTATAGATGGCTGGTGACTCACCCAACGTGGTTTATTAGTGAGAAATTGCAGGCCCAGATATCGGCCGGAGTAACTCAGTGGTTAGAGTAGCAGTCTTGTATACTGTGGTCCCGGGCTCGATTCCTGGCTCTGGCTAATTTTCCACTTCAGTTGGATTTATTGTATGTATATCTGTATAATATTTATATATACCTTTAACTGCTGAATGCAGGCATTATTTATGTGTATATGTGTGTTTTATTATATATTGTTGTATGTGTGATTTAATATTATGACTTCAACAATGTTTACAAGAAAATAATGAATGAACAATATTTACTTGTATTTTTCCCTTAGATTATTAAATCAATAATAAATCTTGGCTGATAGTTCGTGTTCTTGTTTAAAGACTTTTAAAGTAATTTTTAAGCTAAAACTTCAATAAATGACTTTTAAACTTTTAAATGATAATGCTAAACGATGCCCCCCCCCCCCCCCCAACCACACACACACACCTTTCAGCCTGTCCTGTGTGTCTCTTTGAACCAAATGATGCTGAATAACTTAGGACACGCAAATCTGCAGCCATTCAAAGAGTCACACGCTGCGTACTGAAAGGGGGAGGGGTTGGGGGACAGTGCGGGATGAGTTATCGTACCATCGCGATTTAGTTCGTGTTTCTGGAGGTTCTCGCGTTGAACACTTATAACTGTGTTGAATTCAAACTTTCAACTGTTACTTTTCATTTCCAATTAACAACAGGGTTTTACTTTTTTTTTTCTTCTTTTAATAGCCCTGTTAATTTGGGATATTCATTTATAATCACCCTGTATAATGGATTTGTTTTTTGTAGGATAAAAAAGTTTCAGTTTCAAATATCTATAAATAATTCTTCAGATTTACTTTATAGAAAAGCTCTGTTATAAAAAGAAATGAATTGAACATTC
This sequence comes from Maratus speciosus, assembly GCA_963932465.1. NCBI lineage: Eukaryota > Metazoa > Arthropoda > Arachnida > Araneae > Salticidae > Maratus > Maratus speciosus. The sequence goes on from OZ010786.1 coordinate 117,079,059, forward strand.
ATCAATTCATAAAACACTAAATAAAAGTTTCCTAAACACAGTTTTTTCCTCTCAACTAAAATCATGGGTTAAAAGAGTAAATTTTCGATAAATATGTTAAATATATTGGATATCTTTTTTTTTTTTTTTTTTTTTTTTTTTTCAGAAAAACAGTTTAGATTGAATTTTTTAAAAATAATTCTTTCAGATTCATGTTATTGAAAATCTCTGTTATAAAAATAAATAAATTGAACATTCTTCAATTCATAAAACTCTAAATAAAAGTTTCCTAAACACAGTTTTTTCCTGTCGACTAAAATCATGGTTAAAAGAGTAAATTATCGATAAATATATTAAATATATTGGATTTGTTTTTTGTAGAAACACAGTTCAGATTGATTTTTTTTTTTTTTTTTGTTTAATAATTCTACAGATTCATATTATTGAAAAACTCTGTTATAAAAAGAAATTCATTAACAAACTCTAAATAAAAGAACAAATATCTACTAAGGATTTTGGAAAAGAAATTTGCGTCGTAAATTCCAACTGTTAGTTTACTTTATCCGATTATTAATTACCCAATTCCATTAAAGCGGTTGATATTTATAATTAACGACTTTTGTTCTGGAAACAAATGAATCATGAATGATGCTTTATTACGTATGTTTGTCTTTAAGTCGCATCAAGAAACCTTAAAGGATTCGTCAGCTGGCTGTCAGTAGTATCAATAAAGTTATTCTTGAAAACAAAAAAAAAAAAACTTTATTTCAGAATTTAGCTGCGCATTAAAAACCTAGTAATTTCTAATGATCTATTACGTTGAAATCGACTGTGTATTGTTGTTTCATAACTACTTCTATGAAAATAGGATATATTAAGGGTTGAAAGGAATACTACACTGTAAAAAAAATATAAATATTTCTTAATCGACGAAAATATAACACAGAGTGACTTCCAAAATCCGGCATTCAGAAATCCGGCAATTTCAAATATCCGGTATCTAAGTCATCTTTTTCCTCCTTTTTTTACACTCCTAACTTTCGGTAGAAAGAAAATAGAAGGATGAACCCGTGTATTTTTTTTCTCTTGGGAAGTTTGGGAAGTTTTGGGGAAGTTTTGGAAGTTTTTATTTATTTATGTATTGGAGCTAGTACTAAGTATTTGTCAAAATCGGGGATTGTTCCTTCTGAAATAGAGCATTTAAATTTGTCTATCGCAGAAATAGTGGACTTGATAACACAGTTAGAAAGGTTTTGTGAAAACGTTGTGTACTGAGTATGGAATCCGATGGCAGCGCGATGGAGGCTAAAAATACAGCAATTTTTTACAAAAAGTGACGTCCCGAAGCGTTATAGAGATAAAGCACTCGTGAAGTGAAAATTTTTAGAATTTTGTTTTTGTAACACAGACAATTTTATTTAAAGCAAGTTTTCCTTTAATACGTTCACGCCGGCGCGGTGGGTCACACTCGACTGTCTCAGAGTTGGCAAGTCTCCGGTTTTTTGCACACCACTATTATTTAAGAGAAAATGTTGTTCCTTTAAATCCCCCAATTGTTCTAATTAAACGAAACAACATTTCTGTATTAAAATACTGGTATCCGAAAAGCCGGAGACTTGGCAACTCCGAGACAGTCGAGTGTGACCCACCTCGCCGTCGTGAACGTGTTAATATTTAGCATTTTTAAAATCACATAATTATCAGTTAGTTATGAATTAAATTTTGACTAAAGGCACTATTAAGAATATCGGAAGTACTTTTGATATTCTTTCACAAATCCGCAATTTTCAAAAATCCAGCTAAGTCTCGGTCCCGATGGTGCCGAATTTTCGAGGTTATACTGTATAACCATGATCGAAAATATACAAACAACTCATCCATAGCTGCCAACTTTTACGCTTTTTTGCTACCAGTCAAATTTAATAGAGATTCCTGCCTTTTTTAATCGTGCGATTTCGACGATTAAATAAGACAATATTTACTATAAAATTTTAGTGGTAGTAAGAAAGCGTAAAAGTTGGCAACTATGCTCTTCTGATTTACCCATAGTTCCGAAACACTTTCTTTATAGTTTTAATCTCAGAAAACAATATGTTTCCGAAACTGAAACAAGCATTTATAAGAACAAAGTTTCTTTTACTGACATTAATTTTTATAGTATATTAACTGGTTTTGTGAAACCAGAATATTGGATATTTTCAGTCTATAAATTCTCAATGAAACATTTTCAGCGGCGTAATTGGATTTGTACTTGCAAGAATAACAAAATAAAATTAATTTTAATGTTAATGTATAATACTGTAAGTTTATAACGTTTCTTTGTAAAACATGTTTTTTGAACATGATGAAAACAGTTATTTGAGAATTGATAGTATCCGAAAAACCTATATTCCAGGTTGAAAAAAACTGATTAATGCACTATAAATACTCATTGAAAACGTTTTCGAAAATCAGTTGCAGAAAAAGAAATATATATATATATATATATTTATTTATTTATAAATGTTTCTTTAAATAACAAAATATATTCGTTTCTGAGGTTTCTAAAGATAAAGAACGCTTTTTGAAATTATTGGTAAATCGGATGAGTTTATCGTATATTTTCGTTAATGTTTATATTATATTTTTCTGGAATAAGAAACGTTTATCTTTCTTTACAGTGTATTTCTTCATAAAACTCCGATTATCCGAAATTGTGTATTTATCCGAATTAAGTGTATTTATTCATAAAAATCCGATTATCCGAAATTATCGGAAAATCGGATGAGTTTATCGTATATTTTCGTTAAAGTTTATATTATATTTTTCTGGAATAAGAAACGTTTATCTTTCTTTACAGAGTATTTCTTCATAAAAATCCGATTATCCGAAATTGTGTATTTATCCGAATTAAGTGTATTTATTCATAAAAATCCGATTATCCGAAATTATTGGTAATTTGGATCAGTTTTTCGTATATTTTCGTTGCTGTTTATATTATATTTTTCTGGAATAAGAAACGTTTATCTTTCTTTACAGTGTATTTTTTCATAAAAATCCGATTATCCGAAATTGTGTATTTATCCGAATTAAGTGTATTTATTCATAAAAATCCAATTATCCGAATTTATTGGTAAATTGGATGAGTTTATCGTATATTTTCCTTAAGGTTTACATCATATTTTTCTAGAATAAGAAACATTTATCTTTCTTTACAGTGTATTTATTCATAAAAATCCGATAATGTCCTAACAACTTTCCAAATTTCGAAATTTAAGTTAATTTCCGAAATATTATTTTTTTTTCTCATTTTTAATGCAATTTTTCTAATGTTGGCAACTTGGTTATTCCATTCCTGTGAAAAAAAAAGCAAAAGAAAAAGCACATGTTTCACAAGTTTGTTAATGCCATTCAAATTAAAATTCAAAAGGAAGAATATTTTAATAATAATTTTAGCCATTTTCATTAATATTTAAAAGAAAAAAAATAATTATGGTAATTTTATTAAGTAAATAGCGATTGAGAATTTTTTCATGGTTACTAAAATTGCGAGTTCTTCAGCAGACGAAAATTACATCATTTTCATACATGTAATATAGCAAAAGATATAAAAAATACAAAAGAAAGCATGAATATTTAATTTCTAAAACTGAAATATTTTTTCTATGCATCGGACAAACTACTTTTATTTTTATATCACAAAAAACTATTAAATGCCAAATTTTTGAAAGATAAAATACTTCACGTAATTGAAGAAATAAATCACATAATAATACATCACACAAATATACCACGTCATTTGGAAGGGAAAAAAACACTTCACTGAAGTCTTTATGTTTGATATTTATATATTATTATTATTTTGATATATTATATATTTTATATTGGAAGATAGACGTCTAATGACTGTACTTTGCCAAATATTCCCTGCATACAATTTTTTGTTAAAATTTTAGCTTATATATATATATATATACCATTAAAAAGTCTGGAATGTTTTCTTATGATCAAAACCGCGTAATTGCCATAATTAAATTTTTATAATATTCCTTTAACGTATACTGCACAAATGATTTCATTCTTATTATAAGAAATTTAGCAATAATAGTACTATTTTTTTTATTAATAAACTTTTTTTATAAACTATAATTGCAAAACTTTAATTTCCGAAAAACTGTATTAAAAATCGTCTGCTATAAATCATGATTTACACCTCAACTAGAGTTTGTTACAGGTGATTGTCAATATATTAATATATACCAGGGATGGCGAACCTTTTTGGGTATGCGTGCCAAAAATTTCAAAATTATTGCGTACCAATATTCTAACGTGCCAGAAACCTTTTAACTTCTATAAAATCTAATAATTAATTTTTATAGAATTTTTACTCAAATATTTTTACACTTACACTAAATTCTATTCCTAAGTTATTTATTATGTTGTATCTATTTACACAATAATATAAGCATGTCGCATAGAATTCCGTATTAATAATAAATAAATGAGTTTTTCTTTTATTGTATACTACCGAATCTGATCATTTTAGTTGTAGAAACTGGTTCAATATACACATATTATTTGCAGTAACAGTTAAAATTCAATTTTCAAAATTATAACCTAAATATAATAAAACCTAAAATGCCTTAAAGCCCTAAACCTAAATAAAATAAAACCTAATCTGAAGTAGAAGTTTGTCAATTAGCCATATTACTAAACAAACTATCTATGTATATCTAAAAATTCAATTTTCAAAAACCTTTGAAATTCCATAAAGAAGCAAAAATTTTTGAAAAACACTAGATGCTGAATGGTTTGGCAAGAAAATGACGGTACAAGGCGCTTTCATTGAAATTTATAATACCTTAATTCATTCAAAATTTACGGATTATTTTAAAGTAAATTATATACCTGTTACACAAACTATACTTTTTGTTAAAAAACATAAAATGGATTGTTCTCCATAAACTGAATATAATCTATAATTTTTCTCACGTGCCAAGTTCGGTGCCATAGGTTCGCCATACCTGATATATACAGTAAAACATGTTCAAAGCGGAAGTTCAAGGGACCGAAATATTTTTCCAGATTGGACACATTTGCGCGTTATACAAATGATATACGAAGCTTATTGAAGAAATTATACGCATTAACTAAATATCTTAATATATTATATCATATAAAACTACTTTATATAATATGGCATAATTCACTATAATATTGCAGAGTTTCCCCTAGGCAGTTTCAGGAGGGTGCTGCACCCTGCCTGCCCTTAGGTTTACATAATAGAACCCCTCTTGCCCCTGATGAAAAACATTAGCACCCTTGTTGCCCCCAGCTCATAAAAGTGCCCTTACTCATTTGTTTATTAAAAAAAATACTTGCATACTAAAAATTGACTCATTGATGTCTTTAAAATAGCGTCCTGTCTATTAAATATTAAAAGTAGTTTTAAAAATCAAAAGAACACATTTAAAATTTTTAAAAAGTGCCCTTAAGAATCCAAAAGATGTCCCTCAGAATCTAAAAGTGTCCTTTTCCTACACGAAGCACCCTGCCCTTTTTTAAACATGGGGGAAACTCTGATATTGTACTATATAATGTACTGTAATAATTAAAATTATGTATAACATTATATGACTTTATAGTATACTATTAGTAATTCAGTGAAATTTTATTATATACTTTTATATTCTTGTAATGATACATTTTCAATGACGCATTGTACTAAAATCTTGTGTATTTACCCATTTTCACTTTATTAACGTTACCTAAATTTTATCACTCTAGTATCATTATCAGTGTTTAGGCCTATACATTGTCGGAGCAAAACAGAAAATTACAAAAGTTTTAAATCTTTAAAAGTTAGTAAGCCAAAGATTTTTTCAAAGATCAAAGAAAAAAGTATGTTCCCCCCTTTGTGTTTGTGTGTGTATGTGTGTGCATATCTTTTTGAATACAATGTTCTACAGAAGACAAGTATTCATTTTTGCTCTTGTCAGCACATAGAACTTAGGCTACAGCTACAATAGCAGGTTTTGCACGTGTATAAACAATGCAAAAACAAGGTGAAATAAAAAATAGATTGTATGCTAGTAACTTATTTCTACATTAAATGCTTATCCCATTTTCGCTTTATACAGGTACTTTTTTATGAATCCCTTCATTATTGCTTTCCGTTCCTGTGACGGAGAAATTCCGTTTTATGCAGAAAAACAATAAGTTTCTTATTTTTTTGGCTGGGTCAAGTAAATTAATCCAAATTAGAGAAGTTCCCACCTTATCTTTACTCCGATTTGGAAAAGCTTTGCTCTATTAATTTCTTTTTAACACTTTCCTACGTAGTTGAAATGTGTTTAAAACTTCAATTTCTCTGCCGTCTGCTGTCTAACCTTGCTCTAACTCACGTAAATATACTTTTTCTCGTGTAAGTATTATGTATTATCGCTATTCAAAATTCTGTGCATTTATAGTTCGTTTATAAGAGATGCACAAAAAAATTGGTTAGATAACGGGGAAAATCGCCTGTAGCTTATTTTAATGATGTTGCTCTACTTCAAATATAATGAAATTGAATTACACTACTGATATGGTCTATCGAATGATTTCTGTAGAATATAGATTAAATAGAATTCATAGTTCGTTTACAAGGACGTACAAAAGAATCCCATTACAGTAATATGCTTATGGGTAAAATTTGGTGTCTGCTACTAATGATCCTACGATACTTCAAAAAAGAAATTGATATGGATCACTGTGTTCCAATAAAACATGTTTTTTATACATTATGGAGTGCAGAGCATTTATCCTTCAGTTACAGGGATACACATTCAAAAAAGAATTTACTTTCGTAACATGTATTTTATAACTTTGGAATTATTGCATGCTTGATTAAGGTGATATTTTCATATTTTTCATGGAGCGAAAATTTCTTCTTATAACATGAAAATCATGTTCTGATTCATGTTTATTAATAAGTGCAATTAAAATTAGTACTTTTTAGGTTCTAATTATAATTGAAAAAGTTCATATTTTATATTGGAAGATAGACATCCAATGATTGTACTTTGCCATATATATTCTGCATACAATTAAACATCTGCATATTCTGCATACATTATTGTTAAAATTTTAGCTTATATATATATATATATTTACTTAAAACAAAATTAGATCTATTGCTCCCAAAATCGAAAGATTTTATGCAATGCAATGGAAGCCGTGATGTTACTTTAATACAATATGACGTCATGATGCTGAAAAATTATCATCATGACTTCATGAAATATCGCCAGATTTCGCACCAAAAGTAAGTCGCACTTTCCCGCCAATTATATAAAATTCCAATCGTAACCCATTAATGCACTGAACTATTATTTTTTTAAACAACAGCTATCGTCAATTGAAATCCTATTATACATGATGAACTTTCATATGACAACTTAATTGCAACGGAAAAACATGCCAGGCACTTCTTACGTCAGTAACCTCTCATGTATCAGTAAAAACTTATTTACTATAATACTGTTAATAATATTTGCAGTATTATAAATAAATAAATAGCTCTAATAAAATATGGAAAATTAACGAAAAGACTGAAAGTTTCTACAAAAAGCGATTTATTGCCTAATCTTGAGGAAAGTATATTCTTTTGGTTTTAAAATAAAATGACGTAAGTTATATAAGATTACATTTAGCTCTATAATTTTTTTTCAGTACCATGAAATTAAATTGTATAATGTAAAATAGTTTATTTTTATTTTCCTTTAACTGGGATAAAATTAAAGAAAATTTTGTACTTTTTAGCTTTTCTATTTTTTCAACGACAGAAAAGCGCTGTTTCTAACTTTTTAAACCGTTTTTCTAAGAAAATTCTATTTAAAGCTATTGTTGAAATAAAAATGGTTGCAAAAGTTTTACCGCTTTATAACTTTTTTCATTACTTTGAAACTCCTATTTTCTTGGAAAGTTTAGAAATTCCCATGAAAATAATTTTTTGTTGTACAGTAAAGTATTTAACTTGCATGTGATGTCAAATAAAGGTTTTTGTTTTATTTTATGTTATTCTTTATGAAAATTGTTTTTACGCAGAGCTAAATACTTTTAACCAAGAGCGTATTTTTCCCCCTTTGGAATACATTTTAATTAGCTAATTAAGGCTGCTTAATTAAATGCATATTATATGCATTTAAGGAGCAGATTTTATATTAAAAAGTTACAAACGCTTTCTTTTTCCAGAATTTTTTCTAGTTTTCTGCGAAATCAGACTAATGTTAAACTTAAGAAAGATAATTTTTCCTAGTCATTTTTCTCATTCCATATAAATATAAAAACTAAAGGTGTAACCCTTAATACAAGGTACTTCAAAAAGAATGCATAAAATTTTCACGAGTGAGAACACACAAACAGAGACAAACTTTTATTTTACAGCGAACTATGACCGAAATATACTTGTTCATTCAAAAATACACGCTCTTTCTTTCCCTTCTCAATGAAAAAAAAGGCAAGTATTTCTTAATTTATGAAAATATAACATAAACAGGAAAGAAAACAATAACAAACTATACAGCTCAGGTTCCAGACTTTTCTCACAGGGTCCTTTTTTTATGAACATGTAATACGTGAAAAATCTAAGCCATAATGTTGTGAATTTGAAATTATTATTAAATTCTGGTTCATATTTGCTCTTTCTTTCCCTTCTCAATGAAAAAGAGCAAGTATTTCTTAATTTATGGAAATATAACATAAACAGGAAAGAAAACAATAATAAACTATACAGTTCAAGGTCCAGACTTTTCTCACAGGTTCCTTTTTTTATGAGCACATAATATGTGAAAAATCTAAGCCATAATGTTGTGAATTTGAAATGATTATTAAATTCTGGTTCACATTTGCTCTTTCTTTCCCTTCTCAATGAAAAAAAAAGGCAAGCATTTCTTAATTTATGAAAATATAACATAAACAGGAAAGAAAACAATAATAAACTATACAGTTCAGGGTCCACACTTTTCTCACAGGGTCCTTTTTTTTTATGAACATATAATATGTGAAAAATCTAAACCATAATGCTGTGAATTTGAAAGGATTATTAAATTCTGGTTCATATTTGCTCTTTCTTTCCCTTCTCAATGAAAAAAAAAAAGTATTTCTTAATATATGAAAATATAACATAAACAGGAAAGAAAAAAATAATAAACTATATAAGTTCAGGGTCCAGACTTTTCCCACAGGGTCCATTTTTTTATGAACATTTAATATGTGAAAAATCTAAGCCATAATGTTGTGAATTTGAAATGATTATTAAATTCTGGTTCATATTTATACATTTTTAAGAAGATATATTGTGTAAATTACATATATTTTCTCTGTATATGAAAACTGTCAGATGTCAAACTTTTAAATGATTAAATTTGTATTAAATTTGTGAGAGGTTCAGTTTGTAAATGTAAAAGTTTTGTGAAAGCTCATATTTTTAAGACAAATAATTTTGCGAAGGGTCCTGTTTTGAAACGAAAAAAATTGTGAAGGGTCTTTTAAAGGACCCAATTTCTTCCTAAATAGATCCCTGCAGTAACAGTATTAATAAACTATACAATAAAATTTAAGAATATACAGTAAACTTTTCAGAGTTACCCATGATTCCGAAAAGCGTTCTTTATATTTAGAAACCACAGGAACCAACGTATTTTCTAAATTTAGTGAGGCATTTATAAAAACTTTCGTTCTGTCTCCTGTTCTGTCGCCAAATGCCTCCAAGTTTGTCGCCAACTTGACGATAGATCCCCAAATGTGACGCCAACTTGGTGATATCTTCAATATTTCGCCAAATTCCCATAGACTTCCATTGTAAACCAATAGTGTTTACTTGCTTACAGAAAATCAACAAATAGGGATATTTTAATGCAACAAAAACTAATATTAGCTTAAGGAATTATATTAATTATATTTAAGGGAGTACAAGTAAATTAAATGATGAATAAAAGTAACATGATCCAATGCTTAGCATGCTTTCCCAAACATAACTTTTAAGGGAGACCAAACTGGTCGCCAAGGGCGGCTAGTTATATAGGAATGACGAATTGTATATTTAAAACGTGTAAGTAAGAACATATAGCAGGTATTAAATACAACACGAAAACTACAATTTTAGCTACGTTAAACAACATAAATGTTTGTAGATTAATTTAAAAGAAAAGAAAATAATTTGTTCGAGGTTTTATTTCCGATTTACTATCCGCCAGACAATAAAAATATATGTGCGCAATGAGAACATATGCTATTAATTAACCTCTTTTGAATTAGCTGGTTTTTGGCCTGAGATACTGCGTCAGCTTAAAAAATAAAATGTAAAATAAATCATGTTAAAAGAAGATTATTATTGTATTTAAAGCAAAATGACAATAGTTGGATACTTACTACTATCTGCTGATGCCAGCTCAATTCACCTGTTAAATCTGATAAAGTTCAATTTCATGCATAATTATTTTATTTATGATTTGCAGACTTCGAGAATGTCACCATTGACTTGTACAAAACTAGTGGGTTTTTAGGTACTATAATCAATTTCAGGATATATATATATATATATATATATATGTGTGTGTATTTATTTTAGTTATAATAATAAATTTTGTCTGGTATAATTCTATAATATCACGTTACATTTTTTTTTTCATTGTGAAAATATAACTAATAATATTTTTTGCCCCATTGCAAACTGTTTTGAAGAAATTACCTTATTTTATAGGTACTTTTTTTTATTATTATGAAATCTCTGTAAAAAGAATGCTGTAAACTATGTACAACCCAAAAAGGAAGTTCATCAGATTATTTCTTATACAATTTGAGAAGGAAAGGTGTCTATTTAGTTTTAATTTGCCTATAAAAAAACATAACGAAATAAAATACGAAAATAAAATAAAAGTCATGTTCTTTTTGAGTGATAGAAGAATTCAAGAGAATAAGAATTAAAACAAGTTTTATATTTAAAAAATGTTTTTCGAGCTCTCAACTAATTAAAGAGAAATTTGAATTAGAGAAGTAGTTTTGTAAAGAGTAACTGTGGCTTCCGTTTTATCTCTTTTTATGTTTTTTTCTATATTTAAATGTTTCTCAATTTTGTATAGAGCTTTCTAATTGTGGGCTTTAATTTTAACTAAAAGTATTTTAATAGCAAATAAATAAATAAATAAATAAATAAATCGATATGATTCTTTGAATATAAATTTAGTCTTTCATAAAATTCGAATTAAGTTATAGCAGTATTGCTATAACTAGTAATGTTTATCGAGCATTTATAAAACTGAAATTTATGAAAAGTTTAGTGAAAGAAATAACCTGTTTTTAAACTAAAAAGATTTTAAAATGAAGAAATTACATTCGAAAAATTTACTTATCACAGAAACGCAGAATCCATAACTGGTATTGTGTGACAACAATAAACATAAATTTTTAAAATCAATATATATATATATATATATTATACTGCTCTCTCTGTTTCTAGAATCATACAGAATTCTTTTACTTTTGAAATTTTTATTTTGAAACTTAATTTGAGACTTCTTTAAGGTATGGTTTAAAAAATACACAATAAAATTTACCAATTGATTATTATTTCTTATTAAAGTTGAGAAAGAGAAAAATCCTTTTTTTCCCCCTTTTAATGTAAGAAAAAATGAAGTAAACTATCAAGAGAAAAGGAAAGAGGCGTGTTCTTGAGATAGGTGAATTAATTAACATACGAATGAAAACAAGTGTTAAATAAAAATATATAAAAGTTTTGCGCACTCAATTAATTAAAGAGAGCTTTTAATTAGAAAAATAGTTGATTAAAAGAAGTAATCGTGACTTCAGTTTAGCGTTTTCTAAAAAGTTTGTTAAAAGATAACATTTCTGAATTTTGTATAAAAACATTTAGTAGTGGGATTTAATATTTATCGAAGTTATTCTAAAATTAAGGGAGACTAGGGACCTTTGATCCATTTTTTACAAGTTTTTATTTAGTTTAATTTGTTCTTCCATTCGGCGGAAATCTTGCAATCCAATTTTAGCGCAATTCTTATACTACAGTGGACCTGAGTTTTAGTTGTGTGGCGTATTTCCTGTGACAATACTGAAAAAATTTATTCTGAAAAAAAAAAAAAAAAAAGAATAATAATAATAATTTAAAAAAAAAATGAATTTACCTTCACCATTCTTCAGGGGGAAAACATTTTCCCTATAAGGGTACTTCCCCGATATATGGTATAAAACTTCCCCGATAAAAACTTCCCCCATATATGGACCCCTAGCGGCCTAACCGCTCAACCAATCGAAAAGAAATTTTAGATATACTTATTTAAAGGTATACGCTTGAGATCATGAAGGTTTAAAACAATAGTGCTCTCACGCTTACAATTACAGTGAAAAAATTTCGAATGGCAGCACCCATTTTTTTTTCCATGCGAAATTCATTAGCGCATTGAAAAACCATAAATGGCGTTGAAATGATGCACGTACGAGGAAAATTGCCAGCGTAACACTTGCGAAAAAGGCCATTGCGAGGAACGACGTGTATCGTTCCAACGCCATTTATCGTTTTAGAATGCGCTGCTGAATTTGCGCAGGGAAAAAAAAAGAGTTTTGCTATTCGAAAATTTCGAAATTTCTTCACTGTAACCGTAACCGTGAGAGACCTATTGTTTTAATTCATCACGATCTCGAGCGCATACCTTCAAATAACTAAATCTGAAATTTTCCTTTAGATTGGTTGAGCAGTTGGGTCACTAGGGGTATATATATCGAGGAAGTTTTTTTATGACCACCCTGTAAATGTCATCACGTATCTGATCATATAAATGTCATTGATTGCTTCAGAAATAAGCTGATATTCTTCGATTGAATCATGTCATGGTTGGTAAATGCGCCATCTTCGAGTTCCGCGCAGGAAGTGAATGGATATAGGTTGGATCCTCAGAAGGACGATGATCGATTTTTTTCTGGCCAGGAAGATATATTTGAAATTGTTTATCCATTTTATTAAAAACACCTGATAAAAAATTACTCTTAATTTATTTCTTAAAAAAAAAAAAATGAAAACAATATTTTCTGCAACTGTCTAAACAACGTCAAACCTACTCAATTAAGAGAGGGAAACAAATCGTATCTTAGCCCCTAAATCGTATAAATATTTCTCCACCAGAAATTCTATTTAGTGAAAAGTAATTTACTTCTGTACAGTATTTATTTTATTTCCTTTACTAAGTAAGTTTTTGATACGATTCATGTTAACTTGTACTGGCCTCAGGGTAAAGCTAATGATCTTCAATATGTCAATATCTCAGATTCATAATTTTATATATTATTACAGAATTTTACAGAATTTACAGAATTTACAGAATTTTACAGAATTTAACGAATCAGGGTGCATAGAACTTTCTCACAATTAATCCCACACCTATATAACGAAGTTCTCAAATCGAAGACTAAAGTCTATGAAGTTGGACAGTGAATCTTGTGATTGTGATTGAATATGTACAGATTGATTATGATAAAATTTAGAAATATATACATAGCATTAATATTGATAGTTTCTGTAAATAATAATGTTATAAAATAAAATTCTTTATAATAATAATGCAGCGAGAATTTATTGTTATATTGAGTTGAATAGAAAGCTAATTTTAACCGAGCATAGCTCGGTCTTCCCTGCTAGTAAAATATTAAAAATTATCGGTACTACTTAGTTATCCCGTCGACTATTTTCGCCAAATTACACAAATTGACAATTTTTATTTTAAATAACGAAAGAAAAAATAATTAGTATAACATTAACAAAAATACAAATAAAACCTCGAAATAAAAATCACTTGATGATGTAAAGACGCGTAACTTGCTTAAAGTCAAGTGAATGTGACATTTACGATCAACCATTATTGGCATTTAATCTTATATTTTGGCGATAGATTTTTGGTCGACGGAATAACCAAGTAGTACCAAATTCTCTAAAGGATGCAACGATGCTCGTCGTGAAGACATTATATAACAGCTTTGGAAGATACAGATGAAGTCAATTCATTACAACAGAAGAAATCATTTTAAGATAATTCAGAATTTTTTAAGTCTTAAATCACTTTTGTGAGTTGCCGGAAAAATTATCCTGATACTCTGCCCTGATATCTATTTATTTTCTCACTGTAAAAAAAAAAAAAAAAAAAAAAAAAAAAAATGCTGCAATAATTTTTTTGCAGCAGAGATTCCTTCCAGGTGAGGCCACATAAAAAAAATGGGCTTTGCTCCGAGATAATTGCGCTTAGTCTTTAGTTAAACGGGTTTTGTGCGTAAAACATGAAATTTACAGAAATCGAAGTTTAGTTCAGAAAAGTAGCATTTTCCGTAAATTTACGGGAGCAATTCACGGTAAAATGCCATGTAAATTTAAAATTTGTTTTCTTTTATGTGGATGTCTTGCCTAATCAACTATAGACATAATAATATGTGCTATTATGGGCAGTGTTGATTTTTTTTTTTTTTTTTTTTTTTTTTTTTTTTTTTTATAACCAAACATCAAACGTCTAGTAGAATAACATTGCAATAATTGTTACATTTTTAGTTTTGGATATAGTTTTAGTTATGATTTAAAAGATTCGTAGAAGAAACTAACTTAATATTTTTAGTAAAAACTGTGATATACATATGTAGCTGTATAATGAATAAGTTGTTTCGAAATTAAAAATACTTAATAACACATACTGAACAACTGCACCATAAAATGTAATAAATAAAGACACAATCTTGCTTAATGGTACACAAAACACGAACTATAATAAGCTAAAAGTTAACTTCTACGTTTCGAGCTGTTTCTACAGCCGTCTTCAGAAAAATATGATGGTAAAAAGGCTCAAAGTTCAGAGACGAAAGCTTCCTGTGCAAAAGATAATCAGTCGAAACTTGACCAATGATTTGGATACAAAAATGTAGTGTTACCATATAATGAAAATAAATAATTATAAATGAACTGAGATCAAATGAATCAAAAGATCGATTTAAGAAACCACGAATGAAGAAACTGCCATCTACACTTGAGGTACAAAACCACGTTCAACTTAGTTTTCCTTCAAGTTTTGGCAATATAATACAAGCTTAAGCTGAAATATTGTAATTAGATGTAGAATTATGACTTTATGATATTATGCCAGATTTTTTGGGATATCATAGCATAAATTATTCGTGTTTTGTGTACCATTAAGCAAGATTCTGTCTTTATTTAAAAATACTTTTTGTTTGAATTTATGCTTCATATAATTTATTAATTGGTATTTTTGCATTGAATTTGCATCGAAATATAGTTTGACCGAGCCAGTAGTTGATCAAATAAGGTCGGTGCTACGGGGTTTTTTATTATACTTCCCTCCTTTAAAGTTTCAGAAGTAAACTAACATAATTGCTACAACCCTTAATGAATGTCCTATAATGGACAAAAATGAAATCTGCTGAAATTAAATAGCCACAAAATTATAAGTAAATAGTTTCTTTAATGGCCATTTTCACATCGAAGAAATCAGTCGAAAATTCAAAAATTAATCTTTAAAATATCATGCTTAAGCTGTGATTAACAGTCATTAATATAAAACTATTATTTGAAATAAGCAAGGTGGAAGTGGATTATTTTAACTTACCGTAATTGTCTCGAAGTAATAAAAAAACTAAATATTTACATTTTCTAATTTAAAAAAAAATCATAAAATGAGCTGCCTTCTGCCTCTGACAGAAGGCAGCTGACAACAATGTGACTACAGGGGCTCCAACATTCAAACAAAAATATTATGTCTAGTGCCACGTGTAAAACTCATTTCCGCTTGAAATGGCGCAATATTTTTAAAAAAAAATGATCAACTACTAAAGGGGCATCAACTACTGGCGCGGTCACCATAGTTATTTAAAAGCATTTATATAAATTATGCTATTGATTACTCAAATACGTTGATTATTATTTTTGATAATTTTAATTCTAATTATTTAAATATATTCGATTAAACTGGATGAAATCTGTGAGATTTGCCCTCACTGAAACAACCCCTACGTGTACTATAGGTCATATATTCTACAACTGTCAGTTTTTTTCTTTTTAAACATAATGTAATAGCTATAAAAAGCTCTAAATACCTATCTTCCTTTTAGATCATTAAGTAAAGTATACCTTAAAGCAAAAATATCTTTATTAACTTCATTTACTGCTATCAAAGGAGATTACTAATAACAAAAGATAAAGTTACATTTTGGGGGGTTGTGCTATGGGAATAGGATTGCAAAATTATACTGTACTTTTATCGTAACACTACAAATATTTGTAAATCACTATTAACTAGCCGAAAAGCCTTGAAATATACTCCCATTTGGTGCTTAATAATAAAAAAATCGTAACACTACAAATAGCTGTAAAACAATATTAACTAGCTAAAAATTCTTGTAATATGCTTCCATCTGCTACTTTGTAACAAAAAAAAAAAAAAAAAAAAAAAAAAAAAAAAAAAGAAGAAAAAAAAAATTAAAAAGAATAAAAAATATAGAATTATATCCCTAGTATTAGCTTTATAATTTTTTTAAAATAAAATCATCATGTATACACTCACTTATATTCAAATACATAGTTTTTTAATTTGAAAAAAATATTTAAGACATTCTTTTAAAAATCGGGCCAACCCGAATCCAGTCCCAAATCGTAAAAACATAACCGGAAATTAGAAACATTTCTAGTTAACTCGACTGAACCTGGTTCCCAACAAAACAAATTAGACTCGGTCCGTAGCGCGTGTAAGATCGGTTCGGGTTTCGTGTGAAATCGCTTTACCCGAGCCGATGCAAGATTCTTATTGTCCTGTAAATGTTGTTTTTGAAAACTTAAAAATTTTATTTAAACTATAAACTTTCATAAACTTTATAAAAGGTTTTCGTAATAGCTAGAAACGCAATGCTTAAAAATTGTTTTTAGTCATATATTTATCGAAGTAGATTAATACAAATAAAGCGAAAATGCAGTAATTACATTTTCTTTTCTCGTTTCGAAAAATCCTATAAAGTTCTTTTTTTTTCCTTTTTAAAACTTATTGTTAAAGAAAACTGGAAAGTTATGTGAGTAAAAAAAAAATAATAAAATTAATTAATTTATTATATCATACAGAAGTTGAAAAAAAAAAAAGAAAAGTAATTTCATTTCTTTTTTAATTACCAAAGAACTAAATAAATAAAATATAATCAGAAAAAAGAAAGTGAGGTGTATTCTTGCAAAGTGATAAGCAAATTCATTAAAATAAGAATAGAAACAAATTTTATGTAAAAAAGCGCACCCAATTAATTAAGAGAACTATTAATTAGACGATTAGTTAAAAAAGTGTATTCGTAACATTATTTTACTGTTTATTATGATAAAGACAGAGTTAAATGTTTTAAAATTTTGAAAAAAATCTTTTAGTTATGGGATTTAATTTCAACTAAAGTTATTTTAGTAGCCGATAAAAAATGTTTTTTTTTTTTTTTTGTAATTTAATGCTCTTAAACTCTAAACTTTCATAAAATTCCAATTACATAATAGAGGAATTTTTATGAACAGTAACTTTTATCTTCCGATTATAAATTTCAAATTTATCAAATGACAGAAAAAAAGACAAAAAGAAGAAGAATGTTAAAGCAAAAGAAACAAACTCTCAAAATTGGAAAAAAAATGACATAGGTCTACAATTAAAAAAAACTTTTAATAGTTTTATTTGTTCTTACAAGGAGAGGGCCAACCTTGTTAATCACAGATTTTGATTATTTTAATATATGTTGTAGTGTAGAGACCCCTTAGTGTTAGGTTGAACGGATTTTATCCAACGCTTCTTAGTTCTCGAGAAACCGGGGGTTCTAATAGTAGTACACAACTTAAATACTTACTTTGCAACCAAACAGACAGGTGGGTCGTAGCTCAGTTGGTACGGCGTTGGCTTAGTGATCTGCGGGTCTGGGTTCGATACCTGGACGCGCTACATTTGTTTTTCTCATTTTTTGTTTTATAAATATAGTTGTAATTATAATTTAATAATTTCAATTAAAAATTTTAATATCATACATTAATTATAATGTTGACAAACTTAAATTTATCATTTTTTATTTTTAAACTATTATTTCTCATCGTTTAAAGAGGTTTAAAAATAAATTGGATATATTATTGAATGATACAAATTTCAAAATCGTGACAAAATCTGTTGTGGCTTCATCTAGTCATGATAAAATAAAAGAATATTCAAATAAAATAAAAATAAAAGCAGAAAGATGATTAAGGGGAAAGCAAAATAATTGAAAGCGCAAGCATATGTATTACAAATTTAAAAATTTTTAATATGCAAAAAAAAACGGTTGTAATTTAATTCTGATGCTAATTTTTAATATAATTATGATTGTTACTTTATAAACAGAATAATAGTATTATCGCATTGACTTCCTTTGTTAAAGCAATGCATAAACGATGTTTCTTTAAAACCACGAATTGACACAATTGCTCAATATCATTGCATCGATAAAGAATATATGAAATACATTTTAAAAGTGATTTTTTAAAAAATAACAGTTTTATGATGTTTTATTACAACTATTTAGTTAAAAGTAAAAAATTAAATATGTTAAAATTATAATTGATATACAATATTAAAAATTTTAATTGACAATGAGATTATTAAGTTATACTTACAAGTATATTTATAAAACAAAAAAATGAGAAAAACAAATGTAGCGCATATACAGGTATCGAACCTTGGCCCTCGGATCAGCTGGTAAACGCCATACCAACAGAGCTACTACCAACCTGTCATTTGGTTGCAAAGTAAGTATTTAAGTTGTGTACTACTATTAGACCCCCCGGTTTCTCAAGAACTAAGGAGCGTTGGATAAAATCCGTTGAACCTGACACTAAGGGGTCTCTACCCTACAACATATATTAAAATAATAAAAATCTGTGATTAACAAGGTTGGTCCTCTCCTTGTTAGTGTAACATTTAGTGTTGCATCTAAAAATTACAAGAAAAATTATATACCACCAGTGGCGCATCCAGGATTTCGCTTTGGAAGGGGCTAACATAATTTAGAGGCCTATATGTGTCCACAGATCTGACCCGTTGCGCTGCCGAACTCTGTCTTTCTTTCATTTGATTTGATGGGACGTGCCAGATCAGGTTCCGTCTTACACTTTTCTGCTCATTTAGGCAGAGTCGTAACCAGCCAGAGGGAGCTCTGGAAGTTTTGGTGGGGCTAAATCTGAGGGTTTTTAACATGTTAAATAATAAAATTCTGTACTATAATATATCTTAGTTTTTGCGATTTTTTGGTGTGTTTCTGTATTTGGATAATTTTAAAGTGTGTTTGCAATCAAACGATTTAAAGTTTTATTATTAAATTGTCAAAATATTATGAAGGTTAAAGAGAGCAAGAGGGGTCTTAAAGAGATGGGGTCTTAACTTTTTAATTAAGTAAATTTCAAACATGCTAATATTTCGAATTTTATAATAAAATTTATAAAAGAGATAAAATTTTGTGATTTTTTTTCAAAAATTCTGCTTTTTTAAGGACCTATTAAAAATAATAATAACATTCTTTCATAATTAAAAAAAATTTAAATATATAGTCCGGTCTGGGAGGGTCTTCAGCCCCCTTAGCTCCCCCCGTGTGTGCGCCAATGTATACCACGTATTTTCACAAACTTGGCTTTTATGATATATTTGCTATTTTACAATCTGGGTATTGTAATTAGAATACTGAGTTGACTCTAATTGTAAACATATTTTTCTGAGCAACGCTTTTTGTTACCCAACAAAAAAAATAAGTATATGTGCAAAGAATTCAGAATTGTTTAACACTATTTACTGTTAAAAGGTAGTATATCTTTAGAAAATGAAGCGTTTCATGTAAATATATATATATATATTCAAAATTGAGTAATTATTTTTATTATTATTCCTCTATTCTTTTTAATATTTATCTATTTTCAATTTATTATCGGTTTAATGTTTTTGAATGTCCCACATTCATACTTTTTGGATTTTTATGGATGTATGAAAATAATCCACACTCTATATTTGTGCTTTTTAGGTAATGGGAATTTAAGTATCTGTTAACCTTCTATATACTTCCATATGTTTTTTATTTCCTGTTCATTTTATAATTATCTTATATATAATAGATTTTTAAAAAAATTTTACATTATTTTTAATAATTTATATTAATTATTACTGAATTTATTTTGTTTTATAGCATATAGCTATATGCTATATATTATCAATGTTCTAGAATTATTTAAATTCTTAGTTTAGTTTAAATAAGTTAGCTAATAGAATATTTTGTATGCTTTTTAAATTTTATTTACAATAGTTTTTTTTTTTTTTTTTAAATACGTAGTGTGATTTATATTAGGTTTATAATTATCTATATATAAGGATATGTTTGGTTTTGCTGTCAAAAAATTTTTTTACATTCAAATGCTTACAAATGTTTATCTTGTGACATTTGAATAATAAAAGTAATACTAGATGGCAGCACCGAAATTTGACGATAAGTTCTAATATTTCAAATGAAAATCAAATTTTCAAATTATTTTTGCTTAAAAGGCGCAAAGGCCAACCTAGTGAAAAAGATTCTTTTTCACTAGGTTGGCCTTTGCGCCTTTTAAGCAAAAATAATTTGAAAATTTGATTTTCATTTGAAATATTGTATGCAAAGCGAATGTTTATCTCAGGAAAAATTTCCAAATATTGATAAGTTCTAAATTTTAATTTTTCTAGCTCCATTTCAGTTATAATTTACTAAATATTTTTAGCTAAATTTTGACGATATTGTTAAACAGTTATCAATTAATTTAATAGTGTATTTTAAATAATGTAATTACTTTCTATTTATTTTATTTTATATTATATTAAATGTATTTAACATGGTATTTCAAAATTTATTTCAAAATGTATTAACTGTATCCTTTGGTATCAATTACTGTGATTTCTTAACTGTTTTATTCACCTTAATATTTATGATATTTTGGTAGCCATGTGCGCGTGGATATTTGTAAAATACTGAAATATTAATCGGTATGGTGTTTATTATTTCTATTTTATATCCTATAAATATTTAAATAGGTTTTATTGATTCTTCCATTTCATATTATTTGTTTCTATTCTGTTTTCATTTTTAATCAATTCACTTGATTTTAATGGTTGTTTGGGCACAGGGGAAAATAATGTTTAGCTTTAGCTTATTTTTCTCACAGAAAACAACCATATTGCTTGTATCATTGAATTCTGTGCCCTTGACAACGTAATTCAATATATAAGCTTTTCCATTATTTGTCGGTGCCCACTTTTTTCTTTTTCTTCCATAATAAATCTTATAATAAATTAATTATTTTTTTTTTTTTTTTTTTTTTTTTTATACTTACAGCTTTAATTCATAATATTACGGTTTTTGATGGTGGTAGGTTATGTTTAATTAATGGTTATATATATATATATATATATATATATAAAGGAAATAAAATGACATTTTGTAGTTAGATTTCTAGACACCTATAAGGCCTACTCTACACTCTCCACAAATTATTGGAACTCTATTAAATGTTATATTTGAAGATTCGTCTGATTGTGATTCAAATAGTGATAATGGTTCTGTTATAAGCAATAATAACCCAACTATTTAATCAATCATATTTCCTTTATTTAATCAGCTATATCGGATTTATTAGGTTTTATTTTCTAGGAATTGTGCTATAACTTTAGGCTTAAAACTCAAAAAAGAAAAAAATCTAGAAAGAAATTTCATGCGTTAAGCATAGATTATGAACCACTTTTCATCACATCTAGAATACTTCACCGTTTAATAAGTTGATATGCACAACATATTGTTGAAAATTCCCCTTCAGCATCAATTGCTGTCAATAAGCGGAAATTGATGCTGAAGGGGAATTTTCAACAAAAATCTAGAAAGAAATTTCTTGCGTTAAGCATAGATTATGAACCACTTTTCACCACATCTAGAATACTTCACCGTTTAATAAGTTGATATGCACAACATATTGTTGAAAATTCCCCTTCAGCATCAATTGCTGTTAATAAGCGGAAATTGATGCTGAAGGAGAATTTTCAACAAAAATCTAGAAAGAAATTTCTTGCGTTAAGCATAGATTAGGAACCACTTTTCACCACATCTAGAATACTTCACCGTTTAATAAGTTGATATGCACAACATATTGTTGAAAATTCCCCTTCAGCATCAATTGCTGTCAATAAGCGGAAATGTACTCGAATTATTTTCTTTAACCTTGTATATGGGGCATAGAATTTATGCACACCTAGAATGATGCAGAAAATTAATTAAGCTTTAAAATGCATACCACGATTAATAACAGCACTTCCAACAAATATCCCTCGTAGACAGTAGTGTAACTGAATTATTTTTTGTGTCTCTGAAAATGAACGATAAGTGGTATGCACACTATATTCTATAGTAACTATCTTGCAGTCCACCTCAATGATGTATATAAATTTAAGTAGTTTGAAATAGTGTAACATCATTACAATGGGCTGCAAATGTTTTTTCCCATAAACCATAATGTCACGGAATTCTTCTGAGTATTCCTCTAAACGAACTGTAAATACTACACACTTCTTTTTTAATATCAAACATGTCAATATAAACCTCAATTACATAGTAATTTGTATATATTTACTCGAGTTAGATCCCAGACAGACTTACAGATGGACAGAGTGATAAACAGGCAGACGCACAGGCAAACTGAATCCTTAAATATTTTTCAACTTTTTCGAAAGAAAAAACAGTTCTTGATAGCTCTTAAAACATCTACTTCTTTCTATAGTAAAACAGAGAACCCACGCTTATTTTGTACTTTTCACAGGACAGTAACTTAGTGTATTCTGCTCTGAGGGTATTCATGGTTTGACGTATAGTACTTCTGTTGAATGTAAAGCCAAAGAATGCAGAAGTTTTTTTTTAAAGAAAACTTTAAGAAATTCTTTTACATAATGGGCACAAATATACTTCTGTATCTATTGCCAGTTCTATGCATTTCAACGGAAGCAAAGATTTGAAGATTTGTAAGTACTTCAAAATATTACATATGTGGTCCTTGCAAATATAAAATACCATGATGATGACTGAACGATTCGTAAAGACTTCAAAATATTGCATATGTGGTCTATGCAGACATAAAATACAATAATCATGGCTGGAAGATTTACGAAGACATCAAAATATTGCACATGTTTCTTGGACAACAATGTCGCTATATTAAATTTCTATGTTTTATCTTTATATGTAGAGGGTCGTAGCGTCATAATTGTTTATATGCTTTTTAGCTCTATCCTATACCATTATCTGCGTAGTATACTTATTATTTAACATATGCAAGCTACCGCTAAAGTTTTATTTTGAAAATAGTATATAAAAGTTAAAAACATATATTTATTTATTTAAAAAAGTGATAAAATATTAAAAACACATGTAAAGATGTTAGGTTTTCATAATAGGCCTCAAGATCTTTCGAGATGCACCCGCGCACATTTTCAAGGGGAAGATAATTATGATTGGAATAGACAATGTACGAAGAAAAACAAAACAAAATAATACTACGCATGTTCAAAAGAAGTCAGTCTATTGCTCTAGAAAGAGGTGGTTGGAAAAAAAATTAAGCTGAATTTTCAAGTGCTGGTCCTCTCGAAATACTTAGAATATTGAACTAAATCGCGGGAACATTATAAGAAATGACGTCGTTGCATACGCTATTATTTGAAATTAAAATCTCAATGGATTCACGAATTATGGAATGGTAGTGGTTGGATGTTGGATAAATTATTTCATCTTTATTGAAGTTTATTTTTATATTTTCTTTTTGATGTAAAAGAAAACATGATGTAAAAGATGACAAAGCTGTACTTGGTTTATGGAACTAGATATCCGATAAATGCTCTTTTAGCCCTTTCTCTGAATTTCTGAGATGTCATACAAACATAGGATAAACCTTTTTCATGCTCAGTGCTTATATTTATTTCCTCATAAGGTGATCAAATATTAAAAAAAAAAAAAAAAAAAAAAAACATCTAAAGATGTTAGGTTTACGAAAGGTCTCGGGGCACATTATGTAAACCTAACATCTTAACTTATGTTTTTAATATTTTATCCCCTTTTAAGGAAATAAATGTATGCTTTTAATTTTTATAGTACTCAAGGTGAAAGTTGCTTTACAGCACTGTTTTATTGTAGTATTTTTATTTTATGGAAAATAGTATAGCTCAAAAAATATATAACTACAACCACAATATATGGAATTGTCGAGCAAAATATAATCACCGGGAGTAAAAGGAATCACCATTAAGAAAATCTATTGAAACAAGTTGTAAAACCGTTTTACACAAAGATCTAGATAACACACACATACACACACAAAAAAGGTCTTTTTCACAACTCTACACAAAACTAGCGTTATAAAATAGTCGCTGAAAGCTTTGTCAAAAAGTAGCTGTTGTTTTAAATACCAATAAAAAATATTAAGTCGGTTTTCAGAATTTAATCTAAAATACCGCATTTTCACTCGTCTATATATAAGTGTTCAGTTCAATTAATTTGATTAATATGAATTTTGATTGTGTTAGTTGCTCTGTTTCCTAACAAATTACAGCGCCATTCAATTTTGAATGTCAGGATTGTCCAGGATTTTGAAATTCAGAATTGTGACATCAGAGATCACTTGACTTTTGGTTTTTTGAGTGATTTGCAGGCAGACAGATGCTTTTGGTTTTATATTATGTTTTATTGTATCTTCGCCCAGTGTTGGCAGAAAATATGTATTATAATTCAATTTAAAACTTTCATGTGATGAAAATATTTTTAAAATATATAAATTGGAATTTTATTTTGAATTAGTGAGTTTTGATTTTTAAATCAGAACTGTATTTGTTTGTGATTTCAATTGCAAAATGTGTATTTGCCAAGATTCGTCCTTTTCTTTGTGAAAAAAAAGTAAGAAAAATTTCAAGATGGATTATTTTCTTTAAGTTTCTCTACAATAAGAAGATTTGTGGTTTTTCACATCTCAACTTTTTTACCAAAATAATTTATTGAAAAGCAAAGCCGAGCAGAGGTTGTGAAAAGAGGGAGATGCAATTAGAACGATTCTGTCGTAAAACTAGCTCTCCCTTCGTCCGGCGATATAGGCATCTCAGAGACCAGAAATGTGCGAGACTGACACGGATGAGCCCTCTCCGAAGGAGTTTCCACACGTGATGCCGCCTCCAGCTCGCAATCGCCCAAGGATGGGCGCCGCCCAATGCGCGTCACGCACCCTGCGCCCAAGCGTTGGTGTGTGGTTGACGACAGGAATCCCACCCAGTCCGAAGAGCCAGGTGGTTCCAACGCTTGGTCTCTCCACGGTGCACCACAGCAATGTACGGAAACCGAGCACCAATAAAGGAGTCGGGCCCGCAAGCCGGTGCCGAGGATTCCCGCTGGGGGGGGGGGGGGGTTGCTATACGGAATCCATTCAAGATCAACCGCTATAATGAACAAAGACATTTTTGAATGGAGATCGACAAGATTCTGTCGTAAAGTGAATGAGACAGAAGAAAGACCAGCATCATTTCAATTTTAGTACGGTTGCAGTTACTAATGGATTCTGCATCGTGAAAATGCAGAATCATTGTATAAGGAATAAAACAAATAATGCAGTTTTATTAGCAAAAGGAAGAAAAAACTGTACAAGATCCTTAACTCATAAAAAATATATAATTTAAAATCTATTTTTATACATTTGATAGCAAAATTACAAACAAGACAGCAAAGTATGGAAAGATGTATTGTAGGCATAACTAGAAGATAAAGAAAAAAATAACCTGGATAAGAATGCTAGAAGGGTAATAAACAGACAGAAGTTTTTGATATTGTCGAGAGAAAAAAATGGCTTAAACAGAAATGGGGTGGGTACATTGCAGAAAAACAAGATAACTGATAGAGTAGGTACAAACTCAGTACAGTTTTATTCCAGAGATATAAAACTATCAAGAAGACGATCTCGGGTAAGCTGTAGCGACGGGATCAGAATTGTGGTTGTAGTTAATTATATGACCAAAACACACAGGAAACAATGGGAAATTTTCGGAGAGAGCAGCGAAGTAAAAACTTGTTAGGGATGATGATAATGATGACATATACAGGGCGATTCAAAACTTATCGTTCAAATTTCGTGGGGAGGTAGGGAATATGTCAGGAAACCGATTTTACATAGGAAAGTATGTCCGCAAATGTACGCGTGTGTATGTAGAGTGCGCTGTGCGTACCCAACCTTCTATTGCGTCCCAAATCATTATTTTGATTTTCCTAAAGTTAGTATTATTTCTTCTCCTATTTCCACTTCTCATTTGGACTTCCATGAAGCCTTTTAAATCTTTAAAAACTCAAAAAATCTCTTTAATGACCTTTATTCTACGCCTTCGTTAACTGATGCCTGGAAACTTCTCGTTTAATTTTGTTCTTCACGGTTCTTGTAATCTTTATTTATTTTTTTAATTGGTTTGTTTTTCACTTTTTGTTGTTATATTATTTCTTTTTGTGGGGAGCCATGAAAGACCATGTGTACGAGTCCCCGTCGACAGTGAAATGGAACTTGTTGCACGAATAGTGGCCGCCGCAAGCATTGTCTGTGATATGCCTGGCGTTTTTGAAAATGCTCAGCGGTCAATGCAACAGCGCTGTGAATCCTGTGTTCGTGTAAATGGTGGCAATTTTGAACAAACTGTGAGGTTGTACTTCACCTTCTTGGATTAAAAGCCACATTCGTTACCACGTTACTGTTTCCTTGCGTTCACTTTATTTGCCCATTTTGTTTATGTAGATGACGTTTGCGGACATACTAACCTATGTGAAATCGGTTTCCCGACATATTCCCTACCTCCCTACGAAATTTGAACGATAAGTATTGAGCCACCCTGTACATATCTGCGGATAATATTTCAAAGGAAATTTTTGTGTGTTATTTATTTATTGCTACTATGTTTAGCAGGTTATATACATGAATGTAATACGTTTTGGCACAGATTGTGTTTAAAAAAAAAAACAAAAAAAAACAGAAGTTATTTTGAAATTCCCAAAAATACATAGATTTAGTTAAAAATGTTTTCACAAAATTGAATTTTTTAGACCTTTGCAATTCTTCCAAAAAGAGTAGCTTTCGTACGACTGTAAACGCTATATGCACAATTGCTGAACAACAGCAAACAAAAATCAATGCACATTTAGTGAAAACGTAATAATTAACATTTTTTCTTGTTTCATATAGTCTTATAAAATTCATTTAAATTTTCTCTGTCTTTTTTAAATTATTATTAAAAAAGGCTCTAATCTATGTGGTAAAGAACTCTTATAAAATAAAGTAATTGATTATTGACTATTTGATATCTCTCTTAATTTCCAAAGAAACAAAGAAAGGAAATAAAAGAGAAATAGAAGACTTGTTCTTGCGGAGAAATAAGCGAAATCAGTAAAATAAAAATGGAAGAAAGCTTTACATAAGAAAGAATTTTTCGTGATCTCAAATAATTAAAGAGAACTTTTAATTAAAAGAATAGTTGAAAAGAAGCAATTGTAACTTCGTTTACATTTTTTCTTTAGATTAAACTTTTTTGGCTTGTGGTACATATTTTTTGTTAGATTTAATTTTAATTAATTAAAAAGAAGGAAAATACACTGTTATAATTTCTGTTTACTCAGAAATTCTTGCAATAAAAAAAAAAATAGAAAATTATGATTATACAATACTAACCAAACTTGCTATTAGAAATAAATTTTATTCAGGAATTTTCAGAAAAAAGGGCGGGGGGGGGGGGAGAAGATAAAAAAAAAACGAAAGGAATCATCTTGAAAATTACGAAACTTAAAAAAAAAAAAAAAAAAAAAAAAAAAAAAAAAAAAAAAAAAAAAAAATCGCATCTGCTGCTACGTAACAATTGTTAAAGTTACTGTTAAAGTTCCTATAAATAAAAGTGAAATGAAATAATTAACTTCTTTTCTTATTTTTTTATATTCTTTTGAAATCCTTTTATGTTTTCTCTTCTTATTTTCGAACTTACTTCGTTCTCATCTATGTAATGAAAAATAACCCATAAATGTAATTAATTGATTATTTTTTACCGAAGCTGTGAAATAGAAAAACTTTGTTTTTTTTTTTTTGTCAAAGAAAAAAAATAATGTTTGTTCTTTATCAGTGATAAATGAATTCATTATAAAATAAGAAAGAAAATAAGTTTTGTACAAGAAAAGAATATCCCGGGCACTCTGATATAATTGAGGAAAACTTTTAATTAAAATCGTAGTTGGAAAAAAGGAGTTATTTTGACATGTAACTTTTTTTGAAAACTTTGTTTTGGTTATAGTTAAATTAGTCTGAATTTCTTATAAAATATTCTAATTGTTTAATTTATTACTTTTAAATTAAATTATTTCAATATCAGAAAACAGAATATTATGTATATGCACAGTCGTGGCCATAAGTTTAGGACCACCATGCACAAACTACTGTTTTTACGCTTGGAACCACTGACAGTGCCATAAATCAAATCTGTTGCATCAGTTAGCGTCATTCCTTCTGGCAGTTCAGTTCACTTTTCACTTGACTAACTTGACTAGCTCAACTTTTGAGAAATATTGGATGGGCTCTAAAGAGTTTGAGTAAAATAACACACACAATAATTTTTTGCTTTGCGTGTATGTAGATAGAGGGGCGGGGAGGAGCGAATCACTATAAAGAGGATAATTCAAAGTGAAATTACGGTTTTTCTAAGTAAAATATAAAATTACAATTTACAGTGACCTCTCACTTATACGACTCTCTCGATTATGCGCCGAATTCTCTTGGTCCCGTCCACGTTTTATGAGAAATAATGCTAAACTTCTCTCAGTTATACAACAGCGTTAAACGGTTCAGGTGATTTTACATTTATAACTCAACAATTTATTTTTATAATCTTTAAAGTACAAATCATTCACGTCTTCATACCTTTATCCGTTCATTATTCTTAAAGTGTTTATCAATAATGAAGCCATGAGCGAGGAGGATGACGAAAATGAGAACAGTGTTCCTGCTGCTGTAAATACATTAAATAATTACAGTAAACTCCCGACTATCCGGCCCTCCGTACTATCCGGCCTAGTAAAAAAAAATGAAGAATGTTGTAAACGGCCGAGACATGCAGGCTTCTATCCGTATGAAAGTGCTAACCCACCACAGGAAGGAGCAAGAAGGGATTGAAGAATGCAATAGCAAAGACAGGCAGGAAGGGAAGGGGGGGGGGAAGTTAAGGCTCCATAACCTATTTCATCAGTTGTGCAACGATGTTACCAAGTGCAGACGTTATTTTCCGCTTATCCCGGTTACTTTCGTATAATCTTTTGGTGTGCTTCGTGTTTATTTATTGAAGATTAACGAAATAGGTGTTAAACGAAAAAAGGTTATAGTGACTATAGAGGAGAAACTACGAGTTAGCAGGAGGAATTGACGCCAGCTGATAATATCTGCTTGCGTAAATGGAGGGACATTGCGTCGCGGAAGAGGGCTAACAGGGAGAAGCAGTCATTTATTAAGGACTTTTTCAAAAACTAAAAATTAAGTTTTGACTATTTTATCTTATGCATAATTTTTGTATATTTAATAACTTTTAATATTTGTGCAATCATTTAATAAACAGTAAAATAAGATTTACTCATTCTTTTACGATTTAGGCTTACGTTTTACGTTAACGTTTTGTTTATTTTTAACTGTATGTATTGTACATGTAAAATGTATCTTAAAATGTGTAACATGCTAATTTAATGGGGGGGGGGGGAGGCAGGAAGAGAGCAAATATTTATAGAACTCCGGCTTATCCGGCTTAGCCTTCCGTCACATTAGGCCGGATAGTCGGGAGTTTACTGTATATCCATCAAAATGATTGTTCCCAAAATAGCTTAAAAGCTTTATAAGACTTAGAAAAAGAAATTTCCTCTTTTCGCTGACGAGAGAGACAAACTAATACAATCACCTCTCACTTATGCGCCTCTCATTTACACGCGTCTCTCAGTTATACGCGATTTTCGTAAGGTCCCGTCACGAGGAATATGAAAATAATACTGTAGATTTCTCACTTATAAGCGCCACATTGAATTGTCTTTGTCAGTTATACGCGGAAATATCAGACTATTTTTAGACTTTTTGAAGAAATTTGATATGAAGATGGCTAAAAAAATAAGAAAAGTTCTGTTATTTATGGATCAGTGTCCCGCCTGCCATTGCTGACACTTACACGAATTCTATTTTCCCCTCTAAATAGTACTAGCAGACTCCAGCCATTAGATCTATTTATAAAAATGTCCGTTAAAGCGCAGTATAGAAAAGATTTGGTGCGAAGAATGTTTATATCCCAGAGCAGAAAAGGAAATTCAAGAAAATTTGGATTATGGATGCTATGCATATGTTCCTTTCCTCTTTCAATAACGTAACAGCCACAACAACTTCTAATAACTGCTTTAGAAAAGCGAATTTTGTTCATTGAAATGATGCTGAAGCTATTCCATTGCAGGAAAATGAAAATAACAGCAATGATTTTAAAATAGACGAAGAAGAATGGAACAGCATAAGCCAAGATTTTGTCAGTGTTGATATTAACGGCAATAAGAGTTATTGAAACTGTTTTTTGGAGACATGACAGCTGGAAAAGATATTGATAATGATGAAACTGGTATTGTAACTGTCCCATCTTATGCTACTGCTTTAGGAGCCCTGGACGCTTTGAGATGTTACCTTCAATATGCTGACGTAACATTAAATACAATGACGGACTTTAATGCATTAGAAAAGGTCGTTGTACAAACGCGGCTTAAGCATTAACAAACTAGCATCGATGACTTCTTAAAAGAGGAATAATTGACATATCTTCTTCTACGTAAAATTAAATTTTACGTTTATTGTGTTTTTTAAACTAAATTTTATTGGGAAAATCTAAGGATTTTAAGTACACTATACTAATATTACACGTCTTTTATTTTATAAGATGTTATTAATCATAATTCTTATATTTCAAGATGTTTTTTCCCATAATGTGTATAAAGAATTACTACATACAACATCCTCTCAATTATGCGCAGCTCTCAGTTATGCACTATTTTAAATCAATCCCTTCAAACGCGTATAAGTGAGAGGTGACTGTACCACTTCATTTTTTGTGAAAATCTGAACTGTAAATATTTAAAATAAACATAGTGTTAAGTGAACTATTTTGTGAAATTTTTTTAATGTATTTTATGTTTTATTTGTTAATGTATTTTATAAATATTGTTAAAATATGTCCTTAGTACTTAAAACGTATCGTATTTAATGTAGGTAAAATAATTAATGGATATAAAGTTTGAAACATGTATAATAAAGTGGTCTCTCACTTATACGACTCTCTCAGCTGTACGACTTTTTTCTACGATTCCCTGAAAGTCGTATAAGTGAGAGGTCACTGTAATTATAATTTAATAAATACTTTATTAAATTTTATTTTGACAAGTTCTTCTTTATAAATAAATTAATATTTATTATAAACATTATATAAACAAATATTATTTTAACATAAAAATTTCTCTCACCTTCATCGTTTCATCAAGACATTAAAACTGATGGCAAAATATGCAGGAAATTTCTTTTTCAGAGAAATTTATTTTTACATCCGCTGAAGGGGATTTCAGTGCTCCTGTAAGTCTAATTGATGTCCTCACTACTTTTGAAACAAAACTATTTTGAGAACTTAAAAAAAAAAACAATTTTTTTTAAGCGATTAAATAAATAAATAGCGAAATAAATCAATGGAAATTGGGTGAGCGGGGAGATCAAGTTATTGGGTGGACTCGTGCCCCACGGACATGTAATTTGGCGCCACTGCTTGACTTTCGAGTAATAAACTTCGCATACACAATTTTTGCTTGTTTACGTGTTTTGGAAACCAATGAAAATGAGTCTAAAATCGTCATTTTCTAAGGCTGTAAGAAGAAATTGTTATTCGTCAGAAGGAAAGATATTCTGAACGAGTAATTAGTGCACGAGTAAGACGTAGCAAGAATACAGTTCACATTACAATCATGAAATTTAAAGAAACAAGGACTTATTCGGATGCCAAAAGGTGTGGTCGATCTCATAAAAACACACCAAGGAACTACCACGTGCAGGGCCCGATTAACCTCTGAAGCTATGAGAAGCACAGTGTAATTTCGGGCCCCCCTTTCATTCGAGAAGAGTTTTCTAAATTAGACATACCGGGAAACTCACCAATACTACAAATATTATTCCAAAGCGTGAGTCAGCTGAATTCCCGTATCTTTCATTAAACAACATTTTTTTTTTATGTTCTCCTTACACAAAAATTGCATACAATCAAGTAAACTATGCAAAAATGATTTAATAATAAAAATGTAAGTTGGATGAATTCAACGTGTATGCATAATGTAAGATAATCAATATTTTGAAATACCTCTCTCAATTTTGTCAGTAGCTTAAATTATTAACATTTTATGTTGTGTATACAAGCCAAATTCAAAAATATTCACATTCAATACGCAAAATAAATATGCATCTAATAATCTAACATCACAACCACATCTCAAATTCAATATAAAATTTGGGGTCCCCTATTTTCTCAATTTCAGGCCCCTTCAAAATTTTCTAAAGGAAATACGTGCTTCTCGTGCCTATTCGGTAATCAGGGCCTAACCACGTCATGTCATTAGGAGGACAGCAGTTCGATCTCCAATGAGTTCCGCAAGCACGATATTATCCGCAGTGCTTGCAAAAATTGCGGGCGTCAGTCGTAGAACTACAAGGCAACGTTTGTTCGACAACTTTCTTTTAAAATCTCATAAACCTGCGAATAAACCCAGGCTAACAGAGGCCATGAAAGTTAAGCGTTTGGGCTTCGCCAAGAAACATGCAAATGTACAATTCGATAGTGGCAGCAGTTTTTTTTCTTCAGATGAATTTACCTTACAGCAGTATTCTAGACGCAAGTACGATGTCCATAGACCTCCTGGAAAGCGATTTGAGGAACGTTGAGGTCCAAATAGACGTAACTCTCGGCGTTTTTGTTGTGGTTCATTTTTAATTACACTTCAAGTATACTGAAATATCATTCTGCAGGACAAAAGATACTGATCTGCCTACGATACTGTCCCAGTTTCGGAAAAAAATTACATCGAATTACTTTTATTGAAAGCATTTTATACAGACACCTCCAAACTTAAAAATTAGCATCAGGGACACGGGACGGTAAGGAATTTTTTATATTTGGACCCCCAACACCATCCAAATCTTATTCATCTCGTTAATATTGTTCTACAGTCATGCAATGGAAGGATTTCAAATATAAAAAATTAAAAAAACCCAGGAATATGTACTAAAATAACAATTATTATTCAGGGACTTAAATGTCGAAATTATGCAAGAATGCCTCTTATTTATTTTTTCAAACATACTGTGAGCCCCTTTAGGTCATGCAATTCTGTTTCTGTAATGTTGAAAACTCTCCGGAAATGTCGATAATTTTCATTTGAAATTTAAGCTCAGTTTTAAAACTTTTTCCTAAGTTATAAAAGCAAAATGTCATTTAAAAAATTGGATACAGGTTTTGAATAAAATTAAGTGGTTTAAATATCTACCATCGACATTCACAAGGTTCAAACACATCTCTAAACTATTTAATAAAAAATAACCCATAAAACTAATTAAAACGATTATATATGGACAAGTTGAAATAAAGAAAATTCAATTTCTGTTTTCTTTTGCAAAATAAAGTAAAATAAAATGAAATGGAAAAAAAAAAAAAAAAAAAAAGAATTCCTGTTCTACTTAAGTGATAAGCGATCTCATTAAAAGAAGAATGAAAACAATTTTTATACAAAAAGAATGTTCCGAGCGCACGTAACTAATTAAAGAGAACTTTTAATTAGAAGAGCAGTTGAAAAAGAAGTGATTCTGACGTCATATCCCCCCCCCCCTTTTCTTTGTACTTTGTTTTCGCTATTGTTAAATATTTTGCAATTTTTTTAGAAATTATATTTGTGGGATAGAA
This sequence comes from Maratus speciosus, assembly GCA_963932465.1. Classification (NCBI taxonomy): domain Eukaryota; kingdom Metazoa; phylum Arthropoda; class Arachnida; order Araneae; family Salticidae; genus Maratus; species Maratus speciosus. The sequence goes on from OZ010786.1 coordinate 117,113,144, forward strand.
TTTCAAACTAAGTTATTTTAATTTTAGATAACTAAATTTAATATATATATATATACTTATCTTGGTTGTTATTATAATATATTTTGGATATTTTTATAAAGGATAAAACTTCATTTTTGGTTTCATATTCACATTTGTAAATGATAATATGTGCTGTTTTATAATGGTTTTATATATTAATCTATATTATTATATAAAATTAATATATATAATTATATATTAATTCTATAGGTTCGAAGCTGTAGTGCAAAGTGACATAAAAATATAAGTGTATAATGCAAGAATTGCTAAAATGATAAATTATATGCAGCAATTATGGAATTGAAATTTATCAGGCGCAAATAAATAAACAAAAAGTTTGAGAAATAGCTACAAACTGTCTTCAAAATATAAAACTTTTTAACATAAACAACATTTATTACAAAAATTTAAAATTTCGCAATATTCGCGAGTACAACTACGTAACTATATAGTGTTATTGTAAATAAAGTGGAAATGTAATAGTTAACTTCTCTTTTCTCTTTTGAGCAATATTAGTTATAATAGTTATGTTAAATTATGTAAAAAAATATATATATATATAAATAACTAGTTGATCCTTTTTTTCGTAAGCCAAAAAACAGTGGGGTATTTTTTTATTATTTCAAAAAAAAAAATGTTTTGAAAAAAATGAAATGGTGTTCTATTTAAGTGATAAGTGAAGTCAATAAGATAAGAATGAAAACAAGTTTTATACAAAAAATAATGACCCGGGCACTGCACTAATTAATGGTTCTTTTCAATTAGAATTGTATTTGAAGAAAAAGTAATTGTGACTTCATTTTATCGCTTTTTACACTCTTTTATTTAATTGAACTTGATTTTTATATATTTAAATATGGAATTTTGTAATCAATTTTACAATCACTTCCAGATGTGCTAGCATAATAAATATTATGAGCGTAGTTGTGCGTTTCCGAGACAATACAAAATTTTAATATTTTTATAACTCAATTATAAACGAATAAATAAATTTTAAGGCATTTATCCATGAACTTGTCATAGGGGATAAATCGCCAAATATTCTTTATGATTGCAATTGCGGTATCACATTAGCTGATCCACCCGGTGTTGTCCGGCCACGTTAAAAAAATAACCCAAAACGCGTGAAAACTCTAAAAATCAAATTAAAAAATCGCAAAAAATTTAAAAACCGCTCGATGAATTACGAACAAACTTATTATAAATATGTATATATATACTGATAAATGAATGGAAGTAGAAAAAAAATTACTACATTAATTTATTCTAGAACTGGTATAAAATAAATGAAATTTATTGCCATAAAATAATTTAACTAACAAAAATATATGGGGATATTTTAGATAAAAAATGCGACTTTGCATAAATTCATAAAAAAATAAATATAAATAAATCTTCAATTTCAAAGGAAATTCAGACAAAATCCATTAATTCTTTTATTAAAACAGTGAAAGAATATGATTGTTTCACTTATAAAACCCTGGCTAGAGTGCGCCAGAAAAAAGATTGTGCCAGCGATATTTATTAGAAACTTTGAATTAAAACGAAAAAAAAAAAAAAAAAAAAATCTGCCAATCTATGCAGAATTAATTCAAAAAGAGCACATTTAATAAACCATTAAAGTTTAAAATTTCAGATAATCTAATCAAATCCAAATTGTATAACAAACTCAATAATTATACTGTCAAAATGGACCACAGAAATTATTGCCAAAATCTGTTTCGTTGGTGCTGCCATCTACAAACAGTGGTATCAGGGTTCGTAAATATCATGATATTTTCGAAAATGTCAAAAATATCCGATATTTTGATATATATCCGATATTTTCGATATATATCCGATATTTTCAAAGCAACCAACTTACCGCTGATAATAAATGTTTTCAAGCATAATATAGATTAGAAACTAAAATATATTGCACTTAACATGAAAACTCAATCAAAGAATATTCTAAAAATGCATTTTTCTTTTTATTTTCTGGGTTTTTTTTTTTTTTTTTTTTTTTTTTTCACTTAGAACAAAATTGAAGATGAACTAATTAAAAACAGTAACAATTTGCTTTATATAAAAAAAAAATAAAAAAAAAAACTAACTATAGGATTCAGTATCAAGATCAAGTATAAAAAAATCAAAAATTTTAAATACAAAAAAGGTCTTTTAATTGAAAAATTTTAACATAAATGTAAGTATAAAATATCTTATTTCGTATTTTCTAACATGTTGTATAGTTTAAACTAAACTGGACCAAATTATTAGTTCAACATTTAAAAAATTAAAGCTTCAAAAATATATTTATTTTCTTTTTTGGCTAAAAAAGTCACATCCAGAAGAGACAAAAGTTCTTTATCTACAGATTCATAGTCAATAACAGTTGAAAATTTATTTCATTTACACTGAAATATTACGAATTACGACTGAAAATATCAAAAATATCTTGCACACATTCATATTTTGAAAATAAATATCAAATGCAGAAAATATTAAACATCTTGACACATTGAAAATAAATATCAAGTAATATGAAAATATCAAAAATCTTGATATTTTGAAAATAAATATTGGATATATATCCATTGATATATATCGACGAACTCTGGCTATATATAAAGAATTATCAAAATTACATTTTATCTTTCAGTGGCTGTTCTGAATTAACTGTCTAACATAATTATTAGTTCTACATTTAAAAATAAAAGTTTCAAACATAAAGCTTGTAAAAGATTTGTTTTCTTCTTTTCCTAAAAAAGTTACTGCCAAAGGAAAAAGTAAATTATCTACAGAATGATATAGTCAATAACATGTGGAAATTTCATTTACACTTGCTTTGAATGTGGAAAATATCAAAATTATCTCACATGGTGATATTTTGAAAATAAATATCAAGAATTTGAAAATATCGAAAATATCAAAAATCTTGATATTTTAAAAATAAATATCGGATATATATCAAGATATATATCATGATATATATCCATTGATATATATCAACGAACCCTGAGTGGTATACATACAAATAAACACTAAAAATCGCATATAAAATTAAATTTAAAAAAATCTAACCAAAAAATCCAAAACCGGGGTTCGAGGTGCAAAACTACATGCACAGAGGTATCTTTCTAACAAATTTTGTAGTTCTACGTACAGCGGTCTCTTCAGAACAACGTCAAAAGTCTGGCACACTCACTCTCTCACACACAAACTTCTTTCCTTATTATTATAGATACAAGTTACAACAACAATGGAGATTAAACTTAACTCTTTTTTTCAAACTCACTGTTAAAAGATACCTTTAACAAGGAAGGTCTCCCTAAAGCGTATACTCGAAATATATATATTTTTTAAATGCTAATGAAAGTACTCATGCACAGGATCAGTCAAATATAGCTGCGGAATTCGAGTAGAAAATCTGTAAAAAATAAATACTTTCGAGTATCTTGGAGCAAAAACTTCGATTTGGCTAGCAACTCTTTTTCCATGCGACATGAAAGTGATATTAATGTATTTCGAAATTGCTTGTTAAATGAATATTTGTATGTGCAGTACTTAATTAATTCAAACTTAAACGATGATATAGTTTATTATTATTTCATGAAGCTTATATAATCTATATAAGTTACTTCTGTAGTTAGTCAGCTGGATAAGTTTTAAGTGTATTTTAAAAGTAGCTGCCTGATTAGCGATTAAGAACGTTGTCTTTATAAATTTCTATATTGAATAAGTCGTTGTTTCCATGGTAACATTACTATTCTCTTACTGTCTCCGCATAACAATACCAAAGTTGAGGGGATGCGTTCAGAAGTACACTTAATTTTGAGTGTGAAGCAATTTTAATCAATTTAAATTTTATTCTAAACCGTATACTACGATTGTTAAATTTCATTATATATACTACATGTAAATGTATATTACACTACTGTAGTTATAAAAGTATATTAGTTTAAGTTAAGCTTACTTTAACTAATTCCGTAGAAAGAGTGGGGAAAGTTTCTTCCTTAAAGAATATTAATCATAAAGACATGTATTTTTGAAAACTTCATTATGTCGCCCGCTGATGATAAATAGCCAAAAAACTAAATTATTATTTTTTTTATGGACGCTATATCGAGGTTCCGCGGAAATTTTTATAGTCATATATATATATCCTCGTAACAAGAATATTCTGTAATTTTTCAAATTTTCTGAGTGAATGTTAATGGAGACCTTTCTTCTATGCTATTTGATTAAATAAAAACCTTATAACTAATTGATTATTTATAACACAAATTGAGAAATATAAAAAAAACGCGAAAAGAAAATCTTATAATTTGAATAGAAAGGTCAATAAACAAAATACGAAAAGAACTGAAGAAGGCGCGTTCTTTTCAAAAGATAAGTAAATTCATTTAAATAAAAATAGAAACGAATTTTATATACATATAAAAAAGTTTAACTTACCTCCTAATTAAAGTGTACTTTTAATTGGAACAAAAGTTAAAAATGAAGTCATTATGGATTAAATTGGCACAATTTTTTTTAAGTTTGTTTTGGTTAGAGTTAATTGTTTTCGAAACTTTTGTATGAAATTTTGTTAATTGAAGGATTTAATTCTAAACGAAATTGCTTTAATATTAGAGTGAAAATTGAGAGATTTTTTCCTTTAATTTGAAATTCTTAATTTTTCTTTTTCTTGTTTAATCGTATAAAAAATATTTTTATGAGTAGTTTTTATCTGGGGATTAAATATGGATGTTTGTAGGATGATAAAAAACTGGAGAAGAAAATGAACGGCAATAAGATGCATTAAATCTATAAAATAAATTGCTTAAGTTTTGTCTTTAATTCTGAAAATGATTATAGTATGGATTTCTTTGATAACCAGCCATCTATATTATGAAGAATAAACCTGTCCGTGGGTAACGCTGATGTTATTTTGACGGTGGCAACAGCAGAAGATTAAGTTTAACTTTTACTGAATTTTTTTAAAACTTCTAAATATCCCATATTTTCAATTTTTGTATCGTCGAATAGGAAAAAAAAATGAACTTTAAAATACAATTTGTTAGAAAACTGTATCTTAATTTGTCTGAAAACAGTATCGCTATTTTCTCAATTTAATTAATTTTAAAATAATTTTCAAAATTTATTTTTCTAAAAATCTATATCGCATGCCCAATCCGTTTGCACTTAAACTAACATAAATAGCTCAGTATTTGTTTCCAGTTTATATTCCATAACGAAATTAAAACATTCATCAGTCAATAAAGAAAACAATAAAATATAAATAAAACACAAATTTAAAACATGTAATCGAACTTTAAAAAAAGACTGATGCAAAGTAATAAAAAAGGTTGATTTTCAATAGCGAATTTTGGCGGTTTCTTCTGTTGTTAACTGTTGGCGCGAGTGGAATAGGAAAGTATCGTCTTTAATAATTTTCAAAATTTCATTTACATGCACTATTGCTATAGTTCACATAAATATGATTTTTGGGATTGTTATTGGGCATTCTAAAACAAGATATAAAATGTAAAAAAAAAATTATTAGTTATCAATTCAAACAAAATTGGTTTTCACTTTTACTCTGTAACCCGGGAAGCCCGGGTTTATTATCCCCTTGTAATTCTTAATGTAGAAATCAGGGGTTTTTTTTTCTCATTATAGCTTTTTTTCTCTCAAGCTGGTCACATTTTCTGGTTAGCTCACGAAATTATATATAAATTTATTTCTTTAGAAACAGTTCATTCTAAGCAATGCTGGAACATTTTAAGGATTCCATTTTTCAGTCAAAGTACTAGTTGGCGTTTAACAGAGTTCCTTAACAAGCTTCATTAAACAATTTAATATATCAGTGAAACCGACATGATTAAAAAACAAAGCAAAAGAGCACCAAGAAACAGACATCAGAAAACAGAAGTAAAGAGACTGCATTACGAATAGCAAAAAAATATTAAAAGAACACAACCGTATTGTTTTGGATTAAAATTTATAACTACCTACATAATTTTTTTTTCAACAGGTACTAAAAGAGCCGTGCGTAGTTAGAAAACAACCACATAATGATCCATAATCCGGTTGCTTTCTAGTTACGCTAATATAAACCTGTTCCAGGTGCAAAAAGAGTGTTTATTCCTCACCCGGCAGGGATGCAAGCGCTGCGCCACAAATGGCTGATTTTCGTGTTTATTGCCCACCCGGCAGGGATGCAAGCGTTGCACCACAAATGGCTGATTTTCGCCACTAAATTTTAATTTTATTCTCCGCCTTATTAAATCTCAGAAATTCTGTCATTAAATGAGGTGAGGAATATTGTAAACATTTTGTGGCAGCAATCAGCCATTTGTGGTGCAGCGCTTGCAACCCTGCCACCCGACGAAAAATAAATAAATACGAAAAAAAAAAAAAGAAAAGGAAAGGAAAAGTAATTGAGATATTTAGAAAATTTACAACTGTAGCTGTGGGATATTTTTTAAAAGATGCAAAACATAAGTGAGAAAATTGAAAAGTTTATCAAAAGTCATTCAATTAATGTGTGAAAACTGTAGTTACCAACAAACATTCTTCTTCTTCTTCTTCTTTTTTTTTTTTTTTTTTTTTTTTTTTTTTTTTTTTTTTTTTTTTTTTTTAAATCTATGAACTAAAAAAAAAAAAAAAAAAAAAAAAAAAAAAAAAAAAAAAAATTACCATAAGTAGCGTTAAAGTAATTGTTGCACATTTTTATCATACATCTTCTTGTTTAATTATACTTATCTCTTACTATTTTGCCATTTCTTAGTTAATTTCATAATAGTAATTAAATCCCATATTTTTAAATTTTGGCCTATTTTGGATTGTTTTTTAATATCAAAACTTCTCCTTCATACATATTTCTTCATTATATATATACACACACACACACATATATATATATAATAGCATTCCGAAACGATACTCATTCTTGTAAATGCGGTATAATTCTTTATTTATACCTTCTTTTTGCAAAAAAAGCTAATGATGTAATCACAGGTTTTCCGATTTTTTTTTTTTTTTAAATGCTTCTATGCTGCATACGGCTACGATCTGCCAAAATTTCAAAGTAAAAGTTTGGTGTCAAATTTGATTGTTAATGTCACGAAGTCACCACCAAATCCAATCTTTAGGCTGATCTATATATCACTGCAGATTACAAGACTTTTTACCTTCTTTTAGCACCGCCTCCTTACGAATAGTTTTACGGGATGTCTCACCTATAAATCTACTACAGTTAAACCATTTTTGCAATAATACATTAATTGGTCTTGTATTAACATAGATGCCAAAGATTGCAGATTTTGTATACCACAGATTGCAGATTTTTTTTTTTTTTTCACTTTATACAAATGCAATACAAAAGTATGATTAAATAAAGAAAAAAAAAACTATGGTATTTAAAATTAACTCGCGGCACCGATGTATTAATTATAATTAATTTCCTAACCTTTCACTCTTTTAGTGATATTATTTTCGTTACGAATTTAGGAATAGAATTAATAATAATATTTTTATGTTATTTTCTTGATAGTAATAATCTTAAATAATTTCTGATATTTATGTTATTTTTATTTTAGGTAAGTGGAATCTTTTTTGGAATAATTCTTTGTCGTGGGATAAAATTGTAAGTAATATGTATTTGTATTACTTTTACTGCATGTGGCTTTTATTTATAAAGTAGACTTTATGTACAGACATGTATGTAGAACAATAGAGTCAAAACACTGTACTAAAACTAGTGTCGTGAAGGCTAATTGTTATTAATATAAACGTTAAAATATACATATAACACTTTATGTCGCGATGCCGTAATTTATCCAACCATTCAACCCATAAATTCGGGATACGAAAAGATAATGTATCGTTACAAACACCTGAACCTCTTAAATAAATTTCAGTGGACTCTCTTGATGGACTCTCATGAGTTTGTAACGATACATCATCTTTTCGTATCCCAAATTTATGGGTTGAATGGTTGGATAAATTACGGCATCGCGACATAAAGTCAACACGAGCAATCGCGAAAATATAAGGCGCGTTACATGATTACTTGTTTATTTTCGACGATTTTTTCCATTTTTCATTATGCATTTGTAATTTTCTATTATACATTCTGACGACGACTCAGAAAATGAGTTGAAACATGTAAATAAAGAGTTTTTAATTTACTTTTAATGTGCTTTTATAACGTCTTTTAAGCAAATAAATATTTTAATATTATGATATGATTAGAAATGGACGTAATTTTGACTTACTACTCGCACTTATTTACAGTAGAATGGATATCGTCAAAAGCATGGGTGTGTAAATTTATACAGGGTTCGTACGCATCAAGGGATTCAGGGGATTTTGGGTGTTTTAGTACCAGAAATTCCTTAAAGTGCTAGTTGCGATATCTGAAGTTAGATTTTCTTTTTTAAATATTAAATAAGGCAAATATTACTTTACAAACATTCTGGTAAAAGGTCCTTGAAAGCCCTTGAAGCGTATCAACCCTGTTACTGATCTATCTAATAATTATTTTTTGGGATGTAGCGAAATTTTACTTACTAAAGTCCAAAATTATCTAATTCTGCTAGCGTTCAATCACACATAAGAAAATCGAAAACATCAGCTACAAGATTTATGTGAAAAGTTATTTTAGATAAAATTTGCAATGTGGTAAATTTTTGTAGTTTTCACGATGCCGTGGAAAATGAACATAGGTAACAGCCACAAATAGGGAAAAGAATCCTTATTTCATGGATAACCAGATTTTGCTTATTGCTAGGTGAAAGTTATCACCTAAAGTTAAAGATTAAATTCAGTTAAATTTGCGTTATTTATCGGTCAAATTATCATTGACAGTGTATACTGGACTGCTTTTTGAAACTTGAGGAGTTCAAGAGATAGCTCATCGTCTTTCTGGCGAAGATCTTCGAATTAGCAATGTCTCAGTTATCAAATAAACTACTTCATTATTTTCTAAAAGGTGTTGAATTAAAGTTATGAAAAAATCCCTGTCGGCCCGGCCTATAGGCGGAGGTAGATTTCGAAGTTAAATATACTAATTTCACCAACAAAAACTAAATCATGATTAGAGATAAACCCACTTTAACAATTTTATCTCACCGCTTTTGACGAGTTTTTATTTCATTTTTATATAATAGCTGGTTTGATCAGAATCATGTTAAGGCGGTATTCAGAAAATACTTTTCCATTCTCAACAACTCGGAAATTTTCTGGCACATTTTCAGATTCATTTTTAATAGAAAAAATATGAAACTTGCTGACGTGATTTTTGAAGAGATTTATAAGCGACCTCTGTTTTTATTTTCGTTCAGTTAATTAAAACTTGATTTATAAGCATTTTTTCAGTAGGACAATATTTTTCGTCTCTAACACAATCGCTTCGAGAAATTCTGTTCAAAATGCCCACTTTGACTTTGAAATATATTCTGCATCTATCAAAAAATCAATCGTTACGGTACATTATATACTTTCTGAATAAGAAAATCTACCAATTGGATGCTTTTTAGAGCAAAAATGAATTTAAAAATGAGTAAGAAAATAAGCAATTTGGATTTGAATACACCCTTAACAAGATGATTTTTCTTTTTCAACCGCTATGTATTTTTAATTTGTTTTCTGTAAGAATTGGTCCTATCAAAAACTTGTCGGTATAAATGTTGTAGACAATATTAAGAAGATATATGATAAATTCATGAGGATTTTATATCTTGTGAATTGACAGAGTTATGGATTTCTTTCTTCTTCAACACCCTCCCCCCTTTTTTTGTTTTCGTTTTTAATTTTTTTTTTCGGTACGAATTGGTCCTATCAAAAACTTGTGAGTATAAAAGTTGTAGATAATATTAAGGAGATTTATAATAAAATTAATTGGATTTGATATCTTGAGAATTGACGAAGTTATGAATTTTGTTCTCCCCAAAACCTTATTTTTGGCGCTCCTTGAATCCATTTTTAATTTTATCAAAAATCTGTGAAACATAAATTTTCGGCCCTATTTTTAGAAGTAATAAAAACTTTAAACTGATTTGATATGTACAAAAATTAATAAGTTATGGGATTTTTTCGGTTTTCACAAATCCCCTCCCTATTTCCATCCCCTTGGTCCGATTTTCCCCACTAACGAACTTGACTGAGATTTTGTACGCTTTGATTTTATGTATCAGTTTGGAAGAGTTTTGTGCAGAATTGTGGTAGTTATCGTGTCAAGAAGAAAGGGGATATATATATATATATATATATATGAAGAGCTGAGTGGATGAACATGTTATGTTATATTTTCTAAATTTTTTTTTATCTTTTGGATGAAAGCGCTATGCGGTATTCTATCACATGGTGAAGCTAAAATACTAAGATTCTATTTAGTTTTGAAGACTTAAGAGATTATTAATTAATATTTAATATGTTAATATTTAATAATGTCAGTAATATTAATAATTTTTAATATTTGAAAATTAAATATGAATAAGTTTTCTGAGAGAGTTTAGTACCATACCTGTTAATATTTTAAACACATGGTATCAAACAGAAAATAAATCATTAAATGGGTCTAGCCGGATAAGCATAGCAAATGGCCCCCATGAAATAACATGTGTGGTAATAAGGCTCACCACGAGAATAAAATATAGAGTGTTTTTAGCCCCTGACCTTGAAATGTCCGTGAGATAATCGAGGAAGTATTCGCTCGAATTCAAGAATCGAGGTGCTACTATTTCTCAAATACGTTTTTCTCAAAAAGTACAAAAGTTAAAAAACTTAAACCAACGCCAATTATTGAAGAATATATTACTTCATATTATATTTTTTTTTCACACTCTTACACAAATTTTAACATAGAAAAATAATCAAAAATATATAAAAAAAAATTATTAATGTAGTAATTTTATATTTACACAAACCAAAAAATTACAAAATAATGCTCAAAGTATGCACTTTTAAGAAAAAAAATTTCGTTAAAATCGAAGATGCACTTTTTGAGTTAATAACAAAAATATTGCTAGCAGCTTGCTAAAATAGTCATAACATCCCCTGTTTATATTTGAAGAAATACGCTGCTATGAATACATTGGTCGATTCGTGGCATTTCCTCTCGAGCAGGATGCGCAGTACGTCAAAATAAGAGAATGTTTCCATACATACCACTTCTCTATAGGTTTGTTTTGTGTTTGTAAACATTCTGTTATTATGGCGTATCACGCATCTTTCTCGCGTAATAATAGCAAGTCGGTGGTCTAATCGATTGTGCAGGTGAAGCTGAATAGGAGCTGTAAATATATAAGGTTATCAACTTTTTGGCATTGTCGGATGCCTTCCAACTTTCCGATATTATACTTTATCATTCCTCGACTCCCCCCCCCCTCTCGCTAATAATATGAGCCTTATTACCACACATGTTATTTCAAGCATCGGCCGTGGGGGCCATTTTGGTATGCTTATCCGGCTAGACCCTTTACAGCAAAAACTTTCACCTCAAATTTCTTGAAATGTAATTTTTGTTTCTTAACATGTTCTTCCACTTAGCTCTTCATATATAGATAGATAGATAGGTAGGTAGATAGATAGATATATAAAGTTTTTTACTGAAGGTGGTTTTGGGTTCTAGGGGTCATGATCGGTGTAGATCTGCAAAAATGTTTTAGTAATTCCAACATAGGGGAGAATGTAATAGGTAGTATTTCATATGAAATCTACTTAAAAACAATAAAAGGTATTTTAATAAACTGTTTGTATGTTTCGGCTTTTCAAAATAAACCATTTTCAAAAGAAACGTTAATCAAAATTAAGTATTAATTTTTCTTAATAATAGCTTCGGTAGAGCCAAAACTTTTAAACAGTTTATTAAAAACTTTCTTATTCTTGTTTAAATTTTTATTTAGCATCAATTAGCAATTTATGAAGTATTATATTATTTCTGGGTGTTATGGTTTCATAAACATTTACCAATAAATAAATGAGGACAATATAATAAATAGCAATATCAAATTGAAATATATTTTTTCATTTGTATGGTGTTATTCTCAGTACTGCATATCAAACAACTTTCCAGTATTCTTCCATAAAATGCAGTCTAATTTGATCTAGGTTAAACACTTTTTTTTCCCCAAGAAATAAAATCAATTTAATTTTACGTTGAAACCTGAAATTATATAAACAAAAATATATCAAACAAATTTTCGGGTTTGAAATATATTTTACTCGGGTCAAATTACACCCCATTTTACTGAAGAATAGTTGGAGGTTGGCAAGTAGGGTATTAAATTAAATGTCACATTTTTCTATAGCATAATAACGAAAACATGTGCATTTAGAGGCAATTCTGCTGCATTTTAATAAACTTTAATAGTGCACTAGCACAGGGAAAATTAATTTTAAAACTATACATGCCTTTAAATATCAGAATATTGCTAGAAAATTCAGCAAGTAACCATAATTCTTTTTTTAAGTGCCTGTCCCATCCCAATACCCCTCTAAAAAGTTTGACCCCTTCAAAACGGATTTGAACGGACCTCTAAACAAAGACAAGGAGAAGATAAAATTACGTAATACAGATAACCATTTTATGTAGAAATATATAAGCCTCGTATATATAAAAAAGGAAAAGCAAACGTAATTTAATTTGCCAGTTAGCATTGCGTTTATAAAATGGGAAACATTAGCCATTAGCTCGAAGCTTTAAATTAAAGGATTTTAAAGAATGTTCGTTGCTTCTACTGATTTCTACGTGATAATTTTTAGCAAACTCAGCAAATATTTCCACTAAATAGGCAATAAACTCCAAATAAGGAAACGTTGAAGTGATATAACAGATTTCTCTTTGCAGTAAGCTATTTAACATTTATCTTAATAGATTCTAAATACATTTACTTATTGGCACTGCACTATACTTATCCGTATCATAAAATTAATCAGCTCGTTATCATTTAATAGTTTCATCTTTAGGTATATCGGTTATCTATATTCGTTTAAAATACAAGTAATTGTTGGAAAGATAATTTCTTAAATAAGATTAAAAATCAAATGATTAACTGGGCCATTAAAATACGCAATAAATTTATAATTTTAAAAATATGCACTTAATTCATTTAGTATTAAACTATTGTTCGTACAGAGGCGGATCAATGCTCTATTTAGAAAGGGGGGTGTCTTTTTTTTTAAGGGGAGTGGGGACGTTATATCATCTGATGAGCAATTTTTATATTTTAAGTTTGTACACCTTTCCAAACTGGAGGCGTTTTTGACACATTCATGAAGACATTTCCATTCACAACCGCATAAAATTTGTCGGTATATTTGTAAATGTGTAAAATTTGCAAGTTCCTTTCAGGTACAAAGACATCGAACGGAGTTTTGAATTTACTCAATAAAGTTAAAAATCTTTCAGAAAATTTTGGTATTTTAAGCAGATTAGCCATGAAAAAATCAGCAAGTTCTAATAAAAATTGTATCATATATAAGAAAATGAAAAGTGTTGCTCGATTTTTTGTCGCTAAAAAACTAAAGTTTTCATGTTCTATATGGTTTTCCATTTTAAAGGACTTAGTGAATGTGAGAAATATCTGTGTTGGTGAGTTGGATTATTTTCTCTCTCTCTCTTTTTTTTTTTTTCCTTTAAAACATCTTCAATATGTACAGTAAACACCGGTCATATCCGGACTCCTCCATATCCGGGCTGATAAAAACTCAAAATTTATTGCACGCTTGTAAATTTATTTATTTATTTATTTTAAATGGTTTTAAAACTCCGCCTACTTATTCGACATATACACGAAAGATATTTAAAGTAATTTTTTTCATCTTTGCTGTCCTAGCGCCGACATATTCAGTCCTAACTCAGTTTCTCCTCTATTTCTTTTAAATTGTACGGATAGATAGTTATTCATGTTATCAAGCATTAGACGTATGATTTTTTCCCCTTATATATATATTTTAACTTTGTAAAGTTGATACTAAATTGTATACATTTTCGTTTCCTTTTATAAAAATTTCCTTGCTAATTATAGAACACCACAGCGAATCAATTCCCTCTGACGTAATTATAATGAGGCATTGGTGTGAAGTAGCAGATCGTCAGCGAATCGAGCGAAGAACAAAACAGCCTTTTGTTCATGTAAAAATAATTTTATTTCCCCTCTCATGATAATTTTAATCTTTCTTTTTTTCTGTGTTTTCAAGACATTTAATTGAGAAAGATTATTAATTATTCAAAGAAGAAGGACGAAGAGGCAAAGCTATTTTGTATTAATAATAACATCAGTAAATAGATAAGATGTTCTGATGTACAGTCGTGGAAAAAAAAAAAAAAGTAAACACCTCCTACTAACTACTCGACAAATTGTCGTAGAAAAAAGTTACTGGTACCGAACGATTGGAAATAAAGTCTACTTTTAAATGATGTATATAAAATTTGCTTAGGGGGGACCATCTACATATTAAAGTGAATCCAAACTTCATTGTGTAGCAATAATACTAAAATACCCAAACACAAATACGTTGAATTTGCTATTTTTATAATTTTATGATATGAATTATGAATTAAAAAATTAATATTAAAAAAAATTATGAATTGCAACCTGCAGTTTTTTTGCTGGATTTAGATTTATGAAGTCCTACTTTATGGAAATCCAAAATTTCACATTTTTCTTCCAAGTAGTTTTCAAATTATGCTTAAAAAATGGCAAAATGTTGGTTCAAGCGGCCGTCTATGATAGAAGTAACTAGATATTTTGAAATTTCTTATGCTAACCTGTAATCGAGCAGTCTTCAGTGATTGCTTGAGTGGCGCTTAAGATGCCTTGATCAAGAAGGGAGCTCTCTCGGTCAACAATCGAGTACTGAACTTCAATTTGGATACAGTCCCTAAAATACACTCGTTTTAAAACAATTAATTTCTCGGAAACTTATCGTACGAATTGCATAAAAATTTGTTTTTAGGCTAATTGAAGGGTGTAGAGTTCATTTATGCTGTCAGAATTGTGTACTGCTATTTAAAAAAACAAAGTTATGGTTTGTTTTAATATGTAGATGCAATCCTAAGAAAATTTTATATACATCATTTAAAAGTAGACTTTATTACCAATCGTGTGGTACCAGTAACTTTCTTCTACGATAATTTTTTGCAGAGTTAGTAAAGGGTGTTTACTTTTTTTTCCCACGACTGTACAAGAGAAACAAAATAATAAAATAACGATAGATACCAATATAAATTATTGATATCTTTATTTATTTATTTAAATTCTTTTTATTAGAGCATTTATCTAATTAAGAGAAATATAATAATCATGGAGAATAAGAGTTTATTGTACAAGTTCTTCCAAGAATTTGAGAGAGAATCTGCTTAAGTTTTTCGTTAACAATGGTATCTGAATTTAAATCTATACATAGGTTTCTAAAGTATCTAATTCATTTAAATAGATAATTTCAGTATTGTAGGAATTAAAGACATGATTATTTTGCCATGATTGCCTTGCAATATTGGATTTAAATTATTCTTCTTTCTTCATACATTTTTTTCTCCAGGTATTCTTTTAATTAATGGATGCTCAGCTTGACCAATATATATGATACATTACCATAATTATAATGTATGTTATAAATCCCAGACTTATAGAAGTTTGGTACAATAGATTTCGTATAATAGAAATGTATTTTATTAATAGGTTTGAAAATAACGCTCTTTTTTGCATTGAAAACTGTCTTTCTGATAAAAGCATTGTTTCCCATTTTATTCATCTTTAGCATGTACAGGGTAAGTATATAGGATTATCCCCAACTTTACAGGGCTATTAAAATAAAGCAGAAAAAAAAAGTACAACCTTATTGTTCATCGGAAATTAAAAATAACAAGTGAAAGCTTAAATTCAAGACAGTTATAAGTGTTCAATGTAGTCCCCTCCAGAAACACGAACGATCACTCACCCCACACTTTTCTGAGCACGATTCTTTTTTCTTTTGTGGGGCCTCATCAAAGGTCAGGTGTTTGTACAAGCGCTACCAACGGATGATGAAAAATTTAGGACATGCATATCTGCAGCCATTCACGCCGGACATGCTGAATTAAGTGGTAAATTGTTGTAACAATCATGCTGAAAAAAGTGTGGGATGAGTTATCGTACCACCACGATATCTTTCGTGTTTCTGGAGAGGCTCGCATTGAACACTTATAACTGTGTTGAATTTAATCTTTCAACTGTTATTTTTCATTTCCGATGAACAACAGGGTTTTCCTTTTTTTGTTTTCTTTTAATAGCCCTGCAAAATTGGGATATTCATTTATAATCACCTTGTATATTAGTACTTTCAACTTTAACATTATTTTCACATCTCCTAATACAATTTACTTGCCTTCTACAAAATCTGTTATTTGACTATATTTTAAATCTAAGGTTTGTGTAAGTATCCCTTGTAACAACTATATTTTATTTTATATCGTTCCAACTAAGAATCTAAAAAAAAAAAAAAAAAAAAAAAAGTTAAGCACAAAATGTATGTTAAAAAGCAAGAAAAATGTTAAAAAGCATCGCCGTTGCAAGGCACTCTTGGCAAAATAACATATCTCTCATTTGTCTGATACTAAAATTATCTACTTCACACGTAATGTAAATTGGATTTTTTAGAAAGATTTTGTATTTGGTTCAATTCAGATAAAATTGTTAACGAAAAACTTGCATCAAATGCTTTCTCAAATGCTAGGAAGACAATTCACTTATTCATTCATATTCTTGTGTTTCTGTCAATTAAATATTTCCCCTATAAAAAAAAAATCATTAAAATAATTAAGTAAATATATCAGTTTTCATTATTATGTTTTTAATTTTACTATTTAAAATACTTTTGTTTCTTCGGCACTTCGGAGCATATTATTTATTTTCTGACGTTATCATTAATGGAAAATATTTTTGTTCTATCAATGTTTAATAATTTTTTTCGTCTTTCAGTAATTATTATTATCATGATCCTCATGAGTTTAACATGCTTTTAAGCCCTCCCCCTCCCCCTTTTGCCAATTCCATACTCATTATTCGATGGCTGCGGTACTGTATTTATTCTCTTTCACGTTACTTTCTCAACCCCTTTCTATCTACGGTTTTGTTATTCGTAGCATTCACCTCATTTTCTCCCTTCGCATTTTTTAGATGGAAGAACATAAAATCTCCTTGCAGAAATTGTCTTTTCACTATCGAGTTTTATTACTTTCTGCTTAAAATCTCCTGATGAAGACAGGCGATAATAATGCCCTCGAATCTATAGTTGTGTTCACCATTCAGTATCAGGAATAATAATAAGAATTTTTTCTACTGAATTTTCAAGCTCAAGGTAATAAATACCATTTAAGATGTAAAAAGCCTTTGAGTGCAGTCTCTCAATTACATCTTTATTGTCGACGGAAAGCTTAAAGTGCAATCGGCCTAAAATTTTAGTAAATCTTCTTGTGCTCCAAACATTGTTTTTGCTAGTTAATGCCCTTTAATGGACTGACTGATTTTAAAATTCTATAACTTGCATCTGGTAGGCAGCTGTTAAAAAAAAATATTGAAGGAGGGTAATGAGAGATGTCAGGAGATTTTTTACTGCGATTGTCGATTTTAGTTTAAAATAGCGCGATAGATGGCTCTGCAAGCAATAGTCGCTAAATCGGGCCCGATTTTTGGCCCCTCTCTTCTCTCAGCATTGATACGAAAGGAGTTTAAATATATGCAGTGGGCCTCTAAGAACAAAATTGCATTGGCGACTGAGAACCACTCCATATATGTAACCTCCGTTTTTGGCATCAATACTGGTAGCAAACAGATGACAAAAATTAGGTCCGGGACAAAAATTTAGCACCTATTGCTTTCAGCCCCATCTATCGCTGCTATTTTAAACTAAATCGAAAATCGAAAAGAAAAAAAAATCCCTCCTGACTTCTTACATAACGCACCTGCAAGAATTTTTTTAATAGCTGTCACCATTTGCAAGTTATTGAATTTTAAAATCAGTCAGTTAATTTTAGTACACACGGTACATTCCTGGAAAAAATTAACACATCTCCCCATGCCTTTTTATCCACAAATTGTTGGCACCATTTGTCTGGGAATCGTATTTACGTTTCTAGTATGGATAATTTTTTAATTAGGAGTTGACTATATGCTAAAAAGTGTACCAATTTAGAATTTTAGGTAGATTTCGTATGAAATACTCCCTATTGCGATCGTTCCTATGTTGGAATTTCTGAAAAATTTTTGCAGATCTACACCGATCATGACTCCTAGAACCCAAAACCACCCTCAGTAAAAAACTTTATATATCTATCTATCAATCTATCTATCTATCTATGTATCTATCTATCTATATATATCACTTTCTTCTGGACACGATAACTTTCGTAATTCTGCACCAATCTCTTCCAAACTGATACATAAAATCAAAGGGCATAAAATCTCGGTCAAGTTCGTTAATGGGCAAAATCGGACCAACGGGATGGAAATAGGGATTTTGTGAAAACCGAAAACCCCCCATAACTTCTTAATTTTTGTACATATCAAATCAGTTTAAAGTTTTTATTACTTCTAAAAATAGGGCCAAAATTTTATGTATCACAGATTTTTGATAAAGTTAAAAATTGGCTCAAGGGGCGCAAAAAATAGGGTTTTTGGGAGAAAAAAATTCATAACTTCGTCAATTCTCAAGATATCAATTCCAATTAATTTTATTATAAATCTCCTTAATATTATCTACAACTTTTATATTCACAAGTTTTTGATAGGAGCAATTCGTACCGCAAAAAAAAAAAATAAAAACGAAAACAAAAAGGGGGTTTGAAGAAGTAAAAAATCCATAACTCCGTCAATTCAAAAGATATAAAATCCCCATGAATTTATCATGTATCTTCTTAATATTGTCTACAACATCTATATAGACAAGTTTTGGATAGGACCAATTCTTACAGCAAAAACAAATTAAAAATACATAGCGGTTGAAGAAAAAAATCATCTAAGTAAGGGTGTATTCAAATCCAAACTGCGTATTTTCTTACTCATTTTACAATTCATTTTTGCTCTCAAAGGCTTCCAATTGGTACGTTTTCTTACTCAGAAACTATATAATGTACCGTAATGGTCGATTTTTTGATAGAGGCAGAATATATTTAAAAAAATGCTGTTAAAGTGGGCATTTTGAACCGAATTTCCCGAAGCGGATTGTGTTGGAAAAATCAATTGCATTAAGGATGCACTCAAATCCAAACTGCTTATTTTCTGACTCATTTTTAAATTCATTTTTGCTCTCAAATGCATTTAATTGGTAGGTTCGCTTATTCAGAAACTATATAATGTACCGCAATGATCGATTTTTTGATAGAGGCAGAATATGTTTAAAAAAATTATGTCAAAGGGGGCATTTTGAACGGAATTTCCCGAAGCAATTGTGTTATCACTTTCTTCTGGACACGATAACTTCCGCAATTCTGCACAAACCTCTTCCAAACTGATACATAAAATCAAGGGACATAAAATCTCGGTCAAGTTCGTTAATGGGCAAAAGCGGACAAAGGGGATGGAAATAGGGAGGGGTTTTGTGAAAACCGAAAAAACCCCATAACTTCTTAATTTTTGTACATATCAAATCAGTTTAAAGTTTTTATTACTTCTAAAAATAGCGCCAAAAATTCATGCATCAGAGATTTTTGATAAAATTTAAAATAGGCTCAAGGGGCGCAAAAAATAGGGTTTTTGGGAGAAAAAAATTCCTTACTTCGTCAATTATTAATATATTAAATCCAATAATTTTATTATACATCTCCTTAATATTATCTACAACTTTTATATTCACAAGTTTTTGATAGGACCAATTCATACCGAAAAAAAAAAGAAAAAAAAAGAAGGTTGAAGAAGAAAATTTTTCATAACTCCGTCAATTCACAAGATATAAAATCTCCATGAATTTATCATATATCTTCTTAATATTGTCGTCAACATTTATATAGACAAGTTTTTGATAGGGTCAATTCTTTAAGCAAAAAGAAATTAAAAATACATAGCGGTTGAAGAAAAAAATCATCTTATTAAGGGTGCATTCAAATCAAAACTGTCTATTATCTTACTCATTTTTAAATTCATTTTTGCTCTCAAACGCATCCAATTGCTAGATTCTCTTATTCAGAAACTATATAATGTACAGTAATGATCGATTTTTTGATAGAGGCAGAATGTATTTCAAAAAATGATGTCAAAGTGGGCATTTTGAACAGAATTTCCCGAAGCGATTGTGTTAGAAACGAAAAATATTGCCCTACTGAGAAAATAATGGTTTATTAATCAAGTTTTAATTAATTGAAAGAAAAATAAAAGCACAGGTCGCTTATAAATCTTTTCAAAAATCACGTCAGCATGTGTCTTTTTTTTTTTTTTTTTATTAAAAATTAATCTGAAAATGTGCCAGAAAATTTCGAGTTGTTGAGTATGGAAAAATATTTTTTTTAATATCGCCTTAACATGATTCTGATAAAACCAGCTGTTTTATAAAAAAGGAAATATAAACTCGTCAAAAGCAGACAGATAAAACTGTTAAAGTGGATTTATGTCTAATAATGGTTTAGTTTTTGTTGGTGAAATTAGTATACTTAACTTCGAAATCTACCTCTGCCTGTAGGCCGGGCCGGCAGGGATTTTTTCGAATGGTAATACTCAATTTCGAACCATATTTGAGTTTCTTAAATCAAGGCAGCCTTGAAAAAGACACAAACTTTTACTTACATCTTCATAGAGTTGGATGAGGTCAAAGTTTGAAGATGCTAATGTTAAAACCACGTCACAAACTCTAATTTATATCTTTCCAAGCAATCGTCCGACTGACATTTTTTAAAAATGTGATACAGTGAATGGCGCTAAACATTATTTTTAGTTTTAAGAACTTGATTTATTTTTAGAAGTTTATGGTTAAACATTTAACACATTTTCTTTTCTAACTCTGTGAAAATTTATGAAAAAGCATATAAACTACACATATTTTTCCGAGTTGCCTTGAACCAAGAAACTCGATATGATGTCAAAGGTATCTTTTATTATTTGAAAATTCAAAGTAAGTTCGTTTTTATACAGTGTGTCCACGTATAACCTGACCGACCTTTATTTTTACAACCGTTGGCCCTAGATGCATCCTTCCAATTACAAAAATGGTTTAAATAAGGTAAAAAATTATTTTTAAAGCGATTTGGGTGAATAAAAACATTTATTAAAAAATTACGAAATTGAAATTTTTATACGGTCCCCCGGTCCTATAAGTGATATTTAGTAAAAATTTACTGTGGCACTAACAAGTAAGACAAAAACAGTCCCATTCATCTAACATTAAAATTGACCGAGTTATGAAACTTTGAAATTCCTGACTTATACCACTTTTTTGCATATCAAAACAGATGATTTCAGCCATGCTATCAGGGGTCGTATGTAAAGTACTTAAACTTATTTCAAGGTATTTGCGCTTTGAAAGAAATCGTACAACTATTACGATTGAGTTAACTTAAGTTGCAGATTAGTTAAAATAATTGTATTTTAACATATGTTTTATTTTGTAAGGATTTGAGGCAATGATTTTTTTTAACAAAAATTATGTTATTTTCATAACGTTTTATTTAACTTGCAACGATCGTCTTTCCAGTTTAAAATTTGTTCTCGAACTTTAACTGACTTTCAAATGTCCGATCGAAGTTAAATTTTTTATACTGACTTAAATCCAATGACTGTGAGAATTCGACGATATCTCACATTGAAACTCTCAATTTACAAGGCAAAAGCCAGCATAGGGAAGCTAATGTATTTTCACCTAGCCTCCAAATTTCTTCAGAGTCCTAGAAAATGTCGCTAGAGATGAAACAAATACCTCAATTTCTATCAATCTTCGCAGATGACACTAGGGTGAAAGGAACTCTTTTATCTAGCGAGAGAAATATTCTTTTGATGTTCACGAGGGCCTCGTTCCCGTGGGAAAGTAGAAAGTGAAACCAGAGATGAAACCGGACGCGAAAGTTCCTGACGGCAGCCTATAGAGAAAGGGCTGGCCTATGAGATCATGGCCCACGGATGGTGAGTGGCTAATGGGAGTGGCTTTGGTCCTAGACGGAAAAACGAAACTGATAAAAGAGGATGCGAGAGCATTCTCGGGGGCTTAATTTTCCCTTCTGTTGAAGTTGAGACTTCAAGGTGTTTCTGGTCGTGCAGAGTGGAAATCTCTCACGGGTCGACGGCATCGGGGCATACTCCGAAGCACAGAAAAGCGAAAGCCAGGTGTGGCTGTTAAGATATCTCCATCACGGAGTTGAAGATCGGAGGTTCCTAAACCTCGGTTAAACACCTACAAAAGTGCGACATTCCTGTCGAGCATAGCGAGCTCTATCTTCGAAAATAGTGGACATTGGATAAGTAAGAGACTGACTACACTGAAAGCGATCTATTATTCGAGGACTGGACTTGATTCTATAAATATATTATTGTCAGCTGAACTCGAACCCTTATATGAAAAATGTTGTAATTATGAATTATTTAATCAAGAAATTATTATTTAATTGTTTGTGAAACAATAAAATATTTTTTCGATATTGATAAGACTAGGCCGTTGAAGTTGCCCGCTACCACACCACCTTACGACATCGGCTCCGTTGTAATATTATTATGATTTTTGACGCTTACCATCTTACGCATACTTACATTAGAGGATAACAAAAAAAAAAAAAATCGGATAGATTACCGCCAACAAGTTTAAGAAAGAGTTTTAGATGAGATAACATAAAAATGCGATGATTGTGTTTTTTAACTTTTATAATTGCGTTTTATGTATTTTTTAACGTTGAATAAAAAAATTACCTTCGCTTTTAACCATCATGTCAGGATTTTTCGCAAATCGCAAATTTCAATGTTAAAAAATAGCGAAAAATCTGATACTATAAAATAGATGTAAGACTTTTTTATTCAGTTTAATTTTATTTAATTCAATAATTTATTCAATTTTTTGGCTTATACTGGGTTTCTTACAGCTAAACAGCTCAGGGATCCGATGAGGTTGGGAGGGGAGGAGGGATCAATTTTAACTTTGAAATTTGCGATTTGAGAAATATCCTGACGTGATGGTATAAAATGAAGGTCATTTTCGGATTCGATGCTAAAAAATACATAAGAAACAATTTTCAAAAGCTAAAAAACATGGCACAACCCAAAATTTGAAAGACAGTGTAATCTAACAGCATTTAAAAAAATGTATATTTTGTAAAGAATTGAGGATGTTGTTTTTCATCCTTTTATTTGACAAAAATTCCGTTATTTTTATCCTCTTATATGTTCATTATAAATTGTATATTTTGCAGTAATATGTCAGAATGATTAAAGATTTCAAATTTATATTGCAATGCTAATTTTACTCTCAACCATTTCTTTAATATATCTGAGGAAATTATACTTCTAGTAAATTTATGAATGACCCCTAATTTGCAGCAAAAAATATACTCCAACTTTAAATAGCTATTACTTGGTCAATTTTAATCGTAAAATAACGGGACTTTTTTGTCTTACTTGTCAGTGTAACAGGAAATTTTTACTAAATATAACTTATAGGACCGGGGGACCGTATAAAAATTTAGATTCTGTAATTCTTCACTAAATTGTTTTCTCTTCAAACTATTTTTATCTTAACCCTGCACCTAATTTTGACCACTTTTGTAATTTGAAGTATGCATCTAGGACCAACGGTTGCGAAAATAAAGGTAGGTCAGGTTATACGTGGACACACTGTATATGGAAACAGACGACCCCTATATCAAAAATTCGTACCGGGAAAGTAGACACAATTCATTATGCTCTTCTTTTCTTTTTAGGTAGATTTCGTATGAAATACTACCTATTACATTCTCCACTATGTTTTAATTTCTGAAAAAGTTTTGCAGATCTACACTATCATGACCTCTATAGAACCCAAAACTACCTCCAATTCATCTATCTATCTATCAATCAATATGCCTATATATATGTCTTTTTTTATTGCACACGATAACTTCCACAATTCTGCACAAATCTCTTTCAAACAGATACATAAAATCAAGGGACAGAAAATTTCGTTCAAGTTCGTTAATGGACACAATTTCTGTATGACAGATTTTTGATATAATTAAAAATGGCATTAAGGGGCGAAAAAATAGGGCCTTAAGAAGAAAAATTCCTAACTTCGTCAATTAAGAAGATATCAAATCCTCTTAAATTTATTATAAATCTTCTTAATAGAATCTACAACTTTTATATTGACAAGTTTTTGATAAGACCAACTGTTACATAAAAAAAGAACAAGAATGTCCGTTAATCCGGCACTAAGGCGATAAAAAAGTACCATTGCCATGATGAAAATTTTATACAATCCTCAGAGACGCTGTATATAGGGTTGCATTATTAAACCCGCGCGTGTCTCAATAAAAAGAACGCCATACTTTAACCCCTTCACGGTCGCTTAATATTTGGAAAAACCATCAAAAAAGTACCTATTTATTTTATTACAGAAATTGAATAATTATAAGGTTTCTAAATAAAATAGGCAATTGGTTTTTTTTTTTTAAGGCGAAAAAAAAAAAATGTTATAGAACAAATTTATATTTGTAGAAAAGCCATCATGCGAGAATTCTGTGTCTTTTTACACCGTACAAATTAATGCGAATAAAAACTTTATTTTTCACATCTTAGATCTTTATTTATCATCATCACACACATTTGTACAAATAATATTTGAAATAATATATATACATTAAATTTTGATTATTAATAATTTTTTTAGTGTTACATATTTCGAAACATGCAATACAAAGCGCAACATTACAGTCAGCGCAAAAGCCAAACCCAAACGGAACAATGGAACAATGTGAGCAGCTGAATGGATTACCTAGTTGCGTTGCAACTTGACATCCAGTGGATAGGTGATTGTGTTGCAAGTATTCAAAGACTTCACACCGAAATGCCAGTTAAATTTTTCTGGTTTCAGAAGTTTTTTCCAGCAATAAATCTCCAGCCCGGAAATGTGACGGGAGCGATTGATTAATAACGAACGACACCTCAGCCCGTGATATTGACGGGAGCGAGAATTAAGGGGTTAGAGTATAGCGTGTGGCTCATTTAATGAAACAATCACCACGTGGTTTAAATTTATTACATAAATCTTCGTTATATTGTCTATAACTTTTGTCGAAACATGTTTTTGATAGAATGGAAACAGGGAAACATTTGGGTTGAGGGGATTTATAAAAACATTAAAACCACCATAACTTCTTATTTATGAAACATATTAAATCTTTTTCAAGATGTTATTACTTCACAGAAAAGGACAGAAAATTGTATCAGTTTATCTCTAATCTTGATTCTTTCTTTTTTTTTTTTTTTTTTTTTTGCTGAAATTAGTACTTAACTTCGAAATTTACCTATGCATGTACGCTGAGCCGGCAGACATTTTTTTTCCATCGTGTCAAAATTGAAGAGTTTAAGTGGAAGAACATGTTAAGTAACAAAAATTACATGTGAAGAAATTAGATGTGAAAGTTTTTGCTGTAAATTTTAATGATTTATTTTCTGTTTGATCCCATATGTTTAAAATATTAACAGGTGTTACTCTGCTACTAAACTCTATCAAAAAAACTTATACATATTTAATATTTAAGTATTAAAACATATTAATATTATTTAGTTTATTAAATATTAAAATATTAAATATTAATGAATAATATCTTAAATCTTCAAGGCTAAATAGAACTTTGGTATTTTAGCTTTACCATCTGATAGAATACCTGATAACAACTTCGTCCAAACGATAAAAATCATTTTTAAGAAAATGTAGCGTAACACGTTCTTCCACTCAGCTCTTCAATTTTGATCCGGTTCAAATTCAATAATTGTGATATTTTTACTTTCTTCTATCTTTACAAGAAGAAAGTATTGGATTCATGAAAATTTTCGAATTCCGGTTTTCGACGGATTTACACGTTTTAGGGGTCAGAGATTCCAAAAAACATGTTTTTACAAAATGTGTGTCTGTGACTCTGTGAGTCTGTCTGTCTGTCTGTCTGTGTGTATGTGACACAGATTTTGTGGGCGCTCTATCTCAAGAACTAATGCACGGAATTTAATAAAAATTGATATTCAGTTAGTGCCTAATACAAATTGATGCTGATTAATTTTGGTGTAAATCGCTCAACAGGTGGCGTTGCAATGCTGCATTTTTCACGATTTTCGCAAAGCTCTATCTCAAGAACTAATGCACGGATTTTGATCAAACTTCAGATTTAGTTAGTCCTTGATATGAATTGATGATGATTACGTTTTGGTGTAAATCGCCTAACAGGTGGCGTCATGTGGCGTCTGTTATGATGAATTTTGCAGGATTTACACGATTTCCCCAATAGCTCTATCTTAAGAACTAACGCACGGATTTTCATCAAACTTCAGATTAAGTTAGTCCTTGATATGACTTGCTACTGATTAGGTGTTGGTGTAAATCGCCCAACAGGTGGCGCTTCTCTGCTGCCTTTTCCACGATTGCCTCAATAGCTCTATCAATAGAACTAATGGACCAATTTTCATCTAACTTCAGATTTAGTTGTATGTTGACACAAGTTGTTGTTAATTAGGTTTTGGTGTTAATCACCCAATAGGTGGCGCTGCTATGCAGAAATTTTCACGATTTTCGCTATTGCTCTATCTCAAAAACTAATGTACGGATTTTCTCCAAACTTCAGATTCAGTCAGACGTTGACATAAATTGTTGCTGATTAGGATTTGGTATAAATCACCCAATAGGTGGCGCTGCTAGGCAGCATTTTGCTGAATTTAGACGATTTCAGCGATAGTCATATCTCAAGAACTAATGCACGGAATTTCATATCGTTAGAATCCTCATGAGATGCATAGATTGCCATTTAATTTTGGCAGTGTGATAGAGAATTTTGAAGTATTGACATGTATGAGATAGAAGAAAGTTTTGGGATTGGTACATCCGACTAGTTTAGAGATAATAATCGAAATGGTAAAATAGTTAATTCTAACACGGTATAATAAGAACAAAAATTAAATATGGCTATAAATACCAGTTTTAATATACATTAAGTATAGAGTTTAATTCAAATGAAAAAGTATTACTTTTTATCAGAAAACTGTTTAAATAAATAAGGAAAAAAGCTATTTTGAAATTTAGAAGAAAAGTGGGCATTTAGAGGAAATGAGTCGATATAAACTGCATGTGAATTAATTAGGAACTAATTTTCAAAGTAGTTAAGAATTTTTTTTTTTTTTACTTCTTAAATGAATACCAGAACTTAGGGCTATTTCAATTGCAGCTGAACCAAATACAAAATTCTCTCTTTCTGAAAATGGATATTTAATTCATTAACATTTTCTATAAAGTTTTATGTAAAGTTTTAGATAAATATGTTGTGTTTTTTCAAATTCTTTCGAGTTAGTGCTATTGAATATTCAGTTAATTGAAAAGTAATTTTTATTCAAATTTTTTGCAATGCAAAGAGCTTTTTTCAATATATTGTTTAAAATTTCCAATTAGAATGGCAATTTTTTACAACGTCTGAAAGTCTATTAGCTTTAATTAAAATGCTTAGATTCCCAATTAGAGTTTAAATTATCAAAACTTTACTAAAAGTCAATTATTTAACTTTGAAAATTTAAAATACAATATAAAATTCCAGAATTTTGCAAAGCAAAGGTTGCTACGAAATACTCCACAATAAATGAAACGGATTTATGTATTTTACTTTAATGTCTTATACGAATATTACATGCATTATTAAAGCAAATTCATTCGAATTTTCAAATATGATAATGCTTTCCTACATGGCTGGAATATAAAAAAAATATAATAGTTATCCGTTTCTCAATGATTTTTTCGATTGTTACAAAAAAACAGGTTCAAAATTTAAAAAAAGTTTACCTGACATTGGTTAGCGTAACTCTTCAAACAAACATTATTTTAACCTAAAGCTAGTAAATACTATTTGCAAAAACATCAGTTGTTCAAATTATTGAAAAATTAATATGATGAAGTCATCAATCGACGTTCTTGCGCTTGGTATTACGGGATTAAAAATCAACAAAAATGATTTTCCTGAAAAATCAACAAAAATTATTGCACTTGTTGACGATAAAATCTAAACATAGCGTCATATTTACAGTCTCAAAACTTACATAGGCACCTCTTATATCCGTATTCACCATTTAAAAAATATTTTAACATTCATCCTATTATTAATAATTAAGCTATTTCGAAACTTTAACTCACGTTTGTCAACTAAAACTTTGCATGTGAAAAGGTAAAATCTTTTGTTTTAGAAAATAAATGATCGTTTTCTGTTAAATATAACGCAATTTTTACTCACTGAAGCATTTCGTTTAGCGTCTCACTCAGTAACAGCGGAATGAAAAATATTGAAATGTAAGAGTTTTATGAGGGAAATGCGTGATTTTTAAAGCAGGACGTCATTTTCTGTTCAATTTTTTTTATTCATTTTTAATCATAAGGAAAAAATGGCATCAATAAGGATATAATGAATATGGATTAATAAACCGCATTATTTCTCCTTTCTCTTCAACAAAGAAAATAATCTGATTGCCACCATATTGAAGAAATTTGATAAAAAGCTTTTAAAATTGAATTTAAAATATACAAATGGAAATATTAAAAAATAAAATAGCTAGTGCGGGTATATTTACAAATAAGAAGCTTTCACATAAAAAATAATTATAAAAATCGGTTCAGTAGGAAGCTCAGGTCAGGTGACTAACAAAAACAGCATTGTTAATTAAATATATCAGATTGTTTCTATTCTTATATCAAAAAATTTGACGGTAACTGTTCGTGACGTAAGGGTTTTTCTATTTATGCCGTACTCTATCACTTATCAAAGTTCCTTTTTCTAAAGGGCATGTGTTTAAAATTTAGTGCAATTTAGATGAAAATGTTATCTACTTTTAATATGAAAATAAGTAAAATTAATTAATTGAAAAAGAAAACACTCTTTTGTAAGCATTAATTTTTTTTCTTGAAAATCGCGCGTAATTTCATAACTGCAATTCATGTAATTCAAAAAAAAAAAAAATTCCGTTATAATACTTTAATTTGGCATGGAACCCAATTATTGAAAACTTATCACTTTGACTTATGACAGATAGAAAGCGCAAAGTAGTGAAATTATTAAAAAAATGTATAATTTTTACTCTGTTTCTTTTCTAAGATTATGGCGTATGTGAAAAGAAAAAAACAGCATTATTTAAACTAACAATTAAGGATTTCTAAATTCTTTTCCCAATATATAATACCAATTTTATTAATATTAAACGTCTAGTCAATCATGAATCGAGTGAAAATGAATTACAAACTTCTATTTTTACATAGAAAAGCCAAGTTAAGCTAAATAAAAGGGTATAAAAGGAAGTAAATGGTATAATTCAGTAGAAAGTAGGTGTTTAGTGAACTCCGATTTAATTATAAGCTATTTTAAATATATTTATATCATAACATTATTTTTTATCCTCATAAATATATTAATATCAAACCCTGGGGGGGGGGGGTATTAAGCTTCTCGCAAAAAAAAAATAATAATAATAATTCCCCCTTTTTAAGAATAGGTATTAATTCATTAACATTTCCTCTAAACTTGCATTTAAAACTTTACATACTAAAGTATTTATATTTAAAAGTAAAGTAAAACTAAAGTACTATACTAACTAAAGTACTATAAGCACTAAAAGCACTAAAGTACATATATTTAAAATTCTATGAATTTGAAAACATTTCTAAACAATTAGTTAATTTTTATGCAAATTTTTTCCCTGCAGAAAAGTTTTTCAAAGTACATTTTAAATATCCCATTAGAATAACTATTTTTTTTAGAACGCGCGAGAATTTAATATTAACTTTAATTCAAATACGTAATTTCCTAATTAGAGTTTAAGTTACTGAAACTTTGCTCAAACTCAATTATTTAACTTTGAAAATTTGAATACGTTCAGGAAATTCCGAATTTCACAAAACACAGACGAATATTTCACAATGAAATGAAATTGATTTGTGCCTGTGACTTTAATGTCTGATATAAATATTAGAAAATAGAAACATTGCTGAAACAAATTCATGCAGATTGTGAAGTACGATATCACTGTATCACACGGTTGTCATGTAGAAAATATGGAATGTTAAAGTAGAGCATTTCACAGTGTTATATTATTCAGCTTTTGAAGCATTTTTTCAAAAGAAAATCGGTCAAGTGCGAGTATTACTTGCGTACAGAGGGTTCCGTACAATAAATACAGTATTCCACAAAAGTGATGGTACAGGAAGTATTTTTCGGAAAATATGCAAAATTAACCACCATGAGCGCAAATAAAATGGAATTAACAAATGAGAATGATTTAATAATAATTTTTGATATATTATAGAAGGAAAATTCAATAATTATATTTTTAGAAACTTAAAAAATAAAAATAAATAAAATATAGGCTCAAAAATGCTTTCACAAAAGTCATGGTACACGTGGAAATTAAAACAAAATTATTAAAGAAAAACCTTTTCTAATATTTAGTTGTATATTCTTTCATTTTCAGGGTTGCTTTAAGTCTGATTATCATTTATTTTGCTAGATTTTCTGTAATATTTTTAAAAATGTTTTTCCATTCTGCAAGTAAAGCACTTTTCACCTATTTTTTATTTCTGGTATCATAACTATTCACTTGCTGCTGTAAGATACTCTATAAATGCTTAATGGAATTTAAGTCTGGAATTTGTGAATGTGTGGCAAGTGCGTGGGGGGCATTATAGAGCAGCCATAATCAGACAATATGAGCAGTGTGCTTGGGATCATTATCTTATTGGATGAAACAGTCCTGCGAGACACCTAGCTTTAATGCACTGTCCTCCAAATTTTATTTAAAACATTAAACTATTCAGATCTGTCCATGATAGTTTCAGTGAAATCTAAATTTTATATTCCTGAAACTGACTTACAGCCCCAAATCATTACAACTCTTCCATCATGTTTTGCAGATTTTGTCGTATATCTGGGATTCAGTGCATCATCCCTTTTTCTCCAAATTCTAATTCGTCCATTTATGCTGAAAATATTAGACTTAGTCTCATGTGAAAAAATTATATGTTTCAGAAATGCATATGAAGATTTTCTAGAAAATTCTATTCTTTTCTTTCTGTTGATCGGAGAGATGTACGGTTTCCTCCTTGCAGATCTTGATCTAAACTCAGCATCATTAATGACCTTGTTGATAGTTTCTGTATATATTATTTAATTGCCATGCTTTTCCAATTCTTTTGCTATTTTTCTAGCACTAATTGAGAGATTTTCAGAAATGCGGATTACTATTATTCTAATATCTCTCACTGTTAATTTTTTAGAAAGGGCGTTTCAAGCTTTATTTGTAGTCCTCTTTTTTTTTTTTTTTTTTTTTTTTGTACCTATTAATTACCTTTTCTTATGATGCAATGGCTTCGAGACATTATTTCAGCTGTCTTTTTTTTATTTTAAAGATTTTTTTAAGATTTGTCCTTTTTTTCCATGAAGATTAACGTTTAATTTTGTTTCCTTTATTGTAAGTTATTTTTCCGTCATTTTAAACATTCATATGTGATTTTTTCTGCTGAAATAACAACAAATATATTTATATGTGCTGTGGATTCTGTGGGAGTACGATTATGTTCAGTAAAATATGCAAATGAGTGAAAATTTTAAAATTTTTACGAATGTACCATGACTTTTGTGGAAGTATTTTTGAATTATAATAAGTTTATAATATTTTTTCAGTATGTTCAAAGGAAATTTCCTTTAACATTTCATTGTATAATGTAACAAAGGCTGCTAATTAATTATTTTAATGTATTAACTAATTTTATTTCTGTTCACCATGGTGAAATTTGCATATTTTTCAAGAATTACTATGTGCACCTTCACTTTTGTGGGACACTGTATATTAATTAGTTTGCATTACACAAACTAGTTGGATGTGCCAATCCCAAAACTTTCTTCTATCTTATACATCTTAATATTTCAAAACCTAGTTACACATGTTAATACTTCAATATTATTAGTTCAATACTATACCAACTTTGATTTTCATCTTAAATTTCTGCTCAAGTCAATTAAACGGACTAAAAACGAGTTAATCTATATAATCATATTTGTTAAAATTATTAATTTTTCCTTATTCTGTCGTTATCAGCTGTTTGCGAATAGCCGGCATAGCAGGAAGCGAGTTCCCGCCGCTGCATGAGCCGCCGATCCACAATAGAACTACGAAAAATCAAGAAAAAAATCACTAGCACGGAGCCCCTTTACCGCGCAATATTTCCAAATTCAAGGAGAACCTGTTGCCCAAAGCCAAAAACAAGCACAAATATTTTGGTTCAATTGTATGCATAATTTTATACGCTGTTCGATGGTACAATAATGAAAATGGCACAGAGATCGGAATTATAGCGCCCCCTTCTTTCGGAATTTTTTCAAGTTCAGGGAGGACTTGTTTGCCATAGCCAGAAACATGCACAAAAAATTTGGTTCAATTATATGGATAACTTCATACACTTTTCGATGGTACAATAATGAAAATGGTACTGACATCGCAATTATAGTGCCCCCTTCCGGCAGAATTTTTCCAAATTCAGGGAGGACCTTCGTGATATGACCAAAAATAAACACATAAAATTTGGTTCAATTCTATGCATAACTTCATACACTTTTCGGCGGTACAATATTCAAAATGGCACAAAAATTGTACAAAAATCGCTATTAAAGCGCCCTCTACGAGCGATTTTTTACAAATTAAGGGAGGGCCTCCTTGCCATAGCCAAGAACTTAAAATTTTTTTTGGTTCAATTCTATGCATACCTTCATACACTTTTCGATGGTGAAATATTCAAAATCGCACAAAAATCGCTATTACAGCGCCCCCTACCGGCGAATTTTTTACAAATTCATGGAGGACCTGCTTGCCATATCCAAAAACTTAAAATAAAAATTTGGTTTAATTCTATGCATAACTTCATACACTTTTGAACGGTACAATATTCAAAATCGCACAAAAATCGCTATTACAGCGCCCCCTACCGGCGAATTTTTTCCAAATTCAGGTAGGACGTGCTTGCCATAGCCAAAAACTTAAAATAAAAATTTTGTTTAATTCTATGCATAACTTCATACACTTTTGGACGGTACAATATTGAAAATCGCACAAAAATCGCTATTACAGCGCCCCCTACCGGCGAATTTTTTCCAAATTTCAGGGAGGACCTGCTTGTCATAGTCAAAAACTTAAAATAAAAATTTGGTTCAATTCTATGCATAACTTCATACACTTTTCGATGGTAAAATATTCAAAATCGCACAAAAAACGCATTTACAGCGCCCCCTACCGGCGAATGTTTTCCAAATTCAGGGAGAACCTGCTTGTCATATCCAAAAACTTAAACTAAAAATTTGGTTCAATTCTATGCATAACTCCATACACTTTTGGATGGTACAATATTCAAAATCGCACAAAAATTGTTATATCAGCGCCCCCTACCGGCGAATTTTTTCCAAATTCCTGGAGGACCTGCTTGCCATAGCCAAAAACTTATAATAAAATTTTGGTTTAATTCTATACATAACTTCATACACTTTTTGATGGTACAATGGCGACAGACAGACGGACAGACGGACAGACGGACGGACGGACGGACGGACACACAGACAGACAGACATTTTCTATAAACATGTTTTTTGGAATCTCTGACCCCTAAAACATGCAAATCCGTCGAAAACCGGAAGTCGAAAAAAATTTCGATTACAATACTTTCTTCTATTGAAGATAGAAGAAAGTAATATATCATTAACAGTTGTTATCTATGCTTTAAAAGCCGCTGGCGCATATGGTACGACGCCCGTGTCTTTATGTATGTCCAAACCATCCGTGTTTTCAAAGTTTAATATCTCGACCAATTACCGACAATTTTTATCGAAAATCATTACCAACAAACCTTTTATAATTCCTCGACGATAAGTACCTAGAGTGCCCTTCAACTTCCTTCCTGAGCCCTGCCAGTGAATTTGTGTGTAACAGAAAAATGCGATTTTATCAAAAACCATGTGACCTAGAGTAATAGCTATAGTTTTCCTGCAAGATTTAAATATACTACTACTACCTTTTTTTCATATTTTAGTTTCAGTAGATTCGGAAATAAAGGGGGGAGGTGACATGCTTTTGCGTTACAATTTGGACGATATCTCTGAAAATATAAATGCATTTTTGAGTTCGGCGTTACGAGAACTTTTACTCGATAGCCCACACGCTATAGAAAAAAAAAAAAAAAAAAAAAAAAAAATCATATAACTAATTAACATCCCTTCTCCTTCATTTCTCCTAAATATATTTGTGAATGGTTAATAATCTATAAATAAATGCTACAGTAGCCTTCATTACTTTTGCCACATTTTAACTTCTTTATAATTACTCTTTCCATAGTTTACCAGAAAAGACGGCTGTGACAGACATGATCTCATAATGGTTATGTTTTTAATTTTTAAGTACGGAACTCTAATAATTGACAATTTTGACTGGGATTCTTTTTCTTTTTTCTTTTCTTTTTTTTTTTTTTTTTTTTTTTTTTTTTTTTTTTTTGAGAGAGACAGAGAGAAAAATACAAGCGAAAGTTTTCTGACCAACTCAGAAAAAAGGGTAAAGTTTAAGTTGAGTTCAAAATTTCTTGGGAAAAAAAGGTTCAAATGTACAAAAAAAAAAAAAACACCTTTAGCAAATTGCTCAAATTCCAATATATTTATGAATATGCGTTACCTTAGTATTGCCATATTAGTGATCTTTTAATTCAAAACATTCACCACTTTTTCTGACTAGTAGTCTTCGCTTTATTGAATCACAAGGTATCAGTCATTAAATAAAGTGATGATTTTTATTCTGAAATAATGGTAATATGAATAAATTTGAGAACATTTTGAATAAAAAAATTCACAACTTGGCAACACATATTGATCTACACAATTACTGATGTCTTGATATCGGTTTTGACCAATTTAGTGGATTCTTTTTATTCCAATATCTAACAGAATTTCCGAATTCGCTTATTCACTTTATTTTTTGGTTATAGCTCTTCAAAACAATTCTGCTACACACATCATTTCACTTTTCGGGTGTTGGCCCTTAAAGGGTTAACTTTTTCATCTTCTCTTGTTTCTTAAATATTACAGTCATGTTGCATATCAAACTGTTGGGCATCACGAGCCCAGTTTGTCGCCACCTTTCTCTTTCCTCCTCCCCCCTTCTCAGCGTGCCCATAAAGGGTTAACTTTTGCAACTTCTTCTGGTTTTGACATAACACAGCGGTGTTTCATATCAAACTGTTGGACATCACAAGCCCAGTTTGTCCCCCCTCTTGCTACTATGTTTATGCATCTCCGGTGTCCAAACCCCCAATTCCCCCCCCCCAGGGGGCCATTTTTCTGTATTTATCTGTTACCCGCCATGTGATATATCATAGGAAAGGTCTGTGAAGGCTGATTCATGTCATGCATCTTCGGTTCCCATCCTCCTCCTTTTCACCCACCTAGGGGGGGGGGGCATTTTTCTAAATTTCTTAAAATATTGGTTAAGACCGCCACCCTCCCGACCCATGTATCTACGGAAAGTTTGCATGAAGGAATTTCCTTCAGATACACTTTTGTTAAGAATAGAGTGCGCTCCCTGGTGGTGGAATGCGGAGCTAACATAACGCAATTTTGTTAAAATCAGGAAATTTAACAAGTCGATCTGTTTGAAATTTTAAGATTCTTTATAACACATAAGATAAATTTTATAGAAACAAAAGGGCGCATGAAATTTCAGGCATGTGGGGATAGGGGGAGAGGCGAAATACCAGTTTTTGCAGTGCGTGCGTAGCACGCCTGCTATACGGTGCCGTAGGCAGCGTGCACCCGGTTCGACGTTCGTTGGAGCGCGATAGGCATTTTAAAAAGAGTTTGCAGTGCGTGCGCAGCACGCCTGCTATTCGGTGCCGTAGGCAGCGAGGACCAGGTTCGAGTTTCGTTATAGCGAAAGGCTTTTTTATAAGAGTTTGACGGTGCCGAAGGCAGCGGGGACGCGGTTCGACTTTCGTTCGAGCGCGATAGGCTTTTTTTAAAGTGTTTGCAGTGCGTGCGTAGCACGCCTCCTATACGGTGCCGTAGGCAGCGTGCACCCGATTCGACGTTCGTTCGAGCGCGATGGGCCTTTTAAAAAGAGTTTGCAGTGCGTGCGCAGCACGCCTGCTATTCGGTGCCGTAGGCAGCGAGGACCGAAATCGCCCACTCGTGGACAGCCTACCGTGAGGTATAGGGACAATAAGTCCACGAGGGGAAAAAGGGGCTGCCAGGCAGCGCAAGCAGGGTGGCGCACATTTATTACAACATTAAAAGCATGTTACAAATACTGCCTTATTATTGAAGGCAGTGCGGACACATATGTATAAATAAATATTGAAATATATTTACAGGTTAAATAGAATGTAAAAAAAAAAAAAAAAAAGGATTAAGGTTTAGCTATAGTCTTAGAAATAAACGAAAAATGTTTGTTTAAAATGTCGTAATTTTCTAGAAGTCTCTGGAAGTTGCCTGCGTTGAAAAGAGTGTTATTCAAATTTTCTCTCAATGTTTTGTTTCTGTCAAAATGGAAATGATGTTTCATTATGGGGCAGTTTCCAAAGATATAGTGTGTAGCGTTTCCAATACTCTTTCTGCATAAACAAAGTGGTGAGTCTCTTTTTTTAATTTTATGTAGAAATGATGGGAAACTTCCATGACCAGTAATATAGTTAGGTAACGTAGGGCGATCACAGATGAACTGTATGTCAACTTTATTAATTATACTGTAAGTATCGCGACCCTTTGTCGACTGAGTCCATGAGAGTTGCCATTCATCCAGAGTTTTTTGCCTAAAGATATGCTTGAATTTGGATTGTGGAAGAAGCAATTCCTGGCAATCGTTGTATTGGTTGTTATCTATAACCGCCTTCGCCAGAGAATCGGCTCTTTCGTTTCCCGGGATACCTATGTGAGATTTAATCCATGAGATATAGAACTTTTTGTTAGGGAAATGTAGTAAAAGATTGTAGATATTATAAATTATATAATTGCGTGGAAATGCAATTTGAAGGGCGTCATAGGATGAGTGGCTGTCTGTAAGGATAAGAATTTCATGATGAGAAGAGTTAATGGACCATTCCATTGCCTTGTAAATTGCGAATAATTCAGCTTGGTAGATCGAGTTATCTACATGAAGTTTAACTGCATAATCATATACGAATGAGTTTTTAAGACAGACTGTAAATGCACATGCTGCTCCGTCGTTCATGACAGAACCATCGGTATATATGGATGGGTCATAGATTTGGAGTAATTTTTCGTATTTTTCCTCCAAAAAGAAGAGGTTGTTTATCTTGTAATATTGAGAAAAGTCGAAGGTGTTTAGTTTTGACATAATGTGGTTGCTGTTAATGATTTTGCCATTATGGTTATATGATCTTCTTCCTTTAATTAGTTCGTAATAATGATAATCGTTCTTGAGCAAAGTATCGATTGGGGGAGAACCAGTAAGGACACAGAGAGCGTCAGAGGAAGTACTTCGATAGGTCTTGATAATGCTTAAGAGAGCTGTACGTTGTACTGACTTTAATTTTCTTATCCCATGCGAGTTGAGGCTTGGAAACCAAATTTCATAAGCGTAGCTAATTTGTTTTAATATGACGGTGTTGTACCAAAATTTCAGTATACTTGAAGATATTCCTCCTTTATGAGATTTTAGGCTTTTGAATCCGTTTAAAAATTGAGTTACCTTTGTTTTAGTATGAGTTAGATGCTCTTGAAAATTAAATTTTGGATCTAGTATAACGCCAAGATAGGGAATAGTATTTTCAAACTTGATAGTTTTGTTATTCAATTTGAAAATTGGTCGACGTCTGTTAAGAAGAAAGCGGCCAAAAAGCATGGCCTTTGTTTTAGTTTCCGATATTGTAAGGTTGAAATTCCTGCATAAAGTTGAAAAAATTTCGATGCGTCTATTAGCAACTTGCTCCAACTCAGGTCTGGAGTCTCCCGCAACCTTAATTACGAAATCGTCAGCATAAACTATCATGTCTGATTCTATTTTGTAGAACTCTTTTATAATAAAATCTGCAATTAGCAACCAAAGAAGGGGACCTAAGCATGAGCCCTGAGGGCACCCTTTAAATGAAATGAACCATTCTACAACGCTTCCTTCTTTTAAACCAATATATCGATTGGAGATGTAATTTTTTAGTAAATGTTTTAGATATAGAGGGAGAGGAGAATTATCGATTATTTGGGAGATAGTATTCCAATCTATCGAATCAAACGCTCCCTCTATATCGAAGGAAAGAATACCACAGTATTTCTTATTTTCTAATGTATTTGTGATAGAGGATTTCAGTTCATTTAAGGCATCTATTGTGCTTCTTGATTCGCGAAATCCAAATTGCATTTCATGGAGAAAGGAAATATCTTCTAAAAATGTCATTGCACGCATCTTGATTAATCGTTCAAGGACTTTTCCCAGCATAGGGAGAAGGACTATCGGTCGGTAAGATTTTAATTGCCGAGGATCTTTATTCTTCTTTCGAAAATAAATGACAATGCCCTTCTTCCATATGTCTGGGAAATGGGCAAGGGAAAAGCATTTGTTGTATAGTTGAAGCATTAATTGTGGGAAAGTTTTGATCAAGTTTTTAGTAACCCTTGCATCGATCTTATCGAAGCCAAGGGCTTTGTTGTTCGACTGTCTTGATGCGCAATATTTTAGTTCTCTATAGCTGATTAGATATTCATTTATATCACTTTCTGATAGTGGCTCCAAATTTTCAAATGAATGTAGATTTTCAGGGATTTCTTTTCCAAAATGATGGCTTAAGAGTTGGTGTTGAATGTCTCTAAACATGTCAGTTGAATTTGATGTGTCAAGTATTGAATGTATTAAGTCGGTATTTTTGAGGTATTTGCCCTTTACAATTTTGAAAGCGGTTCCATATGTTGTGGATGTTGTCTCACAGAAGGATTTCCACGAATTTAATTTTGCGTTTTTGATGTTTAATTTGTATTTAGCTCTCTCTTTCTTGTAGCTAACTTGGTATTGTACGTTTTCAGGATTTTTATTTGATCTTTTCCGTAAAGCGTTTAATCGATTTCTTTGTATTTTGAGATTATCTGTGTACCACTTTGTATTTACTTCATATGACTGTTTTTTCTTTTTGAGAGAAGATTCCATGATTTCTTGTAGAAGCTCTTCAAATTTGTGGGTCCATTCATTCAAGTCATTAGGACTTTTGACCTTGCTGAGAGTTGTCTGTAGATTGTCAACATTAGGAGAGAGTTGGTTGTTAAATTTTTTGAAATTCTCAAATTTAGTTTTAAATCTGTATTCATTTCGTAGAACTGGATCTATAGCTAAATCGTATCTTATGTACAGATGGTCGCTGAGGGAGTCATTGATGTCGTCTACGTACCAAGAATTGAGATAGTTACGTGCTTGGTTTCCACTTAAAGTTAGATCTGGAGTACCTTTCCTTTTGTTCTGTTTGAATGTATATGGTGCATTGGGATCATTAACTATGGATACGTTATTTAAAGCGAGGTAATCTAGAAGAATGTCTCCTCTTGCATTATTGCATTTATATCCCCAGTTCTTTAAGTGAGCATTAAAATCGCCTGCTAAAATGATATTTTTACAGTCTCTGATAGTGTTGGTCCAGGCTTGTAGGTCTTCTTCAAGGTCTCTTGCGGAACGAGGACGGGAATACTGCGAGCCAAGTGTTAATTCATGGTATTTAGTGCTAATGTTAATAAAAATGCTGTTGTCAAAAGATAAGGTTTTTAGGTGATATAGTTGGGAGTTTGCTATGATAATTCCAGCTGTTTCATTTTTTGAGGCATAAAGAGACCATCCAATTGGGAGGCTTGTAAATGAATTATTTGTTCTATGGTAATCTTGGATTATAGCTATGTCAATTTGTTGATTATTTATATATTTGATTAGTTCTAGATTCGCTGCGCGACAGTTATTCAGATTAATTTGGACACATCTAATTTTGGAAAGAGTTGCTTTGTTATGAATTACTTTAGTTGGAACTTCTACATTAGCAGGGTTGGAAGCCATAGTAAGAACATTGTTATTTTGGGTAACGATATTTGAAAGGTTATTTAGGGTCGAGAACGTTGCTGTCGGTAGTTAATTATACGATGTCTATTATAGAAGTGGTTTTGAAAGATATTACATTCGCTTGAATTTGCGCTATGATCGAACTTGTATTGGCGACCTTCGGGGTTCACATAATTATAGCAATTATAGCATTTGTGCTTCCTTGGATCATTTTTATTCGGACATGTTGAGGTTTCATGGTTCTTCATGCAGTATGCGCAGGTTTCTTTTCTTCTGCATCTCTCTTTTGTATGTCCATAGATTTGACAGTGATTGCACCTTATTATGGGGGCGTACTGAGCGATTTTACACGATATAAAACCAATCAGCAATCGACCTTGGCGTAGCAATCTGGTTGCCAATCTATCCTCCAAATCTAGCATAAGTTGATAGGTCTTTAGAGATTTTCTTTGTAATTCTTTATGTTCATTAGCTTTTATGTCATATTCAAGATCTTCGCTTAATTTCTCTTTTATTTCTTCTACTGTTATGTTTTGGGGGATTCCCAAAATGATTATTTTTTTCCTTTTTTCCACTGCGAGATTTAAATCTACGAGGTCAAGTATGTTACTATGTTCCTGGATCTTGTCTGCTATGTTATTCACATCTTCGTCTGTGTTTGAACGTACTATAATAGTTCGTTTATCTCTGGAAATAGTGCAGTATATTTTCGCAAGATTTACTGTTGTCTTAAGTTCTCTATTTATAAAATCACGGATGTTGAATAGGGACATATTGGTTGTGGATTTTCTTGTTAACAGTATAGCAGACTTTGATTGTTGTGGTGCTGGGGAGTTTAGAGTTGTGGCATATGATGGTTTACATAGAGGAACTGGAGATACTAGTTCATTGGTATGTGTTGTAATTTTTTGTTGAGGAAATTCTTCTCCT
Organism: Maratus speciosus; assembly: GCA_963932465.1. Taxonomy (NCBI): domain Eukaryota; kingdom Metazoa; phylum Arthropoda; class Arachnida; order Araneae; family Salticidae; genus Maratus; species Maratus speciosus. Next base: position 117,154,288 of record OZ010786.1, read on the forward strand.
GCTGTTTGTGCTTCTCTTACTTCAATGAATCTCTCTATTTTTGATTCGTGTTCTTTAAGCATGTTTCTCAGCTCAGTTTTTAAATCCATTTCCCTCGATATTTTACAATGGATATTTTCTATGTAATCCTGTTGTCTTTGCAATTCGCTATTTAAGTCGCGTATTTGCTCTATCTGATTTTCTAAAAGCTGTAGAAGTTGTTGTATATCTTCTTGAAATTTCTGAGTTGGTATTTTGATCAAATGTTCTTCCGTTTCAAATTGTTTTAGTAAATTAAAATGATTTTCGAATTTTTGTGCTAGTTTTGCTGGAGATTCAATTCTTAATTTTCTTTCGAGTTTTTTGACTTTTTCGTCTTTATCTATTAGTTTTTCCGTGAGGTCTTGAACTTCAGTTGATAGGGTATTAAGTTGTTCCTCTTGCTTTAATATTTGTGTCTTTTGTTCCTCATTCTCTCTTTTCAGTTCTTGTATTACATCATTCATTGACTTTTCTTGGCTTTGTGTGTTAATTTGTTGCTTGTCCAGATCTTTTATTCTGTTGAGGATATTTTGTCGATACTTTAATGCCTGTTCATCATTATGGGGCCTGTGTTTCTTGAGATGTCTGAATAATTGTTCAAATTGCTCTTCCAATGGCATATTATCATCTTGCGCTGTTTCAGAATCTATTAGCTTTTTCCCTTGGAGTGGGGATGGAGGTCTCTCATTAGTTTTCTTGTTCTTTTGTTCCATGTCCTTTTCTTTATAACTATGCATTAGTTTTATTTGTCGTCTTTTTAGTATCTTTTCTTTTTCTCTTTTAATAGCTTCTGGTGATTGAAATTTTTCATGTATTGGATAGTGAAATTTTTTATCTATTGGTAAGCGATTACTATTTAGTATGTGCACTTGATGTACAGGCTGTGAACTTGTTGTTGTTGACTGTAGCCTCTGGGATTTGGGACTGACCACTGAATCAATAGATTGTGTTAACATTTCTCACGATCAATAACAAAAAATTATAGTTTAGTAGAATATAAGTTAAAGCTCAATTTATATTTCCATATTTCTACCAATCAAAATAATATGTACAGGTTAAAAATAAAATTTAAAATATTTACAGTTGAAAGACTTTGTTAAATTTATAGAGTAATTTACAGGGTAACTGGACGGGGGATCACTAGGCCTCTGTCATACATTTTTGAAAGAAAGGTATATAGAAAGTAAATAGCAAAAACCGGTAGTCGTAACTACCGAAAATGACTAAGAAAAAATTTTATTGCCTAAAAGGGGGAAAATTTTTGAATAATAATAATTAAAAAAAAAAAAAAAAAAAATGACAGCAGGAAAAAATTTGCCAAAAAAAAAAAAAAAAAAAAAAAAAAAAAGAAAAATAAAGGGGGGGGGGATATGTGTCATTGCCTCCCGTGCCCAAAAGATCATGTACTTAAACAGTTAATAATTCCATCATTATTAATATTCTGGTTCAATCAGTGCATTACCTGTATACAGTTATACAGTATATTACAATAATTAAATTGCTATACCAATAATAGCAGATTGATAATATATGAAACGGTAATATGGTGCATAATTATAAGTATAAACAGTATACCAATAATAGCAGATTGATAATATATGAAACGGTGATATGGTGCATAATTATAAGTATAAACAGTATATATATGCATATTTACAAGTATGTACATTATAAATATAATTCTGCGATTTTATTTATATTATAACCTGTCAGAATATCACATAGTGAAAATAGTAATTAGTAAGAAGATTGCCGTACGGATGGGTGAGTGGACAAACAAAAAGAAGTCAGAACCAGTACTCGAATTGAGCAACCATTGTCCACCCAACCGCCACAGAACAAAAATTTACAGTTTTAAAGTTGAAATTAAAAATATTAAGAATAGGAATAAATTAATACAAGATACGCTACTCAAAAGTAAAAATAATCAGCTATCAGAAAGTAAAAATAGTTAAGTGAAAGGAACATAATTAATAGTTTAAAAAAATGAATTTAAAAAGTAAACAACACAATAGAAACCTATGGGAAATCTGAATTTTCAAAAGCATTTTTAGCACTTTTTCACGAATTTTTTAAAAATATATACAAACATCCTAGAAAGGCATGAGTGGAGGCGGAGAGAAGCTAAAGGACTAAAATAGCCAAATCTGGCGAAAGTTTTTCAAAATAATGTTTTTAAGTTAAAATTTAAGCTATGATAAAAAAAAAAAAAAAAAAAATGATAAAATGCCTCCAAAACCCCATGCCTTTCTATGGGGATAAGGGTTATGGTAAAAGTGCAAAAATAACACATTTTGAAATAATCATTTAATACAGTAAATCACTTTAAAACTATACACAAATGGTACCAAAATGAAGCATATGCTTTGAATTATATGGAATATGCAATATATTTATATTTAAAGTACTTCAATGTAGTTTAATAAGTAATAGAATTCCATTGTTTACCCCATGTTAAGTCTATGGGGAAAAACTGCAAAAACAGCACTTTTTAATTCAATGTTTTAAGGGCTAATAAATGGTGGAAACTTGAAAAAAAAAATGATACTAAAAGATACTACGAACTTTATTTTACATGAATGAAACATAAGTAACTAGTAATCGCTAAGAAATAGAATGAATTAGAGCAAGTGAAAAACGTTAAAAATTGAAAATGGCTCTACAAAATTGAAAGTAAATTGAGTAAAAAGGGTTAAAATTTTATGAAAAAAGTAACGTAGAGATTCAAAACAGGTATTAAAATGAAGCTTAGGAGATAAAGAAGGTGAAACAAGCAGCATTTAATCGTATTGAGTACTTAAACACAGTCAAAATTACAATGGAATTCTATTAATTCTCCCATGTTAAGACTATGGGATAAAAACATGAAAACAACACTTTTTAATATGGATAATAGAGGGATAATAGATAGTGAAAACTTGATAAAAATGGTACCAAAATGTGCTACGAACTTCAATGTATCTAAAATGAGCCATAGGATTTGGTTTTCGGAAGGATAAATATGTAAATTAAGCAAAATAAAAACACTGTAAAACGAAAATGGCTACAAAAATTTCAAAAGTACATGATCTTTAAGGGGTTAAATTTATATGAAATAAACCGCGCCGGGTTACAATGCAGGTATTAAAATGTTCATTAGTGTCTGTAGAAGCATAAATCATCAAGTTTTAAATAATATGAACATTTTAAATAGGCACAAGAAGCAATTGTGTAGGTGGTAAATCCTGGTTCAGTGGAGAAATCAAAACTAAAGAAGAAGAAAGTTTAAATACAAATATCTCCTGAACCCCTACACATAAACACACAAACTATATATCATTTTGAACAGTTTAAAAAGACGAAAAGATAGATGTATAACACAAGGCTCTAGCTTACCCCATTCCGGAGAAAATTATCTAAACATCGGGAGCTTTTTTGACACGATACTACATTGATCACTTCAAGCAGCCAGGCCGGCAGCGAGGACCAGGTTCGACTTCCGTTATAGCGAAAGGCCTTTTTTATAAGAGTTTGCAGTGCGTGCGCAGCACGCCTGCTATTCGGTGCCGTAGGCAGCGGGAACCCGGTTCGAGGTTCGTTCACTTCCAGATTTCATATTATTAGAGGTTCATAAAAAGGAGGGGGTTTACAGTGCGTGCGCAGCACGTCTGCTATACGGTGTCGAAGGCAGCGGTGACCAGGTTCGACTTTCGTTCGAGCGGGATATTCTTTTTTTAATGAGTTTGCAGTGCGTGCGCAGCACGCCTGCTATACGGTGCCGTAGGTAGGGGGGACCCTGGTCGAGATTCGTTCGCTTCGAGATTTTATAAAAAAGGAGGTTCATGAAGAGGAGGGGTTCATGAAAAGGAGGGACCCGCTAGCGGGCGAAGCCAGCTAGTTCACTTTATTAAATCTAGCCAAACCAAATTAGAATCTATTTATGTCAAGGTCTAATAGAATATGAAGTTTGATAAAATTCCGTGCATTAGTTCTTGAGATATAGCTATCGCGGAAATCTTGAAAAATACGGCATTATTATTTTAATTTCTAATTTTCATGGAATAAAATTTAACTGCATTCTGACATCGTTTTAAAAGTGCAAGGTTTATTTATTACTCAATTTCTGCCATGCTAATCCAAGATAAATATTAGATGCACAAAACGATATTTTTTTAATTAAAATTCAATAAGATCAATAAAATAAAAACTATGAGTTAAAAAATATTCCATATAATCAATTTAGGTTCTAACAAATCATTAGATTTAGAGGAAACAATCATATAGTTCTCGTTGTACATTTTTTAGAAAACTTGATTCTCGACACCATCGAAACTTTCATTTTGTTAGTTACTTTGATTTACACCCGAACCGTTTAAATCTGTATTATAAAGCAGAAACATTTACGTGAGTAACGCTGTCTTCATATAATCGCTAGCAACGCCTGACCAATAAATTTCGTTTTAACTTTAATATTTTTTTTAACTTCTAAACATAAGTCATTTTCACTTTTTACACGGTCGAATAGGACAAAAGTGTTCTTTCAAATGCAATTTGCTCGAAAACCGTATCTCAATTTACTGATTTTTTTTATGTTTTTTAAAAGTCCCAAGAAATATTTTTTTAACTGTATCACGTGAAACCTAATCAAGAAAGATTAACCCTTTATGTACTGAATTATGAATTCATGAAAATTCTATCTTCTAAAGCATTTTTCGTGAATTGTTTAAATTACATTAGAAGGTTTACATAATCATTTAATAAATAATTTGAATTTACAGGGATTTTGTGCAGTATTTATAATCCCACTCAAGTCTTTATTTTTAATATTTTTCTTAGTATTTTGTAGAATTACGAAATGTACAAATATAATGTTTTTACAATAGAAATATAGAAATATTTCCGAATTGAAAAGTACCCCCCCCCCCCCTCAACGCCAAGAAAGAGTTGAAAAGATGCAAAGGCAAAAGAGATCGTACTTTTAAAAATATTTTTGTTTTGTGTAACCCATAATGCTTTTGGTACAAGATAATGTATCTGTAACACATTCTAAATTGTATTACAACTAATCGATGTGTTAAATGAATTTTATAACAAGTTATTTTAATGGTACTTATAAGTACCGTCTGTGCGTAAAGGGTTAACTTGCTTGCACTTAAAACAATATAAATAGTACATGATTTGGTTCTGGGTAATATACCATAACGAAGTTAAAACTTTATCAATAAATAAATAATACAAATAAAAAAACAAAATCGACAGACGTGTAATCGAACTCTGCTTAAATCAGTGAAATGATGTAAATCAAACAGACTGCTATAAGTAGTGATAGTTGGCAATTTCTTCTGGCATGTATCTAATGCAAATGTAATGTTTTTATAAGTTTTAAAACTTTATTTGAAAACAATATTAATATTTTTCTTATAAAAATGCTTTTTGCTGTTGTTTAATGGCCAATCAAATATATATATATTAAATGTAATAAAAACCTGTTATAGTTTTCAATTACAAATGAAAAAGGTTTCCACCTATGTTCTGTAACCCCTAAAGTCCGAGTCGGATCCCCTCGAGTTTTTACAAGACAAGTAAAATATAATTAGTGTAAGCTACTTTCTGAAACATACTTTCAATTCTAAGGCTTCGAATCGTTAATAATGCATGAAAATACCCACTGAAATTCGTTTAAAACATTTTCGTCTCTTCGTGTTAAATCTTCTTGATGAGTTAGCTTTAAGGAATGAAAGCTCCGGTTAACCTGTTTAAACTATTTATGCAACAAATCTTATTTGAAAGGTTTAAACATGATTAGCTAAATTGATTTTCTTTGAAAATACTATTTTGAAAATTTATTCAAGGAAATAACCTTACATTATCCTTACATAATCTTACATTAAGATGTTACTATAACTAAAATAAATAAATTACTATATATCTTAGAATACACAGGGTGTTTCTTCTTATCGTTGTGCAATCACTAATTCTTAAACTGATAGTTTTAGAGTAATTGTTCTAATTTCAAAAACGCTTTTCATCATATGAAAACATTTTTACGTCAAAACAGTTACTTCTTTTAAAAGTTAAGAAATTTATTCTTTTATGTGGTCGTTTGGTTCTTAAGTTTTACTAAGAAAAACCTTTTCTATGCTGTGACAAGTAAAATAATAAATAACGCATTAATCGAATAAAATTTACAGAGTTACTATATTATTATTTTTGCGGGTTTTTTGCGTTTTCTTGCGTTTTTTATATAGATACCAAATACGTCAAAAGTACTTAAAACAAACTTAAAAATTAAGTGAAATGGTGATAAATGTTCGGTTTGCAAGAGTGGGGTCAAGGTGAGGATTAATCGCATCTTTTATCACAAAAAAGTTGCATTACTGAAAGTCACCCACAGCTAGCCAAAATATGAAGCAAATATATGAAAATGAAGTTTGTTATAAAATCAAATTAAAAGAAAAAAAGTAACAGAACAGTGTCTAACAAGCTTCAGTATTTCTTGGTTAAAACAGATCCTTTTCCTGTCCCTTTTTTTCCATTTGGCGTCTTTTCGCCGTAAGAAATTTTTACAGTGTTTCGGTTGCTTGTTCTTAATTCGGTTGCTGAGAGCTTAATTAACTATACCTTATATGGCAATGACTACATGTTTTCTACTGCACATGAAGAATTCATGTGCATGCGAGTGTTTTGTTAATAGTCTGTTTTGCATAAACCTATTTGATATTTTGCATGTCAGTGTCCTTGTTTACTTTTGTAACAACAACCTTTATTTAACTTGCCTTGACTGTCCGTTCGGCTCAAATCTGGCAATCATATTTTAACACTCTAATTGTGCTACAATTGCCGTAATATATGGTAATGTGACGTATTTCAGATAGTCATACAATATTCTTTCTAAGAAATATTTTAAGTGCTTCTGCCAACCATCCTGAGGCAAAAATATTTGTCCGACAAAGGTACGTAAATGTCATCATGTATGTGCTCACATAAATGTCATTGATTGATTCAAAAAGAAGCTGATATTCTTCGATTTAGCGGTAGAATGGTTGTAAATCGCACCATCTTTAACTTTCGAAGAAACGGGGGTGTATGGAGGTAGGTTTGATCCACAGGAGGACGTTGACCATTTTTTCCCTTTCCGGGAAACTGTATTTAAAATTGTGTATCCATTTTATCTTTTAACGAGAAAGAAAAAGCATGCATCAAGCATAGATTATGAAACATTTTCCAACACTTCCAGAAAACTTTAACAAAACTTCGCCTTTTAATAAGGTAAAGAAGATAGCTAAATAAACATTTTAGAAAAGGCATAACACCAGAAACCAGATTTCAACAATTATTGCACACAGCCGGAAAGGTACTTCCACTCTTTTGAGAAGCTCTGTATATGATCTATAGATTTGTATATATTCTACATAATATTTAAAAATTAATTTAGCTAGCCCTGTACATAATTTTGTTTATATGCTACAAACATTTCTTACTATACTAAATGTAGTTAAGCTTGAAAATGCATAACTAAAATTTTAAAAAAGCACCTTTAAGCAGTGCACACTCATTCTCAGTAATGCTTATGAATTCTTTTGTATGACCCTGTATATGATCTATATACACACCACATAGTGTGCAAAAATGTAGTTAAATTTAAAACGCACATCATAACTGAAAACGCAATTAAAGCATTCGTCCCTAATAGACAATACTTCGGATGCAGTATTTATTGTATGTGTCCCTGAAGAGTGAACAATAAGTGCGGTGCGCATCATATTCTACAGCAAGCATTTTGTAGTAAATCTCAGTAACGTGTAACACTGTCATCATGTTCGAAATAGTGAAAATAATTAAAATACGCGCTGCGAACAGTTTTTTCCAGTAGATTATTATATAACAGAGCTCTTTTGTGTGACCCTGTATATGAATGATAAATGCTTTGCACCCCATATTCTGCAGAAAGCATGTTTTAGTGCACCTCAGAAACTCACATCAACAGTTATTTTATTCTCTGGCAGGTGTATTTAGACATTATCGTTCTTTAAGTAGTAATCACTAACCCATTGCAAAATAGATTTTAGAAAAACAACAAAATTATTTTTCTAAAAACTATTTAAACGCATTGCTGGACATAGGGAAATTATTTATGATTTCAAAGCACGGAAAACCAAAATTTCTTCATTTATTGAAGAAAAAAATGTAATTAAAAGTAAATTTTGAAAATAAAACCAGATGAAAAAAAAAATCAATAATTCTTTGCTTTTTTATTTAATGACTACATACAAAGGTGGGTAGAAAAAAGGGAAGATAAATTAAAATTTTATAATGAAAGATATAGGATAAATATATTATACGATTATATACATTGATGATTTATAATTGAAGGTAAATAAAAAAAAAATTAAAGGAAGACCATTTTTTAAAACTTTAATGAATCTTGTCGGATGTAGCAATCCCAAAACTTTCTTCTATCACATATATGTTAATACTTCCAAAAAAATCAAGCATATCAGCGCCACATGATTTACGCCAAAATCTAATTACGACCAATTTATATCAGGGGTTAACTGAATCTGAAGTTTGATGAAGCTTCATGCATTAGTTCGTGAGATACAGTTATTGCGGAAATCGTGATAAAGGCAGCCTAGCAGCGCCACCTGTTGGATTATTTACACCAAAAACTAAAGAGCTCTAATTTATATGTTTAACTCAAGGTTTAACTGAATCCGAAGTTTTATAGAAATCCGTGCATTAGTTCTTGAGATATAGCCTTTGGCGAAGTTATGAATAATGCCGCATAGCAGCATTACCTGTTGGGCAATTAACACCAAAAAGTAATCAGCACCAGTTATATCAGGAACTAACTGAACCTAAAGTTTTATTAAATTCCGTGCATTTGTTCTTGAGATAGAGCGGCCACAAAATTTGTGTCACATACATACAGACAGACAGAGTCGAAGACTCACATACAGGCATTTTGTAAAAACATGTTTTTAGAGTTCTCTGACCCCTAAAACGTGTAAACCCGTTGAAAACCAGAATTCGAAACTTTTCACGAATCCAATACTTTCTTCTTGTAAAGACAGAAGAAAGTAAAAATAAAGGTCATCCATCGTTTTTAACCATAGAGGAAAAAAAGGCGTAGTTTTTTTTTTTTTTTTTTTTTTTACGATTAATTAGTTTAAGTCACTTCAAAAGTAACAAATATTTTTTTTCTTTTTTTTTAATAAAAGAAAATTTAGTTAAATAAAATCCAAAATCAACTGGGGAACAATGGGATTTTTATTAAAATTGTGAATAATAATACATGTAGCATACTAGATAATACACTGGTGAAAACAATTAAAGGGACAAACGGTTTAAAAAAAAAAAAACAAAATAAGTCATCCCTATACGCAAATAAGGTATCAGATGATAGGTAAGCGTCTTGTGGACACACTTGTCACACAGTGGTCTCTGTCGTCACAAGGTAGTGGCACTGTGATCGCGTTTGTGCAGAGGTACAGAGGTATTTGACCGCCGAAGCTTGTAGCGTAAGGACGTGTTGAAACATCGTAGCATAACCCAATCCTTGTTTTTTTTAATTTCTTTGTTTACCCATCGTTAGTATGGCTAGTCGTCATCGTCTAGATGATGCCACAAGATGGCGAATTGTTGGAAGACTCGAGGCCGGCCAATCACAGGCTACCTGTTGTAAGGACCTCGGGTTTCCAACAAATGTGGTGTCCACTCTGTGGCAACAGTTCACAGAGACAGAAACAGTGGCCCGCCGACCTGGTCAAGGCCGAAAAGGGCAACTACGCAGGATGAAGACCGTTATTTGAGACATCTAGCCAAAAGGGATATGTCCGCGACAGTGACACAAATGTCTCGTCACCTGTATAATGCAACAGGAACATCCATTTCACGGATAACAGTCACCCAGAGACTTAATGCAGGTGGTCTATATGGCAGGCGCCCTGTAGTCTGCATCCCTTTGTCTGTGGACCACAAAAAGGCCCGTCTAGCTTGGTGCTGAGAATACCTGTCTTGGACAGAGGATAGTTGGGGGCGGGTTCTTTTCAGTGATGAGTCGCGATTCAGCCTGGACAGCGACTCGAGACGTGTTCTCATCTGGAGAGAGCCCGGGAGTCGATATCGGCCCTCTAACATTGTAGAAAAGGACCACTATGGTGGAGGTGGTCTGATGGTCTGGGCAGACGTTGTGGCAGACGGGCGTACCGACCTTCATGTGTTTGATAGAGGTTCTCTGACAGGTCAGCGGTACAGGGACAAAATTCTTGCACCTTATGTGAGACCTTTTTCGCGGGGGATATAGACCAAATTTCGTCTTTATGGATGATAACGCCCGTCCACATAGGGCTCAGTTGATGGGCGAATAGGAGAGGATATTCAACGAATGGAGTGGTCCCCTGACCCCTTGAGATTAACCCCTTGAGGGGCAAGCAATTACGTTTGTGAAATGCTGAATTCCCACCGGAATCTTTGAAAAATTCTATTTCAAAATAAGTAAAAGCAATTTTACGGCTTTTTTCCACCAAAGTTAGAAAAGTAAAATTTAATAAATTTTTTCTGGTGTAAAACTTCATTAATCGTAGGTGGTATATAATATATACCGGTGCCCCTCAAGGGGTTAATCCCATCGAACACGTATGGGACGCCCTTGGACTATCAATTGCAGCTCGAAGACCAGCTCCAATGACCATCGATGAGCTCAAGGGTGCCTTGGTGCAAGATTGGGTGCAGTTGCCACAGGGACTAATAAGGACCCTCGTAAACAGTATGAAACGCTAATACGAGAGTTGTGTAGCTGTTACAGGCGATCATACACCCTATTAAACATGTTTTTCTCTGACTGACAGGGTGTCGGCCAGCTGCTGTGCTGGACACTTGACCAGTTTCCTTATTTAGGGTGCAGGTTGTGCCCATGTTTGTTTTCACATATCTTGGTCTTATATCGGATGATATTTTGGCCAAGTTTGGTTTTATTTGATTTGTCAGTTTTTCTTTAATTGCAAATAAACCATTCATCCCTTAAATTGTTTTCACCAGTGTATATATGTGTTACCTTTATACTTACGGAAAGTTTTAAGAGCCTACACTAGTCACTCAAAAAGACCCGGATGATAATGTTAATCCTATGGGGAAGTTATTTTCCACTATCTCGCTTTAATTTTGATATTTTCGAAGGATTTTTTTTTTTTTTTTTTTTTTTTTTTTTTTGCATAAGATAGCTGAGGATGATCTACAACCGGTCTAGTTTTTACTTTTTTGATTTTGGTTTCATATTTTTTAAAAAATTACTTTTACTTTTTAAACCAATCGGTTCTGAAATTAAAACTATGTTAATATATAAAAAAAAAACTATGCCCAAAAATCAAAAAAGTAAAAACTAACCCAGTTGTAGATCGTCCTCAGCTATCCTATGCAAAAAAAATCCTTCGAAAATATCAAAATTCAAGCGAGATATTTGAAAATAACTTCCCAATAGGATTAAAATTAACATCCGGATCTTTTTGCGTGACTAGTGTAGGCTCTTAAACCAAAATCAATAACCAGAAGAAATTGAAAATGTTTTTGGAAAGTTATGAATCATGTGGATTCTGATCGGGAAAAAATAATTTTCGATAATGAATTATTATATAATATTTAAAAATATCTAAAGGTAAAATATACGGGAGTTACCTTTAATTTTTTACAAAATATTATATAATAGTAAAAGTAATATTATTATTCGGGTTGTGTATCAATAACAACTTTTCTCTTTTGGGTAGCTTTTTATTCAATAATTTATGTTAAAGCAAATAATGATCAGTTCTGCCAATTCAGTGAGTTTTTGAATTCAAAGTATTTACTAAAATTATCAAATAGTAACATTTTCATTATTTAATCGCAGATTATCTGCCATTAAATAAAACAAACGATTTTATTCTATTAGAAAATTTTGGCCGACATTTTAAATACAAATACGCACTACATTGGCAACACTGATTCAAATTGGATGTCTATTTAAATTTTTGTCTTTTTTAAAAATGTGTGAAATTTATATAAACATATGAACTTTTAAAAGCTGTGGATGAACTTTTAAAAGCTGCCTTCCTTTTAATTTGCTTAGGGCCATTTTTGGTCATTTTTTACCTGTCTACCAAGAAGGGTATGTGTTTCACGCGTATCTGGGTATGTGGATTTCTTTATACCCTCGAAACATCCCAACGGCTGAATGGTTTTTAATGAATGAGGTCTCTATCGATTTGTCTTAACCGTCCGATGGTTATAGGCTAGGTTTTGTTTTTATAAATTCAAAATGGCGACCGCAAAATACAAAATGGCGGTGAAGACGAAAAAAAATTTACGCACCATATTGAGTGGCATATCATTGGATAGAAGCTCCGTTTAAATATGACACAACCTGGAAGTTGTGTAGATGGGATCTCTATCTTTACTGCAACTGTAACCATCATAGAAATCTATAGGCCTCATCAAAACAGTGTTTATAGATAGGATTTAACAATTAAACACAACTTAAAAGTCATCAATACAAGTAAAAAAAAAAATAGGTAATATAAAAAATAGTTTCACATTGATGAGAATGAATTAATTAGTTCGCTTTTTACGCAGTCGGGTTTTTTGTTTCTTTAAATTTAATTAATTTATTTTATTTTTTATGTGCTATATAAAATTTATAGGAAAAAAATTAAAAACTTCAGACAAAAAAGGTTGTCGTGTTGTGGAAACGAAATATTTTATTACATCCTTAAAATAAATTAAGTAAAAATATTATCTTGCCCTTTAAGCGTCCTAACTGTGTTTTCCGTCAAGTAATCTTTGAATTCAAGGGCTGATTTAGCATAAAATTAATATTAATGTTATTTTTTTGCACTGCTTAACATAAATAAATATGTAAGGTAATCATAAAGAATTTCCCATACAAAAACATTTCATACGTATTATTTTATGAATCATTAAACATACATGAAAAATTCTGCAGGACGCTTAAAGGGCTAGATTATTTTGTCCTATGTCGGTTATATTTTCCAACTGTATGGTACAAATAATTACAAAAAAAGAAGTGTAAAAATATTAATTATCTTCAATATCTCAACAAAACTCATTCTATTTTATAATTTATGCGGAATACATATTTCAAAATGTAACATTCTCTTACTTTTCATTTCCTTTCCCAAGGCATTCTGTCTTCTTTTTTACGTATTGAAACGTGCGAAAATATTTTGCTGCTTTAAAAGAAAAGGACAATAAATCAGTTGCCTTATCAAGTTCATCTCACTTTCTACTTTTGTTTGCGTCCGATAAAGTACACTTCACTCCTTTATCTATTAGAAAAATTTTCTTTATACTTTTAAGAGTGTCGCTTTGCTTCATTATCGTACTTCTCTTTCTAAAAGAAGTTGCTTTGATAGGGCACGTAACTGCACCCACGAGGAATATGACTGACATCAGAGAAATTTTTCGTAAAATTCGGACTACTGATTATGCAAGGGTTGCTAAGAGGTTATTCTATTTTATTACGCTAACTTAAGTGTTCACAAACTGTTCCACGAGAGAGAGTCATTATAAATAGGCCAAAAAAATTGAAATTAAACATATTTTTGAAAACTCATTTAATAGATGGCAACAATGTAAAGCTTAGCAAACAGCTCGTATATCGTCTGCATGGGGAAAAGTAAATGTAAGTAAATCTGTCGGGAAATTTGGCTGGATTAAACACAAATACAAGACATGACAGACTTCTTTTTCGTCTAAGTAAAATAAAATCTGTTCGTAACCATTTTCCTTTAATAAAGTTTAATAGTAATTCATTTTACTATTTTAACAGAATTCCTTTTGTGAAAGAATTTATGTGGAATACATCTTTTGATATCCAACACCTTTCTGAAAAAGAATACTTCAATACAACAGAACTCCTACATTTTATTTTATTTCATAATGCTTCCAGTCTCATGAAAACATTAAATCATGCAAAAATATTTTGCTATTGCAAAAGGAAAAAAGCAATAGATATCAATGAAAATTTGAAAATGATGAAAATTGATGATGATTGAAAAATGATGAAAATGATGAAAATTGGAATTTTCACTAAGCAGGACTTAATAAATCTAAATCCATCAAAAAAACTGTAGGTTGCAATTCATAATTTTTTCGAATTTTAATTTCATAATTCATAATTCATATCATAAAATTATAAAAATTGCAAATTCAACGTATTTATGTTTGGTTATATTAGTATTATTGCTGCACAAAAAATTAGCACACTAGAAAAATAATTTCAGGAGATATAAATAAAAATATGAAAATGTAATTTAACATTAGAAGCACTACATTTAGAATGTTTATAATTCAAAAACTTATCATTCAAATGACTTGAAATTTCGTGTATAAGCATAGTTTGAACCAAAGATTTGAAATACCTCATAACAATTGGGTATTGCCATTGAAAAAAAATGAAGCTTAATTTCGTTTTAATATGTAGATACCCCCCTAAGCAAATTTTATATACATAATTTAAAAGTAGACATTATTTCCAATCGTTCGGTACCAATAACTTTCGTCTACGATAATTTGTTGAGGAGTTAGTAGGGGATGTTTATTTTTTTTCACCAAGACTGTACTGCACATCAGGGGAATTTTCCGTAAAAGTCAGACGTATATTGATTGAACATTGTTTGCTAAGGCTTTATTATGGTGTATTGCACTAACTTAGTCGTTGACAAACTAACTTACTCGTTCCCAAGTCAAAACCATTGTATGGAGGGTAATCTAAAAAGAGGGAAAATGAATTTACTCTATAAAACGCAGGCGATAGAGGGCAACAAAACAAAGCATCGCAAATAGCTCGGATATAGTCTGCTATAGGGAAAAAATGTAAGTAAATCTGGCAATGAGTTAGGCAGAATTAAAACAAAAATACAATAAACCGGGAGGCAGCAGCGCAGCAATCACCTCATGTAGTTGACGGCTGAAATTCCTGGATTAGTTAAAACTCGATTCGCATATTTAAATGCAACTGGTCTGTTAAGTCATATATTAGTGGAAAACACCTGAAAACCCGATTTTAGTGGGTGACTGGTAGGTTTATCATTGTGTTTTCCTGCTTCCAGTCCTCCATGTTTTCATGCCTTTGAGTGCAGGAAAACATAATGATGAAGCTCCCTATCAGCCACAAAAATCGAGTCTGCACGTGGTTTCCACCAAGATACGACTTGGTAGACCAATTGAATTTTAATATGCTAATTGAGTTACGTTTAATTTCAGCCATCAACCTGATGAGGTGATGCTCTGTGAAGTCGCTTCCCGGTCTAAAATACATAACAGCTTTCTTTTCCGACTATGCAAATTGAAATTTGTTCATAAACATTGCTACTTTAACAAAATTTAATAGTAATTGTTTTTATTAACTTAAAATAAATAATTCTAAGATAAAAATTTATGGTAATATTTCTTTCGATATCCAAGATCTATCTGAATAACAGTGTTAAGAAGATTTACAATTTATTTAATTTTCTAAGGCACTCTGTCTTAAAATACTGAAAAGTGCGAAAATATTTTGCTGCAGAAAAAGAAAAGAGCAATAAATCAGGTGTCTTATCAAGTATCTCACTTCCTGACTTTTGTTTTCTTCCGATAAAGTATTCTTCAATATTTTATCTATTAGGAAATTTTTCTTTGTACTTTTTGAGAGTGTCGTTTTGCCTTATTATCAAATTTCTCATTATAAAGGAAGTTACTGTGATAGGACACGTAATTGCACCTACCAAAAATATGACGAACTTCAGAGATATTTTTTCTGAAATCAGACATATTGATTGAATAACGACTGGTAAAGCTTTATTGTATAGTGTGCTGATTCCCCGTCAAAAAAAAAAAAAAAAAAAAAAAAAAAAAAAAATGAAAATCTACGAACATTAACGTTTAATAACTCAATTAATATAATAACTTTAAAAATGAAAGAAGCTATATATATATTTAATGTAACTATAAATATTGTACACAAATTTATAGTTAACAATTTAGCAAACAGATGGCGTTGAGATGTTTTAAACTGTAAGAATGTTCAAGCTGACATGCAAAACTGTCACTCAGTTTGCACTTTTTATGCTATTTAGCTGTATATTAGCGAAAATTGTATACTTTTAAAATTTTGAAGACAACTTTATCATTCCCGGTTCTTGAGCGCCTTCTATTGGCTAAAAAATGAACAATTTTAACGTTATTGTATACAAAATTTACGAGCTACCTTATAAGCTCGTCATTAACTTAAATGTTATATTTGTTATAGTTAATGAATTATTGAGTTCAGAAGTTCTGGAGTTCTTTTAGGTACAGTTACATATGTAAGTAGAAGCACTTACATGATTTAAAATTCAGACATTTTCATTTAATTATATAAATTTACGATAAAATGAGTAGGTGACAGGTGATCACATTGCTCCAAACCAGCTGAAATATTTTCATACGAAAGGGTCTTTATAGTTCTATGAAATGCAGACATGGTAATTTGGGTATAAAAATCTTTTGTTCGTAACTTTAAAAACTTACAGACAGTTAGAAAATTTCTTTTTAATTTTCTTTTTTCTTTCTTTTGTGGTTTCATTTAAGCATTATTTTTCTAATAATTTAACTATGTAAGTGTTACATTTATTATCCCTTTTATTACCCCAAAATAAATAAAATCGAACAATAAATTACCCTATGTACAATTTATTTAAAAGGTGACAAAATATTTTTTTAACAAAAAAATGTTAAATTACTTTAATACTTCTTAGTACTTTCAACTAAATACATAGTCTTCGTCAAATAATACAAAAATACTATTATTAGCGTCTTATATTCAAATTTCACGTAGTTGGTGTCGAAAGGAATGAAAGTGAAAGTCAATTTTTAGATCCGGAAACATTGGGAAAATAAAAATATGGATATAGAGGGAAGTGGAATATTACGTGTTTTATGATTCTTTAAGCAAACTGAGCCAAATTCTGGGTATGTTGTAGGATAAAACATCATTACAAACTATTGGGTGGATCGGAAAGTCGTGTCGTGTTGGGAAAATCAATTCGTATCTGAAAATTCATCCCGGTAATTATTAGACATTAGATATCGGAATCAATGTCTAATAATTAAATGATAGAATTTTCCGGTACGAATTCATTTTCCCAACATGACACGACTTTCCGATCGACCCAATATTTTCATTAGTAATAATTTCTAATGATTCACGGATAATTAAATTATGATAATTCTTTAAGCGGCATATAATTTTTAAAAGTTTAACTATTTAAAGATGAATTTAGTATTCTATTTATTTATTTGCTAAAATCGAGTTATATTCAAATTGTCTCGTGGAATTTGGTTATAATGTGTATAAGCAAATAAATATGGGTTTTATATTCTGATTATATTGTTACTTCTCTATAGGTAAATTTAAGAATGTTAAGAAATAAAGAAAACATTTTATTAATAAAAATATATAAGGCCTAAATCCAGGATAAACAGTGTTATGTTTTTATGACGTTAATGTTATGTCATAAAAACATAACAAACAGCATACGCTGATTGCCACAGCATGCACTGATAAGACTTTCTTAACATTTTCTATAACCATTTTGAGATCAATCATTTCATAATTCAAGGGTTTTTTTCTCTTACATATGTGTGAGGCATATGTTCTAAAAAAGAATAACTAGATTAGTTTATATTTTTAGTTCTAGAATTAAACCGTATACCAAAATTACACCACATTAAAAAAAAGTTATCATTACATACTGAGTGCTGTCATTTAACATTAAACTTAGTCAAATTTTTGTAAACAAATGTAATGTAAATATACCTGAATCAGAAAGGTGTTGATCCGATGGTTTTGTAAAAATATATGTGCTTTTTAAGTTGATGCTTCTGCTTACAAACTTGTAGAAAAATACTTTTTAAACTGTTTTTATTAAAGATAAGCTGAATTATATAAATACTTTTTAAACTGAAACTTTTATTTGTTTAGATTTAACTGCATCTTACTTGTACAGATGATAAACAAGAGAATTTGGATTTTGTAATTCTCCCCCTATCATATACTCCGACGCACAAAATGCTCTTTTCTTTGTAAAACTTATATTCTTTTTACAAAATACAGAAGTGAGAAAACTAGAAAATAATTTGATATTGAAATGGATTTGTTTTGTTTCTTTCACATTGAAAGCTGTACTTGCGTTTTAAGTAATAAATGTTTCACAGTCCTGAAAAGTATTTTATTTCACATGCAGTAGAAAATTTCACTTTGTGTAAAAGGAAGAAAGAAGAGCACGAAGAATCGGGTGTCTTATCTTAACACATTTTTGACAAGTAACAAACAAATTCGTCTTTTCTTAGCTGCTACTTCTCATGTTTTTTGTCACCAGAAATTTTGAAAAATAACCTTCTTGTTATTTAATTAAAAAAATCTGCGATTAAAAAGACAAAAAATATCTTGAAAATACAGTGGTAACAAAAAAGCATAATAAAAAAGGGATTTCATATAAAATTTCTGTTGAAAAAGTGTTAGAAGTTTATCTCTTTCCTCTAATGTGCAGTGCTTCAATAGTAGAATCTTAATCTTATAAATCTTTAACAGCGATATAAGTACATTAACTATCGTACCGCCTATAGTATTAAAAATTCTCTAACAGTTATATATTCTTAGAAAACTACATGGATGAGAAAACTAGTAAATAATTTCTTTCATTCACATTGAAAGCGGTATATGCATTTTAACTAACCAAATTTGTCACAGTTTTTAGAAAATATCTTATTTCACATGCATAAGAAAAAATTCTCTTCCTTAAAAAAGAAAAAAAAAAGAAGCGCGAAGAATCAGGTGTCTCATCTTATAGTTTATCTCATTTCCCCCTTTTTTAGTTTTTTCTAGACAGAACACTCTCCGCTCTTTTATCTAATACTGATTTTCTTCTTAGCGGCTTTGAAGCGTTGGATCTCCTCTTCTTTTCTTCCAAGTTTCCATTTCCCAAATGCATCGACGAGAATCTTTTTTGGAAATCTTCCCATGTTTGCAAAATGAAATTTCCTTCTCGCTGAAGTGTTTCAGATGCATTGGAAATGCTTTCTTTCTTTATTTATTTTCACTTATTTATAAAGAATCTTAAACGTCTACCTTTATAATGCTGAATGTGATCTAATTGCAAATTTGCATCGGTAAATTGTTTGTTATCAAATGGTTAAAGATAGATTTAGCTTTTGAGTAGAGAGTTTGAGATTTTGTAGAAAACTTGGTATTGAAAGATTTATTGAATAATGCATGCTTGAACAATTAAATCGCAACTTTTTTAAGGTAAGATATTTTCAGAATGTGAAGTCCTGAATGCAGGAGTGAAGTTTTGATAATGTTAAGTTTCGATGGCGCATGTTTCTTTCAATTTATAATTTTACTTTTCGACTAAAATGATTTCAGGTGGCAGGGAAACATTTAATGTGGCTTTGATTGGTTACAAATTTGAATATTTAACGACAGAATCGAAAAGAGTTTTGAAAATGAAATTTAACTTTTCACTGAAGGGTTGCAGCTGCATTGGAAATACTTTTTTCTTCATTTATTTATAAGTATTGTTAGCGACTAAGTTTATAAATCTGAATGTGATCTAAATGAAAATTTTTATTGTTAAATATTTTATTACCAAATGGTTAAAGATATATTTCGCCTTTTAGAGAAGTGTTCGATTTTGGAGAAGAGTCTGCATTTGAAGATTTATTTAATAATGTAAATTTGCGCAATTAAATTACAAATCTGTAATGTAGGATATTTTCAAAATTGTGAAACATGAGAGACACTAGCTGGTTTTCTAATCTTAATTTCTGATGACTCATGACTCTTTCTTTTTGCAGATTTATTTTTGATAGAATTTCCGAGAACAATGATAGTAAGTGGCAAGCAATAATTTTGAATAATTTTGACTGGTGAGAAGTATGAACAAGTTAACCGGCGAATTGAAAGGGAAGTAATAGTAAGCAGAATTGCAATGAGGACTGGAAGAGTTTGGAGGAGGTAATGAAATATGAAAACGTCTCTAACGTTTTTGGTGCACTAGAGAAGGTTTTGGAATAGGTTACCAACAGAGTTGAACGTGGGATTTTGGAAGAATTCAGTGGAGCTGAAAAAGCAAAAAAAAGTTTGAAAAGTGTAATGATAGAAATATTTATGATGATTTTGACTTGTTAGATACACGCAGAAATAAGTTAACAGATGAATTGAAATGTGATATATTAGTATTAGATTGAGGCGATAAAAAATACTGGAAATTTTTTTAAATATGATCATATTGAAAATCAAATTATTCATTTAAATTTTAAATTAAATTGTCGGAGGCAATAGTATGCACTTATTTAAAAATGATACAGGGAATATTCATTTCGCGGAAGAGTTTCAGCCGCATTGGAAATGCTTTTTGTTTTCACTTTGCTTAAAGAATAACAAACGCTTATTTTTTGTATGCTCAATGTGATTTAATAAAACAGTTATTTATGAGATTTAGCAAACTTTATATTAGTTTCACTGCATTAGAAGATGTAAATTCAATATTCAGTGGTTTTAATTGCGTTAACTTACTAATCAAGTATATCGAATATGCTGATGGGCACTTGTATTACCTAAATACGATTATGAAATTCCACTGTATAGTTTACAACACATAAATGCAATAATCTGTGGTTTTAATTGTATTGAATTATTAATGAAGTACATAGAATGTGCTGATGGGCACTGCTTTTATCTAAAAAAGTTTGCCAATATTTTCTTTGAAGCAATGTTACTTTCAACTGTAGTTATTTAAACTACTAGTAGGAACCGAGTAACAGGTGCTTCGGAAATGTAAGTACAAATAATCTTATATATCGAGTCCTTCCCGCCTAAATGTCTTTAGCAAAAATTTTTCATAAAAGAATTTTCTATGGAAATGGTTTTTCATTTTGTACATTAAAACCTACTACAATTTTTAAAATTGTTCATATGTACAGTTAGGAAATTATTTAAAATTTTTTTAATTTATCATAAGTTTTAGTTATTCTTTTACTTTATCAAAATTTGTCGCAAGTGTAAATAAAATATAGCTTAAGACAAGCATTAAAAAAAGCATAGAATTTGCTTTTTTGCTAAAATATACAGTGCAGGGTGATTTAAATTTTATTAAGTGTTGTAATAAGCAATTACTTTTAGTATAAAAAATATAAATTAAAGTTATCTAATAATAATTGCGACTGTGTTTTTTGTTTTGAGTTAAAGTGGATAGTATTGTTTTTAGTGCAATTTAAGGATATATTATTTTTCTCTTCTAATGTACTCTGCTAAGAATTTTTTAATTATGATAATTATTATAAATAAATATCTAATAATTAATTTTTTATTTGCTTAATTCAATGGATTGTTCAATGATCGTAACTTATATGTGAAAATCGATTTATTAAATTTTTATTTAAATTTTCAATTTATTTGTTACATGCTGCAAATATAAAAATAATAAAGTTGAAAGAATATACCCTACTAATAAATTAATATTGGTTATATTTCGGCTCAATACTGCATCAATATGTTGAGGCAAAATTTCATGTTGATGTTACCAATATTGATCGATATATGGCAATTACAAACATTTCTGACACAATATTGTTTTTCTGATAGGGTACCAGTTTTAGAATTTAGCCATCATTTAAAAATAATATTAAATGAAAGAGAGCATGAAGCAATATTTTTTTTTCTTATAAGTGTATTATTTATTATAAAGGTATATGTATAAAAGTTTAAGCAATTCTTACTTAAAATTCCAAACGTCTATCAAGACTTACTAAGATTTTAACTAAGATTTACTTAAAAATTTAATTTGTGATTGAACAACTGACAACAATTACATCGCATTATTGCCACACTAAAAGCAAAAGTTCCATGTAATGCAAAGCAGGCTTTGTGAAAATAACGTTTAACAGTTCCGTATGAATAAATACGACTGAAAATTTCGAAGAGCATTGTAATCTAAATATCAAAATTCCGGAATTTGTAAACATTCACTTACGTTTTCTTATCTTCGAATTAAAAAAAGTGGTAAAAGCAATAAGATCTGTTTATTTATCAAAAGAAGAAAACAATAAAAAAAAAATCTGACACTAAAGAATCAATACAAATATTTTGAAGATTTTAAGTTGATTGAAGTATAATGTCAACGATATGACTTACAAAATGTTGTAAATTAAATACATATCTATGTTTAATTGTTCTGTTTCTAAATTTTTGTTAAATATTCTAAGGTGATGATATTTATAGACAAAATGTAACGGGCATAAGGCTGTTAAATCTTTAAAAGTTAAATTTTTTGAAAAAGTAATTATGATACAAGAGTAATATTATACGATCATTTTAAAACAAATGGCACAAAGAAATTAATACGATCACGCTAGTTACGACTAACTATGTACCAGATGTTCTCTATGCAGGCACTGATTAAAGAGAAAACTTAACTAGTTTAACTCGAAATAATAACCCCTTTTTTCTGTTTGGCAGGATTTCCTGTAAATATATATTCTCAGAATTTGTATCACTAATTTCGAAGATTAATATTTTATGACAGAAATTAACGATTAAGAGAGAAATCGCTATTTTTAAACTGTGATTCAAAAGTTAAAACCGCACAAAATCTGTTTTATTCTCGCATCTATGTTTGATACATAAAATGTAAAAACAACTTTATTTTGCTATTTATCTAGAACTCCCCACTATTAATTACTTTTTTTTTTTTTTTGCATAAAGTTTAATTACTACATTTGGTGTCCAACTTTTCATGCAAGCAAAAAAACAAACAGTAATTCAACGATAATCCTAAACACGTCGCTAAACTTTAGTGAATAACATATGTTTACTATAGTAAAATATTTTTTATAGCTTTAGTGAGTTAATCTTAATGTGATATTTTGTGCTGAATTTAAAAATTACAAAAAAATGGGTGTATCTCGCATCATTTTTGCACAAACTTGGCTTCATGATTGTAAGCAATGCTATAATCTGCTTACTGGAAATAAAACGTCTAATTTAAATTAAATACTTATACACATATATATATATATTGTTATTTCAAAAATTTAAGAGTGCGAAATGTTACATATTCCTGTAAAAAAAAAAAAAAAAAGTTTCGTATACTTTAGAGTGAAATTTGGAAAATGGGAATGACCATAGACACCACACGGATTTTGGTATGTGTGTCTAAGTATGCATTCCCTTCGTAAAAGTATGCATTCAGGTTTGGTATCCCACTGGTATTGAGAGAGTATATATACTTCGTTGTTGTTTGTCTTTTCTGCTCATGAAATATTAGTAGTTATTAATCTAAAAAGAAGAAATAATTCCAATTCATCATAATTCTTTTCTTTCACACTGTCCACAAATTTCTGATCTTATTTTCAAGACTTATTTGAAGATTCCCGTTATTCTTATTTAGATAATTCTGATGATGAGGATTTTCGGTGCAATATACACAGTTATGCTCTTCAGGTATTCAGTTAATCTGAACATTCTGATTAAATCAGAGGAATTTTTTTTTAATGGAACAATAAACAAAATTATCTTCAGCCTTAAGATATACAAATATTCTATATTCTGTGAAAAGGAAACGCAAAAATAATAAGTACTTCCCCAGCATGAAATAGCTTGCGATCCTAAAATTCTTCTTGTGAGATAAATTCCTTTAAAATACTTTTTTTAATTGATACATGGAATAATCAATATTTAGCATATATCTAGCATATTTCCACAGAATTTTTTTCAAGTTAGCAGTAAATATATACGTCGGTAAATGCATTCTTTAAATTCTAAGAAATTCTATATATATGTGACATGAAACATTGTAGATGGGCGATTTTCTCTTGCAACGTCTTCTGACAGAATAATCCTCTTCTTAATGTCTTTGGAATACTATTAAATTAGGTTTTTCGAGTTTATATATCAATACAAATCGCATAATGTATTGGGTTTAATGTAAAACTCCCGACAAAACATACATAATATGCCCAATTATATCATACAAATAATTATATTTTCTCATTTAAGCTTACAAATACTGTTATAGAATTGTTCTTTTTTAAGAGCATGCCACCAGATGACAGCATCAAACAATAAAATTTTTGATTTTTACTTAAACAGAGACTCAGAACAGTTGGGTCCATCACCTTATAGCTGTAAGCAGCAAATTGCTGCTGGGATTAACAATCCTGTATAGCTCAATAGTATTCCAAATGGATAATAATTTCAAAACTGCAACAAAGTAATGTTAAATAGCTTAAAGTATTTCTTCATATTTGCATTTGTAAATAGGTTTAAAGAACTCATATGTTTTAATAGTGTGAGTGTTATAAATATTGTGTCCAGTATCTTATTCTACGTGCATTTTTCATCTAATAAATGTGTTTTTTTTTTCATCTTAAGAAAAATCTATTTCAATTGAATAATTCCCAAAACATAATGGTAAAACTTTTAACTCTTTTATTATTTACTATTTAGGAACGTCTTATCCATACCTCCATATTGAATAACTTTCCAACAAATATACTATGCGAGAAACGAAAATTACTAATTTTCATAATCGCCTAATTTAATTAGCGTTAAAAGAAAGACAAACGTTAAAAGAGGCAGATTTTCTAATGCTGGTAAACGCTTTAACTAGTGTACATATATTTTAAAAATTTATAGCCTTAAGGTTAAGACAACTTTACTTTAAATTACTTGTTCATAAGTACAAAACAAAACAAAACAAAACAAAACAAAAAAAAAAAAAAAAAAAAAAAAGGTTTCAACAGTTAAGAATAGCATATTCTTTTTTAATCGAAAGAACCTTTCATGACAGATCATTTAAGTCTAATTTACTTAAAAAATATGAGCACGAAATTTATGTTCTTCAACTCTTTTCAAAACTTTTACTTGCATACTTTAAAATGATTGATTGTCAATAAACTTCTCACTTTAAAGATCTCACATACACTGCATTTCAAAATTGATAACAGTTTGTCTCAATTAAAATGATTTATCAACGACTATTAGGTTTCACAACACAATTATGTGTCTCCCAAATGTTATGTTAACTGATTATGAAAATTAGAGTTAAAGTGAAAGACAACGTTAAAGCGAGGCTTATTTTCCGATAGAGGAAAAAGCATTATCTGTCCTACACAATACTTATGCAATGAAAAGTACAGTTGCTTTGGATTTTTAAACATATTTTTGTGTTGTTTGGGTTTACATTTTATCGTCTTTGACAGTTTACGGTATGACTTATAGTTAAGTGCCGATAGCAGGGTAAGGTGGTACTTGAGTGCGTACTTTAGCTATGTCATTAAATAACAATGAAACAAGAGATTTAACCCTTTAGTGCGCAACTTTGCATGTATGCAAACAACAGTATTTTGAATGTAATAGATTTTTTTTATTTTTTATTCGTATATACCTAATTCACACCAGAAAATTAAAATAGCAATATTTGCTCTAATTAATGACAGACAATCCGCATTTAAATAAAGCGAAATTAACCATTGAAACTTTCTGACACGTATAAAGCCAGATTCTCTGAAGTGCGTAATTTCTGGAACGTGTTCTATCATGGGAATTAAAGGGTTAAACGTAAAGTTTTATAAAATAAATAATTATATAAAATAACGTATTTGGAGACATATTTATTAAAATATTTACTATTTTTCAATATTTTAGCGTAAAACAGCCACACGGCAGTAGCTTTTACTTGTATTTCAGATGTGCAACAGAAGAAAAGATTGACGTATTATACAAAATATTTTCATTATTTTTCCTGTGTAATAAACCTTTTAGATAATCATATATAATTTTTAGGAAACAAAATAAAAAAATCGCGCATTTAAGGGTTAAGCATGATTGAAAAACTACTTGATGGTAAGAACTGTAATTTTGGATTCACATATTAATGAAGCTTCAAGAAATCGACTTTTGTAAAAAAAAATTGCATAGGTTGCAAATCGTATTTCTTTCGAAAATTAATTTGAAAAATATTTGGAAGAAAAAATGAAATGTAACATATGAATTGTCTAACAGAAATTGATTTAAGGAGTTAATGCATGATGTTATACTTTATTTACACTGTTAGATTATTCAGCTAAAAAAACAAATTGCATTAACAACTTATAAGATACACTTTCGGTATTATTTGAAGAAACATTATCCTCCTTAATGCGCTGCGCATTCTTGTACAACCAACGAGGGCAAAAGTGCGCAATCAAGTTTACAAGAGTGCGCAATAAACAAGGAAGCGCTTAAGGTGGCTGGCTTGAAAAATTTCAAAAAAATCGATCTTTTTAGTATCTATTTTGATTATTCAATTAATTCTGAACACAGTACAAAAAACCGCATAAAATTATTTACATTTTTTACGTAGCTATAAGCATTTATGTAACAATCATTTTCAAAGCCGCACCCATTTAACCCTTTGTTGCATACTCTAAAACTGGCAAATCCCCAATGTTAAATTTAGTATTTTCCTACTAAAAGGATCATGCTAGACGGGAAAAAAAATATTTTATGTGTAATATTTTTTTATTATTTGAGTTACAGCTTGTCCACTATAGTGGACACTATGAACACAGAATTGAAATGTAGTGCTATTAGGAAAATAAAATTTATGATAGTTTTCTTCTAGAATATTATCATATTTAAAAAATAATTGTTGTTAAAATTTAGAAAACATTCATTGATGATGAAATTTGAAAAATCAATCAGTTTTTGCATCGATGTAAAGGTAAATTTTACATTTTACGCATGGATATATTGACTTCCTTTTACATGGTTCCATCTTGCATCGCTGTGCACTTTGGGATGTTTGAGGGGAAAGTGTCCCACCTTGTCATATATGGTGTCCTTGCGTACAGAATTTGCTCTTACAGTCAATTGTCTTAGTTGTTTGTCTTCCAGCACATCACATTTTCACAGTCTGGAATCAAATAAGGTTCACCAGATTGTCGCGTCACTGACTGAATGAGGCCACTTCCTAGAGCCAGTTTAAATTTTCCAAATTGTATGTCGCAATTTGGAAACAAGCTTCTGTATACAACAAAATTTCTTTAATTTAAATAAGTTTTCATTTAAATTTTTTTAAAATATTTTAAAAAGATGTTCCATAGATATTAATTTTAAAATTGTTTATTGTTATTTTATTGTTTTTCAATATTGTCATACAGATCTATTTCAAACAACACATATGCAATTTTTTTAAAGCTAATAAATTGCGTAAATCAATGAAGTCAGGCAATTATAACTTTTAAAAATGCGAAAGAGATGAAAATTTATATAAAATATGCCTGCATAATATTAAAATGACATAAACACATCAAAAATTTTCACTGTTCACAGTCATGATGCCCACTTCAGTTCATGCTGCACATGGCGTCCACTATAGTGGACATTATGTAAAACCTTCCATAAAATAAACAAAAAAGTATTCTTATACTTGTTTTTCAATTATCTATTAAGCCAAGACATCTAAAAACAATAATTAATGAACAAAGTATCATTTAAATAATATTATTATAGGTTTAGAAACATTTTAGTTCATGTTGAACATCTTACAGGCACTCTGATGGGACATCCACATTAATTCTATCTCAAGAAGTAAGTTAACCGACTTGTTTCGCCAACTCGATTTTTTCCCTGCAAGCATGAATGTCAAAAAGTAGCAAAAGCTTTAAATAGGAACTGTGAAGGAAATAGGTTGGATAAAAAAAAATTGGCAATTTTGTTCACTGTAGTGGACAGTATGCAACAAAGGGTTAATTGCAACTTTAAGTCGCGTTTTCTCAAAACTTCATTTTTTGAAGACTATCCGTAAGATTAAAAAAAAAAAAAAAACTATTTGATGGAATGGCTTAAAATTTTTTTGCATGCATATAACTTCATTACCTATAGAATGAATTAATATATTTTAGATAGTTATGTATTTTGAGTATTTTTAAATGAAAAAAATGTTGTATTTTTTAAGGTTTTTTAAATTTTTTAATTTGAGAATTGTTTAATAAGGTTTCCTTTGAGTGATAGTTATATCCTTAATTCATTCTACAGAGTAAAGTTTCCTGATCATTTTAAAGCAAAAATTATGTTCTTATGTCAGTTCAACGTTAAGATATCTTACGTATGGTGATATGACACCAAATTTTTTTTCGAAAATTGCATTATAAAACCTGTGCTATATTTTTTATTTTATTACATTGAAGTACTTAATTTTATAATTTTAAAAGACTGCAAACATACCTTAAAAATATCAAAAAGTTTAAATTAGTTACATTGAACACTTATGTATTTATATGGATTCAAAGCGAGAACTCTGTTTACATGTTTTTCGGTATCGATCAAGCCCTGAGCCCCCTTAAGTTACAAACGTCACATTTTAGTGCCCACCACATGCATAGTCTGTGCACTTTTCGGGCCAGCAGTGTCTTCAAGAAATGCAAACGATCCAATCCTCTACGAATGGTTCTCTATAAATTTCTGAGCGACCTTGACGTGGACATAGCCACAGTTTTTTCTTTGGTGTAATTTTTGGCTTATTGGGTTTACTTTTACTCTTTTTTTAAGGAAAGGTTTTTTTGCTTTTTTCGCAGCGTCATGTTCAAGTTGGCTTTTGTGTGATGAACTGCTTAAAATGTTAGATTTTCTGCTACTATAGGATCGCAACACAGAGGACAATGGATACAATGACAACGCTGTTAATTTGATGTAAGATGAAGTTTTTGAAGTCAAATCTATATTTGCGAAACCGAAGTTGGGTTTATTTCACATTGAGCATGCGCCTTTTTTTTACATACCTTTTTTGCCATCTCTTAAATATCATTTTCTATTGAAAGCATACAAGAGCGAATATGAAAACATAATTTTGAAAGCATAATCTTTCCTCCTCATTTTCAGTGTTCTATGGTTCTATTGACATATGTAGTTCAACAAGTTCAGATACTAATGGTCCTTCCGGGAAGCTTCTTGCTATAAAGTCAGTATTAAAATAAAGTCATTTTTGAAAGTCTAGATACCCATTACTTTCAATCCTGCATTAGCAATTATAGCAGTTTTTCCAAAAGCAGGTGCTCGCTCTTGCACACTTTGGCACTGCGCATTCTTGCACTATCGTCACTAAATACCTTTGAAACATCAGTAATGCCATCTATTGATAAGCAAATGCAAATCACTCAGGTGGCAGGTAGTCCGATAATAATCTAATCCATAGAAACCAAACAGAGAAAATTAGCTTTGTAATCTTTATTCTGATCCTGTTTTCAAAAACCTTAAATATTATAACGAGGAGGCCCAAATCACTTTTTATCTTCTAAATTATTAAAAATTTCAAACAAATACGCAAATTTGTTTCACCATAAACTTATCATGTCATTATATCGTTTACAACTGCATCTAAATCGAAAACTCTGTTTTGAGATTAGTTAATCGCACTGTCTACTCTTGTACAACGCATACTCCTGCACCACCTTATCCTACGCAACGTAGCTTTCAGTATCATTTTTGACCATATTAAACAAAAAATCCTCATGTCAATAACGTAAAAAAAGGCATATATATATATATATATATATATATATATATAACCATTAATTAAACATTACCGACCATCATCAAAAACTACAATATTGTGAATGATTGACTACATACCATAAACCAACAATATAGAACTGTATGTGTAAAATAAAGTACCGTATACCTAATTACAAGAATTAACATGGAAGAAAAAAAGAAGAATATGGATTCCGAAAAAATTGAAAAACTTATATATCGAATTACGTTTTCAAGAGTACAGAATTCAATGATATAAGCAAATCGGTTGTTTTCTGTGGGAAAAAAGCTATAAGCTGAATTTTTTTCCCCCCTGTACTCAAACAACCAATATAATCAAAATAATAGTTTCAAGATGAATACAGAACATTATCAAATGGCATGAAATGGAAAAAATCTACAACCCATTAAATATTTAATTAATAGCAATAGAAATCTTACAAAAACACACCGTATTAATTCCCAGTAGATTTTCAAAATATATTCCCGCACATGGAATCCAAAAAGCATGATAAGATTAAGGTGAATAAAACAGTTAAGTTAACACAGAAATTAAAAGCTATGGAGTCCGTTAATTCATGTTGAAATATTGTGATAAATATAATTAATATAATATAAATAAAAAATAATTACATTATTTATAATACCTAAAAACAATTTTAAATTGTATAATAAAAATTTTACAATATTGCCAATATGCAGCGTTAATTACCACCTAGTGTAAAAAAATAAAATTATGCCTTTAATAGAGGCTATTTAAAAATACAAAATTATGGTGCTGCCATCTATTATTTTATTTTAAAAACTATTATGATTATACAAATGTCACAGTAAGTAGAACCTAATACATGCTAATGAATTAAAATGTATCAGCTGCATTCCTACACATATCCTAATATAAACAATACCATACTGTATTTCATTATTCAGATTTTTTGAAATAAATTAAATGTTAATGCAATATATTCTATTACCATACCATTAAATCTACACTGAGAAATTAAAAAAACTTTTTTAACTCGA
Source organism: Maratus speciosus (assembly GCA_963932465.1). Classification (NCBI taxonomy): domain Eukaryota; kingdom Metazoa; phylum Arthropoda; class Arachnida; order Araneae; family Salticidae; genus Maratus; species Maratus speciosus. Next base: position 117,184,898 of record OZ010786.1, read on the forward strand.
TAATATAGAGTATAGGCTATATGCTATAAAATAAAAGATATTATATATTATAAAAATATAATAGTCTTAATATTTATCTTTACATATAAAAAATGAACAGGAAAGAAAAAAAAATAAATAAATAATTAAATAAATTATAAAATAAATAAATAAAAATGGATGTTTATATAAGATTGTCAGATACTAAAATTCCAAATAGCCTAAACATCGCATATATAGTGTGTATTATTCTTATATTAGTCATAAAAAAGCTAAAAAAAATATGATTGTGCCAATCAAACATATAAACCGATAATTAATCATGGAATACAATATTTAAAATAAAACAATATTAAATAGTATAGAGGAATAATAATAATAAAAACTATTTACCCAATTTTAATACAGACAGCATAACATTAGTTAATCAAATAAGCCAATATGCATAATAATCACTAAAAAGTTGGTATAATATTATTAATTAATATGACATTGTCCTGAGTAGAGTAAATTAAAAATAAGTTAATATTGAATTTGATTAAATAAGTTAAATTTAATATGGAATTAAAAAAAAAAAGAGGAAAAGTCACCAATTACATATAAAACATCAAATCAACATCCATATAAAATACGTATTAGAAATGTAGTTATAATACAAAAACCCCATTTTTTTTTTTATAAATTAACCATTGCGTATTATCCAGACAACACCACACTCCTCCGTACTCTAACATCTACCCACCCAACCATCCTATAGTAATTGTTTATTTTTATTTTACATAAATATTATATATATATATATATATATATATATATATATATATATATATATATTATATATTTGTCTTTTTAAAGCTTCTATTAAAGTAATAATTTTAATTTTTTACACCAGGTGATATTGAATGCTGAATATTGGCAATATTGTAAAATTGAAATTAAACAATTTTAAATTGTTTTTAGGTACTTTAAATAATGTAATTATTTTATATTTATATTATATTAATTGAATTTATCACGGTATTTCAAAATGAATTAACTGAATCCATAGGTTTTAATTTATGTGTTAACTTAACTGTTTTATTCACCTTAATCTTATCATGCTTTTGATTTCCATGTGCGGGAAGATATTTTGAAAATCAACTGGGAATTTATTCAGTATGTTGTGTAAGATTTCTATTGCTATAAATTAAATATTTAATGGGTTGTAGTGTTTTTTCCATTTCAGGCCATTTGATAATGTTCTGTTTTCATCTTCAAACTATTCTTTTGGTTATATTGGTTGTTTGGGTACAGGAGAAAAAAAAATTCAGCTTTTAGCTTTTTTTCTCACAGAAAACAACCGATTTGGATTCTGTACTCTTGAAAACGTAATTCAATATATAAGTTTTTCAATTTTTTCGGAATCCATATTCTTCTTTTTTTCTTCCATATTAATTCTTGTAATTAAGTATAAGACACTTTATTTTATACATACAGTTCTACATTATAGGTTTGTGGCATCCATTTTTATTGTCAATTCATTCACAATATTGCGGTTTTTGATGATGGTCGGTAATGTTTAATTAATGGTTATATATCTAAAATATTGCTATTTAGTTGTAAAAAATAGTGTTATTACTCGTTTTTTCCATGGGGGAAAAAATTAAATTCGTCAAAAGTGACTTTCGGAAGTGAACTTTTTTCAAAGGGTTCAATTTTATTCGGTTATTTCTTGAAAGTGATTGCACCGCTGGAAAGAGAAATGAACGCACACGTGGTACCGTAATTTTTCTCTTTTCGTATTTTGATTTCTCAACTTAATGTGTAATTTTGAAGTATGCCAAAAAAAAAAAAGGCAGAAAAGAAAATCATCGGGTACATTAAATGTTTAAAAATCAGTAATCATTACTTTCTAAATGTTTTGAAATGTTTATGAGTTAAAAATATAAATGTTTCCGTAGCCTGTGTTAAAAAATAGTGAAAAATAATGAATAATATTAAGTGGCAAAGGCGCTTTGTAAAAAGGCTTTTTTTTATATCGGGTCAATTAATAATTAAAAAATAACAAGTCTTGTTCTCTTTGAAATTTTTATCGGTTATAAATGTAATGGTGTAAAAAATTAGCGAAAGAATATTGATATTTAGTTGTGAAATAACTATGTTTTTCTTGTTGCTTTTTCTCTCCGCTTCAGTCCTTTTACATTTAATAAAAAATAGTTAAAAAGTTCTTATCTCCTGAATCCTTTGAAATTTTTATATAAACATAACGGAAGACTGTGTAAAATTTCTTGCAAAATTATGGATATTTAGTTGTAAAAACATGAGCCAAAGCAGCTCGCGTGTTCACGTTCTGTTTGAAAATTATGTAGACTTTAAAAAAACATTTTTTATTGTCCGAAAGTTTTAAGAATTTTACAGATTATGTACCTCGAGTGTACTAAGAACGTGTAAAAAAATTGTGTTAAAATACCGACGTTTAGTTACTTTTAACATAGAACAAAGGGAGTCTACGGGAGCGCGAATTGACCACCAGACGCGAATTTGATTGAAAAGGCTAATAATCGTATTTTTGAAACAGAATTGTACCGTCGTCGTAGAGGACAAAGTAACCGCCATAAATAGATGTTTTCTTTTATCCTTATCTCTGAAATTGAGCTGTATGCGGTTTCGATAAAAGGGTGTGAAAAAAACCCCACGAATTCGAACTTTTTTAAAAATGTTTTTTGGAAAGCGTTAACAATAATATATTTTCGAACTAATTGCGTCGTTTTAAAGTACGATCTTTAATGTATTACTACAAGGTAAGAACAAAAAATCTTCTTAAAACACCATCAAAAATTTTTAAATGCGCTAGGCCTTTCGAAAGATCTGAGTCTTTCTTCGTCAGGCGCAAGAAGATGCGCTTCTACTATGAAAGCAGCAGCAAGACTGAAATGAGAGATAAGGGAAAGGAAACAAGCTGAAGAAACAACCAATAGGAAATTAGAAATCAACAGCCAATCACAGAAGAGTATAATCAAAACAAAAGAACACACAGTAGGAGGGACAAAAATTGGGAGGGAAAAATGTGTCCCCATTTTTAATTATATGTATTTTTTCCCCTCCCAATATTTGTCCCTCCTACTGTGTGTTCTTTTGTTTTGATTAACTGGCTGTTGATTTCTAATTTCCTATTGGCTGTTTCTTCAGCTTGTTTCCTTTCCCGTATCTCTCATTTCTTGCTGCTGCTTTCATAGTAGAAGCACGTCTTCTTTGCGCCTGACGAAGAAAGACTCAGATCTTTCGAAAGGCCTAGCGCATTTAAAAATTTTTGATGGTGTTTTAAGAAGATTTTTTGTTATATTCATTCACACCAGTTTTAACTTATTTTCTTTACTACAACGTTTTCGATATTTTGATTGGTTCGGCCGCTGTCCGTTTAGAAAGACGGGCAGAAAAAAAACTTTAAACCCATTGTCTGTTCTTCCCTGCTTTAGAACGCCGAAAAGGCATTTCCGTGACGCACCATACGACGCTTTTTTCAGGAACCCCTTCTAATTGCGGGGTATAATTAATATATCGACAAATTATCAAAAAATGAAACATCTGAATATCAGGTAAATGAGGACCTACCTTGGACTACCCTCACGTGAATTTCCAGACGTCTACGAGCGGTAGATTTTTGTAGCCGTCGCAGACAGACAGATACACAACTATTTTCCTTTTACTAATATCGATTCACAATCACATTTATTCCTGAAAACATGTATCAAAGCCAAAACAACACAGATGCAGGGATGTCATGGGAGACTATTTTATTATTATTATTTTCTGTACCACTATTTCTTAACGATAATTTTTGTCATAGATTTCAACTGAAAAAGATGGATTATATTTGTTAGGAATAGTTATAGGAAAATAATACAAAAATATTCGCCCGTGGCCGCTCTGCAAAAGATATTTTATTACCAAAACATTTATAGAGATTTTTTCTCACATAAAAAATCTTAAAGGAAATCGCATTAAGAGAAGAATAAATGTTTCTTTTATCTCTGCTTCTTCAAATAAAGTAGAGAAAACAATAAAAAAAGACCTTTTTATAGGACCAGTTACATAATAAATATGTCTCTTGGTATTTTATTTTACAGATATATCATGCCATTATTGTAACAAATATGTAAATAAATACTTATATTTAAAATAAAAATTAAATTTTAATATTTTGCAATTAAAGTCTAGGTAAATATTACTTGATGTTAATGATTTTTGAAATTAATAGTCGAAAATATTATTCAAAACATGTAAGAAAAATCCAAAAAGGATTATTATGCTATTTCAATACCAAAACATTCATGAAATTTTATTTTTCAGGCAAAATCTCAAAGAGAATGGAATTTATTTCTTGACTACATTCGTGTACGATGCGTACTTGTTTCACACAAGGTCCGTATTTCAAAAGAATTTGTTTAGCACAATTTCCAAATATTAATATTCGACTTAATTCAAGACAATAATTCTGCCATTAATAAAGGTGAAAATTATTATTAGAAAATAGTAGTACGAAAAAATAAAAACGTTTTCCATTCCGGCTATGTGGGTTTCGATGGCGACCTATACAATATTAAAGATATATCTTTTACTAATATGAATAAAATTTTTTGCTCTTGTTCTCCATGACCGGCTTAAAGGAAAAAAAAAGGTCACAAAGAAATAAGATAAAAGCTGCGTACGCGCATTGTAATTTTAAAATAGTGTTACACCACTATTTCTAATTAGAAAACTTCTATTAATTATTTAAGTCCCAGTATTTCCGTGGCAGAATTTGCAATATTTTTTTCGCGATTAAATAAGCCGAAAAATACTATTATAAAATTGTACGCTTCCTGTAAAGATGTTGTACCAGGCCTAATTAGTTAATAAATGTGTTGCTTGATACTTTATTTTACATATACATGCCACGGATTTCTGCGACATATACAGGGTGTCCATAATTAAATGACCCTATTTTAAAGTTGTCTAAAGACAAAACTATTATTCATAAAGTTGTGAAATTTTGTGAAAGACATAATGCAGGAATAAGAATTTGTTCAAGCAAAAAAAAAAAAAAAAAAAGGTTCAACATTTCGTCACCAGAGGACGATTTTTAACAAATTACACATTTAGCAATACGATAGTTTAGAAATTGCATTTATTAACTTAACCTGCTTCTAAAGACAGCATTTCACGACATGTTCCCAGCATTTGCCGGAACACACTGCGGTCAACTGTGTAATATGCTATCTTACGATTCCTGATGGTATCTGAAAATGATGACCGTCATGCGGAACATGTTTGGTTATAACAAAGTTTGTTAAACTATCGTAAATGTATGCTAAATGTGCAATTCGTTAAAAAACGGCCTCCTAATTTTTTTTTTCTCTCAAACATATTCTCGTACCTTTATTATGTCCTCCACAAACTTTCACAACATTCTGAACAATAGTTTCGTCTGTAAACAACTTTAGAATAGAGTCGTTTAGTTATGGAAACCCTGTAAATAACATTTCTAAACTATCGTAATGTTTATTGTGTAATTTAATAAAAATCGCCCTCTGGTGACGAAATTTTGAACTTTTTTTTTTTTTTTTTTTTGCTTGAACAAATTCCCATCCCTTTATTATGTCTTGCATAAAGTATCACAACTTTATGAACAATTGTTTTGTCTGTAGACAACTATGAGGTAGGGTCGTTTAAATATGGACATTCTGTATGTAGAAACTCTGTTACAAATAAATATTTATTTTTAATATAATTCAATTAAAGACAGAAAATGTTACTTTATCTGTTAAATTCATTGTTACAATTGTTCCCTGAAACTTGTATCAGAGACAAGTAGGAAAAAAAAAACGTATATTATTTGCAAAGCATTTTTAGAGGTCTTTTTTCCCTTTCATACAAAATGTGAAAGGAATTTGTATTGATAGAACAATATTTTTTTATTCTCTGCTTCCTCAAATAAAATGAAAGAATGAAATAGTTAATGAAATATTACATTATGCATTAAGTTCCAGACCTGCCAAGCTTTGAAAATGCGAAATAGTAGCACATAAAATTCAAACTAATCTCAATGTTATTTGGTTGGTAACTGCTTTTTATGTTGCAAATCGTGTTAACTCTAATTGTTTTCGTTTCTGACTGAGTTTAGATTCCTGGAGGTTGGGTTCCGGTTAACAAGATTTTTCAAAAGTGAGTTCTGCATATTTTTTCAGATTAAAAACTATATGTCTTATAATAACAAACATATGTTCCTCTGTGAGTGATGTTTCCCGAAGAGAGCGCTGATCTGCAAGATTTGGCAGAAAAGTATCTCTATATCTGAAGTTATGTACCTCGAAGCCAATGTTAGGATATTTTTTTGTCAGTTTTCTTATTTTAATTTTTATGAGTCGGTATTTTTCCGCAATTCGCGGTGAATTTTCTACATTAGTAAAATGAATCCGGAATTCCCACAGCTACTTTTGAATTATTTGAGAATTTTCTATGCGATTTTTATCATTTTTCGCAGCCATTTATTGAAATTTGTAAAAGAAACCCGGTTTCAATCTTTTACCCCAATGCAGTAAATTTGACAGAATTTGCAATTTTTTTTTCCGCGACCGTTTCACGATTTTTTTTATACTAGCGTTTGAGGAAATTCATGTTTTTCTATCGCGAACCTTTGACGAAATCCGCGCTTTTTATCGCGATCCTTTGACGAAATTCGCGTCTCTTTATCGCGCTCTTTGGAAAAAATTCCTGTTTTCTTTCCGCGGTCTTTCCATGAAACTCGCGTTTTCTTTCCACGAAAATCGCTTTTTTCTTTCCACAATCCTTCACCAAAATTCGTGTTTTCTTTCCGTGATCTATCAACGGAATTTTCGTTTTCTTTCCGCGATCTGTCTACAAAATTCGCCTTCTCTTTCAGTGATCTTTCGACGATATTCGCATATTCTTTCAGCGATCTTTGAACGATATTCCCGTAGTCTTTCTGAGACCTTTTGACGATATTCACGTTTCCTTACCGCGATTTTGATGAAATTCATTTTCTTCTGTGGCCGATTAACAAAATTGATTTTTTTTTACGCCGTCATTTGTCGAAATTCGTGATATTTCCCCGTGACTAACATAGAAAAATTCGCTACATTTTCTGCAACCTTTTGATAAAATTTACAATATTTTTCCTCGATCGTTTATCGAAATTCGGGATTTTTTTCACAATCTTTTTTCGAAATTCGTGTTATCTTTCCTCTATTCTTTGACGAAATTAGCGTTTCTACCACGATCCTTTGACGAAATTTATTTTCTCCTGCGACCGATTAACGAAATTGATTTTTTTTTTATTATTATGCTGTCATTTGTTGGAATTCGCGATATTTTGATTCGATAGTTTTTCGAAATTCGTGATTTTTTTCTGCCTAATCTTTTGATGAAATTCGCGAATTCTTTCTGCAATCTTTTGACAGAATTTGCGAATTTCTTTTCAGAATTGAAAAAAATAGCTTCTTGCTTCTGAGATCTTCGACGAAATCACAATATTTTCCCCACGATCGTTTGAAGAAATTCTCAATTTTTTCCGCGACCGATTTTGCGAAACTCCATAAAAAAAAAAAAAAAAAAATTCGCGGACTATCGAAGGGAAAATTGCGCACAACATTTTTTTCATTATGCGGGATTTTTTTTCTTTTCTGCGTGTAAATCGTGTGTAACGCTATTTCAAACCATTTCCTTCAAGAAACTTTTGAAATGGTGTCCCTGCTTCTAAAAAAGGAAATTCCTGATGTAAATATTTACAGAAACCCGATTCCCTCGCGGTCAATATCCATTAAGGGGTTTTTATGTTGTTTTCCAACCCAGATTTTTTTTATGTTCGAATTTTTGGACAAACTGATAACTGACCGATAACTGAGTGCTTTAAATTTTCGGAACAAAATCACTCCGGAAAAATATGCTTCGCGGATTGAAAAACCGCAACCGGGGAAAAAAAAAGCTTGTGTTTGTGTTTTTTGGTTTTTTTTTTTTTTTTTTTTTTCAGAAATTTGTAGTGTTTGACCGATTTTCGTAGCATCGTAGTTTTTAGCTCCAAATCGTAGAAACTACGATTTTTTCGTAGCATTTGGCACCTCTGGAATTCATGCTTGTAGATGTTCCTGAAAACATGTATCAAATCCAAAAGGTTGAACAAGATGTTTCAAATCAAAACATATATAGACATTTTTTTAGACAAAGTAGTCTTATAGGAAGTTTCAAAATGGGAAGAATCTTTTTTGCTACCTTATACAGATAAAATAGTGAGAAGAATAAAGGAATTTTCGTGAACTCTCCTTAGTGAGAAATTTAAATGTGAGTCCAATTTTTGTCCGCTTTAATCGAAGTCAGCCAGTAAACAACGCAAACATTAGAATTATGTAAAATAATCCATTCCGTTGAATAAATTTAATTCAGTTTTTGACAGATACTCAATAGGTTACCAACTGAATGCTAAAGTTAACAATTTTGTTTCTTCAATTTATTAATATTAGTTAATTTTTTTAATACAAAAGAATAAATTACTGAAGAAAAACAAAATATGCAAAGAAATTGCCGCCCTTACATAATTAAGGGAACCTTCTACATTAGGAGAAAAAAAAGCACTTTTTATGATTTTTGGTAACAAAACTGTTTGATGGATCTTTTTGAAATTTTAACAGTTTATTGTACATATCTTAAGATATACACAATAATTTTTTTATTCGATTTTGTTGCTTCTACAAGTTATAAACAAATATGTTCAACTGCTTTGGAAAATTTCGTCTGGACGGTGGGTATGATAGCGCCTTGTAGAATTATCTGAAACACAAAAATAATTTTTTTTGTAAACTTCGTGAGTATAGCTTCTAGTTAAATTAAAGGAATCCATAAATTTATTTAAAAAAAAGTTATGTAATGGCTGATTAAGGGGTCTTGTACCTTTTAAAGTCGCTGAAAATCAACAAAAACATTTAAAGTTTGAATTAGTGTACCTTCAAAGTCTTTTTATGTATAAACATGAAATTTTGTCTATTGATTAAACTGATTTTGGTTTTTAATATACTATCATTAGAAACTGACCAGTCTTTCACAGAATTTAAGTATTGTTGAAATTAAAATAACTCTTTTTTTTTTTTTTACTCATTGCGCGCATGATATCTTCAGAACGTATGTATGGATTGTTATGAAATTTGATAAAATTAATAAAAACATATGTATTTTTAAAATGATCTACTCTTAGGTCAAACATATTTTCTTAACCATGTAAAAAAAAAAAAAAAATAATTTTCTGAAAAAAAATCAAAACTTTTTATTTTTATTGAATAAAAATAATCATAACTAATAATCTTATCATTGTAAATACTTAAATGTGGGTCATTTTAAACGGACAAATGTGCTTATCCTCTATTTCAAATATTATAACAATCCATACATACGTTTCCAAGATATCATGCGCGCAATGTCTTACAGAGTAATAAAAGGAGTTATTTTAACTTCAATAATCCATAAATTATGTAAAACGCTAGTAAGTTTTTAAGTGGTAGTATATTAAAAAATATAATCTGTTTAATCAATAGTAAAAAATTTATGTTCATACATAAAAAGGTTTTGAAGATAAACCAATTCAAACTTTAAAAGTTTTTGCTAAATTCCGTCGCGTTTAAAAGGTACAAGACCCCTTTAAAAAAACAAAAACAAAAACAAAAAAAAACAAACAAAAAAAAAAAACAATTTTTTTTTTGTTAAAAAAAAATTCGTTCCTATTTGTTAATAACTTTTTTTAAAAGTAATTTTAGTAAAAGCTTTAATTCATATCGAAGGCAATTAAATAAGCTTTGATTTAAAAAAAAATCAACATGATCCATTGAGTGTTTTTTTTTTATTATTATTGCCCACCGTGCCAAAAAATGTGGTTGACACAGTGGGCAAGATTTAAGAAAAAAATACTCAATGGATCACCTTGGATATTTTTTTAATTAAAGCTTATTTAATTGCCTTCGATATGAATTAAAGCTTTTACTAAAATTATTTTTAAAAAATTGTTAACAAATAAGAAGGAATTTTTTTAACAAAAAAAAACGTTTTTTAAAATCAACCATTACATAACTTTTTTTAAATAAATTTATGGGTTCATTTAATTTAACTAGAAGCTATACTCCCGAAGTTTACGGAAAAACATTATTTTTGTGTTTCCGATAATTCTACAAGGCGCTATTAAGTCCACCGTCCAGACGAAATTTTCCAAAGTATTTGGAGATATTTGTTTATAACTTAGAGAGGAAGCAATAAAATCTAATAAAAAAATTCTTGTGCATACCTTAAGATATGTACAATAAACTGTTAAAATTTCAAAAAGATCCAACATGCAGTTTTTTTTTACAAAAAAGTCATAAAAAAGTGCTTTTTTTTGGTCTCCTAATGTAGAAGGTCTCCTTAAAGCAGTCTCACATCTTTTTTTTTTTTCGTTATTTGACCAAATGGTCTTTTTTACCGCATCATTTTACAGTTTTGTCATACACACCAAACTTTGGTCTATATCACAATTTGGTTTCTGATTTCGACGAACAATCATTAGGAACTTTTGAAGCTCCAGTGCACTGTAAAAAAAAAAATAATGCCAGTTTTCCCGGTAGGAATCGGAAAAATAGTTGCCCTTATGGTACCAGAATAATTTCCAACCCAGCTCGGAATAAAATCCGTAAAATCGGAATAAAATCCGTAAAATACCGTTTTACTGAGTATTTCCTTATTTTTACGGATTTTATTCCGAGCTGGGTCGGAAATTATTCCGGTATGATAAGGGACACTATTTTTCCGATTCCTACCGGAAAACTGGTAGTATTTTTTTACAGTGTGTACAATATCGAAAGCCAGATTTCATATTAAATTACTTGCAAAAAAGTGTTAAATTCATACTTGCGATTATTCCTAAAAACATGTAAAAAACCAAATGAAAAAAATAATCCTATATTATAAAAATATTTGTAAAGCTTTAATCTTCCATGCTAAATTTGAAAAGAAATTGCATCAAGATATTAATACTTTTTCTTCTCTGCTTCCTGAAGCAAATTAAAGCGAACAACAAATGAGCCGTTTTAAAACGTACAATTCGTTACTAAATGTGGCGCATGATACTTTCTTTTAGATAAACCATACATTTTTGTAACAAATATCTAAATATGCATATTAGAAATATAGTTATTTTGAATACTCTGCAATTATGCATAATAAAATATTAAGTTATGTTCTAAATTCATATTCGTAATTGTTACTTAAAACCTGTATCAAATCAAAAGGATAAAGATGTTATTTTATTTCAAAACATTGATGGGAATTTTTTCTCTCTCAAACAAAGTAGTCTTATGGAAAATTGCATTACGAAAAGAATAATCTTTTTTTCCGTCTCCTTCTTCCTACAGAATAGAGATAATATTAAACAAGATGTTAAGAGGCACAATTATTTAAAAAATGTTTCGCTTGATATGTTATTTTATGCCTATGTTATATTCACAAAATAAATGTTTTAATATCTAAATTAGAATTAAAAATGTATTTTTAATATTTTCTATTACTATATAAAATATTACATTACAAATTAAATTCATAGTCGCAATTGTTCCTGAAAACCTGTATCAAATCCAAAAGGATCATAAGATATTTTATTTGAAAACATTTATAGACATTTTGTTCTCTCTCAGACAAAGTAGTCTTATGGGAAATTGCATTATGAAAAGAATAGATGTTTTTTTTTTCTCCCTATTCATATAAAATAGAGAGAATTTTAAATAATATGTTAAGAGGCACAATTATTTAATAGATGTTTCGCTTGATATGTTATTTTATGTCTATCTCATATTCACAAAATAAATATTTTAATATCTAAATTAGAAATGAAAAAGTATTTTGAATATTTTCAGTGATGGAACAGTGTACCAGCAGAGAATCAATTGACACCGCAAAATTTTATTAGTATTCTTCAACTGACTTCAGGACAGAATTTCTGAGATTTTTGAAGGCGAAGAATATTAGTGGTGACAATCGCTCAACTGCTGCGCCAATGTTCCATTACTGTATTTTATATTACGAAATAAAATATTACATTACGTATTAAATTCATACTCGCTATTGTTCCTGAAAACCAGTATCAAATCCAAACGGATCAAGATGTTTTATTTCAAAAAATTTACAGATTTTTTTTTCCTCGCAAGACAAAGTAGCATTATGGGAAATTGCATTACGAAAAGAATAAATGTTTATATATATATATATATATATATATCCTTCTTCATATAAAATAGACAGCATATTAAATAAGATATTTTAACCTCTTGCGGGGCAAGCAAAAATGTCTCTAAATATTGAACTCTCACCGGAATAATCGAAAATTTTTATTTTTAAGTATGGAAAAGCAATTTTTAAACGATTTTCCCTCCAAAATTGAAAATATAAAATTTAGTTAAAATTTTCTGGCGAGAATCTTATTTAAATTAGGTGGGATATATTTTATCTCACCGCCCCCTCAAGGGGTTAACCGGGACATTTATTTAAAAAATGGTGGCTTGATATGTTATTTTATGCCTATCTTATATTCAGAGAATAAATGTTTTAATATATAAATTAGAAATAAAAAGGTATTTTAAATATTTTTTTCCTTATATAATAAAATATTACATTATGTATAAAGTTCATAGTCGCAATTGTGCCTGAAAACCTGTATCAAATCCTAAAGGATCACGATGTTATTTTACTTGACAACATTTATGGACTTTTTTTTGTGTCTCATACAAAATAGTCTTATGGGAAATTGAATTACGAAAAGAATAAATGTTTTTTCTGTCTCCTCTTCATATAAAATAAAGAGAATATTAAATATTATATTTTAACAGGGACACTTGTTTAAAAAAATGCTCGCTTTATATGTTATTTTATGCCTATCTTATATTCACAGAAAAATGTTTTAATATCTAAATTAAAAATAAAAAGGTATTTTAATTTTTTTTCTGTTACGTAATAAAATATTACATTATGTATTAAATTCTCAGTCGCAATTTTTCCTGAAAACTTGTATAAATTTCAAACGGATCAGATGTATTATTTCAAAACATTTATAGATTTTTTTTTTTAGAAATAAAAAGGTATTTTTCTATTATGTAGCAAAATAATATTATGTATTGATAGTCACAATTGTTCTTAAAGCAATAAAGCATTAAAGCATTAAATTCAAAATATCAGTATTATTAAAGATAAATATTATAGATCCATTTTATTTTCCAAAGGGCGACAGACAATTTTTTAGGTAAAAAAGCCTTATAGAAAGTTGAATTATGAGAAGAATAAAATTTTTCTCTGTGACTCCCCCCCCCCAAAAAAAAAAAAAGAGTATAATAAATAATAAATATACATAATTAGATGATAAATGCGTCGCTTAGTGCATTATTCTACACATATAATAAATTCCTGTAAAAAACATTTGGTCTGTATAGAAAAAAATATATTTTTTTGCGAATATTATGCAATTAAAAGTTAAAAAAAGACAAACAAGACGGATATTTCTGTAAAAATAGACAGATATTTCTTAATCTACAAAAATGTAATATAATCAAGAACGAAAATATACATTAAACTCTTCCAAGTCACCGAATATTCCAAAAAGTGTTCCTTTACCTTTAAAAACCTCCAAAAACTATTTATTTTCGAAATTTAAAGGATAATTTATAAAAATAAATTTTTATTGGCTGCCCGTCATCTTCGGAAATGTTTTCTGAATACCTTTAACAGTGCTATAATCAGTTGTCTCAAAGCGGAATATCACTTTTTCGGATGCTATCAAATCTCAGGTAAATATTTTGATACCAGAAAGAATGTTTAACCGACAAACATACAATATTAACATTAATATGAAAATTAACATTATTTTGTTTCAATTGCATGCACAAATTCAGTTATGCAGCTGAAAATGTTTACTTGAGAATTAATAGAATCGGAAAAACCGATTTTCCGGGTACAGAGAATTGATTAATACATTGTTAAAGCTACTAGGAAACTTTTCCGAAAATTACATGCAGCGAATAAAAATTTATTTTTGTAAACTCTTGTTTAAATTTCGAAAATAAATTGTTTTCTAAGGTGTCTAAAGATAAAGGAAAACTTTTCGGAATCTTGGGTGACTTGGAGCAGGCTATTATATAGTTGTGTTCGTGATTATTGTACAATTTTCGTAGATTAAGAAACATCTGTCATTTTTTACACTGTGGAGAGAGTTGAAAAAAAAAGAAGCAATAGCCAGATTTAATACGGCGTAAAATAAACAAATAAATAAATAAATAAATAAAAATGTGGAAGATTGTACGCTAGCGGGTTTTTTTCTGAAAATTAAGATGAAAATGTACTTTAAAATACTTATTTAATTATAGACCAGGAGCCAGCAGCACAGACAATCACCTCATCGAGTTCACGGATGAAAATCTAGGATTACTTAAATCTTGATTCGCATATTAAAACGCAATCGGTCTGTCAAGTCCTATCTTGGTGGAAAACACCTGAAAACCCGATTTTAGCGGCTGACTCATAGATTTACCTTTGTGTTTTCCTGCTCCCAGTCCTCCGTGTTTTCATACCTTTTGATGCAGGAAAACACAATGGTTAACCTATGAGTCCGGTTATTCGGTGTTTTCCACCAAGATATGACTTGGTAGACCGATTGCGTTTAAATTTGCGAATCAAGATTTAAGTAATCCTAGAATTTCGTCCGTGAACTCGATGAAGTGATTGTCTGTGCTGCCGGCTCACTGTCTATTACATATTTACATCAAGCATGGCTATAATTACGCGTATTTTTCTAGCAAAGAATGCTTCTATTTAAATTGTCAACAGATTTTTGTCTTTGAAACGTTTCGTACTTTTTAAAGCCTATGACAACATTTTTAAGATTACAATCAAATACAAAAATACAGACAATTTATCTAAACAGTTAAAAACATAAAAATCTTTAAAAAATAACATTGATCGTTTCGAACTTGTTTAAAGTTCCTCATCAGTAATGCATATAAGCGCAAATTCACGAGAGGTGATATAAATCCAACTTTCAGTTGCGAGCATGTGTCACAAACAAGTAAACACGGAGGTGGGTGTTTGAGACAGATTAAAATGGCATATTCAGCTGGAACTGAACTAGCCTCAATGAGTGGAAATTTCGCTGATGTAGTAAACTATGCCTATAGGAAAATACCGCTGTTGTATATTTTGCAATTTGATTTAATGACATTGGTCATCGCAAAATCTGGAAAATGATCGGTTTGTATGGCGTTGACTACAATTTTAGAACTTACGTTGCTTATTGCATTATGGTGTTCTTTTAACTAAGGTATATCTAGTCTCTCCGATATGTATTGCGTCACACTGTTTACATGGGATACAATAGATTATTCTTTTTTGCTGAGAGCTGGTGTATTTGTCTTAAAAATTATAGAGGGAGTCTTGAAAAGATTTTTGTGGGAGAAAAGATGTAAATGTACCGAATGGTTTAAAAAGATGCGAGATATTTTTCTATTATATGGTATGGACTTGAATTGGTTGATAGTATTCCTCTGAAAATGTGAAGGAGTTACTGTACAGGCATGTATAATTTCAGAACAAATTCTGTTATACCCCCTTGAAGGATATCCATTATTCTTCAAATCAGTAAAAATCTTTTACTTTTCGATCTCGAAGATGCATTATACCATACTGTAACTTTATACATTTTAAAGTTTATTATTTATCAGTTTATTTTTTCGCTATTTACCAAAAAAATGTCTTTTTGTACTACCGAGTTTAAACATAGTAATAAATTATAGTAAATCTGAAATTTAATTAGTGAATTTTAATTCACAATGTTAACCAGAACCAACAGAGTGAAAAATTATCCAGGCCAGGGTTTTTTGCTCTATGCTTTGTTAGCATTGTGAATTAAAATTCACGATAAAGCACACACACTACAATATATAATAAAACACACATAAATAACGCCTGCATTCAATTGTTAACGGTATATAGAAATATTAAACAGACATACAACAATAAATACAATAAACCCAACCAGAGTGAAAAATTAGCCAAAGCCAGGAATCGAACCGTAGACCGCAGCATTCTAGGCTGTCGTTCTAATTTTTCACTCCAGTTGGATTTATTGTATTTATCTGTTTTATGTCTGTTTAATATTTATACCGTTATTGTGTCTGTTTAATATTTATACCGTTAACAGTTGAATACAGGCGTTATTTATGTGTGCTTAGTTATATATTGTAGTGTGTGTGTGTTTTATTATATATGGTAGATCGATGAAATAATAAAATCTATCCATCGTTTTCCGGTCATCCAAAGCTGTCGCATAGATGACTAGTGACTTCCCCAACATGGTTTATTAGTGGGAAATTGCAGACCCAGGTATCGGCTGAAGTTACTCAGTGGTTAGAGCGACAACCTGGATTGTTGTGGTCCCGTGTTCGATTCCTGGCTCCGACTAATTTTTGGTTCGAGTTGGGTTCATTGTATTTATTTTTGTATGTCTGTTTAATATTTATATATACCGTTGAAATTCACGATTTGAATTTCAGATTTACTATTTCTCGGACCTAATTGATCGTTTAAAAATTTTAATATATGAATAATAAATTATTTTATTGCTATCAGCAAAGTTGCTTTTAAGGAGTGAGAGTATAAAAGTGTCCAGTTTATGGGGTAAAATCTTGGATCTCTTGCGATTTGCCAACGCTCAACATAATGAGATATATTGGGCGACACTATGGTCTACACAATTCACAAAGAGAACATTTTTCACAACTTTCTGGATAAAGTTTCACCTAGTTGAAAAATTTCAACTGATTAACAATCAATGTGATTGAGATTAAATAACATATATGATTAATTCATTAATTACTAAATGGTGTTAAAAAAAACAAAAAACAAACGACAAGAAAACAGCTTTACTAATATACTGTTTTACTTAACACCTTTTAAAAATAAATGAAGAATATTATCTCTGTGTGTCTGGACTTGTTCTATATAATAAAGATTATTCTAATAATTTAACTTAAAAAAAATACACGAAAATCATGTAAGATATTTAGACAATTTATTACTTTCCTTTATATATTTTCATTAATTGTTGTCTAACATTAAAAAAATCCAATTTAAAAATTGAATGTCGGAGTTTTAATTTATACAAGGAGATAAATTGTAATTAGTATATTTTTAAGCAATTTCACGAAATGTAATTTCAAAATTCGAATTATCATGCGCAAGTTAAAGCAGTGACATCATATCATTAACGAGATATTTTTCTACTAGTTCCAGAAAAATTTAAAATTATTTCGGCTTCTTTCCAGCGAGTAAATAATTTTATTCAAGAGCGCTGTAAAATTTTTAACATGGTTATTTCTATTTTGATATCGTTTTGTTCATTATAACTATCTAAAACCGACATTAAAATATTTTGGGTCTTCGAATTAATTATTTTTTAGATGAAAGAGAACACGGATGTAGTGTGTAATTTTTCTAATTTTTTTCTAGTCTATGGTTGCATTTTATGGACATTTTTGAAGATGCAAATATTAATCAGTGGATGATTCTGGTTCAGTTTTAATAATGCTCCATTTTATAAATGCATTTTAATACATTTAAAAGAGTGGATTTAAGAAAGTGGTTCCCAACATTTTTTCTAACGCCGCCCCACCGTATATCTGAAATCATGATGCTCCGCTCCTCACTCCGTCTGTAACAGATAGTTCACAGTATTTAAAATGCAAATTCTTATTCATATAGAGGATGTCTTGAAAAAAAAATTAACAATGCAAGTCATTTCACAATTTGCAAACTTACCAAACACGTAAATTTTGTGTCTTATCCCTTTAAGACCGGAAGATTTTTGGAAGAAATAGAAAGTTTTGATGTTCCCCCAATAAAAAGTTTTGGTGTTCCCCTAATAAAAAGTTTTCCCCCTAATTGATAGAATCATATTTGATTGAAAAAAAAAATACTTTAAAAAACGCTCGATGTCAGGTTATGCAAAGGAAGGATCCACATATTTCTGTGGGGGAGAGGCTCGACTCTAGTTCGCACGAAAAAAGGAAAATGTTTTTACTTTTCCTTTAGAATCACCTGCACAGTTGTGTATATCAGGTATTAAAAGGATATATATATGTACACTGGATTTCTAAATGATATGAACATCCAGTTTTTCAAGCATGAAAAACAAGAAAATGTTACAAATCAAACTGAAGCCTAATCAACGTTAGAAATAGAACAAATCGTTTTATTTTATAACAAAATATAATTGAAAAAGCGATTTATACATAAAGTAAACTGCATTTTTCTATTATGAGGTGCTTCATAATGATATGAAAATTGGCCAAAAACATAGATTAATATCCAGTGTATGCACCAGATCTTTTAATTAATGTAAAATCGCGATAAGGCATGGAGTGGACCAAACGTTTTAATATATTTTGATCTATTTGATTCCAGTGGATGAAGATAGCAGCTTTTAATTCTGAGATTGTGGCATATTGTTTTCCATTTGCGTAAACAACTCTAACCAGTGGACTTTAAACATTTTCCATTGGATTAAAATCAGGAGAAACCGATGGCCATGGAATTACATGCACACCATTATTAAGAAACCATTCCCAAGTGCTGTTTGCCGTGTGGATGGATGCATTGTCTTGTTGGAACATTCAGAAAGGTCCGCCAGTTTCCTCAGCAAATGGCAGCAAGTTTTCTTCAAGTAGATGTTGGTAGGTTAATGCACACATTCTGCCAGAGTGAAACGCAAAGTTGATCTTACCATGAAATTCAAACGCAACCTAAACCATAAATAAACCTCCAGCTCTACTACCATTTTGAAGACGTTTCTGGTTTCTTGCACAGGCCGTGCCAATAATAAGAACAACCGTCCGGACCAGCCAAATTGATATTTTTTTCATCGGAAAATATTTCTTTCATATTCTAACTTCCAGGATATGTGATCTTTTGCCCAATCCAGGTGATTTTGCTGATGCATTTTAGTCATACGTGGTTAGGGCTTTCTTTTCTTGTACCTCATCATCTTAGAGCTCTTGACTACTCTGGATAAGGTACTTTTTGATACTACTATCAGTGGATATCTTAAAAGTTCACCTAAAGCTGTTTTCCCATTGCTCATTCTTTTTATAATGGCTCTTTTTTCACTTTTGGACAGCTTTGACGAACGTCCCGGAGACTTCTTTGCTCCATAATCCTCTTTTAATCAAAGAAAATTTACTATTACACCTGAAGATTTTTCATTTTTTTTTTTTTTTTTTTTTTTTTTTTTTTTTTTTTTTGCGATAGATCTGGCCGAAAGTCCTTGATCCTTAAAACCACAATTCTCCCTTTCTCAAAACTACTTAAAGCGCTTTTACGAGCCATACTTGTAGAACTCACTTTGCGATCAGGTTCGAAAATTTCCTAGTCTGCGAAGTACCTTTGTATGCTAAACTGATTTGCATACGTGTTTCGGTTTCTTCTTCTCGGAATGGCATTCAGTATTCCCGTAGAGTTTCCATGCTCCTTTAGTGATAATTTCGATCAATGTTCATATCACTTTGCAACACCATTTTTCTTTAGATAATTCAAATTTTCAATGTATTTAAAGTTTTTAATTTCTTTTACAACTATGTATTATGTAAAATTACTGTATTTGTCTTGAGAATGGAATTTTCTGCCACTTACTTATGAAATTTTGCCAGGATATCACAAAATTACTAGGTGTTCATATTACAATGAAATCCAGTGTATATATCTATTCTTAACATAGTATTATAAATGCAAAAAAGCCATAGATATTTGCCTTTAAAATATCAAGTTCTCCTTTATTCTTTGTAAATTTACTTAAATGTGAAGGAAAATTGTTATATGATCTTAATTTTATTTCTAATTTGTTGAAGACACTCTCACATTTGACAGTCAGTGTTAAAACACTACTACATTTTTCAATTTAAAACTATTCAATTATAATGTTTAAAACACATGTAAAAAGGTGTTACATACACCTTCCAACATTAACCCCGAGATCTTTCAATCACGAACGTGATCGTTTTTGAGGGGATAACTTAACTAGAATCTTTTACTGTTCTGTTTTGCATCAACTTGAATCAAGGGTCAGCCTATTTATCGTTGGGGCGTACATTGAGTTTTTAGGTTCAGATGTTGAAGCCTTTGATATTTTCAAAATATTGAAGCATATCTAATGTTATAAGATAAAACATCATTACATGCGAATTTTCAAAGTTTAGTATATACTCCCAACGATTAATAAACTGCCCCTTGCTCCAAACTGATGTAAATCAGCATAGTAAAAGCAACATTCTCATTAAGGCGTTTGCGTGAAAATGATCACGTTCGTGATTGAAAGATCTCGCGTTTAATATTGGAAGGTGTATGTACCATCTTTTTATTTATGTTTTAACATCATAATTGAATAATTTTAAGTTTATAAAACCTATGTGCAATGGAATGGTTTTAAATAAATTTTATGCGCCATTTTAGTAAATTAACGATTATTTTATTTCTATTAACTCAAGGTGAATGTGATATTCCGCTTTAAACACTACTTGAGTTTTTTCTTTCTTAGAAGCATTTCTGGATTTTCATCTTTATCTCTATTAAGTAGCCATTTTTTCACTCATTATAACACACTTCTCTGCTAGCGTCGTTTCCTTTTCCCTTTACTGTTATTTCATCATTATGTAAAATCCAATTTTATTTTACTTTTATTCATATAAACTGATTTTGAATTTTAAAATGCATATGCAATAATGTATCTAATGTCATATTTACATCTACACTGCTCAAAAAAGTTAGGGGAGCGAGCAAAAAAAAAGCAGAGAACAGTGCGAAGCAGCCATGCATGGGCATAAAATTGAGAGTAACATGTGTATCAGCGCGCAATACAGAAAAGGAGATTCAAAAAATTTTTCAAGAGAGCTTTAATTCTTTGAAACGATGGGTAGAACTTGAAAAGATGGTTTAGGGCAATAATTAATTCACACGTAAATGACGAAAATCAGTACTGTTTAGGAATGATGCAAGATATTTAATATGGCATGTGGTCCCTTCGAATAGATAAAACTGTCCCATATCTGTTTTCCATGGATTCGATGTGATTATCGATAAGTTTTCGGACAGTACTGTTCCACTTCTCAAGAATTGCAATCTCCATCTCCCAGACACTAAAGGTAGGCCTCAGACTCGCTACAATGGGTCGTCCAAGTGTGTCCCACACACACTCGATCGGATTCAGGCCAGGAGAGCACGTTTTCTATTCCACATGCTGTATTATTACAACTTTAAGAATGTTCTCCACAAGACGAGTTGTATGCGGTCTGGCATTATCATGCATCGAAAAAAAAAGAAATCACAAATTGCTGCGACATAAAATACGACATGAGGTCTCAGTATCTCGACTGTATAACGTCAGACCATCAAAGTGCCATTCCGAATGATTTGCAGGCCCGTACGTACACCTATGCTGATTCCAGCCCATAGCATCAAACCACCTCGTTTGTGATGTGATCTTTCACGAACGAATGTGGGATTATTTTGAATGCCCCTTTCTCTCCATGCCAAAACACATCACACGTCACATCCAAACTGAATCGGGACTCGTCAGTAAACAAATTTTGACTCCAACAGCATTGCCTCCAAACTCGATGTTCAGTTACCGACCTTCCTTCGGCCGCACAGTTACTTGAATTCAACGGAATACAGATCATTGGCTTATGTGCTTACAGTCTACCCTGATGAAGCCTATTTCGGACTTTTAGGCAGGACACCATTCGTCCTGAAGCCAAGAACAACTGTGTTTGCAGCTGAGTAGCCTTGCTCGTTCCGTCTCGACGAGCTGTTAACAGGATATATTGGTCATCCGATTCTGTGGTAGCACATGGTCAACCTTGCCCTTGTCGATGTCTAACATTCCATGTGTTTAGGAATCGATTCCACAGCCTTGCATTGACACTTCTTGCCACTCCAACAGCGTCCGCTACACTTCGTTGTGTTTCCCCAGATTCAACTGTCCGTATAACACGCAAAGTCATGAATTCTGGTAAAGGACATAGTTGTGGCTTTTTCAAGTCACCATTTCTGAAAACACGAGCTGAGCAGTTGAATTTTACATCTGAGACAATGAAACATACGTTTCTGCAAAATTCTGATTTCTGCACTTATCTTCTTTTCTAGTATTTGACGTCATAAACTTTAATTTGCATGTGACACTTTCTTTATACGTTTTTTACTACGCTTTAAATTATGGTTTTATTTTACGTTAATTATCGGTGTAAATATTTGCGTAATTTTGTTAAAACTATGTGCTCCCCTAATTATTTTGAGCAGTGTACAACAGAGTAATAATGAATTTGTTATTTATTCTCCTTCAGAATTGCTTTTTCACTTTTACAAATTTATTAACTATTTACTAATCAGATGATTGGGTTTAAATAATTAAAAAGGGATAAATATTTTCAATACAGTGAGTTTTTCGGTATGTGTTTATGTGTGATAGTTTTTTCATAAGCTATATTGTAGGGTAAATAGAAAATGTAGGCTTCATTTAATAAATATTACATAAAAAATTTGCACAAAAATTCTAAAATATAACTACAACCAGGAAAAATGTGAAAGATATTAAGTATAAATTTTAAAAATGTCAAAATAACATTAGTTAAAAAAAAAAAACTTATTGTAAACATGTTGTTGTTGCCGTGTAGATATTGTGTAGATACATTTAGATGCCGATAAAATAATTCGTGAACCAGGTTCTTAAAGAAATCAGAAATATTTATTCGTGGTGAGGAAACGAAGATGCATGTTACAGAGGCGGTAGCAAGGGAGCGAATGTGAGATACATTGCATGTTTCTCCTTAATTACATTCTCGCCAAATAATTCGCCAAAAGGTTACAAATTCTCGATATCATTTTTCTGATAGGGAGATCTTCATATAAAAATTGGCAGGTTATCGCCTTTATCCTTGAATTCATTTCAAAATCCCATAAGAATTTTATAATGCTGTTCACAGACAATACAATGGTGCTCATGACGATAAATCTGGAATTTCGATCACAGACCTGTGAACCAAATAGGGATATGATTATACTTCTTTTCTTAGCTTGAAAAAGGCCCGGAGAAAGGTCCAATTATTGATAACCATATATAGTCATGAAAAAGTTCAGATAAAATTAATCGAAATCAAAACTTGGCATTATGGTTCTATAGCGGCTAACTTTGGAGGGGTTTTATGACTATTGCGAATTTTAAAGATAGGGACTGTATTTAAATAAAAGCGGTTATGCTAAAGGTTTATTAAGATATTCTTTAATGATTTGAATGGAGTTGGAAGTTAAAAATAAAATTAAAAATGGAAAATTTTGTGATTTAATAAAGGGAAGGGGAGATTATATTAATATATGATTTTGATATCATACTTATTTTTTCATTCTACTTTTAAAATCTGCACGTGTTACTTTTATTTTCAGCCTAGAAAAGAAAGGACAAAAATAAACTGAAAAGGAAGGAGTTAATTACTAATCTGAAACAGCTCCCTTTAAAAGTCAAATTGTCCTCCTGTGGGACGTACGCCTACGTTGGGAACGACAGTTTAAAACACTTTTCATCGAATTTAAAAAAGAGCAAAGTAGTGCCTTTCTTAAATTTCATGCATTTTTTGTAAGTGGTTTTTAAATTACATTCTTCATTCTTAGTTATACTTACTTAAAATAAAACTATTTTAAGTTTTTACAAGAGAATGTCACCTGAACGTATTTTAAAGTGTTTATTGTTTAGTGGTTTATGTTTAGTTGTAAAGTGTTTTTTTAAATAATTTTTGATAAGGCAAATAAAATGCGAAAACCAATGAGCAACAAAAAATAAAATTTCATAGATATAAATTTTCTATTTAAATTTCTAAATCGAATAATTCTAACAAAACGTTTCTTTACCATATAAAAATTTATTTTTAAAACTCTGATATAAACATTATCTTTTACATATATTTAGAAAACTTTTTTATAGTTTTACTTCATATAACCAGAAAATGTAGTCTGATATTATAAAAAAATTAATTGAAAAACTGAGCATTTTACTTCACTCAAATAAGGAAATAAACTATGATCGGTATATTTTTTTAACCGTTTCACGAAATGAAATTTTATTAATATCTGAACAATCAGATTAGAGATTAATGTGATTATCATTAATGAGAAATTTTGCTAGTAGATTCAAGCAATTCGATAATTATTTCGGTTTCTTTCTAAGGAATTAGATAATTTAAAATGAAGGCTGCTGTAAGATATTTAGCCTGTGGATTTTTAATTTAATTGCGTTTTAGTCATTATCTCTCCCTGAATGTGCTTCTAAAACATTTGTGGTAATCTAATTAATTATTTTTTAAGGAAAAAATATATGACGGTTTTCCTTTCATTGTTTCCCTTTGAATGTTTTCTGTTTTCTATTCTTGCATTTTAAGGACAATAAATTTTAATCCTTATTTTTCGTCAATACAAATATTAATAGGTGGAGGATTTTGATTCAGTTTTAATTATGCCGGTTAAACATTAATTGGTGAATGATTTTGGTTAGGTTTTAATAATTCTACAATTTTTCATTAGTACATAAAATTAAAATATTTGAATTATATAAACCTTACAGTAGCAAAGGATGCCAGGGTCAGTGACACATCGCGCGGTACCCTGGCAAAGCAGTTAATGGGGCTCAACGTGTACTGTAATATTGGATTTATAAAAAATATTTTTTAATTATATATGAGGACATCAGAAGCCAAGGGGTACAAGTGACAAAATTTCGATTTAGAATAAATTGAGTTCAAAGATAATTGACGTTAAAGTTGAACATCAATAATAATTGACTGACTTGAAATAGGAAACTGCTGCTTGGTTCACAGTGGTCTTTGAACTCTTATTTCAATAAATATGAAAAAAGTAGAGTGCAATTTTCATTAAATTTATATTTAATCAATATTGATCATTATTCAGCAAAAGTTGTTGATCTCTAAAACACAACACATAATTAGAAAATCACTTATATTTCTTTACCTGAAAAGAAAAAAGCATATTTCCATACCATCTGTGCACTTAGTTCATTTTTTAAAATTTTGTCACTTATACCCCTTGGCTTCTGTGGTCCTCATATATCATAGAATAATACATACACGGAAAAAACTGTTTTGTTGAAATTACCAAATTTTGGTTCATATAGCTCCATCGAAATATTTTGGTTGGAATGTCCAAATTTTGGGTGGATTAACCAAACGATTTGTTGAATTAACAAAATAATTTCGTTAATCTAACCAAAATTTAATCATTCCAACCAAAATATTTGGATGAAGCTATATGAACCAAAATTTAGTAATTTCAACTAAACAGTTTTTTCCGTGTAATATAGATAATAAAACGTATTAAAAAGACCACTACTTTTACATTTAATGTGCATGATTATTTTCTATTTCGCAAAATCTTCTGTCCTGTACAATATTTTAAATATTTATTTTTTGCGTTCACGGTTACTTTCGGGATCCTCGAATCTAAGCAGCCTATGGCAATTACATCAACTTCGCCTGTGAAACTGTCACAATGAGACATAAATCTAGACAAAAATATCGTTATTTTATGCAGAGTAAGCGTTATTTAGGATTGTATAGAGAGACTTGTAGGTCCTAAGAGGACTTGCCCGATGGTTGCGCCGGCCCTGAAGGGTGGAACCTGGTGACAAATATTGAAGGGGGCCATTATTTACATGTTTTTGCGCATACAATAATATTAATTAAATACTTATATTTTTTTACTGTCGTCTATTTTTACAAGAAGAAAGTATTGGATTTGTTAAAATTTTCGAATTCCGGTTTTCGACGGATTTATACGTGTTAGGTGTCAGGGATAACGAAAAACATGTTTTTACAAAATGTCTGTCTGTGAGTCTGTGAGTCTGTCTGTCTGTGTGTGACACAAATTTTGTGGGCACTCTATCTCAAGTGCTAATGAACGGAATTTAATAAAACTTTAGATTCAGTTAGTCCCTGATATAAATTGGTGCTGATTATATTTTAGTGTAAATCGTTCAGCAGGTGGCGCTGCTATACTGCATTATTCATGATTTCCAAAATAGCTATATCTCAATAACTAAAGCACGGATTTTCGGAAAACTTCAGATTCAGTTTTTTCCTTGACATAGTTTGTGCTTCAAAAATATATATTCTAAAAACACACTCAAAATATATATTAAACATTTAATTGCTAAAAAGGACGTCAAATGTTAATAAAATACATTAAAAGATCTTAATTTCTTATTTTATTAACATTTGACGTCCTTTTTAGCAATTAAATGTTTAATATGTATTTTGAGTGTGTTTTTAGAATATATATTTTTGAAATATTTTTAATGGACGTATAAGAGAACTTCTGTTTATAATTTAATATAGTTTGTGCTGCTAATTTTTTGGTGTAAATCGTCCAATAAGTAGCGCTGTTATGCTGCATTATTCATGATTATTGCAGTAGTCCCGAATATAAATTAGCGCCGTTTAGATTTTGGTGCAAATCGCCCTACAGGTGGCGCTGCTATGCTGCATTTTTCACGATTTTCCGCAATAGCTGTATCTCAAGAACTAATGCATGAATATTCATCAAACTTTAGATTCAGTTAGTCCCTGATATAAATTAATCGTGATAGGTGTTTTGTGTAAATTGCTCAACAGGTGCCACTGCTATGCAGATTGATTTCCGCAATAGCTCTGTCTCAAAAACTAATGCACGGATTTTCATCAAACTTCAAATTCAATTAGAATCTCCACGTAAGGGGTTGCTGATTGGATTTTGGTGTAAATCACCTAACCGGTGGCGTTGCTGTGCTGCATTTATCAGGAAGTATTAACATGTATGAGATAAAAGAAAGTTTTGGGATTGCCACATCCGACTAGTGTATTGTGGAGATTGCAAGGATACACGCATGCCTACACGATACACATACGTCTTACACTGGTAGAAATAAGGCCACTACAGTGCAGGGATCTCCTGTAAAAATAAATTGCAGAAAACATTGACATCATGATTACGTATAATATTACATTTTACATACGTATAATATTATGTTTTATAAAGCATATTTAAAAAAACTAAGAAGGTGATGGAACCAAATGTCTTGTTACAACTTTTAATAAAATCAAGAAAAAATATAATTTGTCAAGCATAGATTATGAAACACTTTTCAGAACTTCCAGAATACTGCAACAGAAAAAATATTTCAGTAATTATAATTTATAGCCTGAAACGTACTCGAATTCATTTGTGCAAAAAGTTTTTTCGGCCCACCCTACTGTATATGATCTATAAATCTGTATATACATATAAAATCGAAATTAAAAAATTCTAATTTAAAAAACTAAAAATCTGAGACTCTGGTAAATTTGGATTTGTCTTCGTCTATCCGGAAACAGATTTGAAGACCATAAGTTTGATAGATTTTCTTAGCCATCTCGCACACGAACACACACAGACAAACAACTTTTTTATTTATATAGTAGCTGACCCACCCGGCGTATGATTTGATACCTTTAACAAGATTTTGTATGACTTTATATTTTTAAACGATAATTCGGGGAAAAAGTATTCATATTTAGTGGTAAATGCATTCGTAAGAAGACATTTCCTTCTATAGTAGGTTCGTTTAATAGTTTAAATATAAATATTTCTTGTCCGAATTCTTTGAAATTTTTATCGGTTATAAATATAACGGTTTTGCAGGCCGTGTAAGTATAGCATGAAAAAATATTAATATCTAGTTGTAAAAGAAGTATGATTTCTTATCGCATTTTTTTTGTTGTTGTTGTTGTTTGTTTTTGCGTCGGGTGCATTAATATAACCCAAATAAAAAAAATAATTTTTTTTCGTCCAAAGTTTAAAATTTTAATTGGTTATAAATACAACTATATCTAATAACTTTTTTTAATTTCGTGAAAAAAATATGCATATTTAGTAAGGAAAACAGGAGCCCGAAGCCAAGTAAAACCGAGCTGGAATATCCCACGTTTTAGCGTTTTCATCGAAAATTTCAGTTTTTTTTAACACTGTTACTCGTCGGAACGTTTTGAAATTTTTGTAGGTGATGTAAATCCAGTCTGCCGAAACGATAATAAGTGTTATTACGAAATACTGACGTTTAGTTACTTAAAGCGTAGAAAAAAATCGTCATCAGAAGGCGTTAAGTGACCTGCAGTGGCGAATTATTTTGAAAGGGTTAAAATTCGTATTTTTCAAAACCGATTCCGCCACCATCTGAATAGTTCTCAATTTAAATAAGTATTTTTGTGAATTGGTACCTTTGAAATCGAACCCTAGGTGAGTGTCAACGAAAGGGACAAAAAGTCAATTGCCAAAACGATCCTTTCAAAAAAAATTTTCAAAGTGTTAACGACAATATTTTTTTGCAATGTTTTCCTCCGTTTAAGATGTAAAATTACAAAATTTACGGTCGATGGGCCTTAAAGTATTCGGCCATAAAAAGGCATTCTGCTCCTCCCTTTTACGTGCTTCAAAAAGCAGGGACTGAGTATTTTCTGAGCACTTGCTCAGACATTTCCAGAAAAAAAGAATGCTTTTTTGATGAGTTTTAAATTAACAACTCGTTTAATTATTTTAAAAAATAAAAATCAGTGCCTTAGGTGCATCAGACTATTCTCATGCAAATTTTCAGACCTTTACGCGCAATAGATTTTCCTAGCTATCGCAGGAACACACACATAACAACATAGCGTAATTTTCTTTTATTAGTATAGTTATTGTACATTAAATAGTTAAATTAATATTTTATTCGTAATAACTGGACATAAAAATATAATCTAAATCCAAATAATAATAATTTTTTTTAAACTAACATTTTTCTTAAAATTTTATCTAACGGGCTAAATTCTAATTGATACATTTTGATATATTTTACGCAATAAAATTACACTATAGCTGAAAAATCATATTCAGATAAAATAATTAGTGTCATAATTATTAATAAGGTATTTTGCTAATAGTTTGAAGAAGATTAATTCAACTTCCTGACGAAAAATGTATTCTCAAACAAGACCGTTCTAAGATATTTAGACGGGACATTTTTAATTTGGTTGCATTACATTCAATATAATTTTCTATATGGGCTTTTTTAACATTTGGGGTGACAGATTTAAGTGAGTTTTAATAAAAAAGGTTATTGTTATAGGCAGTTTTTCCTTTTATTATATTCTGTTTTTTATGTTAGCATTTTATAGGCAGACACTTTTATTGATTACTTTTTGTGGATATAATCGGTGGGTGATTCTGATTCATTTTATTTAATGCTATGTTTTCTTATGATAAATGAAGTTAATTTATTTTATTTATATGGGCTCTAAACTGTGTTATGAGCATTTTTTTCGGAATAAAAGAAATAATAAAAATGTTAATAATAAAAGTTTGATAACAGTTATATAACTGTTATTAATAACTTAGTATAAAACTGCTTTGAAAACATTTTTTTCGTATGCATTCTATAAATTTAACATTTTCTCTATATTAGTAACCATTTACAGTAACCAATTACTACAATAAATAAGAATGAAAAAATCATGTGCCAAGCATTTATCATTAAACACTTTTCAACACATTCATAATAATATAACAAAACTTTACTGTTTAATAGGTTAAAATAGGATGCCCAATTGAACTATTTGGAAATGCATAACGCATTTGAAAACCCAATTACAGTCGGATCTACAGTCGGAAAATCTGCCATCTACAGTCGGAAAATCTATATATATATATTACGTTATCGTACGTGGCACAGAAATCGCGATTATTTGTTAATTGTTTAATGGTAACGCCCGAATGAAACGCACCTCATTGGTTATTGAACAGCATTTAATGCATCGCTTTAGTTATAAGGGGGTTACCATAAGGGGAACTTGTTCTGTCGCCAAATGCCGCTAAGTCTGTCACCAACTTGGCGATACATTGCCAAATTTGGCGACTTAAGTTGGTCGTCACAAGTGACGCCAACTTGGCGATATCTCTAATATTTCGCCAAATTCCCATAGACTTCCATTGTAAACTAATAGGTTTTACTTACTTACAGATTTTCAACAAATTGAGATATTTTAATGCAACAAAAACTAATATTGGCTTAAGGGATTACATTAATTATATTTAAGGGAGCTCAAGTAAATTAAATGACGAATAAAAGTAACATGACCCAATGCTTAGCATGCTTTCCCAAACATACATTTTAAGGGAGACCAAACTGGTCGCCAAGGGCAGCTAGTTATTCAAATTCATTGAGCAGCTCTGTACGTGATATATAGATTTATTTCTATAAACTACATGTATGAAAAAATTAGGTTTAGTTAGGAAAGTACATATCACAATTGAAAATTCCCAGCCAGCAATTTCCGCTAATAATGAGAATGGTGCGCGAATTCTTTTGTGCAACCCTGTATCTAAATAGAATCGGTATAGAATTTATACACAACAAGTAACATGCAAAAATTAGTTACATTTAAAAGCGCATACCGATTTTGAAAACAACACTTCCAGCAATTTTTGCTCAAAGACAATACTGTAAGCGATTTCTTTTGTGTGCCCCTGTAAATGAACGATAAATGCTGTGAATTATCAATTCTACAGTAAAGATATTGTAGAGAAATTCAGTACTTTGTATCATTTCCGATACATTTGAAATAGCGTAATGTCATTAAAATACGTTGCATACGATCTTTCCTCATTGACCATAATGTAACGGAATTCTTTTGAGTACCCTGTAAATGAACTATTAATGCTACAGGCTTCATGACCAACACCGAACATTTCATGGTAAACATCATTAACATATATCAATTTCATGAAAATCCGAATATATTTATGCGAGTTAGAGCATGAACAGTCAGACGGAAAGTTAAACCGAATTCATCTCCAATTTCTAATTCTATAATAAATCACTTAATCTACTCTTTAAATATTTATGGTGACCGAATTAATTATTTTTCAACATAAAGGAATATGAATATTACTTATTTTCCCTTTTGATATTTTATGTTTTCTTTGTTCTGGTATTTTATTTACAACTACATAGTCATCTTTATGTAATTGCTTTGCATAAATACTTTGAAAACTTTTCTGATATGTAATTCTATTTGTCAAGGTACGTATGCACTTTTGATATTCATAGAAGTAATAGCACTATTTCCGAAAAGTAATATTTGCCTTATATAATTGGAGAAAATTATTTCAAATTCTGCGATTAAATACGGCGAAATTTACCTTTGCTTGGAATATTTTGAAATACATACTTTTGAAGCTATTTTTTTCTATAACAGTGTAATGGAATTTTAATAGAATTAAGAATTTCTCCATAAAATTTAAACAAGAATAATATAAAGATTCTCAGCTAGTCCCCCTTTTAAATTAAAATAGCTGCAATCCTTTAGTTATTTGTTTAAAAATTCAAATACACCCAGAAAATTTATTATATAAGAGAAATTAATTTATAATATTTTAGAAATAAAAGAACATTTCGTTTAATAGCTTTTCTGGTTCAAATTATTTTAGTTGAGTTGTAAAAAACGGAAGGTTTGCAGCTATGTATACTTATATTTTTTAATTAATATTTAAACTACATCCTTATGTTTTATAATAATTTATTTAAGAGAAAACCATATGTAATCAGTTTTGAAAAAATTATGTCAAATCTATATGTTTACAAAAATAGTTACAAATAAGTTCTTGTTATATTTGATGACGAAATGAAAGAAAACGTTCAACAGCGAAATATAATTTTTTGTATAAAAATTGGGTAAAAAATTCCTGATTCTTATAACAATAGCAAACGTATTTAAAAAGATTTACTTTAACAACCTCTTATAAACAAACGTTTCAGTTTTACTAATATGTGTCCTATCAATTTAATATTATTCTACATAATATTGTCAATCGTTGTAATCTAAAACAAAAAGAACTTCACGATATACAAAATTATGCGTTTTACTAAATACGCAGCAAAAATTTCTAATTAATATAATTTTAATAATTTTCACGAAATGTGATTTCATTAATTCAACAATGATATCAGCGTCATTATCAATAACGAAGTATTTTTTTTTCAGTTCTTAGAAAACAGAAAAATATATCTGCTTCTTCTTAAGAATAAAGTAATTTGAAATAAGACTGATGTAGAAAATTTAGCTTGCTGTTTTTTGTTTTCGATCGCGTTTTATTTAAACTCTGTGAATGTACTTTTTAAATATTTTTGGTAACTAAATTAGTTATTTTTTAATGAAACAAAATTATAGTTATCGTTTGTTTTCTTTCATTATTTTCGGTTTTATATAGTCTCGTTTTGGGAATAGTAAATTTTATTGGGTACATTTTATACTCATAGATATAAATATTAGTCATTCACTGATTCTGATTCATTATGTAAAAGGTAATATATTTTCACAATATATGAAATCACAAAATAGTTTATTGGTACTTCATTTTTAAAGTAGCTTTGACGCTTTTTAAAATGGTATGAGCGGAATTCGTGGGCCAATGCCATAAACAGGGAAGAAAAGGAACCGATAAACCATATTTATGTACAGGGATGTAGTGGAGGGCACACGGGGGTATACGCCGTATACCCTCTGGATTTTTTTTAGGGAACACCGTATACCCTCTGTTTCTCAAGAAAGCTATAGTATATATACACTAGGGTATACACTCTGCTTAGAATGTATACGCTCTGTTTTTTTTTTTTTTTTTTTTTTTTTTTTTTTTTTTTACGGCTACACCACTGTTTATGTATATATTTAAACTGTGCCCTTTCCGACATTTGACACCTTTTTTTTTTAAAGACTGACCAGTACACCAGAAACAGTTAAATTTGTAGAATTAAATGCTTCGTGCTTTGTGGTTTTAAATGAGTTGATTAAAGCAGGGCCGAAACTAGGGGGGGGGGGGGGGGCAGAGGGGGCATGTGCCCCGGGTGCCAAATGAAGAATTATACCTTTGGAATGGATAATTTTCTCTAATGGACTGATGTTTTCCATTATTATGAAACAGCTATTATAAATGAAGTGTTAGATAAAGATGAAAGAGCAGCCGTAAAAAGTTAAAACTCTGATTTTCTGGTCAGAATAAAGGGAAAAAATGGCCATGTTTTTTTTTTTTTTTTTTTTTTTTTTTTTCCTCCATTCTGACTAGAAAATCAGAGTTCTGACTTTTTACGGCTGTTTTTTCATCTTCACCTAACACTTCATTTATAATGGCTGTTTCATAATAATGGAAGCCATCAGTCCATCAGAAGAAAATAACTCGGTTAAAGCGGAAACTCGGATAATCGGGACTCTACTGTATATTTCATTTTTAAAATGATCTTTATAATCTTTTAGTAGGTTTTCAGAGGGCTGCCATGACCCCCGTGACCTCCCCCTTGGATCCGCCATTGTAGATTATGTAATTCAGTATTACATATTTTATTATTACATATTTTAAATTTTAAAATAAGTCGGCCATTAGAAAATTAGTAAAATTCTCTTTGTAAATATACTTTGCGGAAAAGAGGGGGGGGGGGGGGAGCGCCAAAATCCTTGTTTGCCACGGGTGCAAAAAAGGCTAATTTCGGCCCTGGATTAAAGCCAGGGTTTGAAAAAACGCAGCCCCACTGAGGTCACTAGTCAAAACTCCGATTTTTTTTCGGGTTTTATTGAGTTCTTTTAGAGAGCTCTAAACTTTAAACTTCTAATTTTCATATGCATAATACCTAAATTCTTCATTTATCTGGGTTTAATTTAGACTGGGCATAATTTCGCCACAAACCTGGGTATAATTTTCCATTAATTAAGTGAATTAAGAATAAATATATAAGAAGAAGAGAAAGATAGAGTTAATATAAAAGGTAAATTTGTACCTAATGGGACTAGTTTGCTGCATTAAGGATATATTTAAGCAACTACAACTGGATTTCTTTATATAATTCTTACCTTAAGTTAAACAGGCTAAATTTATACGGTTTCTTTCATTCATTTCGATCAGAAATCAGTTGAAAACAACAACATTTATATATATACTAGAAAGGTAGCCCGTCAAAAATGACGGAAATTTAGATAGATATATACAACTCGTGTGCAAGAATATGAGTTTTCTCGCTTGTTCCGCAGTGATTATTGAAAATAACACATTTTAAGAACGAAACACATTTATGAAAAACTGTGTACAGTAGAAGACCACTAATCAGCACAGTTTGGTTTCAAGTGTTATGCAGATTTGAGGCTTTTTGCGGTCATGTCTATTCAATCTTTGTTTACATTTTTTTAAATTCATATATTGGACAATTTAGATTGTTGAGCCTTAAAAATAAATAAATAACACACTTGGAGTAAGGTTAAAAACTATTAAATTATCGTATACGATTTTATGAAATGGTATTATATGTGTGTGCTTCACCATCTTGGTTACGACGTTGGCGAAATATGCTGCAACTTGTCATAATCCTAATAGTGTGGGCCGCTATAACAAAAAAGTAACCAGTTTTTAGTAAAATTTCTGATATAAAGTAGCTTTCAAAAACTTGTGCAAAATTGCAGGCCGTTCTCGTGTTATGTCAGTCCTAGGAATAATATTTCTAACACTGAAGATTTTCCATGTATATATGGAATTTAGAAAAGCTTCTCCAAAAGAACGGTCCTGAAATGACATTGTAATTCCTCTAACTTCAAAGTTTAATCGGGTCCTGATGTTGAGTACTGAAATCTAATAAATACAGTTATTTTGAATATTACAACAGAATTAAACAGTTAAACTTATTTAACTTAAACCTGCTGTTACTTCCCGATGTTATTTTTTAGTATTAAGAAAGAAAATTATTTAAAATTTTCAAATCATGCATTTATGGTTTTTTCCGTCTTTAATAACTAAATAATGAAAAAATAGGCTTTTGTTCTGAGCTCATAAATATTACAATAAAATAATGTAACTAAGAGACATTGCAAAATTAAATCTTTGTGATTACAAAACCATAAACAAACGATACCGCCACCATTTTACCTACTATGACGTCATTAGAATATTGCCCATTGATTGTTGGAGAACTTACTTTGTGAATGATTACCTCAATGATTTAATATTTTTGACGTTTCACGATGAATGAATCACTTGTGTTTGTTTAGGTTTATGGAATGAGATATAAAGCTGTGAACCTAATTTTAATTCAAGTTATCCAAGGATATATGCATTTTTAATCGAAATTAAAAACAATGCTTTGATCTCGATCACTTGTGTTTGTTTAGGTTTATGGAATGAGATATTAAGCTGTGAACGTAATTTCAATTGAAGTTATCCAAGGATATATGTATTTTTTATCGAAATTAAAAACAATGCTTTGATCTCGAAATAAAAAGTTTTAGTTTGTATAATTTGTTATTTCTGTTAATTATTTTTTTAAGTACTTCTCCATTATAGCGCATTTTTAAAAAAAGCTTGCCGCGATACGGGCATCAGAAAGTGAGATATGTTGCGAAAATATATAAACAGCTATGAAAACAAATATAATGAACTTTTATCTTTGTTTATATATGCACTTATATACATAAAAAAATCGTTTCTAAATATATGTAATTTTTTTTATATACAAATTACGGCACAGATTTCAGATATGAACCGGGATACCTAACTGGCGCCAAAATGGTGTTATTTTGCCTGCTATGATAACCCGGCTATCGTTTTTTATTAGGTGCGTTCGTAATTATATAAATACGTAGCACCTATAGTCGTCGTTCAGTCCGTCCGTCCGTCCGTCTGTCCGTCCGTCTGTCCGTCCGTCTGTCCGTCCGTCTGTCCGCATGTAACAGAGCAAAAACTACCCAACCGAATGGTCTGAAATTTCAAATATATGATTGTTGCAAAATTTTGTCGAGCCATTTCAAATTTTATGAAAATCGGATGTATAGTTTAATTACAGGGACAGTCAAAAGTTTTTCTTTACATTACGGCCAATGGGAAAAATTATTGAAAGTGCATTTTAATGATATTAGAGCCTTCCGAATGATCTGAAATTTTAAAGATATAACTGTTGCAAAATTTTGTCGAGCCATTTCAAATTTTAGGAAAATTGGATGTATAGTTTAATTACAGGGACAGTCAAAAGTTTTTCTTTACATTACGGCCAATGGGAAAAATTATTGCAAGTGCATTTTCATGATATTAGAGCCTTCCGAATGATCTGAAATTTTAAAGATATAACTGTTGCAAAATTTTGTCGAGCCATTTCAAATTTTAGGAAAACGGATGTATAGTTTAATTACAGGGACAGTCAAAAGTTTTTCTTTACATTACGGCCAATGGGAAAAATTATTGCAAGTGCATTTTAATGATATTAGAGCCTTCCGAATGATCTGAAATTTTAAAGATATAACTGTTGCAAAATTTTGTCGAGCCATTTCACATTTTAGGAAAATGGGATGCATAGTTTAATTACAGGGACAGTCAAAAGTTTTTCTTTACATTACGGCCAATAGGAAAAATTATTGCAAGTGCATTTTAATGATATTACAGCCTTCCGAATGGTCTGAAATTTTAAAGATATAATTGTTGCAAAGTTTTGTTGATCTATTTCAAATTTTAGGAAAATCGGATGTATAGTTTAATTACAGGGACAGTCGAAAGTGTTCCGTTACATTACGGGGAATGGGAAAAATTATTGCAAGTGCATTTTAATGATATTACAGCCTTCCGAATGGTCTGAAATTTTAAAGATATAATTGTTGCAAAGTTTTGTTGATCTATTTCAAATTTTAGGAAAATCGGATGTATAGTTTAATTACAGGGACAGTCAAAAGTGTTCCGTTACATTACGGGGAATGGGAAAAAATTATTGGAAGTGCATTTTAATGATGAATCAGACTATGCGCTTTATGAAGTGCAAAACAGTATACATTCAGTACAATATGGGGTGCAAAAAATAATTATAAAACTAGTTATAGTACGAACGCACCTCATTTGCCACGTTTGACGAGCAATTTCCAACTTGTTTATTAATAAATTGTTTATTTACTTTTATTTTCTGTTTTTTAATTATATAAACTGCTTTGTTCTATAGTTATTATTCAAACTTTTATTTATTTATAGTTATTTCCTTTTCAAAATGATAGCAAATAATTGAAAAATATATAAGTAACTGGTATTCGAAAGCGAGATTTCTGCCAAATTGGCGTCATAGAAAAATCACGCCAACCTCCATGCGTATATGACATCTGTGCAAAAATTACTTCTGTTTCTTTATTAAAATGGGTAAATAGCTTTTTTTTATATTAAATTGTCGGCACAGATGTCATATACGCCCATATTGGCGTATATGACATCTGTGCCGACTTTTTTTTTTGACGCCGATGTCATATACTTAACTGGCGGTACTTAACTGGCGTCAAAGTGTCCTTATTTTGCTTGTAATGGTAACCCGAATGTTGTTTATACTGTTGATGTTTTCGCCAAATTGGCGTCGGAAAAAAATCGCGCCAATATGACATCTGTGCCAAATTGTATACATATGGAAAAAATTGCTTGTGAGTATGAAGCCGAAAATAGGTTGCCAGAAAATACGTTGGCAAACTTCTTTCTCGCCAAGAAACTTTTCTCCGAAGTATTGTACATAAGCAATGATTGCTAGAAATGCATTTTTAGTTATGGTATGCGCTTTTATGTTTCACTACATTTATTTATACTATACTGTGTGTATAAATGCTACAGTTCATATGCAGGGCTACACAAAAGAATTCGTAAGGGTTACTGAGTATGAGAGTAAATTGCTTAAAGGTGGTTTTTAAAGGAGTTATGCATTTTCACGCTGAACTGCATTTAGTTTCCTAAGAAATGTTTGTAGAATATAGATAAAATGATATACATGGTCACGCAAAGAATTGGATACATAACCGTCTATGGATGATAATATCTGGAAATGTGATTTCAGTAGTTTTAAGAGTAGTTTAAATTAAATTTTAGCTAAATAGCGGCATGTAATAACGGTACTATTGGCTATGGACGGTAACTGCTGAAATCAATTTTTAAATTTTTTTATGCGTTTTTTAAAATGTTTACTTAGTTATCTTGGTACTTCTTAGTTATTCCGTCGACCAAATTACTGTCGCCAAATTGTAAGATTAATTGCCAATAATGGTTGCCATTAATTAATTAATTGTAAGATTAAATCCCAATAATGGCCAATAAAACCATTAATTCGACTTTTTATTTGTATTTTTGTTAATGTTTTACTATTGATTTGGCGATTTATATAATTTGGCGAAATTGGTCGACGGGATACCTAAGAAGTAACGTTATCTTATTTACCTTATTTCCCTAAATAACGAAGTTTTGTTAAAGCATTCAGGATGCGTTGGAAAGTGTTTCATATTCTATGCTTAACGCATGATTTTTCTTTCTTCTTTAGTCTTATTTGGCATTTATTTTATTCTTAATTTTGTAGTCTTATACTGTTTTATAGAAACTTTGGCACAGTTGTCATATACGTTATCATATATTGGCGCGATTTTTTTCCGACGCCAATTTGGCGAAAACATCAACAGCATAAACAACAACATCCGGATTACCATATCAAGCAAAATTACGACACTTTGGCGCCAGTTAAGTACCCGTTGTGTATACGACATTGGCGTCAGAAAAAAATCGCGCCAATATGGGGCGTATATGACATCTGTGCCGAAACTTTAATATTTAATGTTTAAAATCTTCGCTCCACTCCCCTTGCATATAGTACAAACTATAACATGGATAGCGCAAAATAATAGACAGATTGGTACTTTTCCACTGTAGAGGCTTTGGCATTTTTTAAAAAAAGCTTGGTGTAATTTGGGCATCAGAAAGTGAGATTTGGGTACTTTTCCGTTATGCGGACACCATTGTCGCCAAGCGTAATAGTTGGCGAAAAATCGTGAATTGAAGCATTTTAAAAATAAAAGAAAAACCATTGTCGATACTAAAGTGAGCATTTAAAAAATATAACATTTGAAAATTCCAGACTTTTACGAATTATTTCATCAAATCACAAATATATACTTAAAATAAGTGAACAAATAACTGCTATAAAATAAAGCAATAAAATAAAACTCATATTAAACTGCTGGCATAAAATTACAAATATCTTTTAGCATTTTGAAATAATTGGCGCATTAGCATGCATTTTGGCATGGTGTCCGTATAACGAAAAAATATCGAGATTTGTTGTCAAATCATATAAATAGCTATGAAAACAAATTTGATGAGCGTTTTTGTTTGTTTTATATGTATATTATTGATGTTTTTATGTACAAATTACATCTGTTTCTGTATAAAATTAGAGAAACGGCTTTTTAATGTTAAATAAATCGTATAAATATCGAAAAAAAATGCATGTGTATATAAAATGAAACAGTGAATAGGTTCCCGGAAAATATGTTAGCAAATTTCCTTTTTCGCCAAGGCACCTATACTGGAAAAGTACCTAAAGCACATTAAAATCGCGCAATTAGGAGCTCACACAGTACCGTTGTCTATTGGCGGTTATTTTATTAGTAGCATCGGGAGGAAGATGTAAAGATGTACTTTAAATTCTCACCCATAGATTTCGAAAAAATATCTTAAAAGAGTGGAGTTTAAATTAAATTTCGGTGACCTCCATTATGAAAGATTAATGGTTTTAAATGGGAATTTCGCCAAATTAGCCAGCTATCACCAAGTTGGCTAACATTTGGCGTACTGTGGTAACCCTGCATTAATATTTTTCAATAATTACTCATTTCAATGAGGCGGTCCTACCGGAATAGTGAGGGACACACAGAGACTTGGATTTTATATAAATATATATATATATTTATTTTTTTGTTACAGAAAATGGGATTCATAATAATATTCTTGAAACTTTTAGCAACATTTGCTACATATGTATTGCAATAATATTAAATGTTAAATCAGACTGCCATATAAGTCACTAGCGCTATCTTTAGACACGCATTTAAAGCATTTCGATGCATTTTAGATTACATGCAGAAAAATCGTCTTTCTTTTCAGCTAATTTTACTTTTTGGTCATTTAATCTCTGTCATCCCTTTAATCTCTGGTCATTTAATCTAACATTTAATCTATGTTAAGAAATTTTCTTAAATCTGTTTTTTTTTTAATATATTTAAATTGGCATTTTTTCATACTTTTTTTTTTTTTTTTTTTTAAATATAAAGCTTTTTTAAACATAAGCTTCAGACGAAAGTAATGGCTAAAATGTTTAATTTCTTATTTCCATTTTTTTTTTTATCTTTGCATTCTCACGTTTTAGATTAAATAATGTTACAGTTGAGAAAGCACGAAAAAATTTGAAAAAATCCACAATGGGTTTTTTCAAGTGGGGCCACCCGACAAATCCTGCCAAGTTTTTTCGGGCTGGGCCCACTGGAGTAAACACGGTTAAAACCACAGATGTTGGTTGCATTATAAATTTCAAAGAATACGGCTGTATATAATAATTTATGATATATTCTCATAACACGGTTTTGTTTAACTTCGTTTCTTGTCTACCTGAGTCGAATCTTGCAATCGACTTTTGATACACACCCACAATAGAATTTCAAATAATGCACTAAAGTTAAATGCCGGTGACAATGCATAGTTCAAGTATTTTAACAGACATTTTAAACATTATCAGAGGCAGGCTCCACAGCAGGATTGTAATTTTAACTGTCAAAAATCATTTTCATAAGGACCGTGATTAAACCAGTGGGAGTCCTTTCAAATAATAAAGGGCAAGGATACAACGGTAACAAAAACTTATTTTACAACTACTAATAGAATTTTATTTTATGTCTTATTATAACAAAATTTTGAAAACTTGCATATGCATTTTCCACTACTTAAAAATGCTCTTTATAATATTTCCAATGCCAGCAATCTAAAATAGAGAAAAGGAAAAAAAATGATTGCAAAACCAAGTTATGTAACATTTTATGTTATGTCACGAAATAAATTACAATAGGTACATTTTAGAACATTTTTAGAGAATGCAATTTCCTGAATTGCCGCCAGTCATATCAATTAAAAACATTTATGATATAATCATTTATTAAATATTATGAAAATAGTTCCTAAAAGATAGAAAATTAATTTAAGCTTATCTTTTATAAAAAGGTAATTTGAAATCAGATAGCTATATAATATTTAGCCTGGGGATTACCAGTTTAATTGCATTTTATTCATTATAACTTTCTAAAGGCATTATTTAATATTTTTGCATCTGAGGTATTTACTTATTTATTTTTAATGAAACAGATTTTATTATGGCTTGCTTTTTTGTGTAATATTTTTTTTTTCTGTCGCAGCATTTAATGTACGTCAAATTTTAATGGCTTATATTTTGTCATCTACTTGCTGGCCCTCCAGGCGTTGCCCGTGACCATGATTATAATCTTAAATGAAAGATAAAGTTGTACGATTTTATATCTTTAACTCTATTTTATATAAATTTATATTTTTAAATGAAAAATAAAATGCGTTTCTTCTCGTCCAAAGCCTATGAATAATTCTCATGCTAAGATATTGATGTTGAGTTGTAAAAAGCAGTGTTTTCTTCTGTTACTTTTCTTTTTCAGTTTTTTCTTCTGATGGGTGTAATATATGGCAAAACATTTGAAACTGGAACTCATTATTTACTCAGTATATGTTATATTTTCTGAACCAAACTTCTGAATTATAAATATGTTTCCAACGTCTGTGTGTATTTTTTTTTGCGCTAAAATATTGATATTTAGTTGCAAAAATTGTCTGTCTTACGCATCCAGGGGTGGGGAATTTTCAGAAGATATTACCCGCCAAGGATTTGTTTTACCAGCCAGCAATATGCAACACACAGTTTAAAATGGTACGTGATAGCAAAAACAATTAATTATGATTACTACAATGCATTTTCATAATTCTTTTTTCAACAAAATTACGAAATATATGTACAACAGAAGAAAACTTATTATAGGATAGAACTTAGATACCATGTTTACATTGCAATAATTTGGAAAGTTACAATATCTAGGTTTAAAAAAATGTTTTTGGTTGTATATCTGTATAGCCTACAGTTTTTCAAAAACTACCTAAAAATTCTCTCGGCTTGTCAGAAAATTTGTCGCACCGAAATCCTGCGCGATTTTTGTTTATTTTCAAACTAATTTCTTCACATATAACAATTTAACACCTTGTAATAATATATTATTGTAATTGCTTAAAAGATGTAATATTAAAACTTTAAAAACAGTAAAATAATTTTATTTGACTGTTTAATCAGTCAAATAACAAATCAAAAAATAACAGTCATATAAAACTATTTTACTGTTTTTAAAGTTTTAATCTTACACCTTTTTAGCAATTAGAAATAATATATTATTACAAGGTGTTAAATTGTCATACATTTACATAATTATAAATAAAACAATCAAATAAATATATTTTACTGTTTTTAAAGTTTTCATCTTGCACCTTTTTAGCAATTAGCAATAATAATTTCTACACTTTTAAATCCGATTATACTTGAACCAATTCGATATTCGATCATTAGCTAATAGTATACAGTATACAGTATTAAAATTTCAGAGCTATTGGATATACTTCAGTGCATGTTTTTTAATCAAAATGTGCTTAATGTTAATCCTACAGCAAAATGCGCGGAAAAAACGAAAAGTGACTTCGGAGAAATGAATTTTTTTTCAAAGTGTTAAATTTTGTATTTTGAGAAATGGCTTGCAGTTTTGCAAAGAGAATTAAAAGTATATGGTATTTGGTATTTTCTTTTTTGCGTATTTTGATTTTTAGAGTTTATGTGTAATTTTGAAGTTTTCTTGAAAAAGTGGGGAGGAACGGGAGGCGGTTGTCCAGTATCTTTAGTCGTTATCGCTTTTATGAGTTAAAAGCATAATGTTTTCGTAGTGTGCGGAAATCATCAAGAAAAAAAATATTGATATTTAGGGATAAAAAGGACTTTAATTTTCATGTGGTCTATTTCAGTAGTTAAAAAAAGCCTTTGTTGTCCGATTTTTTTTGGAGATTTTCAGCAGTTATAAATATGATGGTTATGCACTTTGTGAGAAAAAATTATGAAAAAAATTTCGATATCTAATTGAAAAAGGAATACACTTTCTTCTCGCTTTTTTCCTTAAGTTCGGCTCGAATCAGTTAGCATAACAAACAACAACAAAAATATAGTTCTTATCATCCGATTTCTCAAAAATTTTAATAAGCTATAAATATAACTGTTTGCCTGCTGGCGCTGGTTGATTTCTGACACCCGCTGTATAAGACTTTGATTGGTTTGAAAGAATGATTACTAAAATACCAGATATTAGCGCCTAAAACTATATAAGCGCTTGCCAGCTTACTTATTGGCACATTAGTTTCAAATAAAATGGTTGAGTTGGAAATTGTCTCATTCATTTGATTAAAAAAACATACACTTTTTTATCACACATATCAATTAGTGCTACAAACTAACTTAAAAACCTTCAACAAAATGATAGCTCACAAATTTATGGCAATATGACTCAATAACTGCAGGGTACAAAAATATAACCCCATAGTGAGATGTGCCAACTACCAACTCTACGGCCATTCACAAGCATCCTGTAGAAGACACACAATATGTGCAAAATGTTCAAGAGGACGCTCAACATCGTTGCACAAATTGTTCCCATATGGAAAATTATAAACAACACACAGCTGACTCATCATTATGCCCGGTGTTCCGATCTCAGTTGGCTGAGCGAAGGAGGTTCGATTTCTAAGAACTCGAAAACTAATAACTTGATAATAGTAAAAAAAAAAATTCTTACTTGTTGTGCTTTAGGTGTCGTCTGTAAAAAATTTTCATCTG
This sequence comes from Maratus speciosus, assembly GCA_963932465.1. Lineage (NCBI taxonomy): Eukaryota > Metazoa > Arthropoda > Arachnida > Araneae > Salticidae > Maratus > Maratus speciosus. Next base: position 117,228,801 of record OZ010786.1, read on the forward strand.
TTAACATATTTTATTATCATTTAAGCATATTAAAATCTTATCGTTTAAAGTTGTGGGGCTACCTATATACCACATTTATGTAAATAGTTTTGGTGTTGTTATGTCAAATATTTTAGAATTTATTTTCTCCCCCATTGGATGCAGCTTATAATATCTATTATTTTAATTTTGGATTATCTTTTACCTTTTCAAATTAACTAATTCTTTTCTCTAAATTTATCTCCTTTCTTAGGTCAGGGTTTGATGGGGGATTTCTTTATGTACCGTGTAACATAGTTGATTATCTTTTCATTCTCATTGTAAGTTTTGGACTGTGGGTATATGAAGACACGTCCCTTTATCAAGTTTAAATTTTAATTTTAAGCCTTTTGTTTTATAGCTCTTTTCAAATTAACTCTAACTTTCTTTTGGACGGTTTGTTTCATTTGCTGCACGGTTTTTCTTAAAAAAAAAAAAAAAAAAAAAAAAAAAAAAAAGATTATTTAATATAAGTTTCTCGTTCTTAACTCTAATGTAATTTTATTCCACTTAACTATTATTTTTATTTTTTGTTGCACAGTTTCTTATATTCCATTATTCTTTAATTAATATTCTCTAAATTAATCTTAAAAGAAAAAAAAAATCGGTGGTATTAAATATAACTTTTATTTTTCAAACCTGAACTTTATACTAACTAACGTTCCGGTGCCGCAAAGGTGGTAGGAACATCCCGCCCTGGACTAGGGGCTTGACCCAACCATCAGCCACAAGCAGGTTCCCAAGGTGGGCGATTAGATTAGATTAGTATATATACCTAAGTCTGTTATTTAAGTGTTATCATTTCCCTGGATCCGTACTCTGAATGACCTAAAAATTCTTAAAAATGCTTTTATAACTCTAAAAATAATTGCGTTGGCAATCTCAAACTAAACTGAAAAATAATTCTGATTACATGAAATGATATTTGAAGTGATGTTTGAAAACAATATTTAATATTATTTGAATGTCTGAACTATCCCGTTACATTGTTTAAGATTAGCTTTTCATTTTGAAAAAGAACACATAAGGAATTTAAAATATCTGAAATAACTCATGCTAGAAACTTAACATTTGAGTCTATTTACTTGCTTTACAGATCATTGCTGAAACATAATTATAACAAACTTTTAATCTTTCAGCACTTTGGAGATGCTTTCAATAACACAATATTATTTGAAAAATAATCGATATCAGTCTTTAAAATCTTCACATTATTTAACTATTTTAAACAACCATTACACCAAAAAGCAGACATATAAGTGAAACCATTAAATAGTTCTTTGTTTATTAAAAAAATGATTTCATTTTGTCTTTATTTAATTTTCGTAATTTATAAAAATGTTATTCGCATGTCATCTCGATAAACTTTTATAAAATAAAATTGCGAAAATATTTAATAGTTTACTGATAACGCTCGTAAAATCGATATCTCACCCGAACAGCTAATTGTTATGTAATGCTCGTTGATTACACAGGAATAGTTAAGGAGAAATACCAAATTTAAGTTATTGATTAAATGCATGGGGAATTTAAAGCTATGATAAACTTTGTCCACATTGCTTTTGTAACAAAGTTCAATTTTGTATTAAAATGTCTTTGATAAACTCTGATAGCATTGGCTTTGTCACAAAATTCAATTTTGTATCATCGCTGTTTATATAAGTAACAAAATTCGATTTTGTATTAAAACGTGATTTTAAAATGTTTAAGGAACATATATCTTCTGCAATATAAAAGTTAACAAAAAACTTCTTTCTTTTTAAACCCTTTTTAAACTCAGAGGAGTTATAGTAGACATCATGAGGATGAAAAATTACCATAAAACATGAAGTCACAAATCCACGTATTAAATCAAAAATACTGGGTGTTTCATCCCAACTCAATTTGGGTTGACCTCAGTAATTTTCAGAAAACTGAAGTATATTAGAAAATAACATTTATAAGACATTCTCATCTTTGTTGTAAATGTGATAACACCAAACAAAAGTGGTAGAAGTTTGCATTATACGCGCCAACAGTATGCACTTGACGCCCCACATTTTGGACTGTGATTACGATTTCAAATCAATTAATCAGCTCTTACAAATGCTACGCAGGCGATTTCAAATACGGTAATACCGAACAACATGTTTTTCTAGATCTGTTTGTGACGTTATCACATTTCACACAAAACAAGGTACACATCGCTACATTTTCATTACTATGTTTTTATTTTTCTCGAAATTATTAGAGTCAACCCGAATTCAGTCAGGATGAAACATCCTGTATTTGTGATTTCCTGCTGATCATACTTATACAGTAATTCTTTGATCCGTTTGCTCCTATTTATAAAATACCGTCTATAATTTACCATTTATTAGTATACCCTCATTTTTAGGCGCGTTCGTAATTATATAAATACGAAGCACCTATAGTCGTCGTTCAGTCCGTCTGTCCGTCCATCCGTCCGCATATAACAGAGCAAAAACTACCCAACCGAATGGTCTGAAATTTTAAATATATAATTGTTGCAACATTTTGTCCAGCCATTTTAAATTTTATGAAAATCGGATGTATAGTTTAATTACAGGGACAGTCAAAAGTTTTCTGTTACATTACGGCCAATGGGAAAAAATTATTGCATGTACATTTTAATGATGTTACAGCCTTCCGAATGATCTGAAATTTTAAATATATAATTGTTGCAACATTATGTCGACTAATTTCCAATTTTATAAAAATCGAAGGAATAGTTTAATTTCAGGGACAGTCAAAAGTCTTCTGTTAAATTACGGCCAATTGTAAAAAATTATTTCAAGTGCATTTTAATGATGTCTGAGACCTTTGAACAGAATGAAATCGATAGGCACTTGCGAAGTGCACTAAAATATACATTCAGTATAATATCCGGTGCAAAAAGTATTTATAAAACTAGTTATAGTACGAACGCACCTCATTTGCCCCGTTTGACCAGCAATTTCCAACTTGTTTTATTATCGCAGAGAAAAACGAAAATAGTCGCTGGGTTGGGAAATATGGTTTCTTTCAGTTTATGTTAAAAAAAAAGTCCAGGGCTATATCCATATTGAAATTATAACAAACTTTAAAATTTTTCAAACGAAAACTAAATTTTGACATCATATTTGGATTCTTCGGTAAGTTTTACCTCCGTTTAACAAACAGAAAGTCATTTGATAAAGTAGTTTAGGAATTTTAAAATTTAGGAAATAAAATTTTTTAAACAGCTAATGTTAATTTTTTGTTAACATTTGTACAGCAAACTGCAATGCAGCTGGTAGTGTTTTAAGCATAACACATAAATTACTTCGCCGAATGCGCTGTACTTTAGCATTCACATATATGAAACTTCTAGAAATCGATTTCTGTTAAAAGAAATCATTATTTTTAATTCATATTTTTTTCAAATATTAATTTTAAATAATATATACATAAAATGTTTTTATAATTGCACAATTTTTTTGAAAACTAGAGCCAATAAAGTGTTTTCATGGTGATATGCGTGTTCATGGGTCAATTTGATATAGAATTTCACACTTTTATTTCAGAAGCAATTTGATTGTTGCTGAATATATACACATATATATGCAGCATGCTGGATATATATATATATCATAATATGCCTAATGTGTTCATAATTTTTTTTTTATTATTGCACACATGTTTTGAAAACTAGAGCCAATCAAGTTTTTTCATGGAGATATGCATGTTCACTGGTTTACTTTTATACAGAATTTCAAACTTTAGCAATTCGATTGTTTCACAATGTTTAAGGTTTAATAACAATAATTTTTATGCATTCATTATTTGTCCCTTTATTGTCAGTGTAAAAAATACGCAATATTACACCACTCTATCGTATTATTATGTTCTATTATCTTTTGTTCTATCCATTTTCCCAGGAGATAATTGATTATCCTAGAATATTAATGTATGGCGATTCATAAAAACACATCTGATACTGAGCAGTAACAAGTATGTTTTTTTCTGCTGTTATTGATGTGAGCTATGGAACGCAACATGCATCTTGGTAACGTTGTACTCAGAAAACGATAAAAGATTGTGATTATTCATTTTAATCACAGCAGTTCTATATATAATATTATGCTGTTTTTTGGCAATAATATTAAGTTGCATTTGCAGTTGTTTCTATGTATAGTATTTAATAGAGTCGTTTAATTTCAAACAGCATCAGAGGATTAATGTTTAAAATATTGAAATAACAAGACTTTAAAATAATTTGATTTATCAATTTGTTACTTTTATGTTTTATCATTAGTATTTATTTAGTAAAATTAGTATCATATTTTTAATATATTTTTCTTATTAGTTACGTTTAAATTTTATTAATAGTTCATTAAGTATAATTTATATGATATGCTTTATCATTTTTTTTTTATTAGTTACATTTATATTTTATATAGAATGAGATTTGCAAATATTCTCATTCAGATACAAAATAATCGAGTAACATTTCTCTGTCCCCTTACACATATTAAACATAATTCATTATAATCGATTACTACCTTATGATTAACAATTGGTAATTACCATAATACCAAAAGAGGTTTAAAAAACCAATTTTGATAGCATTTTAAGAAATATGTCATATTTTTATAGGAAAATTGGTGTTGATCGATCCCTAAGAAGCTAAATATGATTATTTGAAAGATTTATACGATAACCTCTTTCAATTTTCCCACGATTCCACAATATATTGTTTATCATTAGAAACTCCAGAAACCAATATATTTCACATATTTATAGAAGTGTTTATAAAAATGTAATTTCTTTTGTTGCCACCGATTTTCAGAAATGAATCTGAGTAGTTTTTATAATGTGTTTGTAGAGTTTTAAAAAACAGGAGAATCTCTAGCTTTTTATTCAAGACATCAGAATAAATTAAAAAGTACAGTACCTTTGTTTTGAATGTGTGCCTTCATTCATTCGTAGAATACATTGTATGAATCGATGAATTAAAATTCAGTAATCTTTGAAGAATTGCGACTTGAAAAAAGTAGATTTAAATTAATTTAAAGTAAATTATCATTACTAAGAATAAATACGATTAAACTGGGGTTTTTTCATACTTTAATAGAATAAGATTTAGATTTTAAGACTTCAGAATTCTGAATCATAACATTGAATATTCGACTACTGTCCCGCACCAAAATGAGAATACAGAAGCAAATAAAATTATTTAATAGAGAAAAAAAAACAAAACAGGAATTAATATACATATATAAAGGAAAAAACATAGTAGGATTTTAGAAATTAAAAATGGACGAAATGAATTACAATTAATTAAAAGTATATTTATAAGCAGTCAATTGCTTTGATCAGAAAGAATATTGCCATGAGATTTTATAGTGCTGCCATCTATTGTGAATCGAGCTTACGAAAAAGAACTTTCTTGACAATTATACAGGGTTAATTAGTTTTCTCAAGCCGGAATATCGTTCATTAGGATGCTACCAATTCTAAATCAAACAGTTTCAGCAGCGTAACTAACTGAATTTGTACAAGAGTAGCAATATAATATGAATTTTAATGTCAATACTACAAATCTTTCATGTTTGGCCATAAAATATGTTTGTTGCACATAAAAACGTTTACATGAGAATTGATAACATCCGCAACATACGAAAACCCTTTATTCTAAATTAAGGAAATTGAGTAATGCACTATAAAACAACTCGGAAACATTTCCAAAAATCAGTGGCAGTAAAAGGAACTTTGTTTTTAAAAATATTTCTTTAAATCTTGAAAACATATTAATTTCTGAAATTTATGAAGATAAAGTTGATTTTCAAAATCGTGGGAAACTCGGAAGAGGTCGTTGTATATTTTTGTTTGTCGTTACACAGGGTGTCCGTAAAACAATGTACTAATTATAAATGCTAATAGGGTCGACTGTAAGCGTTGTAGAGTGTTGGTTCAATGTCACAAGTAAAGAGTAACTCAAAGAGTTTTAAAGAAGCGCATGCGCGAGTACTGCTTTGTTATTGACTCGCTTCCAGTGCCGCATACGCAAAAGGGCGACTCCTGAGCTTAAAGCGTTAATGCTGAGCTGCAGATTTAAAAGCGTACACTACCGGTTCTTTGGGACTGTAAAAAAGATCGTGTCTATGTTCCTCCGTTACCTAGTGATTTGCTAGAGTTGAGATATGGAATTGAAGAGACCATTGCTTCCATTACTTCGGACATATTAACACCAAATCGTGGGAAGAATTGGACTTTAGGTTGGATGTGTGTCGTATGACTAGATGTATACCTATTGAACATTTATAAGAAAAACTAGGTTACTTTACCTTCAATTTGATGTGTGATTTGGTGTAAATAGTCTAAATTAATCCATACTGGACCACACCGATTAAATATTTTGAACTTTTTTAAAACTTCGATTATATCATTAATATGGTGTAATTAAGTAGATACTAGCAAAATTTTGGAAAAAGTTTTTAATTTTTTAAGTAACTAGCTGTTCTATAAACAGGACATATTAGTAGGACACATATTAAGGACATATAAAATGCATACATAAACTAATTTTATGAGCAAATATTTTGTTTTACTTTAAAAATACTGTTTATGTTGTACAAAAATACTCTATGATTTCTCCAATAAAAGTATAATAATAACGGTAAAATTCTAGATTATAAGATCACAATTTTTAAAGTATTTTTTAAATAGATTTTTTTCAATTAAATTTTAATTGGTTTTTTTTTGTTGTTGTTATTTATATGTTATACTTTTATGTATTTTAAAGACATCATAACACAATGCATCCAGAAAATCCTTACAATTTTTTTTAATGTTTTATTAGCTGTCCTATTTATAGGACAGCGGTCCAATATGGGTTGAATGAGCCATTCAAACTAGGACATTCTTTTAGGATACCCTGTACAGTGCGTTAAGAAATTATAAGACCACTAACGAATTGGTGGCCTTCTGAAGAAGATGACACAATATGCAAATTTTTGCCGTGTGTATTTAAAGTTGATCGTAGATTGTTTTCTGTTATAATCGCTACATTAAAATTTAAGTTACATTTTATTAAAATCTTCTAATTTTTGTTATTATAAGACCATTTGAGGAAATTAGCGTATTATACGTCACGTCAGAATCATTATGAAACGTACGCGTTTGTATATGGTGAAAGTATTTCCGAGAAATAAATGTGCAGTGTTATTTATGATATATTTGAAGATGCCCCGGTGTAAAGAGTTATCTGCGACCGAAGAAAGAAAAATTTGGTTTTATAAGGGTGCTGTTAAATCTGAACGTGAAATAGCTCGGTTAATGAAGCGTTCTAATACTGTCATTCACAGTGAAATATTTAGAAAAAAGGATTCAAATAAAATTAAATGATCTGGAAGAAAAATGATTTTGACAGCACGGGAAGATCGACAAATATTTCGATTATCAACTCAAAAAGGTCTTTCAACTCGAGAAATTTTGAACCATTTCAGCAAAAGAACCTCACACGTAACAGTTTGGAAGAGTCTGAAATCAGTAATGCAAAATGTATGAAACTGTTGAAAAAAAAACGAGGTTAATGAAACTTCATAAAGAAGAAAGACTGAAATTGGCTAAAAATGTCATATCATGGGACAAGAACTGGAAACAAATGATATTTTCAGATGAAAATCAATTTAATCTTGACGGTCCGGATGGTTATAAACGCTATTGGAATGATTTGAGGAAGGAACCGAAACAATGCTTCTATCGACAAATGGGAGGAGCATCAGTAATGGTTTGGGGAGCTTTTAGTTATGATGGATTAGGCTATTTAACCCGAATTTTAGGAGTATGAACTCTGCGCATTTTCAGGCTATGTTATATGATCATTTGATAACATTTGGACCTTTTTTAGGGGTTGCTAACTGTATGTTTCAGCAGGACAATACTTCTTGCCATGTGTCTAAGTCCACCCAGAAACGATTAAAAAAAAAAAATCATGTTTTGTCATGGCCAAGTCGAAGTCCAGAATTGAACCCCATGGAAAATCTTTGGAGTGTATTAAGTTGCAAAGTTTATGCTAATAATAAACAGTTTTTATCTGCCAATGAACTAGAAGTAGCTATTGTAGAAGAATAGCACAATATTTCTGAATCTGTACATAATCACCTGGTCATTTCTATGAAAAACAGAGTGTTTGAGGTTATAAGGAAAAATGGAAGACCAATATCGTATTAATTTACATATTATTTTAGTTTTTAGACAAGTGGTCTTATAATTTGTTAACAGTGTATTTCTCAATCATTGCTTATATTTTTGTTAACATACTTATTTATTGCATTATTCAAAATTATTATAAACTAATTTTAATAAATATGTTGTATTTTAATATCTCATGTGTTTAAACTATAATTAGAACATTTATTTACTTCATAATTTTCAAAATCAAAGTGGTCTTATAATTTCTTAACGCACTGTATTATACTTCCTTAGATTAAAAAAAAAATGTCTTTATTTATTTATTTATTTTTGCTTTGTATCTGTTTGTTATGTATACTTTCCGTTTTTTCGGCAATTTATGTTCAATCCCCACACTGATACATGCGCTTATATGATCTACTTCATTAAGTATTCAGTACCTTTTTCATTATGTATAATGACTACATCGTCCAAAAATAGTATGTTCCTGAAGAATTGGCTTGCATCCAATGTTATTACCACTTTGTCACATTTTTTCGCCTATTATTTAAGTATCTAAAGGCTTTCAGGATATTGTCGGTGACATGCATTTTTTGGAAGCTCCTTTTGTTTAATTGCTTGAAAATGAATCATTTTATTGGTTAACATGATGCACACCAAAGAAAAGTCTGTATTATGATTTTGTAGAATATGGACAAAGCATTTGTGATATGAACGATTTGAAAATCTTAGATTTAGTTTTTTTAACTTTTCTAGTTCTGCTAAATTAAATGTAAAGAAATTTCCATATGAATGTAAAGCAGTATTGCCAGATTTTGGTAATAGCTACCATTTTCCCTGATTAATAATTTTCGCTTTATTTAATCACAGAATGTATGTCATTCAATAAAACGATAAATACTATTCTGAAATAGTGGTATATGTTTTGAAAAAAATTTGTCCAATTTCGCAACACTGACTAAAAATGATGTGCTTATTTGAGTATTAAATTAGCATAAAATGAATAATGGGCTAAAATTGATTGTATTGGTTATAGTAAATATTATCCTAATATGACATGAAATATTATTCAATTAGAGATCGATAGAAAAATTGGTTTCGATTTTGGCTCAAAATGTGAGTTTCGCCGAAAATTCGTTTTCAGCAAAAATGCTGCCAAAAATTCGGCTGAAACGAAACACGATCGAAACTATTTGTATTCCAGAAATCTCGTTTCTTCCTTCGGGAATTTACTGCACTACTTATTAAATTTCAAAGTAATTGCTTAAGAGGTGCAAAGGCCAACATAGTGAAAAGGATTCCATGCCGGGACTCGAACCCGGGCCATCAGTATAGCGCACTGACGTTCTACCGACTAAACCACATGTAACGATACCCAGCCTGTAAAATTTCTCACTATTATATGTTGGCAAGGCTGCAAACGCAGCACAAGATGGAATATTTATCGTGAGCCACTTACATAGGGCAAACACGAAACTTAATTAAATCCAGCATCGATAGAAACTATATTAATACATGAAAAAAAATCATTCCAGAGAATGATAAAAATTATTCCAGAATGTTTCTCTCTGGAATGATTTTTTCCATGTATCAATACTACTTATTGCTTTGAGCTGTATCGGTTCAAATAAGACACTCTTTATTTATTGCTATGAACTCCATTTTTTATAATTATCATGACTGATTCAAGACATGAGTGCAAATGATAAAGCAAGAAATGAATATAAGAATACACTTTGATAAATATTTTCACGTGCTCATTAAAAGCTGCAGACTTAACAGTAGTAAATAATGTTTAGTTTGAAATCGCAGAAGTGTTTCGAATATTCTTAGAGAAAGTTCTAGCTTAACAGATGATCATTTACCAACAATCGTTATACTAGTAAAAGATAAGACGAGGTAATTATACGTAAAACATTTTTAAATAAATGTAATTCTTATAATTAGAAAATTATTTTGTGTCGTTGACCAATTAATTACATTTTATTTCATATGAAAATGAAAAAATTTGGTCTGAGACGCAGATAACCAACTTGGGCCACACGTATAATTACACGTATAAGTAATTAATTATTATGTATATTTATGTACGTATTAATTATTTTAACTTTTTTTTGGACATTTTAGTTTTTAGGTGCGTTCGTAATTATATAAATACGTAGCAATTATAGTCGTCGTTCGGTTCGTCTGTTTGTCCGTCCGTCCGCATGTAACAGAGCAAAAACTACCCAACTGAATGGTCTGAAATTTTAAATATATAATTGCTGCAAAATTTTGTTGACTCATTTCAAAGTTTATGAAAATCGGATGCATAGTTTAATTACAGGGACAGTCAAAATTTTTCCGTTACATTACTGGCAATGGGAAAAAATTATCTCAAGTGCATTTAATGATGTTACAGCCTTTCGAACAGAATGAAATTGATATGCACGTATGAAGTAGACTAAAATATACATTCAGTACAATATGCGGTTAAAAAAATATTTATAAAACTGGTTATAGTACGAACGCAACTCGTTTACCACGTTTTACGTGCAATTTCAAACGTGTTGTTTTCGTTCTGGTTTACGGACCTAAAAACCTATGTCCGTCTATGTTTAATTCCAGCGCTTTTCTATATATGTTTTGACAATGCTGCACTAACATTTCAATGGAATAATTCTTCATTTCACTGCCAATTTTTGCACTGTAAAGCCAGTACCAGTACTTCCTGCAATTTCGATGTATATATGTTGAAGAAAATATACCAACGAAAAATGCACAATATCTTCTTCCGAGTTACACATGATTTTGAAAAATGTTATTTACATTTAAAAACAATAGAAACTAGTATATTTACGAGATTTAAACAAACATTTATAACAAGATAAAGTAAAAAAACTAAAACCCAACTACGACAAAAAACTACGCTGAAAAAGTATAAAAGTACCCCATGAATACAGGTAAAGTCACAAGCAAATGCTAGTAATATATAGATATATTCAAAATGTACAAGTAAAGCGCTTTTGAATGATACCAAACACGGCATATTTATCTTAACTTTATTTTTTGACGTATGACGCTTCCAGTATTTGGTAGTAGTGACGCACATATCCGTCGATGGCAGCAAATGGGTAATGGACCGATTAGTGGATGAGGTCGTTAGTGTAATGTGTAAATGTGTAATGTAGATTGAAGGTTTCATGTATTAAGATGACCTAGGAAGATTTCTTAATCTATCTAATTCTGCTAACGATTGACTGTCATGTGGATTTTTAAGCAACTTATTATGATCCAAGGCACTTATAAACAAACCCTCTATGGTTTTGAAGTGAAGCGCTTTAAAATGATACCAAACACGGCATATCTAGCTTAACTTTATTTTTTTACTCTGTATATTTTGTCCGCTAGAAGGCGCCACATTGAATTTGGTGAAAATCTATATAGCCTATAACCAGCGGACAATTAAGACGCTTCTAATGATATGTCATTTGTCGAATTCTGATTAGTGGTTTAGAAGTTACGAGGGAACAGATGAACATACATACATACATACATACATACATACATACATACATACATACATAGCCTGTCAAAATCATAACCCTCCTTTGGCTTTGCCGTAGTCGGGTAAAAACAAGATTTCTTATTCTGTTGCTACTGGTATTCCGAAACTTTTCCGGATATTTTTCATGGGCTATTAATCAATCTTCTCAACCCGGACTATAAGTTTTTCGAATGTTATCGGTTCTCAACTAAACATTTTCATGTTCAAAAAACATGTTTCACAGACAAGCATGATAAATTAACAGCATTAGCGTTAACATTAACAGTAAAATTAATATTATTTTGTTACTCTTTCTTGTTTAAATTCAGTTACACGGTTGTAAATGTTTAACTGAGGATTCATGGCAACAAAAACGGATTTTCCGGTTTCAGAAAACAGATTAATGCACCATAAAAACTACTGGAAAATGTTTATGAAAATCGGCGGCAGAAGAAAAAACTTTGTCTGTAAAAAGGCTTTTTTAACACTAAAACTACCGGAAATTTTACTCAAGTTTTATAAAAATATTTTACACCAGAATTTTTATTTAAAACTGTTTAACTTATTTATTTAACTTTTTCGTCCTTGTATTTTAAAAACTTATTGTACAAAAAAAAAAAAAAAATCTTGGTACGAATCGAAATATTTTCAATTGGTAAGGGCCAAATGACCTCTCACGGCATGTTTAGTGTTAAATATCGAAAATATACTTGTGTCTGTGTTTTCTAAAGATAGCGAACGTTTATTGAAATAATAGATAACTCTGTAAAGATTAGTGTAAATTACTTTCGTGGTTATATTATGTTATATTACAGTACATCAAGAAACAGTTGTCTTTTTTTGCAGTGTATACAGTGAACCAGCATGACTGACACCTGTATCTAGTAAATACTTCTTTAATGCCTAACACCTTTAGATTTGTAAGATTTTACCTCCGAATAGCGGACAATATAGCGCTCATGATATGGCCGTTATACAGCTATTTTAGTGTATTTGAAATGTAAAACATATATTTATCGAATAATGTATCTTGAGAACTAATTACCTTCATTGATATATTAGGCTCCAAAATAAATAATCTAACCAATATTAGTTTCCTACTAAGCATTAGTTTGCACTAAGGATTACCCCAACTTAGAAAAAGATTTTTTACTTTCTCCTATACACAAAATGGAAGTATTGGATTCGTGAAAATTTTCGATTTCCGGTTTTCGATGGATATATACGTTTTAAATGTCATGAAAAGCATTTGCCTATGTATAGAAAAGCTCTGTCCGTGAGTCTGTGTGTCTGTTTGTAATACAAATTTTGTGATCGCTCTTACTCTTGAACTACTGCACAGAATTTAATGAAACTTCAGATTCATCTAAACGACATAGATTATTGCTGATTAGGTTTTGGTGTATGTGACCCAAAAAGTGGCGCATTTTTCACGATTTCCAAAATCCCGATCCGAAGAACTAATGAAGAGAATTTCATCAAACTTCATATTATGTCGGAGTTTGACATAAGTAAATGCTGATAAGGTTTTGGCATATACCGCCTAGCAGGTGGCGCGGCGGGACTATGCTGCATTTTTAAAGATTTCTAATATAGCTATATCTCAAGAACTAATATGCAGAATTTCATTTAACTTCATACTGTTTTAGACCTTAACAAAAATAGCTGGTGATGAAGTTTGAGTGTGTATCACTCGACAAGTGACACTGCCATGCTTTTTTATCATGTCTTCTGCGACATATATTTCATGAAAACTGACAGTCTCATTTTCAGGAAACTTCATATTGTGTTGGGCCTCGATATAAATAGGTGCTGTTTCAATTTTGACTATGAGGAATTAACAGTATGATCCTTGTATCATGTATGCTATTGTATTATGTAAGTAATGTTTATTATGTAAGTAATGCAGAAGAAAGTTTTGTGATGATCACAAAATACTAGATGTTTCAAGGCTGCTATCAAATATAAAATAACATGGCAGTATAATTTTTAAGTAAAAGTCATTTCTTTGCTTTAAGTGAGTCAAATCCGTTATATTTTAAAAATTTGTTAAAAAATTATTAATTACTAATTAATTACTACTTAATTAATAATAAATATTCAGTCTATTAAATATACAAAAAAATAAAATAAAAAATAAGACGACGATTAATATTAGGAAATTGTGGTGACATCTGATCTATTTGTACCCACATGTTCCATCCCCGAAATACAGGTATGTAATGTGTAGTCTAATGTTATTAGTTATTATTTTATATATATAAAACTGCCTTAAAAACTAAATAAATTAATATGTTAAACTGTTTTAATATTATTTAGAAAAAACTCTCATCTTCATAGAAAAGTTTAATGTCATCAGTGCATTAATTTTAAAATTCAAAACCAGTTAATCAGCGATTCATTTGTAATCAGTGATGTAATGCAAGACAATACTATAATATACATATAATAACAATGCAATAATTAAAAAAAACAGCTAATGTAAGAATTTAAATGCATTAAATAAGGAAAAATAAAAGTAATAAATCTTTTGTAGATTTTGCACCAAGATTATTCAGCAGTAACATAACAGAAAACGGAATAGGATAAAATGTATTTCTACAATTTAGAGAACATCTTCAACGTTTAATCTGCATATGTTATTTAAAACAAAAGAGACATTATTTAGGAAAAATTACAGGAAATTCGTTATGTTTACACATTTAAAAAGGCAATGGTCATATTTAGAAACAGAATAAACAAAAAGTATAAGCGAAACGAATCAGTAAAATGGCATAATGCCAAACAAATGAAAAGAAAAACTAAATCGTTAAAGTTGGCTTCCATTTTAGGTAACATAAATTTACAAAAGTGCGATTTGCTATTTATTTTTTTTATTCTTGACAGCAGTACACTTATTGTCATTATGGCTCAATTAATAATATATCTTTAAGTTTCTATTTTCTATCGAAATTTAATGAATATTAATGATATATAAAGGATTTATAAGGTGAAATAAAAAAAATAAAATGTTTGTTATTTCATTACATTTGAATGTTTTATAAATAACATGAAATAGTCCAGAAGGTTTAGTACTATACTTGTTGTAAAATTGCAATCTAAATTCTTTTTAAATGTTTGTTCAAGGTATATTACCGTAAAAGGTGTTATTAATGTGATTATCAAAAATTATGTTGATAAGTATTTTGCCTGAAAACTTTTTTTTTTTAAATTCTTGACAGCAGTACACTTATTATCATTACGGCCCAGTTAATTCCATAACTTTAAGTTCCTATTTTCTTGCCATATTTAATGAATATTAATGAAATATAAAGGGTCTGTAAGCGGAAATAAAAATGAAAATGTTTGTTATTTTAGTGCATTTGAATGTTTTATAAATAACATGAAATAGAGCAGAAGGTTAACCCATATCTCCACTCGTTCAAATTCTAATCCATATTCTTTTTAACCCTTTCAAGCGCGGTGTTCGCACGCCGTGACCACCTAATTTTAGTTCCAAACCGACAAATGGCAAGATTTTACTTATATAATGAAACTGTGAAAAACCGATTTTTCTTTTCGAAGA
The DNA here is from genome assembly GCA_963932465.1 of Maratus speciosus. Taxonomy (NCBI): domain Eukaryota; kingdom Metazoa; phylum Arthropoda; class Arachnida; order Araneae; family Salticidae; genus Maratus; species Maratus speciosus. The sequence continues at coordinate 117,244,067 of OZ010786.1, forward strand.
AATTGCTTTATAAATTCTGGTGTCAGTCAATTACTTCATCATTTTAAGAACAGACTTTTTCTGCCCCTGAAGGGGTTAAATGTTTTTTCAAGCTAGATTACTATAAAATGTGTTATTCAAGTGATTAACATAAATTATGTTAATGAGTATTTAACCTGAGGGTTTTTTTTTTTAAATTCTTGACAAAAATACATTTATTATCATTATTGCCCAACTAATTGTATATCGTACATTTGAAGGTTTTATAAATAACATGAAATAGAGCAGTAGGTTAACCGATAACTCCACGCGTTAAAACTCCAATCCATATTATTTTTAAATGTTTGTTCGAGCTAGATGATAGTAAAATGTGTTATTCGCGTTATTAATAAGGAGAGAGCCCGAGGTTGGTCTCACCGAATGCGATGAGCATTTGTGTATCGATGAAGTATAGTTAGTATATAAATATATGAACACCATAAAGCGCAACCTCTAGGGGTTCTTGAGAAAATAATTCGCAAAGTTTAAGCTACAGTTCATAATCGGATAAATTTCCTTCTTTGGCAAGCGGTTTAGTAGCGCGATCGGCAGCACGCTGTATTTGAGTTTTTTTCGGCCCGGGTTCAAATCCGTCTTGGACTTGTTTTTCGGAACGAAAAATTTTATCAATCGTTTTCGAACCGCAATCGAAAAAATATGTATAATAATTTAAATTTACGAAAAATATAAATGAAATACATGTTTTGAAGCATATAAGTGCTTTTTTAACTACGAAATTTTGCATGTTTAAATATATAATGAAAAGTAAAATAATAATAATAATAATAAAAGAAAAAGAAAACGTACATTTATGTCTATAGACTATAGGTGCAGATTTACGGTCGCCAGTCGCCACGTGGCGACTAACTTTTAGTGTCTTAGTCGCCAGAGATCAATTTCCAGTGTTTCCAATCCCCATCGCGGAATTTTGATTTTTTTCCTTTTGCAAATAGAAAAGCACCTGCTCTTTTCACTGGCCGAGATCAAGTGTGACCTTGATAAAAACTCAGGGAATTTTTGTGATCTCAGTTACCGTCGTGAACGCTGTCCATGTGATGTACTGCTTTCTTACCGAACACTATGTTCGAATATAATTCTGCGCATGTCCGCTTCACTACAAAGCTTAGCAGCTGCGAAAATTGGCACATGAGCGCGCTAATGGTAAAGCTTCTCTTTTGAACACCAGCGGAAACAAGCATTTCTTCGAAGGTTTCGCCCGAAATCCAGAATTGAAATAAATACTCCTTTACTCAGATCGGCTCACGAGACATTCTCCTCCGTAATGTTAAGTATATGGACTTTTGATGCATTCGTATATTTAAAATATCTTCTCGGGAAATTCATATTTTTAACTTCTTTTTTCTGTGTACCCTTCTTAAAAGATGTCTCTTTTTTTCTTAATTTTCAAAATATTTCTAAAATCTATGCTGAATTTAATATTTTTTGTCTTAAAAGTGGGTGAACTGTAAGATTTTAACACTTCCTATAAAATTAAGTCTATACTTTAGAAATATTTTGAGAACTAATAAAAAAAGAGACATCTTTTCGGAAGCGGGCACAAAAAGTAGATGTTAAAAATATTAATTTGCCAAAGAGATATTTTAAATATACGAATGCATCAAATGTCCATAGATTTTACAATAGTGAGGGGAAATCGGAAGCTAAGTGACCTGTAGGGTGAGCCGAAAAAACTTTTTTTCGTTTTTTGATTCGCTATACCGCTGAAAACTTGGCTTTAGGGTAGCTTAGTAAAATGCAAAAACAAATTAAATAATTTTTTTATGTTTGGCGGTAGCGCACCTCACTTGAATATTTGAAATTTATTGAAAAAGCAGTATTTTTCTTTCGATTTTTTAAAGCTATAAACGAAAAAGATAAAAAACTGCTATGGTGAAAAGGCTTTAAAAGAAAGATCAAAAAGCACATTATAATAAAAAAAGAAACAAAATTACTTCATTTAGGGTAGAGCAAAGCAATTAAAATATCCTTAAATTGACGCATTCAAGCTGTATTATGAGTCCTACTCTGGTAGCAGACCAGTGCGACGAGCCCTGCTGCGAATTGGAGCCCGTCAATACTACTTGTACTAATGCTTCACAATGCACTTTGCGATACGCATGCGTGTGCTTTATGACACAACGGTTCCTGTCAGTTGATCACTAGAATTTTGCCGGCAATCATTAGCAGTGTGTTCTTCTTGTGCGTTTCAATCACGTTTCTTAAAGACTCATTTAATTAATGACCGCTTAATAATTTATTCGATCGGTGTGTGATGGCTGTTTCCAAAGAAATTACTCGCAGTGACTTTAACTTCCCGTTATTTCGCCACCCAAAAGAGTTACCGGTGAATAAACTTCCAACTTATGAAGACCTTCTCAAGTGTTGCTTCCATGAAAATTTCAACTTAGCCTTGAAATCAAACACCAGGTCAGTTAATTTTTCTCACGTTTCTATTATTGTGACGCCAAAAGTTAAATCTGTGTTTGATAAAGCTTCAATACTGGCAGTAACGCCTTACAGAATTGTTCAGTTAACAAATGCATATCATGAAAGTTATCGTAATCTTATGGAGTCCTTTAAGCGTGATAAGGGAAAGTAAAAGTTGAAAAAGAGAGTTGAAGATTTAAGAAAAAAAAAGCTATATCTTTGTTACTGTTTGATGCCTCTGAGTGGCCGTGAAAACGACATTAGACTGCAATTGTAAAATGGTCCCTGAGGTTTGTGAGTGTCCTGTCTCTATTATTTGTAACTGTGAAAAAGCAAAAAATATACCCATCATTGAACTAAAATTCTTGTACTTTCAGAGAATGCATGGTATTGGTAAAATTGGAAGTGTGGACGTAAAGGAAACAAAAAAATAGGATTGAATGTGATGGCACTGTTACTAATACAGTGTGAAAAAGCGGTGTTATTCACATTGAAGAAGAGGTTAAAAGACCACTACAGTGGGGAGAGGTGGCGGTGTATGCCTCTTACATTTCAATGAGTTGCCATTCCGGCATTAGTTTCAAACTTTCGATGGTGAAACGACTAGGCCAAAATCACTAGTCCGATTGGCACGCAGATCAGGAAATGTGAGAAACTCCCACTGGTAAATTTAACAGTGTTGAGTGTGAATTTCCAGAACTGACCGGCAAAATTTAAGCAAAGATCAGCGGTACCTACTGGACATTATTTGTACTATTAAAGCAGGCAACTGTCCTGAAGATTTATCTGTTCTGAGCCTGGCACACTTTCCACTCAAGGTGGGTAACGACGGAGAACAGAATTCTCCAGTTGTATTTAAGTATTGAAAATCCAACAGACAAACACAAGATTATAGTTTCTTTTCTCCTAAAGTCTTATGTACCTGCATGGTTAAGTATTTAAAAAAAGGTAAATACTTCGCAAATGGGCCGGAACATGTATTGGAAGTTATAAAATCGTTAAAATTTCTCTCTGAAAACTTGCTGAAGGTCATTGAAGCAGTAATTGAGAGAAACGCATTTTTTGCCAATCCAGAAAATTTGCTTTTGAGTATGATAGTAGATAAAAGGGATCATATACGAGAGTTATGTTTCAGAAGAATTATAAAGGCTAGAAACTTGGCTTCTAAAAAAAAGTCAATCAGGTGTTTTCAAACACCCTAAATCATTTTTCTAGCTACAGACTACATCGAAATGATTCACTCGAACTCTACTACACTTTCACCACCTTTTTCACCTTCAATTTCCACCACCTTTTTCTGAGAAGAGCCACCAACGGAGAGATTTGGTCTAAGGTCGAATCAAGTAAAACAGTGGCCCAGTGGAAATTTGACCAATTCCCATGTCAATCCCAAACAGTAGAACGGTGCGTGAAGCTGGTAACCGAGGCATCATAAAAAATCTTCCGGTCCAGAGATGATTTTACAAGAACGACACTTTTCTCGAGATCTTCAGTGCCTAGTTTTTCAAGCAAATCTTATTTCAAACTTCCAAAAGATAGTAAAGACAAGTAAAGGACTATATTTTATTACAAAGTGAAATTACACTCAGGTACAATCAGACAAATGTAATCAGATCAGGTAATAGTACAATCAGAAAAGTAGTTTTTATTTCAATGAAAATTTGTCATTTAAAAAAAAATGCCTTTTTTGAAACATAATCCGCTGCCAATGTGTTGCAAAATGTATTTATTTTTTCATTTATTTATCATTCCTATACTCTTTTCTACTAAAATATGTCTATAGCTGCTTGTTATATAACTTATTTTATTTATTTCCATTTATTAAAAAAACTAACAAAATCGTGTTTTTTCTCAAATTTTAAGCCCGATGCGCTACCGCCAAACGTAAAAATTTATTTATTTTGTTATTGCATTTTACTAAGCTACCCTAGACACAAGTTTTCCGCGGTATAGCGAATCAAAAAGAGCAAAAAAGTTTTTTTCGGCCCACCCTAGTGACCAGCCCTCTTAAGGACTTTGGATCATGGAGTCGCGAGGATAGAGGATTCTGAACTCTGAAAAATAAAGAACAAAAAGAAAAAGAAACTCATACAAAAAAACACTTAACGCCAGGTATATTCTTGTTGTGTAAATGTTTCCTGCAAGTACGAGATTTTCATAGAAGGAATTTTTATCACGAGTTTTGTGAATTTAGCCGCTCTGTAATTTCCCTTATAACTATCTTATTCCATCTATATCTAGAATGTAGAGCCCTGCATCGGGTCGGGTTCGCGCTGCATTTTTTTTGTTTTATATTATACTTTTTTAATATCAAAGTTTCAAGAATTTTAGGATTAAATTAAATATACGCATTTGTTGTACTAGTCTGTGTTTTGTTGTACATGTGTATCTATTAATTGAACTATTTTTCGTTTTGAATTCCGGAGGTTTTTTCTTTTGTTAAGTTTTTTCCATATAAGCACTATTGTTTTATGAGTTTGTCTCACAATGTGGCCACTAGATTTTGGTTAGGAACCAATGTGGCGACTGAATTTTTGGGGCTTAGGCGCCATTGGCTCCTTAAAAATTTTGGGAATCTGCACCTATACTATAGATCAGAAATATTTTGTTGTTATTTAAAATTCTTTACAGTTATTTCAATGAATAATCTAGTATTTTTCACAGAGAAATAAACTAAAACACGTGATATAAGTGCGTGAATATTATTTTAATTTTGTTTCTATATGAAATTATTTCGAATATTTGATGATTTTTTTAATAATCTTTTTAAATTCTTAATATGACTTTTGATTTTGTAATTATTACCTACGTAATAACTATTTTCAGCAATTCAATATCTTTTTAGAACTTATTTTTAATCACAAATCATTTAATTATTCTAACTATAATAATAAGAATCCACGATTTAAAAAATTCAATAGTTAAAAAGCGAGTTGGTAAAAAAATGAAAAATTTATTTCACTGTGAAAAATAGTAGCTTATTTATGTAAATAACAGTAAATAAATTTTAAAATTAGCTTAATATTATGGTCTATATTGACTTTCTTTTTAGTTTGTTATTATTATTATTTATTTATTTTATCTTTACTTTTCATTAAATATATAAAACATGCAAAGATTCGCACTTAAAAATGTATTTATATAGTTAAACTGCATTACATAAAAAATATTAAAAAAGAAAAAATGATTTTCGAAAGAAACTACTACGTAGACACTTATTCTAATTAAAAATCAAGAATCCCAGACTTTAAAAATCATATTAAAAATATAAAAGCATATTTTTAATAAACCATCAAATATCTGAAGTAATTGAATGAGGAAACAAAATGAAAATAATATATTTGTTCATTTATTTTAATTTATTTCTCTGTTAAAAATTTTTGATAATATTCATTGAAATAACTGTAAATAATTTTAAATAACAACAAAAAATTTCTGATCTATAGACATATAAAGATGCGTGTTTTTTTCTTTTTTCATTTTATAACTTTTCATTATATATTTAAACATGCAAAATTTCGTAGTTAAAAAGGAACTTATATGCTACAAAACATACATTTAATTCATATTTTTCGTAAATTTCAATTGTTATACATATTTTTTCAATTGCGGTTCGAAAATGATTGATAAAATTTTCGTTGCGAAAAACAAGTCCGAGCCGGATTTGAACCCATACCGAAAAAACTCAAATCCAGCGTGCTGCCGATCGCGCTACTGAACCGCTTGCCAAAGAAGGAAATTTATACCTGTTTATAAACTGCTGCTAAAACTTTGCGACTTATTTTCTCAAGACCCCCTGGGGCCCTGGGGGTTGCGCTTTATGGCGCTCATATATTTATGTACTAACTATACTCTATCGATAGACAAATGTTCATCGCATTCGGTGAGATCAATCTTGGACCCTCTCCTTGTAAGAGAAATTATGCTGATGAGTATTTTGACTGCAAACTACGCATAGCATTTAAAGGAAACAGAAAGAAATATATATGAGGACCCCAGAAGCCAAGGAATATAAGTGATAAAATTGAAAAAATTGAACTAAGTGCACAGACGACCTGGTAATATGCTTTTTTTCTTTTTAGGTAATAAGCGATTTTCTAATTATGTGTTGTGTTTTAGAGATCAACCACTTTTCCCGAATAATGATCAGTATTGATTAATTATAAATTTAAAGAAAATTGCACTCCACTTTTTTTTACATTTATTGAAATAAGAGCTCAAAGACCACTGTGAAACAAGCAGCAGGTTCCTATTTCAATTCACTCAATTATTATTCATGTTCCATTTTAACGTCAATTATCTTTAAACTTAATTTACTCCAAATCGAAATTTTGTCACTTGTACCCCTTGGCTTCTGATGTCCTCATATATAAAAAATGTCCTCCTTAAGATTTTTTTACCATTTTGGATTTGAAACAGGGCAAAAGAATGATTTTAAATTGGCTTAAAATTTCTAAAGTATTACTATTCGAAAATAGTGGAAACAAAAATATTATACATTAAAAAGATTATGCGATCATTGATAAGCACGAATAATTTTAGAATTAAAATGCATTAAATAGGGGAAAATAAAAATCATACACATGGTAATAAGCTTTCCAAAGTTTTTCAGCAACATTAGTAGGCAATTACTGAACAGAAACAAGAATGCGATAAAATATATTTCTACTATTTAGAGAAAATTCTCAACGTTTCATCTGCATATGGTACAGTAAACTCTCTGTAAGGCGGACTCTGTGTAAGACGGAAATCTGTCTAACTCGGAAAGATTTTCAAGTCCCTGCGAGTCCATAGACATAGAGTTAAATTTGTCCAAGGCGGAATATTGTCTACTACGGAAATTTTTCTCGGTCCCGATCGATTCCGCCGTAAACAGAGTTTACTGTATTTAGAACTAAGAAAAGAAATTATTTATGAAAAGTAACAAGGAATTCTTTATGTTTAGACATTTAAATTGACAATGGTCATAACAAGAAGCAAAATAAACAAAAAGTTCAATTGAAGGGAATCAGAAGAATGACACAATGTCAAATAAATAAACAGAAAATGGGATCGTTAAAGTTCGCTTTTATGTTAGGTAACATAGAGTTAAGAAAATATAATTTGATTTATTTTGTTTATTAAGGTTGTAAGAAACATAGCAACAACATCTTTATCATCCTTATAATCAAATTTTGTATAGTAAATTTGCTATATTTTTGTCCTAATTTAATGAATATTAATTAATTAAATGGTATACATGGTGGAAAAGAAAAAAAAATATATATATATATATAACGAAATTTGAATTTTAACGAAGAAAATGTTTCGTAGTAAATCAACATGGATATTGGAAAGTAGTTGCAGTCATCGAGTGGTAGGCCAGGTAACACATTTATCCAGTGTAGGTTTCTCCGGAATAATTGAGACAATGCATAATTTAACTCTGGATTTTATTGAAAGAACTTTCGAAGGTGCAGTTTCCACCAATTCATTTTAATCAAGCCATCGCTACGTAGTATTTAATTATGGGTAAGCAAATTATAGATAATAGTAAATATCAGACGGCGACCAGGGGAAGTTATCAAAGTAGGAATACGACAAATTCTGCTGAAACACAGCGAGTATCGACTTTTTGTTCCTCAAGTGTAAGAATACAAATATGACGTAGATCGCGCTCTCAACCAATGAATAATTAAGAATATCACGTCATGAAAAAAGTGCGGATAGAGCAAGCGGATGAATTTGAAGGGAAACAGGATAATCTCAGAAATTCGCGGGAAAGTAAAAATGGAAGCTAAAAGAATATTCTAGAAAGAAAAAAGCGCGTAAATGGAACATTTAATTTAAGAATACTAAAAGCGTAATATTTAAGCAATTCAGACAAGTGAGACATTAAATTAAAGGGAATTTAATAGAGTTAACGATGGAGATTATTTAAGGATAAGGATTTAGTGAATATAAAGTAGTAATTTAGAATAAGATAAGGAAATCGCGGAATTAGATCTAATAATGTAACATATAAATTAAGAGAATTGAATAATAAAATTAATATTAAAGTTAATAATAATTTTTTTTTTCTGAAAATATATCTTTTGAGTTTACAAGAACATTTGAAACAAATTTGACATACAATCACTAATTGGCCTACAGTTGTTAAGATAAATTTATTTTATTTTCCTGTAGGATGTAGCAATACATTGAAATAGCAAAGAGGAAAAAAAGCAATCCACCTCAGCTTGACATAGAAATTATAAAAATTTACCTCTTTAAAACTTTTAAAGAAAGTAATTGTCAATTAATTTGTTTAGCTAACTTTTCTATTTAAACAACGCAACATGGAAAAAAAAAAGTACTTATAGGTCGAATAACCAGAATTTCCCATTTCCTTTAAATCAAAACAGCCACAATTACAAGATTAAATTCTCATAAAATAACGCATTCATGTCAAATACAATACTTGTAAACGATAGCATACGTTTTATTTTTATTAATAGAAATTGTGGACAGTTACGTTCCTACCATTCGTAAAATCAAACTTTCTGTAAAGAATTTCTAGTGTTTGGTAAACATTTAATTGATGTGATTATTTATAAAATTGCCAAGTGTAATTCACAGCATTACCTATATTGTATTTCTCTATTGCCTTTCTTCGTATAACTTGGAGCATTATGACTTTTAATTGCATTTGAATATCTTCTGAATTTGTTTGTATGTCGTTCCAAGTGCTGCTTTTCTCTTTTATTAATAGAAATTCTAGACAGTTATGTTGCTAATCAATCGTTAAAGTAAACTTTGGGTAAAGAATTTCTAGTGCTCTTTAAGCATTTTATTATTATTATTATTATTAAAACTGTCAGATGTAGATTTAAAATTACACTATTTTCAGATTACTTAAAAGATGACAAAATATTTAAAAAGGTGTTAAATTACTTTAATACTTCTTAGTACTTTCAACTACATACATAGCCTTCGTCAAAGAATACAAAAAAAAAAAAAAAAAAAAAAAGAAGAAAAAGAATATATATATATTTAGAATTGAATACTAAAATTAATATTAACTCGTATTTTTTTTTTTTTTTTGTATTCTCTGACGAAGGCTAGGTATATAGTTGAAAGTACTAAGAAGTATTAAAGTAATTTAACACCTTTTTAAATATTTTGTCATCTTTTAAGTAATTTGCACATAGTGTAATATTAAATTTAACTTTTTAAACCTGAATTTAGCATTCTATTTAGCATTCTATTTGCTGTCAGATGTTGTTTATAATATTTATTACCTATTGTATCTCTGTATTACCTTTCTTCGTGTAATTTGGAATATTATGAGTTTTAATCATATTTAAACATCTTATGAATTTTTTGAAAGGTTGTTTCAGATAATGATGCGTATTTTTGTCCCGTGATACCTGTAAAAGCTATGTTAGTTCTTGGATATTTTCCAAACATAAAGTTAAAAACTATACGCAACGCAAAAGCTAACGTAAAAGAATTTCTAAATGTTAATAGATTATTTACACACAATACTGAGTATCTCAGAAATCCGTTCACATTTGAAATAACCGGTCAAATGCGAGTTTTCCACTTTAATATATTTAAATAATGTGGCCACACTAGAGTAGTCTGCAGTCGTATATTTAAAGTGCTGTATTTCCTATTAATCTACTTATTTTTATCTAACTGCACGCTAATATTTAAAAATATTTTTTAGTTATCATGGCTCGAGCAAAAAACAAAAAAAATTCTGTAGAGAAGAAGAGAAAACTCAAACGCGAAGCAGTAGAGAAAAGACGGGATCAAATTAAAGAAAATCCAGAATTGTATGAAGAATGTAAGAAAAAAGAACGCAAAAAGGTATTACAAGAAGAAAAAATAAAATAAAATAAAAGCTATTTCTCAATTGAGTGAACGACAGAAGCGTGCACAAAGAAAGAATTTGGTACAAAAGACAAGGAAAAGTCGAGAGAAGAAAGCAAATAAAAAAAAATTACAGCAAGTTCTTTTAAATTCTACTACATCAGAAACAGATGATGATCCATAAATTATAAACAATCGTATTGCGAATGTTAAAGATGTGATATGAAGAGAAAGTTCCAGTCGGGTAAAAAATGGCCGAAAAATTGTTAACAGAAACAAAACAAAGGCATACTAAAGAATAAAATTGCTTGAAAAAGAGCTTAAAAATGTTATGAAGAGTTGAAATATAAAAGAGAAAAAGACTATTATAATAAAAGATATTAATGCATCATAAGTAAAACAAAAAAAATTAAGAAATCCAAAAGAGAAGGTACAGAAAATATTGAAAGTTGAAAATGCTTCTCTAAAAGTCTGAAAATGCCTGGAATTTAGTTCAGCATTGACCACTCAAATCGAGAAAAAAATTGAAAAAAAAATGAGGTCTCAAAAGTCAAAGAAAGCCTTTGGACTTGTCCTTTCTGAAAAAATAATGAAGAATTACGGCAGTATGCACAAGATTTCAGTTAGATCCTGTTAATCTGTATTTAGCAAATGTGACTTCAGTTGAAGATTACGTAGAAGTTAAATTCATGCAAAGATGTTTGGGATCCAAAAAGAAATTTGTTTTCAGTAAAGAGCAGAAGCAAGCATAAGATATGAAAAATAAATTTGTGTGGTTGAAACAGCCGAAAGTGAACAATCAGTTACAATATATCTTTGATTTAATTCCTTAAAACTGCAATATTATTTAATAAAAAATCAAATTTGAACTTTGTTCTTTTTTAACATGTTACTCAAGAATAGTGTTCTTTATCTGTATTGTAATCCATTTATTGTTTTGGTGTGTTATTTGAGTTTCTGTGTTTCATTGAAATAGCATATTATACATCTTAAACAATAAAACAACCTAATATCGCAACCATAAATGTTTTCCATTCTAGTAAATGGACAATAAAACTTATATTCATCATTACTTAAAGGTTGACACCTCCATGGAATAATGTGTCACCTCCATGTTTATATGAAAAAGGAAGTTTAATTTTAAATTTAAAAAAAAATTAACCTTGACCTCTAATCATGATTTACTTATCTCTAAAACCTTAAGAAAATCTTGGAAACACAACTTAAACGCAACAATTTGAACATTTATTTTTTACAAATTACCAAAGTGAAATTTCCACTTAATTTCAGAACTAGCCATATATGATTATTTGAAACCTGAAATTATTTATGAGTCACTTTAAACTGTATTTTTCTTTCGCAACAAAAACCAATTCTTTCAGAAGTTTTATGGTACAAATTTCAATTCACTCTTCAGTACGAAAATAAGTTATTTTATTATTAATTTTCGAAACGTAAATGGACTTTGGGACATTTAATATATAAGAAATTTTACCAGTATTTATATTGACATTATATTTCTTTGCGTACATAAAGTTTTCGTGCAGGAAATTTACTAATAATGCCTAAAGGGAAAACAAGTATTCCGTCTCGAGTGTAACTTTTCTAATTTTCCTGATATTTAAAAAGATATTACTGTTAAATATCATTTAGATATGCAAGCGTAACTTTCTCATTACTGCTAGTTGAATTAAATGGGGTTATCAGTAACAGAATGTCGAAAGTGTTTTAACACTTTATTTGATTTATCGAAAATCGATGCAAATATGCTATTAAAAGATCCGTAAGACATTATCGCTTTTGAAAATATCAGATGAAAGGGACTGGTTTAAATTTCTCTATAAGCAAAGACTTTTAAATGACTAAGAAATGTTGGATAGAAGGGTTTTGTTGGACTGTTTATTTTGTGAAACATTTTAAGGAAATTTAGTTCAATGTTTTGTAAAATGGTTTTCTTATGATTTTAGATCTAGATATATAAATCTTGATTTCCGATCTGTTATATCAACTGCTTATCAGAACTTCTTTTGAATTTCTAAGAATATTTATCTAACTAAAAATACACAATGCATTTTAAAATTACCCTCCCCCACACTTTTAAGAAGAACAAGAAAGAAAATTCATTCGCCAAGCATAGGTTATGAAAAACTTTCCAGCACTTCCAAAATACTTTAGCAAAACTGCGCCGTTTAATAATGTAAATAATATACCCAAGAAAACATTTTGGAAACACAGGGCGCATTCGAAAATCATATTTCAGTAATTACCCTGTATAGCTAGAAAAGTTCTTTAACTCTTTTATGCAGCTTTGTTTATAATCTATAGATTTGAATATATTCTACACAGTATGCTAAAGTTATTATAAAAAGAAAATTAATAACACAATTAAAAATTCACCTTTAGCAATTTTTACAAATAGACAGAAACGTACTGGAATTATTTTGTACAATCCTGTACGTTGCCTATAGAGTTTTCTACGTGTAACACATTAAGTTAAATTCAAGCAAAGACGCGCTTAAAACTACTGAAATCATACTTCCAAAAATTCTCATCCATAGCTGTCATGTATCCATTTCTTTGCATGGCCCTGTATATGAACTTATTTATATTCTACAAATATCTCTTAGAATACTAGAAGTAGTTGAACTTGAAAATGTACATGTCAAATTAAAAATCACACCTTGAAGCAATTCACACTTATTCTCAGTATTGCTTACGAATTCTTTTGTGTAATGGTTTATAAAATTTATACACACCACATAGCTTGCAAGAAATTAGTTAAACTTAAAACGCATACCATAACAGAAAACGCACTTTCAGCAATCTTCTCTAAAAGACAACACTTCGGTTACAGCATTGTACCTGAAATCTTTCATGTGTCCCTGTAAATAAATGCGATGTAAATGATATTCTACTGCAAGCATCTTGTAGTAAACCTCAGCAATGTATATCAGTTTCCCCATGTTTGAACTAGTGAAACATAATTAAATGCGAATAGTTTTCCCCGAAGATCAGCACATTAACGAACTCTTTTGCGTGATCCTGTAAAAGAATAATAATTATTTAGCACTCCATATTCTATAGAAAGCTTGTTTTAGTGCCCCTCAGCAATTCATATTAATTTCATTGTATTTGTAAAAGAGTGATATCATTAAAATATGCCGCAAACAAGTTCTCCTCATATACCTTAATATAACGGAACATTGTTGAATTCCCCTGTATACATTCAATAAATGCTACATATAGCAAATTCTATAGTAATCATCTTCTAGTGCAACATGTTAAAGTATATAAATATCATTATTTTTAAAATAGTCTAGCACCACTAAAATGCACCGCAAATTATTTTCCCGTTATAGAACACGATGTAATGGAATACTTTTGAGTGCCCCTGTAAATGAAGTATGAATGCTACACACTTAATTTTCAATACCGAACGTGCCAGGTTAAACCTCAATAACATATATCAATTACATTGAAATCCCAGTATATTTACACGAGTTTGAGCTCGGACAGACAGACAGACCTACACAATCGTGTTTTAGCCAAGGACTCAATTTCTTCTTTGTCATAATTCTCGCATTAAACATAACCACAGACTAATTAGCTAAAATAGCTGGATATTTGCGGCGTTTTACGTTTTTATAAAACAAAAAATAATTTTTCATAGTTAGCACAATACAGTTATTGAAAACTGTTGCAATATCAGTACATTAAAATCTATTGTAATATGATTATTGCAGTACTTTTGAAACGGAAGAAGGACAAGTTCTACAGAACAAGGCAAAAATAATTATTTAATTTTAACTGTAGATAATACAGAAAATATGGATATTATCCAGTAATATATTATATATTTTGAAAGAAGTATCTTATGAAACTATACAGTGTGGTTAAGAAGTATATGTCAAAAATGTAAATGCAGGTAGATGGGACCTAAATCAGCAGATTTCGTATAGGAATGTGGGTGCGAAAATGCAGTGTTGAGGCAGTAGAGGGCTCTGTTGAATGCGGCCAATGAATGCTCTTTGTTTGCTTGAATCGTCATTTCCCGCACGGATTTCGAGCAACATGGATTATCGCCCCAATACGGAGCTTGCCGATATGCATTTCATGTATGAAATTGCGCAAGGAAATGGGTTTGCTGCTCAAAGGATTTAAATTGAACGATTCCCGGGCAGATATCGCAGAATTCTTGCAGTGGAAGAAGCAGTACTACGCACAGTAGAGGATAGTCCTTCGACAAGATCAAAAGCTGCTGGATGTGCGTTGTGTGTGAACCATTTTCTTGCTTAACCGCATATATAAGATGCATGTCGTCAAGCTTCGCATTGGTGTAATGATGCATGTTGCTCGAAATCCGTGATGAAATGACGATTCAAGCCAGCGAAGCGCTTTCATGCACCGAACTTAACAGCGCCCTCTACTGTCTCAACGCTGCATTTCTGCACCCACATTCCTATGCGAAATCTGCTTATTTAGGTCTCCTCTACCTGCCTAATTTTTTTTACACATAGTTCTGAACCACCCTGCATTTGAAAATCAAACTGTATAAGAATATGGAACATCAAACTAACTTAATATTTGCTGAAATTGATAAAAAGGCATTTAAGAGGCAAATAAATACCTTTATTTATCCAGATCGACATGTTTCATTGCTCTGACGGCGACATTCTCAAGATTTATAATGATACAAATATTTTCGCAAAAACGGTTAAATTGAAAACTGGTGAACAAAAATAACGCGAAATCATGCATGATGAATTTAACTGCGATATTAAAAATGGATATTAGTGAACGTGAATTTTTTTATACTATTGTTTCATTATTCTGCAGAGCATCTCTTTCCAAAATTTAGAAAGCTCTATGGGGGATTGAATAATTGTATATATTAAGACTGAACATCATCATCATCATCATCGTCATATTTAACCGTTTTTAGTTCACTGCTGTATGTAGTTGTAGGTCAGCCCCAGATTTTTTTTCATTGTTTCCTATCTAATGCTTTAGACAGACAATTAATACCGGCTACTTTTCTGATTTCGTCACCCATCATGCGTGAGGTCGTCTTCTTGGTCGTTTCACATCTCTGGGATACCAGTGAAGTGTGTTTGTGCTCCATGCTCCATCTATTGTCTTGCAATGTTCCCCGCTCATTTAGCCGTTTAATTTTCTCAATGATGTCTAAAACTTGCGTCTGACTTCTTATCCAGGTTATTCTCTTTCTGTCTCTTCTAGTTATGCCTAGCGTATATCTTTCCATACTTCGCTGTATTGTTTGTAATTTTGTACCATCCGTTTTGTTAGCGTCCATATTTCTGCTTCATAAGTTAGTGCATGCAAAACACATTGGTTAAAAACCTTTCTTTTCAAAAAGAGGCATGTTACTCTTCAGAATAATATTGTTATTCGCAAAAGCACTCCACCAATTTCTTATTTTTCCATTAATTTCATTCATGATACAGTTATCCGATGATATTTCCTGTCCAAGGTATACATAACTTTTCTCTTCTTTAATCTCAGTGTTGTTGTAGACGATTTTCTTTTTTCATGCAAATGAATTGAACATCATCTTAGTGTTTCCTAGATTTATTTTAGAATTATATATATATATATATATATATATATATATATATATATGTATATATAGTACCTGCATTTATGATAAGAGAAAAGATTACAACTTTGAAACAATAAAGATATTAAATTTTAATTCCAATGTACATATTTCCATTTTCAGAAATATCATTATCAATAGTTTAATAAGGATAGGAAAGTTAAATTCTAATCATAATAATATAATAAATGATATTATAAATCTCTATCAAGATGCAATGGCTCAGAATTATCCCATTAGTTTGTTAAACAATTTCGTCAAAGATAAAGATTACCGCGATGCTTTACTTTTGGCGATTAAAAACATCGCAAAATAATTGTAGGCTTTATAAGGAGCTCTGTCTGGATGCGTCGTTCTTTTCGAATTGGGTTGCTGCTTTGTATGGCCTGTTTAAAGCTTTCTTTGGTCAGTTTGGTCTCGACAGACATGGGGGAAGTTTCATGAGTAATTACCGGTATAACCCAGCATGCAAGTCTTTAGCCTTGCAGTCTGTCTCCATTGGATGTTTTCTTTTGGTTCATGGTTTTATTAGTAGGATTTTTCCATGGTTATTTTGTTATTTTTTCTCTGTTGTTCAGGAGTTTTGGGATTAGATGTATAGTATGTGTTTTTGGTATTATATATTTATATAGATATACATATTCTATAGAGAATAAAATTTGTGGCATTTTCTTTTAAATGTTAATTATGCAAAAAAAAATGAAATATGAAATATAATAAAAAGTCTCTTAATTTAATATGTTTCTTTAAAAATAGCAAAAAATTATTCTCGCATTTGAAACAGAAATTAGAAATATTTATTTTACTATAGCTAAAATTTTAAAATCGTATTTAAAGCATGCATATTATTTTTATTTTATACGTGTATTTCAATTAAACATCATGTCGTTATGTATGAATCTATTCGGTTATGTTTCTAGTTAGACTAGAAATTTTAATCTCTCGAGGATAAATGCGAATTATCTTGTTAACTAGTATAATTGAATAATTAGATAATTTTTGAAAGTACATAATGAATTGTGTTATTACGTTTCATCGGGGCCTTTGCAAATAATATGTAACTTTATCTCTTTTGCTAAAACTGTTATTAATGGATCCTTACAGTACTACTAAGATATCAAATATCATCTCCTTATAAATTTATTACGTAATCATTAGCGATATCATTTTGAAGACAGTCACTGTATCAAGGGTATAGTTATCTTGAAGAAACTTTAGGTTATTTGTAATATAAAAGGGAAAAATAACAGATAAAACTCGCTCAAATTCATTAGTTTTACAAGATAAAGATAATTCAAATCAAATTTACTGCATCCACTTAAGACGTCATGTCTCTTAGTTTATCGACAAAAATGTTAGTGGTAAATATAGATTACATATAATTCGATCAGTCATTTTTTACAGAAAATATTATTTTTTATCCTCAAAGGTATTATCTTAGACGTATTATTAGATTATATATTAGAGTTATATCTTAATTTACAGAAATTAGAAGAGTTTGATGTCTTTTTTTTTCTTAACCCTCCGGCTGTCTTGGAAAAGGGCAAAATTGTAATGTTGTTTTTTTCTGCATTTTGTTTTAAATGCTTAAAAAAATGATTCTTTGAACATTTTATAAAAAAATTTAATAACGAATATGAA
Organism: Maratus speciosus; assembly: GCA_963932465.1. Classification (NCBI taxonomy): domain Eukaryota; kingdom Metazoa; phylum Arthropoda; class Arachnida; order Araneae; family Salticidae; genus Maratus; species Maratus speciosus. Next base: position 117,261,606 of record OZ010786.1, read on the forward strand.
TGCAATCCTTGGAAGTATTAATCACTGTTCAATGTATTAAAAATACATTAAATCAACAGAATTATATTACTTTAAATATTGCTTGTATTGCAGTGAAACCTGGAGCTTAGTGAACGTATTAACACGGGCTTGTGAGTGAGGGGGTTAATATGCGTCTTATTTTTCATTTGAAAAGAAACGTCAAACATTCTTTCTATAAATTTATTGCAAAAATGTTTTTCTATTAAATTATAGCCTAAATTTTTATGATACAAAAGTGGACAAATACAACACAATACATTAAAAAAAAAGTAGAATACAAAATTTCAGTTTAAATAATATGCATACAGGATGTATCTGAAATGCTTCAACAAACTTAGGGGATGATAGTACTCATCAAGACGAACAAAAAATGCAATGGAACATGGGGTCGCAAACCACTTATTGAGTCACAAATACAGGGTGTTTCACCCTAACTGAAGTCGGCTTGTCGGTAATAATTTTGCGAAAAATTAAAATATTGCAATAAAAATGTAACGATAGGTACCTTATTTTGTATGAAATGTGATAACATCACAAAAAGTTCTGGAAAAACAGGGTACTCACACAATCCATGGTACCGTATGAAGTGATAATCACAGTCCAAAATGGGGACCGTCCAATGCATACTGCTGCCGCGTATAATGGAAACTTCTACAACGTTTTTATGATGTTATCACATTTCATACAAAATGAGGTACAGTCGTGGGAAAAAAAAGTAAACACCCCCTACTAACTCTTCAACAAATTATCGTAGACGGAAGTTACTGGTACCGAACGATTGGAAATAAAGTCTACTTTTAAATGACGTATATAAAATTTGCTTAGGGGGTCATCTACATATTAAAACGAACCCAAACCTCATTTTTTTCAATCGCAATACCCCATTTTAACCAGATATTTCAAATCTTCGGTTCAAAATATACCTAGACACCAAATTTCAAGTCATTTGAATGATAAGTTTTTGAATTATAAACATTCAAAATTTAGTGCTTCTAATGTTAAATTACATTTTCATATTTTTATCTTCTGAAATTATGCTCCTAATGTGCTAATTTTTTGTTTAGAAATAAAACTAATGTGCCCAAACATAAATACGCTGAATTTGCAATTTTTATAATTTTATGATATGAATTATGAATTATGAAATTAATATTCGAAAAAATTATGAATTGCAACCTACAATTTTTTTGATGGATTTAGATTTATTAAGTTCTGCTTTATGAAAACCCCAAATTTCACATTTTTCTTCCAAGTAGTTTTCAAATTATGCTTAAAAACCGGCAAAATGATGGTTTAAGGGGCCGTCTATGATTGAAGTGAGTAGATATTTTGAAATTTCTTCTGCTGCCTTGTTATCTAACAGACTTCATTGACTGCTTGAGTGGTGCTTAAGGTGCCTTGATCAAGAAGGCGGCTCTCTCGGTTAGCAATCCAGAACCCAACTTCAATTTGGATACAGCCCTTAAAATACGCTCGTTTTAAAATAATTAATTTCTCGGAAACTTATGGTACGAATTGCATAAAAATTTGTTTTTAGGCTATTTGAAGGGTGTAGAGTTCATTTATGCTGTCAGAATCGGGTATTGCTATTGAAAAAAAATGAAGTTATGGTTCGCTTTGATATGTAGATGGCCCCCTAAGCAAATTTTATATACATCATTTAAAAGTAGACTTTATTTAAAATCGTTCGGTACCAGTAACTTTCTTCTACGATAATTTGTTGCGGAGTTAGTAGGGGGTGTTTACTTTTTTTTTTCCACGACTGTACATATCGTTAGATTTTTTATTGCAATATTTTAATTTTTCACAAAATTATTACCGACAAGCCGATTTCAGTTAGGGTGAAACACACTGTATTTCTGACTCAATAAGAGGTTTGCTACCCCATGTTCCATTGCGTAAAAGATCAGAGTAAAAGATCATTAAGTAAAATTTCTGAGGAAAATGGAAGAATTTTGTAGCAGGTCCTTCTGTCCCGACTTATCTAAATGAGATAATAAAGAGTTTTTTATGATGTGATAAGCAAATTTAAATGTAAATCATTTCTTAAAAATCAAATTTAAGTTCTGTAATTATTTTTACTCATTGTGAAAAAAAAAAATATGCTTTTAATTACATATAGAGAGAAAGGGTGAGGAAATGAGTAAAATTTAGCGCATTGGGCAAATAAAAATTTTCTGTAGAAGTTAAAACATTTTCTTCAGATGAATAGAAATTGCAACATCAATGGAAATTTTTTGCAGAAAATTTCGCACGTCTTTAATTTAGTAATTTGAATTTTTTGAATAAATTCTACTTGCTTAAAAGGCCTATTCCATTGAATGCTGCGGTTGCAGCCTTGCCAACAGAGTGAGAAGAACTAGACTTGGTATCGTCCTGGTAGCTCATTGGTAGAGCACATGCTTGGACGTTTTTTCACTCTGTTGACTGTACACTTTTTAAGTATGTCGAATAAATTCAAAAAATTCAAATTGCTAAATTAAAGGAATGTGAAAATTTCTAGAAAAATTTCTAAAAGTTATATATATATAGATTTATTCCATTTAAACTATGTCGAATTCTCTTTCGTTTTGTATTTGCCTCGGGAATGGTGGCTCGTGAAAAATATTCCATTGTGTGCTGCGGTTGCAGCATTGTTAACAGATAAGAGTGAGAAGTGCTAGGCTTGGTATAATCCAGGTAGCTCAATGGTAAAACATTGACCCGCAATGTTAACAACCCTGGTTTGATCCCAAGTTTGCGAACGAACGAATTCTATCATTAATCTCGAAAAGATTTTAAAATTGAATGAACACTATTAGGCAAACTTTTACATTCTGAAATAAGTGATTCAATACTTCATGGAAATTCCAAGCAGTATACGCACCCTTGGAATTGTAAAGAAATAAAATTTTATAAATTTGTTTAGGATTAGCAGAAATGTATTCTCAAAATTTAAGGCGAAATTGGAATATAGCTGTCAAATGTCCATTTTTTAAAGTGAAATAAACTGGAATTTTAATCCAGTCAAATGTCTTTTATTAGATAATAAACGGTCAACGGCGAGTATTACTCGCGCACAGAGTGTTCCGTACAATAATTATATTAATTACTAACTAGTATTACTATTATTATTACTATTGATTACAAAAGAATAATAAGACTTTCTAAAAAACTATACAACGTAGGGTTGGGTATAGCTCTATATACTAGAAAAGTCTAAAAGGATATACCATGAAAGTTCAGAAAGATATGAAGCCTAAATAGAATCAAATATTGCTATTCTCTAAAACCCTTTTTTTAATCTCATCCTAATCTGTTCATGATGAACTTAATTCGGTGCTGACAGTAAAAGTAGTGCATTTTTAAACTGCATTTGGCATATCATAAATCCAAATTCACCGTAATAATAATGTTTTCTTTTTGCAGTGTGCCTAAAATAAAGCCTTTGTTCAAAGTTTAAACTTTGCATTGTGCCAGCGCGCTCCGAAAGAAGGTCGCAAAGTTGCAACACCTCCTTGGTCCGTACCGCGTTTTTCTAGATAGGTTTTTAATTAACGTTTAAAGACACATGTAGCGTATTAAGAGAGCCAGTCAATGCGAATCCCATAATAATTATGTGATTAATTCTAATTAAATTTGTCTTTTAACAGTTTGGCGCTCATTAGTTTTATACTACTACTGGGCATTACACAAATATATCATTGAACATTGTTATCTAGGCTTTAAAAGTCGATAGCGCATAGAGTACGCCGCCCGAGTCCGTATGTATGTTAAATCGCCCGAGTCCGTATGTATGTTAAATCGCCCGTGTCTTTAACGGTTAATATCTCGGTTAATTAATGAATTTTTTTTTTTCGAAAATCATTATCAACAATCCTTTTATACTTCTTTGACGGTAGGTACCTCCAGCGCTCCTCAACACCTTTGCTGAACGTCACAAATCGAAATTTGTATGTAACGGAACAATGTGATTTTCTCAAAAACTATGTAACCTAGGGTAATCGCTATAGTTTTACTACAAGGTTTAAATAAACTTCTACTATCCCTAATTTTTTCATAAATTTAGTTTCATTAGATTCAGAAATAGAGGGGGGGGGGGGATATATTTTTGCTTTACATTTTCGACAATATCTCTGAAAAGATAATACCTAAAATTAAATAAATGTATTTTTGAGTTCGGCGTTACGAAAGCTTTCACACGATATACAAAGAAAAGATTTTTTTTCAAGTAATTTAATTAGCCCCTCTACATTTTTCCTAAATATATTTGTTAATAGTTAATAATCCCTAAATATGTGGGTCAATAGTCTTTATTACTTTAGCCAATTTTAATTTTCCACGTTCCATAGTTTACGAGTAAAATGGCTGTGACAGATGGACAGACAGACACAGGAGTGATCTTATAATAGTTCCGTTTTTACTTTTTAAATTCGGAACCCTAAAAAATTAATTAATATTTTGAAGACTTTTTCTCAAGCAGCCTGTCATTAATGCCACACATCTCTGTCACAGAAGATGATGAAAGTTGACTGCTTTGGGCGTTTCTTAGCTGATAACAGTGGGGGAGGGGAAAGTAAATAAAAAAGTATAAAAAAATAAAGAAATGCTAGGGAATTAGATCAGAGGAAAAGTAAAAATCTAAGGAGGAAGGTTGAGCACAGCATTACAATAGAAAGACATATTTTTGGATTTTTCAAAATAAATTTAAATTTTTTCTCTTATTTTTTAGTAATTTTATAGATTTTTTAGTGCAATTTTTGAGTATTTTTTACAGAAGTATGGATAAAATAAAGTAAAAGATTGTATATAAATGAGTGTGTTTGGATGGTGCAGAGTTCTTTGCAAAAAAAAATAAATAAATAAATAGTATATGCAAACAAGAAACATTACATTAAATATTTTTCTGGTTTAAACTATGTTTATTTGAAAACTGAAAGATTGACCTGCATAAATTGCATTACATTATACTAAATGTTTAGTTTACGTATGAAAATATGCATACTATTTTTACAAAATATCAATTATACGCGTTATAGATAAACTATGCTGGTATTCTTAGGAATTTTCAACTTTAGATGGAAAATGTGATTTTATACTGTTTACTATTATCATTTATTAATTAACTATTATTTGAAAATACGTAATTAATAGCGGTGTATTCTCATTATTACATTAAATAAGTGCCTTTGAAAATGATGCACAACTTTTTTTGATATATTTTGCTGAAATTTATCATTTATGGATGGTTTACAGTTCTACTTAGTAATGTAATTTAGCCTCCTTTTATTTATCTCTCATCATTAGCGTTATCGTTTCGGAGACAGTCGCTGTATCAAGGGTATCATTATTTTGAAGAACCTTTAGGTAATTTATAAATAAAAAGAAATAAAAACATAAACGGGGCTCAAATTCATTAGTACCGCAATAAAGAGATAATTCAAATCAAATTTGTTGCATCCCCAATGGGATATCGTTTCTCTAAGTTTATCGCGAAAAATGTTAGTAAAAATATAGATTAACTATAATTTTATAAACTTTGCAGAAAATGTTATCTTTTTGTCTTAAAGATGTCTAGAGAGGTATCGTTTGATTTGTGGAAAAAAAAATCGATCGTTCTTTCTTTCTATTACAAAAAGTTACAGAAATGTGATGACGATATTTTACATAAGCGCGATTAAAGAAAGTAATAATAAAACATTTGTTTTAAATTTTATTCTCCTTATTCTATATCTTATAATTTATAATAATGATTAAAATGAAATTGAATTTTTTTTTTTTTTCATGACAGATTTCAGTTTAGCGCCAAAGTGTCGTATTTTATGACAACGTTTGGAATCGGATCCCAAGGTTAACGTAAAAAAATTGCTAATTGTTGAGATAGATTTTTAAAAATTCATAATTGAGGATGATGTAAAAATCCATGCAAAGTCACTCAGTTGAGATACAAAAAAAAAAAAAAAAAAAAAAAAAAAAAATCATCATAAAATACATTTTGTCTCTCTATTCAATGCTGCAAAAATTCAAATTATGCTAGGATTAAAAGTGGTATAAGAGCAATAAAATCAAAATCGACAGCGGGGATCGTTGCTAATTTTGTTATATATTTCTAAAAATGACTACTTTTGGACAGTCATCGAAAAATGAACTGCGATTATTTGGAGACTACAGAAAAACCCGCATGCAATATTTGAAATTCGTTTCTTAAAAGTTTCCATTAGAAATTCAGACCTCTTTTTTTTTTTCATAGAATCATCCTTAAACATTCAAACACAATTCAGCTAGCTATGTACATTGAGTTTGATTTTCGGACTCTTTTTTTTTTATACTAATGAATGAAATTAGCGATACAGGTTCTTATAATGGATTAGCTTATCGAACAAAAATTGCTGGTCTAAGAGAGATGCCAAATTAGATAATCCAATAAGAAGAAATTATGGATTAACTGAGTATTTATTTGATTCAACTTTTTGTATATTAAAAAGATGTTACACATACTTTTCGCAGTGTAAATTTCAATGAATATATATATATATATGTGTGCAGAAATGTTCAATATATAAGCTCAAAGAGTACAACACGGATGCAGACTGATTTAAATTCATTTATAAAATTGGAAACTGAACATTATTTTGTTTAATATGTACTTCTCCATTATCCCGTCAGCCATTTTTCATAAACAAAAACGCACAGTAAAGAACTGAATTTCGCCGCGTTGGCCAAAATTTGGCGCAATTGGGGTAACTCTGCCAGGACTTTTCAACAAATACTCATTATTGAAGCTTATACTGATTTCTGAATTGGAAATCACACGTTGTCCCCCTTAGGGACCGAAGTTTTAAAAATCAATGTCCAATTCTTGTATTGCTTTCGGGAGTACATACATATTCCAAATTTCAAAGCTCTATGCCAACAGGAAGAGGATGAAAAATATGTCACTTGATTCATTGCCACATAGAAACATAATTGTAAGTTAAAAGAAAGCATGTACAAATAGAAAACAAAACTCTGCTATAAGAAATTTGCGCAGAAATTCCCCCTATATTTCGTAATTTGTATGAGTACGACCAACTTAATCTCAATATAGTTTGTTTCATTTTATCTTCGAATTTAAGCCAATATGCTGATATATTTCATATTTTAAAACACTTCGAGTAAAAGGTAATTAATGCAAATTTCTGTGGAAAATGAATGCAATTTGGGAAAGGTTTTTTATCTTAATTTTTTTTAATGTTCCTCTTATTGAGATATGAACATTCAAATGAAAGCCATTTCTGAAAAAGTCAATTAAAGTTCTTTATATATTTTTATTTATCATGTGAGAATTTCTTTTTATTAACTGATAAATACAGAAAGAGAAAAGAAGTAAATCTTTATGCGTTTGGCAAATAAAATTATTCTTCAGGGATCAAAATATTTATTTCTGTTTAAAATGCCCTTTAATTACCTTCAAATTACCTTTTATGCAAATACCCATTACGATTACTTTAAATATAAAATGTAATGGGAAAAATATCTTTAAATTCCTAAGTTTCATTTAGACTAGCACAAATTTATTCCCAAATTTTAATGTCAAATTGAAAATATTCATCGGAAAATGTTTAAGTGTGCACTAAAAGTATGCATAATATTTTTTACTGTATCTTAACTAAACACGATATAATTAAACTGCGCTGTTATCATTTAAGGAATAGTTTTATCTTAGAGTAGAAATTTCAAATTTTAGACAGTAAATGTGACTTTAGTTGTTAACTATTATAAATGAATAATTAACTACTTTTTGAAACTACGAAATATATTGAAAATTATCCTTCTTATTACATTTGATCGGTGCTTTTGGAGATGATATATAATTTTTTAAACTATTTTTCTAAAACTTATCGTAAAACGAGTGATTACAGGACTACTTGGTAATCAAGTTTAGCCATCTTTTGAAAATACATAATGAAGGGAAAAGTATTCTTCTTATTGCATTTGATCGGTGACTTTGAAGGTGATATATAACTTTTGGAAACTATTTTTCTAAAACTTATCTTAAATAGAGTGATTTCAGTATATTAAATAAAGTGATTACAGTGCTACTTATGTAACCAGGTTTAGCCACCTTTAGAAAATACATAATGAATGGAAAAGTATTCTTCTTCTTACGTTTGATCGGTGCGTTTGAAGATGGCATATAACTTTTTTTAAACTATTTTTCTAAAACTTATTTTAAATAGAGTGATGACAGTGCTACTTATGTAATCAAGTTTAGCTATCTTTAGAATATACATAATCAATGGAAAAGTATTCTTCTTGTTACATTTGATCGGCGCCTTTGAAGATGACATATAACTTTTTTGAAAATATTTTTCTAAAACTTTTCTTAGAGTGATTACAGTACTACTTAGTAATCAACTTTAGCTATCTTTTGAAAATACGTAATGAATGGAAAAGTAATCTTCTTATTACATTTGATCGGTACCTTTGAAGGTAATATACTGTAACTTTTTTGAAACTATTTTTCTAAAATTTATCTAAAAATGAATGATTATAGTACTACTTAGTAATTAAGTTTAATCATATTTTGAAAATACGTAATGAATGGAAAAGTAATATTCTTATTACATTTGATCAGCGACTTTGAAGGTAATATATAACTTTTGTAAAATATTTTTCTAAAACTTATCTTAAATAGAGTGATTACAGTGTACTTATGTAATCAAACTTAGCCATCTTTAGAAAATGCATAATGAATGGAAAAGTATTCTTCTTGTTACATTTGATCGGTGCCTTTGATGATGGCATAGAACTTTTTAGAAACTATTTTATCTATCTTAAAATGGGTGATTAATCGTACTATTTAGTAAATAAGTTTAGCCATATTTTGAAAATGCATAATGAATGGAAAAGTATTCTTCTTGTTACATTTGATCGGTGCCTTTGATGATGGCATAGAACTTTTTAGAAACTATTTTTCTAAAACTCATCTTAAATAGAGTGATTACAGTACTGCTTTGTAATTAAGTTTAGTCATCGTTTGAAAATACGTAATAAATGGAAAAGTATTCTTCTTATTACATTTGATCGGTACTTTTGAAGATGATATACTGTAACTTTTTTGAAACTATTTTTCTAGTTTTTAGTAAAATATTTTTCTAGTTTCTTTCTAGTAAACTATCTTCCGAGTTTCTAGAAACTATTTTATCTATCTTAAAAAGGGTGATTAATCGTACTATTTAGTAATTAAGTTTAGCCATATTTTGAAAATGCATAATGAATGGAAAAGTATTCTTCTTGTTACATTTGATCGGTGCCTTTGATGATGGCATAGAACTTTTTAGAAACTATTTTATCTATCTTAAAATGGGTGATTAATCGTACTATTTAGTAAATAAGTTTAGCCATATTTTGAAAATGCATAATGAATGGAAAAGTATTCTTCTTGTTACATTTGATCGGTGCCTTTGATGATGGCATAGAACTTTTTAGAAACTATTTTTCTAAAACTCATCTTAAATAGAGTGATTACAGTACTGCTTTGTAATTAAGTTTAGCCATCGTTTGAAAATACGTAATGAATGGAAAAGTATTCTTCTTATTACATTTGATCGGTACCTTTGAAGATGATATACTGTAACTTTTTTTAAACTATTTTTCTAGTTTTTAGTAAAATATTTTTCTAGTTTCTTTCTAATAAACTATCTCCCGAGTTTCTAGAAACTATTTTATCTATCTTAAAATGGGTGATTAATCGTACTATTTAGTAATTAAGTTTAGCCATATTTTGAAAATACGTAATGAATGGAAAATTATTCTTCTTATTACATTTGATCGGTGTCTTTGAAGGGTATATATAACTTTTGGAAACTATTTTTCTAAAACTTATCTTAAATAGAGTGATTACAGTACTACTTAGTAATCAAGTTTCGCCATATTTTGAAAATACACAATGAATGGAAAAGTATTCTTTTTATTACCATTGATCGGTGCCTTTGAAGATGATATACTGTAACTTTTTTAAACTATTTTTCTAAAACTTATCTTAAAATGAGCGATTATCGTACTGTGATACTTGGTAATCAAGTTTATCCTCCTTTATAAATTTATCCGCAATCATTAGGATTATCATTTCGGAGAAAGTCACTACATCAAGAGTTACAGTTACCTTAAAGTACTTTTTGGTAGTTTGTAATATAAAAAGAAAAAAGTTACATTATTGGCACAAATTCGCAACTAGATTCGAAAGTATCGCAAGAGAAAGTATAAATCAAATTTGCTTCTTCCCATTCAGACGTCATTTCCCTCAGTTTATCAGTAAAAATGTAAGTAAAGATACAGATTACATATAATTTGAATTAATTTTTATAGAAAATGCTATCTTTTGGCCTCATATGTGTTTAAAGCAGTTATCTTATTTACGTGGTTACAGTACAACTTAGAAATCAAATTTTGCCTTCTTATGAATTTATCTGTAATTTTTTTTTAACCATTTGGAAAAATGGTTATTGGCCTCGTCAGAGTAGGAAATCAAAAGCACATCTGTAGGCTTTTATTGGTTGAATCCGCATTTTATTCGTTTTCTGATTGGTCTATACAGTAATCTGTATTTCCCTTTACTTTCAACAGAGATGGATACTTATGTTGCCACTATAACAAAAAAGTAATAAAAACTACAAAAAAATAAAAATTTATAACTCAGAAACAAATTGAGATACAGCTTTCAAACAAATTGCGTTTAGAAGTACATTTTTGTCTCTATACGACGGTGTAAAAAGTAATATTGTGGGATGTTTAGAAGTTTAAGAATGAAATTTCATTTAAAATTGGTCGTCAGATTTCTCGGAAATTTTCTTGGAAATCTGACGATAGAAAAGCCTTTTCCCTAACAGCCAATGAAATGCTTGGATAATACCTAAGTTTCAGGAAATCTTGCAATTTTTACGTGTAATAACTATTAATGTTTAATTCATGGCGTACATAATGTATGATGAACTCCGTGCGATTTTTTATGTCTTAAATTTTAGTCTTTGAAAAAATCATTTTCCAAATGGTCGTTGTAATTTGTTAAATTACTTTTTCTTTTTTTTTTTTTGTCTTTACCTTTCTGGCTTCCACTAGAGTCTCGGAAAAGGGACCTGGGCAGGGACCTCTGACGGACACGCAGAACACCGAACTCCGCGAATTCTGAGCGGGTTTTTCGGTCCAAAGTGATATAAGTAAGCGTACAAACAATACTGGAATCGGGCGTAAATTAACACAGTTGCGCCATCTTCTGGACGGGGTGATAATCCACATATGCGGGCTTTAGTGTGACATCATATATGACAGGATATCTATCATCAGCGCATATTTTCTAAATCTTTAGTCACTCATGGAACTGAATTTTGTTTACCACATTTATTGCAAAATAACGGCGTAGCGAGAGGGGCGTCCAGATGCACTCGACACCACGAAGTTTTCTTCGCCTTGTCAAAGGCATTTCAGCTATTAATCAAGGTGAAAAAACTGTACAATTTTAGTGGTGTGAAGTAAGAAAACAGTTAGGCATCTTCCTGTAGTTTAACCCTGCCCGCTACATGGCGTGCGACCTTGATAGATGTGACCTCGCCTTTAATCTTGCAGTTACCTCTCCCATTTAAGATAGGACGCTTACTTATATCGCTTTTTCGATTACTTTAATTTAATCAATTTCCCTTTGAAATTTGTCCGGTTTCAGTTTTTCATTTTTTCTTTTCTTTCCTGGCTTTTGCTAGAGAGTCTCGGCAAAAGGATAGTGGGAAGGGACCTCGAATGGACACGTGGAACGCCGCGCTCAGCGAATTCTGCGCCTGTCTCCCAGCCCCTAAAAGTTGACCAAATTTTTTATAGAAAATATTACATTCTGTTCTCAAATGTATTTGAAGAAGTATCCATTCATTTGTAAAAATTTGAAAAGTTAGAGGAATGCCTCAGACCTTCTTTCCATAAATTTGACGCAAAAGACAAAACAGAAAAAAATAGTTTTTTTTTTTTTTTTTTTTTAATGCCAACCTAGCGTTTTACTTATGAAGCAAAAATTGGGGAAATAGAATGCAGTGCAGAAAAAAAGTTAGAAAACATATTATCAAATTATAAAATTAATACATAAAACTCTGCTATATTTTGAAACTATAATGTGTTTATTGTAAACCATCATTATGATTCATTGTGCAGATAGTTCTAATTTTGAACATCGCTATTTCCCAGTAGAAATCTTCACGGTATTTCATCAAGAAGGTTACGCAGAAATTGTAAAAATTATGCGATTAAATAAGGCAAGTATTACTATTCGGAAATAGTGGTGTTCAAAGTAAGGATTGTACAGCACATGTTATCATCTGAAAATATTTTGTTTTACGTCCGTTTTCTAGACTTTCCAACACAGTTGAAAAGTGTTTGTGAATTGGTTTTGTCTGTCTGTCTGCCGTCTATGTGTCTCTGTGCCGTCTGTCTGCTTGTCCGTGCTCGAAGTCGCTGAAATATATTCGGATGGACATGCAATCGATATATGTTAATGAGGTTTATTTTAGCATATTCGGTATTGTAAGTGAAGTTTGCAGCATTTATAGTTCATTTAAAGGGACACTCAAAAGAATTCAATTTCCTTATGATCTAAGAGGAAAAATCGTTTACGCTGTATTTTAATGATATTACACTATTTCAAACATATTAAAATTGGTATACATCACTAAGATGGACTACACAAGACTTACTATAGAAAAATGGTGTGCACAGCATTCATCAATCATTTACACTCTAAATAAAAAGGAGTGACTATTCACTCCTCCGGAGTGAATAGTCACTCTATCGCAGAGTCAAAATATGCCCAACCTCTTTAGATTGACTATTCACTCTGAGCAAAAGTGAAATTTTTGACTCCCTGAAAAAGTGAATAGTCACTCCTGGGAAGTGAATATTCACTCTAAACAGAGGTGGATAACCACTCTTTCGGAGGAGTTACTATTCACTCTTGCAAAAGGAGTGCGGTTTTTCACCCCTGGTAGGAGTGAATAGTCACTCTTTTATAGAAGTGAATGTTCATTTTTTATGTAGTCAATTCTTTTTTTATTTTGCTTTTATGGTGCTTTTAAAAGAATCACATATTTTACAACATGCAATGAAAATAGACACAAGCGTGGTAAAGATTGGAATAAAATACTTTGTTAGCAATATTTATTTAATTCATAGTTTGAAACATTAATTGAACTTTTTAAGGAAAAATTCAGTTAAAGTTACACGTGAATTTAAATTAGATTACTGACAGAAATAAACTATATATTTTATTCCAATCTTATCCTTTGTGTTTGCTTTTATTGCAAGCCTTATAAAGATATTTCTTTTACAGTTTTATAGGGTAGATGTGCCAGTAATGGACACCCTTAAGGAATTTTTAAAATTATTTTTTATTAATAGTTATAATTATTATATTCCAGTTTTTTCAATATTATATTAACGTATCAACAATATTTAACCATTCTTATAGTCTCGTTTTCCAATATGAATCAAAATTTAATTTTAAATAACAGAAATATATGAAAACACCCAAATGCCCAGTAATGGACACCCCATAAAAAGTAATAAATATAATTGCTTTTATAACTGTATTTAGGACCAGAATTTAATGAATACACACTAATGAAACAAAATAGTTATTTTCAAATAAATTTAACAATTTGGATACCAGTAATTAATAAATATTTGTGATAATCATTTACTGTTTACATCCACTATTTTAATTATCAGAAGATCGATGTTTTAATTATTTTAGATGGATAGTTTAAAATACTAAATATTAGGTAATTACAGCTATCAAATTATTGAAACAGTGGGGGATTTAAAAAGGTAATTAAAAAAAAAGTTTTGGAATATTATTATTTTTTAGATTTGTCTCACTATTTTTAACAATTATAAGGTATATAAATATTTCAGAGACTACCTAATACATCATTAATAATAATTAATATTACAAATATGAAAGAAATGATATTATGAGTTAAATATTTTAAATACTAAATAAAATAATTTCAAAATAAAACTGTAGAACTGATGTTTGAGTCCACTGATCTGCAGATTTACTAGTTTCATGAATATTGCCTATAACTTTAATATTACTTTTTTTGTCAGAGGGTAATAAGGAAACATTTAAGACAGAAAATAGATTTTTAATAGCTTCTGTAACTCAATTGTTTCTATTTAAACGGAGAGGAATTAAGCCCTATGAGCCCCTCTTTGACTGTGCTATTAAACAATTTTCTGCTTCCTGGCTGGTTTGATTGCCAGATTATAAAATATGCAAGGTACATATTCATAAAAAAAGAATAAGATATTGAAATTTTATTAATCCCATAAAATAACTTAAAAGCAGCTGTTTATAAAAGTTTTGGTGTTATTACATTTCGGTATGTATAATTTAAAAATTAAATTTGATTATTTAGCTTTGCAGTTAAGCCAAAATATTTTATGCACTATAAACATTATTGAAATTGCATTTTTAGCAATGTCTACATGGGGTGTCCATTACTGGAAAATGACTAATTAACCATCCCAGTAATGGACACGCCCTCTTAAAACCTTAAAAATAAATGAAATTTTATAAATGGCCTTTAGTATATAAAATTCTAAGTTTTTTATTGCTACTCAAACAAAAACATTCAAATTTTGCAAGAAAATAAATAGTATATAAATTAATTAAACGAAGCCAGCTCTTGGCCTCTTCATTAAGATTTTCACAGGAAAACAGCGAAACTTTGAAACATTATTTTCTGCTTCCTGATTGGTTTGATTAAAAGTGTCAACATAACCCAGTTTTATAAAACATGCAAGGGGGGATTATAAAAAAAAAAATTAAAGCTAAATATTTGTTAGTTATTTTTGTATGAACCAAAAACATCAAGGGGTGTCGATTACTGGCACATCTATCCTAAATAACTTTTTAATAGGTGGATGTTATATGTTTAACAATGCTTGATTTCATTTTAATTTTTGTTTTAAATATAAATTCCTATTTTTTTTTACCGTACTCCGTGAATTATTGCTATTTTTGCAAAGTCCTAAAAATAGCAATGAAAAATGTTATTGTTATAAAATATTGTTATAAAAGTGTTACAAAAATATTTGTAATTTGTTCACTTAAAAAACAATGTTTATAAACTCACATCTTTTTTAAATGAGTTCTAAGCATGATTTAAATATTAAGAATGTGTAATTTTTTTTTTATCCGCTGTGATTTGTTTTTGTTTTAATATGATCACGGAGTCTAAATTTCAAGTTCTCTGGAATATTGTACATATTATTCTTTTAAACATATTCCTTAACTTAATCATGATTTCTAATTTTCGACAATTACTGCTGAAAACTGGAATTAATACAGTACTTATTAATGAAACGATTCGGTAAGCCATATTTAATTTAAATTTTTTATTCCTGTAGATATTATATTTTGTGAATATGAGCAAAATAGATTTTATATGTTTTATAGGAAAAGATTGGCCTAGAAAATAGAAAAAAAAATAAATATAAAAATAAACACATTACATTTATTTGTATCTGTATGAATTTTAATAAAAATAAAGTAGATGACTTCATATAAAATGTTCTTATTGTTTGAAAAACATTTCAATGTAAACAAGTAGTTATTAATCTCTTTAAAAAAATATTCAGCCCTACATTATGTAATAAATATGAACTTTTAAAAAAATATCCTAAAGCAGTCTTATCGATAAACTTCAAAACAGGCATAAAAACATTTTATTTCAATGCTTAAATATCATGTTTTATTTTTTAGTGCCAAAAATTAAGTGTCTCAAAAAAGTAGAAAATGCGTTTAAAATATAAGGAAATTTAATAACAGATGCAGAATGTCTGCAATTAATTTTTTTCATATTTCTCAGTCTCGAAATTTTAAAATTATAAACCGTAAAAAAATGCTTAAATACAATAAAAAAATAATAATATACCAACATTTTCGTAATGTCATAATCATTAAATATCATATTTAACTCCGAAATAATAGTAATGATGATAAATACTCTTAGTGTATACTCTAAGTCCAAGTTGTCGCCTTTAGAATTCAGTAATAAACAAAAAAAAAAAAAAAAAAAAAAAAAAAAAAATCTTATAAAACGGCAAATTATAAAGTTTTCACCGTATCTGCGATGAATTGAAAATATCCAGATCTTCTGAGTCAGCCTTGCAAACGAAACAGATAAAACTTTTATTTTCTATCATTGGCAAAAGTAGGATCACAGTACTGAATGGGAAGAATAAAATATTTACTCTCATTTTTTTTATTATTCACATTGGCTGAACTAATGAAATTTTGATTATTTTTTGCTAAGCATTGTGTGCTATTCAATTGTTAAAACAATTACAGTAAACTCTCTGTAAGGCGTACTCTGTGTAAGACGGAAACCTGTCTAACTCGGAAAGATTTTCAAGTCCCTGCGAATCCATAGACATAAAGTAAAATTTGTCTAAGGCGGAACATTGTCTACTACGGAAAATTTCCTCAGTCCCGATCGACTACGCCGTAGTTAGAGTTTACTGTATATTTCAAACCGCTACATGAAGAAATATAATAGACAATCACTTTTCTAGGAAATCAATTTTCTAGGAAATCAATTTTCTAGGAATACAATTCAGGATAACACTCTTCTTTAGGTGGGACTCAGGATAACATCAATCTTTTTCTATACAACTATTTAGCTCATAATCTTAACATATCTACACGAATAAATGGTTAAAATTAAATGAGACTTACCTTATGGGTTCCATAAAGATTCATTTTAATGATATCCTAATCTGTTAATCCTAAGATGGCGGACGTAAAAGTGATCTTTTTTTTTTTTTTATCTTACAAGGGTAATGTCGCTTTGCTGTTCTGATTGGTTAATAAGCAATGCATACGTAAGTCATCCTTCAGAAGTGAGACATTTCACTCTCGATGACGGAGTGAGATATTTCACTCCTTTCTAGAGAGTGGAAAATTCCACTCTTTAAGGAGTGTTTTTTTACAAAATGCACTCCAAACAGAGTGCAAATGCCTGTCTTTCTTTCAAAGAGTGAACTTTTCACTCCTCCCAATTTTAGAGTGTACATGGGCACACAAAATAATTCGGTTACAGCACCGTCTATTAACAATAATTGCTGGAAGTGCGTAGTTGTGGTACCCGTTTATAAATTAAACTGTTTTTTTGTCTATTACTCGGTGTGTATAAATCCTATAGATAATATACAGGGAAGCACAAATTTCCTTGCATAAATTTCCATTCATTGATGGAAATACTGAAAGTGAATTTACAATTTTGCTATATGTTTCCTAATTGATCTACATTTTAGCATTCTATGTAGTATAGTATACACAAATCTATAGATCATATACAGGGCTGCACAAAAGAATTAGGACAGTTTTCCAATTATTGATGGTAATTTCTGAAGTTGGAGTTTCGTATGTGTTATGTGTTTTTCAAATTGTTTACTTAGACATCATCTTTCACCTTATTAAACGGCGAAGTTCTGTTATAGTATTCTGGATGTATGTTGGAAAGCGTTTCATAATCTATGCTTGACGCATGTTTTTTCGTTCTTGTTTTAATTCCAACCGATTTTATCCGATAAGGTGTTTAACGTTTCGTATTTTAAAGGATTACGAGTTACAGATCATTAAGTAAATTTACTGTGGAAAATTAATGCACTTGTGGGAGGTTCTTAGTCATTATTCATGTAAATGAGGTGATAAAAGTGTTCTTTAAGATGCCTCCTATTGAGATATGCACATTTAAATGTAAATAACTTCTTAAGAAGTCAATTTAATTTCCATAAGTATTTTTATTTTTGGGAGAAAAATTCTTTCCACTAACTGAAAATGCTTGCAATAAATTAATAAAGAAAAAATAAGTAAAAGTTTTAAGAAATTAAAAAAAAAGCTCTTCGTAAGTTAAAATAATTTTCTTTGATGAATAAAATATCGAACATTTTCTTTAACTATCTTTTAATTATTACTCTATGCTAATAGTGTATTAAAATAGTTTAAGATATGAAATGATATTTAAAAGAAATTAATTAATTTTATAAGTATCTTTAAGAATAGCAGAAATGTATTCCACGTTTCAAGCCGGAATTGTTAATATTCCTTTTACAGAAACTAAATTTGAAAATTTGCGTATGAAAATATGGATATTACTTTTATTTTTAAAGTATATATCAATTAAACGTGATATAATTAACTTATGCTGATATATTTGAAAAAATATATTTATCTTAGACGAGACATTTTAAATGTTATGTATCTTGTTAGCTTTTATCACTCAGTAATTAAGCATATTTTTAAAAATACATGATGAATGGAAAATATTTTCCTTATTACATTTGATCAATTCTTTTGTAAATGTCATATAACATTTTTATCCCTTTTGCTAAAACTATTATTAATGGATCATTTCAGAACTACTAATTAATCAAATATCGTCTCCTTATAAGTTTATCCATAATTATTAGCATTATTATTTCGAAGACAGTATCAAGAGTACAGTTAGCTTGAAGAATTTTTATGTAATATGCAATTTAAAAGGAATTAAAAATGCATTGCTAGTTTAAATCCATTAGTGTTACATGAGAAAGATAATTCAAATCTAATTTGCTGCATCCCCTTAAGGACGTTATTTCTCTCAGTTCATCGATAAAAATGTTAGTTCGAAATATAGATTGCATATAATTTGGTCAGTTTTTTACAGAAAATATTGTCATTTGTCCTTAAAAGTATTATCTTAGACATATTATTCGATTACATATGAGAGGTATATCTTAATTTGAAGAAATTAGGGAAACGTTTCTTCTTTTTCTCCTGAATCTGCTTCTTATTTTTCCTTTGAAAAGAATATGTCAAACATACTTTCTAAAAACCTGTTGCAAAAATATATTTCTATTTAGATTATAGCTTAAATTTTTATGACGCAAAAGTGGACAAGTAAGACCCAGTACACAAAAAAAGAAAAGAAAAAAAAGAAATAGAATACAAAATATCAGATTAAATAATTTGTATATAATTTCCCCCTATATCCTGGAACTATATTGTGTGCATATTGTAAACCACCAACTTAAACTGAAATTATTTTGTTTTTATTCTTTCTTTGAATTTAAACTAAGCATTTAATTATTAAGGACGTCATTTTTCTGAGTTTATCTCTAAAACTGTTAGTGGGATACATTATAATACTAGCGAAACCCGTGACTTTGCTCGCGTAATTGTTGAAATATAGAAAGAGGTATATTTGTGTGCCTATTTCTATTAGAGGAAATTATACTGCTACGGATAATTTAAAAATAGTTAATTAAGCAAAAGTTTGAATAAACTTCTTTCTTATACAGCATTAGGCAAACCCGAGACTTAAATTAATAAGAACTAAAATTCATTCCAAATAAATCATAATTTAGAATGCATATTGAAGGTCTTACGCTCCTTCATTTTTTATTTGAAATTTCGAATTTTTTAGAAACCGTTCTTACGCATTTACATCTTAAAAGTAACCACCATGCTAAATTCCAAGCTTCTAGTTATTCAAACTTCTATTACAACTACATTACATAAATCGCAATTTTAGAACTATTTTCGTTCCTATACAATTTAAAATTCCTAAATTATTAAAAACTATTTTGAGAGTCCATTTTTGTATCGAAAACAATAACCATGTCAAATATCAAGTTTCTATCCCTAATAAATTCAGATAAATCATAGTTTAAATGATTTTTAGAACATTTCCCGCTAATTTCATCCTTTTAATTTCGAATTGTTTAAGAAACAGTCCATAGCTTGAATCTTAAACATAAAGTTTCTATCCCAGCAGCATCACGAAAATCCCAATTTTAGAATGTATTTTGCTTCTGCAACGTTTTAAATATCGAATTTTGCAAAAAATTGTTCACTGCGAGCATTTATATCTTAGAAATAACAGACATGTCAAATCTTCAAGTTTCTAACCCAAACATATCCAACTAAATCGTAAATTAGAACGTTTTTTGAAAGTTTTCTGCTCATTTCATCTTTTTAAATTTCCAATTTTTTAGATACCGTTCATAGCAAGCATTTACATCTTAAAAGCAGCCATCACACCAAATTACAAGCTTCTATACCAACTGTATCACATAAATCAATCTTTTAGAACCTTCTTCGGTCCTACAGCCTATTAAATTTGAAATTTTTTGATAACGGTTCTAGACGAGCATTTGCGTCTTTACGGTAACAGCCATGCAAAATTTCAAGTTTAACCTTAAGAGTTTTAACTATGTCGTATTTTAGAACGTTTTTAGAACATTTTATCCTTTAAAATTTCGCATTTGTTAGAAACTATTCTTGGCGATCATTTACATCTTAAAAGTAACCACCATGCCAAATTCTAGGCTACTATACGAAATGTATCACATAAATCTCAATTTTACAACATTTTTTGTCCTGCACTCTTTTAAATTCGGAATTTAAAAAACTATTCCGGGCGAGCATTTTCGCCTCTAAAGTAACAGCCATGCCAAATTTTTAGTTTCAAGCTCTAACAATTCCAAATTAATAGTAGTGTAGAAAGTTTTCCGCTCACTTCACCCTTTTAAATTAATAATCTGGCTTTATATCGTCCTAAAACAGTAAATGACTTGGGTATTGTTTTTGATGTTAAACTTGATTTTTCGCTCCATATTGACAATATTGTTTCTAACGCGTATAAAAAACTAGGGTTCCTTAAGTGTAAAACTAAAGATTCCCCCAATCAACATGCATCAAAAGTTTTATATTTTGCTTTGTACGTCCTAATCTTGAATATTGCAGTCTCGTTTGGGATCCTTACTATAATAATAAAATTTAAATTCTTGAGCAAGTACAGTCTAAATTCACACGTTATTTATTGTTAAAGAGTAATCATACATTTTCTTATGATATTTCTTCTTCCTATCTACGTAGTATTTTTAACATTCCAAGTTTGAAATCTAGACGGGATATTTTTTGTGTTTAATTTTTTAGAAGGTTATTAATAACATGATTGATTGTAGTTATATACTTAATTCTATTAATTTTAATGTACTGAACAGATCACTCAGGTGTACTCAATTTTTTATATTACCATTTCTTAAATATATTTATGTTAGTAATTTCTCTTTATATAAATTTTACAAAATATTTAATGAATTCTCTGTGCATCTCAATATTTTTTATATGTCCTTTATTGCTTTTAAAGATAAATGCCCTAAACTTTTAATCTCTTAATTTGTGTTTCTATTCGTGTTGTATGCGATTTATATCTATCTGTTTATATATCTATGTGTTTTTCATTATTTTTATGATGTTCTTGCAACACTATAAATGGATTCGTCTGTAGTGTGCATTTCAATAAATAAATAAATAAAATAAATAAATTTCGATTTTTTAGAAACTGTAAATAGCAATTATTTACATCTTAAAAGCTACCACAACACGAAATTCTAAATACATAGCCCCAACAATACTAAAGAAATCGTAGTTTTAGCATGTTTTTAGCTCCTGCACAACCTTTGATATTGTTATACCGGCATAAATTATAGCCTATGTTGGAGCAGAGATGTCACTTGCATTTTGCCTCAATTATTTTTTTAATTGATTCGGTAGTTCCAAAGATTATCCCCTAAAAACAAATAAATACACAGCCGTTACTCCTTTATAATGTTAGTAAAGATGTATAATTTTAACAGTTTTTTGAAGAAAATGTTCTCAATTGAAAGAGATAGAAAGAGATAGATCATAGGGGTACGCATTAATTTCTAGAATTTAGAAAATTTCAAAATTTTTTATGAGAGTTTAAAGAAAAGTGACTAGCATTCTTTGTATAAACTTGATGTAGAAAACAGTTTCTGTTTAGATAATTAATGCACTTTGACTAAGGTCATTACTAATAAAAATGAGATAATAATTTTAATTTAATTTATTTTTTTATGACGCTTCCAATTGAGATATGCGTATACAAACATTCAAATGTATGTGATTCCCTAAAAAAATAATTTAAGTTCCTTAAACTTATTTATTCATTACGCCGGAAAAATTCTTTTCACTAACTGCAAAGACTTAAATAAATACAGTAAGAGAAAATACGTAAAACTTTTGTCAATTGAAAGAAATAAAATTCTTCTTTGGTGATTAAAATATGCTTCTTATTGAGATATGCATATCCATATGTGAATAATTTCGTAGAAAGTCAATTTAAGTTTCATAAACATTTTTATCCATCATATGTGAACAATTCTTTTCACTAACTGGAAAGACTTACAATAAAGACATGGAGAGAAAATACGCAAAACTTTGTGCATTTGAAAGAAACAAAATTATTCTTCTGGGATTAAAATATTTTCTTCAGTCGAATGAAAGTTATAGCATCTCCCTTTATTACCTTTTAATTGTTACTTTATGAAAATGTCGACTAAAATATTTTAAAATATGAGATATAATTGAAAAAGTGTTTTAATTTCATAAGCTTCTTTAAGGATAGAGCAAATTGTAGCATGGAAGTGAAAATATGCATTTTAAATGTCTCTGAATTTCAAATGAACAGGTGAACGTATATATTTGAAGTAAACACGATATCATTAAAGGGAAGAGATCACCTTAAAACTTTTTAAAACGTCAGAAATAAATTTTTGTATATTATTAAAGAATGACACTTTAGAAAACTTAAAAAATTATAATAATACTCCAATTATAACCGGTTTCATGATAAAATATGTGGAGAGATACCTATCCAAATTGAGGTAAACTTGAACTTTAAAGTCATTTTTCTCAAAACAGATAATTCTGACATTGTGCGCATCCTATTTCCAAAACTAAGTAACGTAGAAACTTAATATTTTGTGTTATATTCTATTATATATAGTGTTATAACCGCTACTTATTTTTAAGTAAGTACCTGTAGTATATTTATTTATTTTTTAATTTTTATTGAAATTTTATCATAAATTTTGCATTTTATTCTTTAATTGCCTGCAAAAATATTCTCATCTGTAAATTTAATTATTATTTTAGAATTGAAGTTAAAGTATAATATTTTATGAATATATATATATGTAATATTAACTGGATATATTGAATATATTTTTAATAATCCTGCGCGCAACACACATATGTCAAATCACCTTTTTCAAAATCTTAATTAGTATGTCTTAATTAAACTAATTTGTAATTATTTTTCATTAAAAGTATTTAAATACGTAAACAAACATTTGTTACAATTTACACACAGAAAATGGTTTACTTTGGTGAAATATTTACAGGTCCGAGAATTTTTTAATATTGTGTTAAAATCAAGCAATATCGAGCTTCCGAAGGCAATCTCACCTTAAACTATACCGATATTCCTCAACAGAATAGTTTAATTCGATAGAATACATTTTCACCTTTAAAAGAAAAATGGAATTTTCCTGGTAACTAGTCATTTACTAATTAACTATTTTTTGAAAATAGCTAATAAACGTAATTAATATCCTTATTGTATACAATTGTAACCTTTGTAACCTACTTCAAATAATTTCATCATTAGTGGATGATTGCAGTAATATTTAGTAACATCTTGTAGAATTATCCTAAATGGTTATCTTACCATTTCAAAGTTAGCTGATTTATCAAGGGTGCAGTTATTTGAAGAACCTTTAGGCAGTTTGTGATATAAACGGAAAAATCTCATTGTTATCTAAAAAATTCTACCATCTCAATAAAATGTATTTCAAATGACATTCGTTGCACCCCCTTTGTGATGTCAGGACGACCGAGTATGGCATCAGAATTTGGTTATTAAAAGTTTATTAAACACAAAATTATTTTTACAAGTATTTACACTGGCCAAAAAATATATACACATAGACTAACATTTATAATAACAATACTCCACCAAAACTGCCTATATCACTTCTCAAAACCAAACAAGTATTATCTCGGATGCTTTCCCGCATCCTACATATACGACGGACACCAACACAACTGCCGATCTCCCCTCTTCACTTCGATTCCTTTACCGTTGGGAGACGGTCTCTTCACTTCGCTTACGTTAGAGGATCAAAAGGAAGGTTGGTTGCATGACACCCTTAAAATGTTATTTCCGAAAGTTTATTAAGAAAACTATCAATGACCATATAGATTATATCGCTCACACACAAGAAAAGTGACACATCTCGCAAAAATTCATTTTACGTTTTATTCCTCTAATAGGTCTGTCATAGGTTAGTCTTGCTGCACAAACAGTTTCTTAAGTGTAGTTATACGAAAAATCACTTTAATACGCTATTTGTTCATTTAAGACCACAGAAGAGGGGTCGATTGTGTGAGGAGGTAAAATTACTTCTTCATTCTTAATGGTTTTTTGCTTTTATGCACGCTTTTATTCCTAAATGCAGAACTAAGTGCTATAATTTCACGTTACAGTAAAAACATGCAAATTTTATTTTGCCTCTACTGTGAAATTTTCTTTTGTCGAGATGTGTACTTTTCTTGTGCTTCGATTTCCTACGATTGGGAAAACCATTCCTTGCGGAAACCAGATACGAAAATAATTAACTGATTTCATATTAGCCTATAGTTTTCTAATGCAAAATAGGGAAATAACGCACTCAGTACAAAATTCAAATGTGAAAACATTTTATTAACTTGTATGTAAAGATGGAATTTTGTGTTCGATTTTTAACTCATCTCCTCATGTGCTAGAATTATTTAAAAAAAAAATATCTTCACAGGCGTGTCTTCGATCTCAATACAACATTTAATATTTTTAGAACGTAATCGCAAGTTAATAAATCAAATTTATGGCATTTCGGGTTTGCAGGTGATAAATCTCCCAATATTCTTTTTATGGTCAGAGCTGTTTACGAGTTAAAAAACAATGTAGTTAACTAAGTGCCTAACAACTCTCGCCAAGTTAATATGAACTGGCTGTGAAATTGTAACAACGAAGTATTTTAAAAGTAGTAAAAAAGCTAAAAAGTAGAAAATACAAATAAAAAAAAATAAAGAATGTAAAGTTTGTTAAAATACTCTTTTATCATTTAATAAGTAATTAATTGATTAAATTGTAATTATACATTGGAAAACAATTTAAAAATCCAGAGTAGTTAGTTTAAATACTGCGTTTTTATTTTCCTGTTGCGATATCTTACAAAATAAAAAAAAGCAAAAATTAGGGGAGACCGGGGGAATGGCGTCACCATAAGGGAATGTAAATTTTTTCACCTCGAAAAAATGTTTATTTTTTAATAGTAAAAATTCTAAAGCTGAATCATGATCTTTAGTATCTGTATAAATTTACCCGTAAACATAACTGTAAAGTAAACATACATAAAAAAATATTTTTTAAACCTCTGCACAGTGGCGCGATTACCCAGGACACTGGGGTATTTCCGCCACTGTACGCGGGGTAATGCCGCTACTCTTTAATGACCTAGTACATGCATCAAATGGATACTAGGAAACACACAACTTACTGAAAATAGTTAGAAAGCAATGTAATTGAGCAGAATAATGGTTAAGCTTACGATTTACTTCATATTGCAAAAGTCACTCTGCTGAATCGGCTCCACTACATTAAAATGAGGTCATTTCTCACCCGATTTGCATGGCGGCGGCATTACCCCGAGAGGACAATATGGCGGAAATCCCCAAGCAAAGCCGAAAGAAGAACCGAACTTGTTCAACACATTGCATCAAAATGTCAGCGAATGCATGTAGATTACGGTTCATATTATCTTAAATACCTACTGTTACAATAAAAGGTGCTTATCTCTACTCATTTGAAGCTCCAAAATAACAAGCAACTAGATGAAAACTACATTTTTCACTAGAACAAACGAACGGCGTACAGCAAAGCCACTCTCACTTTAGGCACTGTTTATATTGTTGGCCGCTATAGTGCAGGCACATTCACTATCTCAAACTGCCCTTAGTTTTTAAACTAGGTGGGGTGGCGGCATAACCCGGGTTGGCGCCATTCCACCGGTCTCCCCTATCTATATATATATTTAACAAATTCAATCATTTTCGCTTTCTAAGAAGCTTAAATCAAAGGAATGAATTTCCAATAATTGGGGTTCACACCTAATTACGTATTGTAACGTAATTTTGTTGGAATTGCATCAAATCGTAGTCAGGAAATTAAACACGATATTTAAGATAAATATTGAATGCAAAACAGTGAAAGAGTCCTTTTTTAGAAAAATGATTTTACTTTTATTTTTTCTTCGAATCTAAGCAAAGCATATTCCAGTATGAGTCTTAATTTTTCATACTTTTAAACATTCTCAGTTAACAATTATTAAATTACATTACTTTGGAAAATGAATGCACGTTGTGAAGGATTCTTAGTCATGACCGATGCAAATGAGACAATAACGCACTTTTTAAAGATGACTCTTATTGACATATTTTATTTAAAAGCAAATATCAATTATGGTTGCATATAAGTCGATAATATCTCCTTCTGTTTGATTACCAGTATTTTTGTATCGTAATAAACGATTTATGTAATCGCAGTAAATTATTACCAACTATGCGATTAAGTAAGGAGAAGAAAACTGGTATTCAAATATATAGGTATGCCATTTCGGGGTCTATTAATACGAGAGTATATACGGTAATTTCTTAAAAAGCGAATTTAAGTTTCTTAAGCACTTTTATTCTAGTATAAGTGAAAATTTTCTATCATAAAATGACAAGACACCTAAATAAAGTGCATACTCGTAAAAGAGAAATAAGTAAAACTTTTGGTGTTTGAGAACTAAAATCGTTCTTCAGGGCTTTCAATAATACCCTTAAAATGAGTAAAAATGTAGTATGCTTTATAATTAGATTTTAATTGCTACTTTACGCAAATGTCTATTAAAATAAATTAACGTCTGAGATATAATTTTTTTTATTTTAATTCCATAGGATTATTTTAAAAAATCTCCGATTTATTCTTATGTTTTAAGTTGAAATTGGAACTATGCATTTTTAATGGCAGTAAATGTTTAAATTTGTATATGAAAGTATGCATGTTATTTTTTTACGTATATCTCAATTAAATATGATATAGTTAAACTAATCTGGTCTCTAAAATATAGTTTTATCATAATGTAGAAATTTGAATTTTCAGACGGAGTATGCTACTCATTTTGCTAAAAATCATTATTGATTAATGAACTATTTTTTAAAAATATATAATGAATCGTAAAATATTCTCATCCCATTCACAAATGCACCCCTAAAATTTACAATACGACTAAGAAAAAAAGTATGTATATATAAAGTGTTCTAAGTAACTCTGAAAATCTTGTACGTCCATGGTGCCTAAATTAGTAAGTCAGTTCTTGAATGTCTAAAACTGCATGATTTTGTTGCTAAAATGGTACCTAAATTATCTTCTTTCAAGGACATTTATTGACAGAGCATCGTGGTTATATCTATATTATAAAGCGAAAACATGCTCGAGAATTGCTGACTTGATATCTACGGTCGTAGCAATTGGAACAACCTACTTTGCATATTTTGCATATTTATTCTAACCATCACATAATTTCAATTTTTTCAGTGTCACACAGAAAGAAAAATATACTTCCAAATACAATTTGTAAATAAACTGTGCTGTTCACTGATTTTATTCACTGATTTTATAGTGTCTCTAAATAATTTTCATGCATGATTATTTTTTTATTATCTCTACCACGTACAGCTCGATTATGGAAGATTAAACTGTTTGTATAAATAGTTCAGAATTTGTTTCTGGATAATACTTCATAAAGAAATTAAAAGTTCGTCAATAAATAAATGAAACAGATTTAACAGATAGCTAATCGAATTACCTGCTTAAAGGCTGAAATAATTAGAATTTAAAAAAATTCGCTGTAGATAGAGAAAATTTGACAATTTCTTCGGCTATTAAACCTTTGTATGAAGCTAATATGAGAGTACCATTTTTAATAAATTTCAAAACTTTATTTGAATTTATAATTGATATTTTTAAAATAAAAATGATATTTGTTGACATTGAGAAATATAAAATATTTTAAAAATAAATAAATATATATGTAATAAATATATATGAGATTTCAATTAAAACTAGCTTTTACCTAAGTTCTATAAACCTGGTAGTGTTTTCTGTAACCATCAAATGTGGCGAGGCCAGAAGACTAAGCTGGCTTATGCATACAAGTTTGCATACTTGACTTGTATCGCTGTTTCGGAGAGAGGACCTGCTTAATAAGTATAGCTTTCTCATCAATTTCATATACCGGGTGTCCTGAAATGGACTGACTGTTTTTAACTCGCTGAGTATTTTAGGATTTTTCTGCATTTTCATAAAAATCCTTATAAAACTAATGTTAATTTAAATTTTCTTTCCCTGATTGTTTCTAATATATGCTTCATGCCCCTGTATTACAATTCTGTTGAAATTATTTTTGTCTGCAATTGATTAAAGTTGATTTAGGGAAACGGAAAATACGGGCAAACCAGAGGGTTAAAATTCAATAACCTGCAAATAGTGACAGGTATTAAGAAAATTCTTGTAGTAGGTTTATGTAAAATGTCAGGAGTTTTTTTAGTAAGATTCCCGATTTTAGTTCAAAATAGCAGCGACAGATGGCGCTGCAAGCAATAGGCGCTAAATCCAGGCCCGATTTTTTGGCTTTTTTCTTCTCCCAGTATTGATGCGAAAAAAGGACTTTAAATAAACAGATTGGGGTTCTTAAGAACAAGATTGCATTAGCCTCAAAGAACCAATCCCTATATTTAACTCCCTTCTTTTGAAACAGTACTGAGAGAAGATATAAACAAAAAATTGGGCCTGGATTTAGCACTTATTGCTTTCAGCGCCATCTGTCGCTGTTACTTTGAACAACAATCGGGAATTCCAGTAAAAAAAAACTTTTGACATCTTACATAACCCACCTGCAAGAATTTCTTTAATAGCTATCACCATTTGCAAGTTATTGAATTTTAAAAGCAATCAGTCCTTTTTAGCCCAGTGGTTAGAGGGTTGAATTCGGAATTAATTAGGGTAAAGCTGGAAATTTTTCTAATCCCTCCAGTTTAGATCTAGAATGAATATGCTATGTTTTCCCCCTCGTACTAGGTGAGCGTTAGGAAATATGTATAGATTTATAGTCAAAAAACACGTTTTTTTACATACCATAGCTCCAAACAGCTAACTATGTCGAAAACATTGTCAATACAAATGTTGTAGAGCTTAAAATTCTGAGTAAAATGAGTACCTACATTTAATATTTTTGTTGAACATTAAGTTCATAATTCCACTTTAAAGTTTTAGACCCGTGGTCACGGGGTTGAACTCAGAATTAATTTGGAGAAAACTGAAAATTGTTTTAATCCCTTCAGTTTAGGTCTAAAATGAATGTACTATGTTTTTCTTCCTCCTACTTGGGTGAATGTTAGAAAATATGCACATATTTATTTTCGAAAAATAGGTTTTTTTTTTTAATTACCTTAACAATATCTCAAAACAGCTAACTCTATAAAAAACATTGTCAATGATACAAATGTTGTAGAGCTTAAAATTCTGAATAAAATGAGTACCATCATTAATATTTTTGTTCAACATTAAGGCCGCAATTATATTTCAAAATTTTTCAAATCAAGAGCTTGAAGCCAGGAGAGATCAAGTTAACTTAACAATATCTCAAAACTGCAGCCTTAATATTGAACAAAAATATTAAGTGTAGGTACTCATTTTTCTCAGAATTTTAGGCTCTACAACTTTTGCAGTGACAATGTTTTTGATAGAGTTTGTTGTTTTGAGATATTGTTAAGTTAACTTGGTCTCTCCTGGCTTCAAGCTCTTGATTAGCGATTAAGGCAAAATTTTGAAATAGAATTGCGACCTTAATGTAGACAAAAATATTAATGCTAGTACTAATTTTACTCAGAATTTTAAGTTCTACAACATTTGTATTGACAATGTTTTTTATAGAGTTAGCTGTTTTGAGATATTGTTAAGGTAATTAAAAAAAAAAAAAAAACGTGTTTATCGAAAATAAATATGTACATATTTTCTAACATTCCCCCAAGTACGAGGAAGAAAACATAGTACCTTCATTTTAGACCTAAACTGAAGGGATTAAAACAATTTCCAGTTTTCTCCTAATTAATTATGACATCAACCCCCTGACCACGGGTATAAAACTTTAAAGTGGAATTGTGACCTTAATGTTGAACAAAAATATTAAGTGTAGGTACTCATTTTACTCAGAATTTAAAGTTCTACAACATTTGTATTGGCAATGTTTTTGACAGAGTTAGCTGTTTGGAGATACTGTAATGGTATGTGAAAAAACGTGTTTTTCGACTATAAATCTATACATATTTCCTAACTGAAGGGATTAAAACAATTTCCAGCTTTCCCCTAATTAATTCCGAATTCGGCCTTTTTTTGCTCCCCTACCACTGGGCTATTTTAGGAATTCTGGTAGATAAATTGAGCTAAACATAACAAAAACGTTGGTCATTCCTTTAGCATAGCAAACAGAATACTGATAATTCACCATTTGTGAAAGTTTCATAATAATTCTAACACAGGGTTGAAAAAATTTTTTTCTTAATGACTTATCAATGTCAGTGAGAATGATCTCTAGTGTAAAATTGATTTTGGATTAACAGAAAAATTCTGCTTTTAAAATTTCTGGAACATGTTCATTGAAATCTGCTGTATGACATTTACACTAATGAATTGTATCACTTTTCAATAATATATAATGTAATTTTAGAATTTCACTTTTTTGCGCAAAAATTACACAGGAGTGATATTTATGATATTTTTCCAATATTTAGCCCTTTAATGCATGATTTTTTATTTTG
This sequence comes from Maratus speciosus, assembly GCA_963932465.1. NCBI lineage: Eukaryota > Metazoa > Arthropoda > Arachnida > Araneae > Salticidae > Maratus > Maratus speciosus. The sequence continues at coordinate 117,292,441 of OZ010786.1, forward strand.
TTCGGAAATCATTAAATTTGAATCTATTTTTGTTCATTATTCACTAGAAAAATAGTGACAAAAATTATTTATGTTTCTGTTGGACATAATGTCACTCCTGAGTTACATAAAAACAATTGCTCAAAAAAATGATCATTTTAAACTGTATGCTTACTTTAAAGTGTTTATACAGCACAGTAACAACTATTCAACGATATAATAATTGTTATAATGCTTTTAATAGTTTGCAGAATAAATATACCAGATGTAAATTTCCAACTGGGCGAAAAATGTCCGGACCAGGATTCGAACCAGGGATCTCCTGGCTGAAGCCGCCAGTGCTCTACCATCTGAGCTATCCCGGACGAATCTGGTGGAACTTTCTCACCCAGCTAACTTTTTTGATTATAAGCATCTGATCTTAAATCTGATTCAGCTCAACAGAATAAATCGCAGGTAATGGAAGTCCAGAAAAGAGTTCCCGGAGTTCCATTACCTGCGATTTATTCTGTTGAGCTGAATCAGATTTCAGACTTGATGCTATAATCAATAATGTTAGCTGGGTGAGAAAGTTCCACCAGATTCATTCGGGATAGCTCAGATGGTAGAGCTTCCGCCAAGGGATCCCTGGCTCGATTCCTGGTCCGGACATTTTTCGGCCAGTTGGACATTTACATCTGATATGATTTATTTACCAATTAGTATAATTGTGCTAAAATTAATCTAGTAAATAATGGCTACCTTATAAAGATAGAGAAAAAATGCCAGTCGAGTACATCGCAAGCAGTGTCAACAAAATATGTTATAACCAACCCGTGATAGCAAATCAAAACTCAAACAGACTTTATGACCTTAAATGCACGTTATCACACGTAAGTAACACATAAAAGTTCACCAAAAGTCCAATAGAAAGCGCCAAATGGCAAATGAAGATCATGTAACTCCCGAGTTACACTTTGCATTTAAGAGTTAAGAAGTAATTAAGAAATTTTTTTTTCTTAAACTATCGTTTTATCATGGTATTGAGAAAAGCGTTATGCAAGAACTCTGGCAACTTTTGTTTAACTACATTTTCCATTAAGCATAGGAGGTTTTGCGCACAAATATCGGAAGGCTCGCGTACCTAAACTGTACGCGCACGATAGTTTAAGAAACCTAGACTTACAAAAATGTAACCATCATTTTTTGAATATACGTGACTGAAAAAAGAAATTTACTTGAGATTTGAGAAGCCTCCTTTTATTAAACAATTATCTTCTCTTTTTAAAACATCATTACTCTCGACATATGTAACAGTTAAGATAAAATAATTTATAAAGAAGTTTTACATTAGTTTCCGTAAAGCATTTTTTGAACCCAAAGAATTCACCGTAGAGGCGATATAATCGTGTAAGAGTTCTGAATGAAGCTCTTATTCATTATTTTTTCAATAATCAGAACCTCTCTAATCTATATATATATTACGCTAACGTACGTGGCACAGAAATCGCGATCATTTGTTATTGTTTAATGGCAACGCCCGAGAAACGCATCTCATTGGTTATTGTGAAAAGTCATTTGGCAGGATTTTGGCGGGGGTAAATCCGGTTTGTTTATTTACGTTTTGCGTTTATTTATTTACGTTCTCTGTTTCGCTGCAATTATTAACTTCACAATATCGTTAGAAATGCCCATAAAAGATCTCGGTGAATGCTTGAAAGTGGACAAGAAGCCGCATTAAGAAGAGAAAATCGAAATAAATTGTATCGTGAATGGCGTCAAACACAGAACATAAGCGATCGCCAAAATAGGCTTAATAAATGTCGCATGGACGAACCCGTTGCTTCTGAAATCTAAATTACTGATTTAAATGTTCCAGAGCCTAACTGTGGATATATAGTTATATTGGCGTGGTATGTATATGACATCTGTGCCAAATAAATATTATTCAGGGTTTTTTTTTTTGTTGTTGTTGAAGGCCACTCCAGTGTTATATTCTTCAATGACAGCACCAGCACAGTTTCTGCCTGGGCAACGCCGGGCGGGTCAACTAGTCATTTTATCAATATATTGTAGAGCACGGTATGTTAATTGAAAATTGTTAATTGAAATTGCATAAATATCATTCCTAAACTACACATTAACAAAATTTTCTCCCTGAGTCTACTGTGTGAATCAGTCGAAAGCGCTCGGGTGTCAACTTTGTAACATCATTTTAACATCTACTATTATCTTTATGTTTTAAAATCTATATTTATATATTTTTAATAACTTTTTAGCTATAAAAAATCATAATTTTTATTTTGTATGGTTAAATGTTTTTATATAACATGTCAAGGTGAACACGACGACGTTCCGAAGTTATAGTTAAAGTACTTATTTTAATTAAATTAAACTACGCATTGAAAATATAATTGTTTCCCGAAGAGAAGATATTAAATGCAATTGTGTCTCACACATTTAGTTCTTGCAATTCAATTTATTTTTAAATTTATCTGAATATAAGATATTTGACTATCCGGTTTATGTTCAATATGCTTTTGAGCTGTTTTGAATGGGCATAAATATTAACAAAATTATTACAATAAGTTGTTGTTATAAGAAAAAAATAATTACCTTGTACAAGGTTCAAACAAATAAGGGGCTAAGGAAGTAACTATACTAAATTAAAAGAAAATGTTACCAACCTTTATAAATTTTGTATTATGATCATCTCAATGTATCATTATGGATTTTTAAAAATGTTACCAGATAAAATTGACATAATGTTTGCGATAATGCATTCCTGTTAATCTTTTATTCCTTACAGCTTCCATTTAATTAATTCCATATACATTTACTTTATCCATATCTTACAGAAAACGAGATACTTCATTTACTTAAATTACAAAGTAATTATTTCTAAGCTACTTATCAGAAATTTAACTTCTCACAAAGAAACTTTTAAATTTAATCGGTGTATCGGAGATACAGTTCTTCAATGTCATCATATATGTTTTAAATTTACCTTAATTCAAATTGTTAGATTATTCAGTTAAAGTTTAGTATCCTTTTTTAGCTATACTAACTAAATATTACCAAAAACATTTTACTTAAATTACAAAATAATTATTTCTAAGCTACTTATCAAAAATTTAACTTCTCACAATTTTTTTTTTTTAAATTTAGTCGGTGTCTAAGAGATACAGTTCTTCAATGCCATCATATGTTTTTTAAATTTACCTTAATTCATATTGTTAGATTATTCAGTTAAAGTTTAGTACCCTTTTTGAGCTATACTAACTAAATATTAACAAAATTATTTTACTTAAATTACAAAATAATTATTTCTAAGCTACTTATCAGAAATTTAACTTCTCACAAAGAAAATTTTTATTTAATCGTTGCCTTAGAGATACAGTTCTTCAATGCCATCATATGTTTTTTAAATTTACTTTAATGCAAATTGTTAGATTATTCAGTTAAAGTTTAGTATCTTTTTGAGCTATACTAACAAAATATTAACAAAATAATTTTACTTAAATTACAAAATAATTTTTTCTAAGCTACTTATCAGAAATTTAACTTCTCACAAAGAAAATTTTAAATTTAATCGGTGTGTTACAGATACAGTTTTTCAATGCCATCATATGTTTTTTTAATTTTCCTTAATGTAAATTGTTAGATTATTCATTTAAAGATCAGTATCCTTTTTGAGCTATATTAACTATTAACAAAATCATTTTAATGAAAATTATTTCATGAAAGATTCATTATTTTTAACAATCTTTAAACAAATGAGGCATTAAACAAGTAACCAACAGGAATAAAAATTCATTATATACCTCGTGATAAGTGCTCATAAAAAAATTTACTATAACGAGTAAAAAATATTTTATTTATGACTTTTTTTAAGTTATTAGTGCTCCTTCAATTAAAAAAAACTTAGCATTTATATTTAAAGGTCACTATAATTCTTTGTTTTTAATTATAACTATTCAGAAATTCAAAATTATAGTAATGCCTGTTTTCAGAATTTTTTTTCCGACTGAACAGTCCCTAAGGTTTTACATAATCTAAAAATGATGATTATGGTGATGTTAAAGATGGCGTTAATGATAGTAGCAGTAATACGAACAACAATAACTATTATAATAAGGAAGTATCATCATCAAAAATGAAAAAAAAATGTTTCAATGGGTATGAAAATTTCATGAAATGATACTTTGGCATTTCCGTTTCTTTTATAATGAATAAATATTATTAAAATTGAAAAAAAAATTGCAATGGATTTAAAAGTTTTGCAAAATAATTCCCAAATAACTATTTTGATATTTGTTTTACCATTTAAAAAATCTTATGCAGACTTGTTTATCTATTTATTTTTTTCATTCTATGAATTTAAAAATTATCCTTCTAAGCTTTCTTCTACATAGTATCTCCAATTTTTTCGTCTTTTTAACACTTTCCAACATAGTTTAATCCTTTCGGCCCTAGCGGTCACGTATATGTTCCTTACTTTTAAAATGCTTTAAATTATAAACAACGCCTTGCAGATACGTAAAAACCTCGTAATCACAAGTGTGCATTCTATATTTTGACATTTATGGGGACAAATAGCGCCATCTAGCTTTGAAATAGTAAAAAAAGTTGAAAAAAATTTTAATTTTTTGGACTTTAAGAAAAAAGTCAGGGTCGAAAGGGTTTTAACTCAAATTAGGGACTACTTTTTCGAATGAATAATTTGCGATTAACAATAAAAAATACTAGTATGTTTTTATGTCTGTTAAATCCTGTTGTAATACGACTTTTTCCAAACGTCTTCAAAAATTCTTCCTTGGACTATTGTCATATGCAAAGAACGTGAAATAACTACATTCGTTAGGTTTCAGAAACTAACATATTCGTTAAGTTTCAGTAAAACCTAACTTCTGTGATTTGGTTAGATACTTTTAATTTTATTAGCGTAAAAAGGATTTTTACCCCAAACTGAAAAGAAAAAATCAGGGCCGAAAGTTTTAAGAGTGTTTATGATTTCAGGGTGTCTGTCCGTGCACTAACACTCGTAAATAACTCGGATTATCATGTAATTTACATAAGTTAATGATGTTTACTATGATATATTCGATATTAAAAATGAAGTGTGTAACATTTAAGGTGTGTAACGTTCGCAGGGATATACTTAAAAGGTATACGCTTACGCTATGGTCTATGGAAAAAATCGTTTGCGCATACTATTTTTAAAAGGTTTTACTCTTTCAACTATAATGAATTTTATGTGCATTGCTGAGGTGTACTGGAAGATGTTTACTGTAGATTATCGAAAGCATAGCATTTATTCATTTAGAGCGACACACAAAAGAATCGGGTTACAATATTGTCTATGAGCGATAATCGATGAAAGTGTATTTTCAGATGCAGTATGCAATTTAAAGCTTAACCAAATTTTACTATTACGTGGTACGTATAAATTTTGCAGCTAATATACAGGGATGTGCAAAATATTTTATAAGCAATACTGTCAATGAATATAAAATTCTTAGAGGGGGGTTTTTTAGTTGTTTCGGGAATTTTCCAAGATAAATATATTTTGTTACTATAAACTATAAGATATATTTATATGAAAGTAAATTCACGTACAGGGTTGTGCAAAAAACTGATTATATTGCTGTCTGGATGGTAACTGCCGGAATTCAGATTTTAGTTATGTGTTTCTTATCTGAATTAAAGTTTAGCTTAATGTATGATGTGTATATAAATCTGCAGATTATATACAGAGCTACACAAAATATTGCAAGTCACCATATATGCTTGAAATTTTTTTTAAGTTTATTTTGCGCTATACAACTGAAATAAATTTTAATAAATAATGTGGAATGTAACAAATATGTAGATCATATACGCAGTATTTTGAAATTGAGCTACTTGAAATAATTCAAATATTCTAAAATGTAGTGCTTAACTGCGTTATTCGCTTTTCTAAAATGTTTATTTAGATATCGTCTTTTAGCTTATTAAATACTGAAGTTTTGTTACAGTATTCAGAAATCGTTCAAAAGTGTTTCATAAGCTACGCGCGATTCACGATCTTTCTTGCTTCTTGCTTTTATGTTTAATAGCAAAGTTGGTATAGTAGGATGGTCGCAATGGATATCTGAATAAATTTCAGTAAATGCACCCACTAACATAAAATAAAATAAATTGGTTTTCTTTGAATTAATTCCTTTGTTATCGAATATCAATTTTCAGTATCTATGCACAAGCAGACAAGCTTAAAAAATTTAAAAAAAAAAATCATTTTTTTAAAATATATATTACTTGGACTTTATACATATGAAATTAAGTGAACTAACTGAAAATATGAAAATTTAAATTTCGCATTAGAAAATACCAGCTATGAGTAACGTGAGTAAGTATTGAGTGAACAAAATCTTATTTAACTTCAATTCCATTTCTCTATTACTCCAAATACCTTACCGTAATGCACCATCTTTCAGTATTTAACCACGACTGCCAATTTTCATGCTTTTATCTTATCGCAAAACTGTAATAGAAAATTTTGCCTCCGTTAATCACCGAAATTTGCATTTTTATTAAACCAAAAATTCTATTAAATTTTAGTGGTGAGAAAATTGTGTAAAAATTGGAAGCAATTTTTATTCATTAGCATCCGAAGCAATTCCCTTTTGATTCAAATATTCCGAATTCAAACCAGAAATTCTGAACAGTCATTTTTGCTTTATTTAATGACAGAATTTCGTGAAAAAATAAAGTAAAAAAAAAAAAAATTCTTTCCGAATTTCAGTATAAAATAGGAATTCTTGAAATAGACGCATATATGCCCTAATGATGGAAACGGATTAAGAACAAGTGTACTTGCCAACAAGAATTAAATATTTTTTCGATTTTTGTTGATTTCTTTTCCAAAACTTTTTATGATATAGTAGTTGCTCTTTGTATTTAAGAATAATAAGGATTGGCGCAGTCACTTTTATGTCTATTCCAGACAATACATTTGCCACAGAAATCTACCAGGGGGTTATAGTTTAGAAACAGAGGTAGCCAAAGAAGTGACTGTGCGATCCCAGCAGTAAGCTCTGAAAGTAAATTAATAGAAAAGACAATTTTAGTTTTTTAAAGACAATCTACGTGAAAAACCATGGTTCCAATTATTTTAAATAAAAAATTAAAGTATTAGCACGAATGAATGATCAGATTTTCAAATGTATGTTTTCAAACATATTGCACATATTAGGATACGTGATATATTAAAATAAAGAAAAATGTTCCATGTTGTTTGTGCCGTCGCTCACTGCTGGATTAGACGTGCAGTCAATGACGTTTTAACCTTATTCACACCAAGATATCCGGGTTTTACGCCATGTGATTTCTTTTTGTGGGGTTGCATAAAAGATTAAAGATCTCATTTATAAACTGTCCTTTCCGAAAACAGTCACAGAAATTAAAGGAGTCATCACTCCTGCATTAGCAATAATTGACAAAGTAAAACTGCAAAATGTATCGAATGAACTGTATCACACATTAGATGTTTGTTCTGTTACACAAGTTTCACATACAGGACATGTGTAACTTAAAGATAAAGTAGAATGATTTTTTTTTTTCATATAGCACTCATTGTATTGTGTTAATAATTTTGTAAATATAATTTTTTAGAATGTGGTCATTCATTTATGCTAACCCTGTATATGTTTCAATAGAAAAACTTTAATCTAAATTGTTTTTCTGTTTTTTTGCAGTGGCACGGGTGGGCTGATGCTGGCGTCGGTGCTTGGCTCACTGGCGGCCCTGGCGTCGATGGCCGTCACCTTGGCACTTTGCTACCTCTTCTGGCGGAAGAGGTCAGGTGCCAAGGAGGCCAAAGACGAGCTAGAGCCTCTACAGGTGGGAGGCCCTACCCAATCAGCCCAGGCCACGCCGAAAGGTGGTGCTCAGCCGCAGCAGCAACAACAAGGAAAAAACGTAGTCGAACTGACCAGGCATAACGTTGAGGACAGACTCTACCAAGGAACTGCCGGATCCTCGTCGCTATCCCTGGACAAGTATGTCACATTTATTCACCATTTTTTCCTAATACTATGCATTTACAAAGGGTAAGAGGCAGTATGCAATTATAGAGTATCTTAATTCTAAAAATAGCTCAACCCTTTGTATCATCGCGTTGCATATCTGCAACATAACCAAAAATCAATATTGCTTATACAGTGGGCCTTAACCCCTTCGTGACCAGCGTCTTTTACAGAATTTTTAATATTTTATCACCGGTTTTCAAAATAAAAATTTTTACCTAATTGAATCGGGAAAATCCCCTGATTAAAGAACATAAAATTTTTAATAAAAAATTACTGGTGTGAATAATCAAGGATTATAAGCATCTTATGCATCACGTATATGTGACGCTTGTCCCGAACGCTTCGAAAGACAATTTTATTTATTTCTTCTATCTTCGAACACATGAGTTAATATAAAATGTTCATAGAAATCTCAACGGACAGTGACACTCTGTTAATTTTTCAGGCCAAAGTTCTATTTATTATTTGCGAGTTTCGCGTCACAATTGTTAAGATTAGCTTCGTAAATTTTCTAAAATTAAAAAGGCTGTAGACGTCTAAAAATATATTTTTTATAAATGTAAGTTTAATGTACTTTACAATTTTGTATTAGAAAACTGACAATATTTATGAGCAGTATTTATTTATTTATGCAGATGTGAAAAAAGTATATTTTAGCCAACAATGTTTTATTTTTATTTTCAAAAAAATTTTTCATTAGTTTTTGCTTGCTTAAAATGGTATATTCTAACATCTGAGTAAATATTTAAAAAATAGGAATTGTTGAGTCACAAAGGGTTAATATGTCCAATACTGTTATGAAATTGTCCTAAGGTAATTCGTTTCATTTATGGATGTATAATAGCTTATGCTCCAATTTTCTAAATAAATCCTGAAACAGCAATCAAATAAAAATAATACAGATTCTTCTGCACTTATATTTCATTTAGCGTATTTTTTCATGTTTGTGTAGACCTTAGCACTTAAACTTTTGTTTGTTTATCTCATCCTAAATAGATATTCCTTTTCATCCGAGAATTATACTTCCAGTTTCAAATTATGTGAATACTTTCTTTCCCTTTCCACAGAAGAACTCTGTTTACGAATGTGATATATCACAATGATTCATCATGTTTGTCTTGAAAATTGCTTGTTGAGAGCAGAATACGTTAAGATATGTATTTCTGTAAACGATTTCTATTTCGATATAGCCCTCAGGGTTGCATAAATGAGATCTAACAAATAAAAAAATAATATTGAAAGGATTCGAAAGAGTGGTAACCACATGAATCTATAATGAGTAAGATATAAGATATAGTTTTTCAGTTCTTAATATTATGAGAGTATCTGGGTATTTTATATAAATATAGGAGCATAATATTACTCTACATATGTAAGGGATAGATAATTGAAAATGTATCTGACATTAGACAGCACATTTAAATCTATGATACATTTACTACTTATTTCTCCAAAATGGAATAATATCAAATAGAAAATTCTTAAAAAGAAATATAAAATTAAAGAATACGACAAATTTTTCAAAATCAAAAGCCATGTATAATTAATAAAATTTTTTTGTTCTGTTGATTTTACTGATTAAAAAGTTATTTGCGTGTATTTCTTGAAAATATCTTGTCATTGCCGAAACGTCAGTTGGAGCGGCTTGCTGTGGAGACGCGAAAACTTTTTGGTGGCTCCTTGTTTGCCTGTTCGTCTGTATGTCTCGCTATAACTACCGCAAAATGCAACCTATTAGCTATTAATTACGTAAGTATGTTGAAGAGGTATCCGGAATTAGCTTTATATATTTTGTTTAAATTTGCTCCATTCGTTCGAAATATATGGAACATTTACTTTTACGTGATAGTCGTTTTCTATGGTTAATTCACACGATTTTAATATTCTGTCATTCGCTAAAATAAAAATGGCACATTTGGATAGCTGATTTGAATATTAGAATGTGGATTTTAATTTTCGCTATGCGATGTCTTAAGGCTCTTGTCCTTGCCGGCGAAGACACTCACGAGCTAATGCTAATCCTATGGGGGGGGGGGGGATTTTTCTAATATCTCGTTTGCTTTTCGACATTTTTAAATAATTTTTTTTGGCTTGGATGGCCGAGGTCCGTCTATACATCGCACCCTTTTTTACTTTTTCGATTTTGGTCGCAGATATTTTTTATAATGTTACTTTCACTTTCAAAACCGGTTCTGAAAATGAAAGTATCATTTTCAAAAATATCTGCAATCAAAATCGAAAAAGTAAAAAATGGTGCGATGTAGAGATGGATCTCGGCTATCCAATGCAAAAAAAAATATTTAAAAATGTCGAAATGCAAACGAGATATTAGAAAAATCCCTCCCCATAGGATTAACATTAGCTCGTGAGTAACTTCGCAGGCAGGGACAGGAGCCTTAAATTAATAAAATAGGTTTGGAATTTTGTCAATAATTTCCTCTGCCATTCAAAATGCTCAGTATATTTTTTATGGAAAATTATTCATATGTTAAAAAAATATAAAACGTTTTTCTTTATCATTTTCATCATTTTGAAATAACATGTATGTTTTTTTTTCCCTGTTTTCATTTAATGGTTGCCTAGCTACTGAATTTCGTACCTTGTCAGAAACAGAAAATTAAATATAATCAAGCTACTTTGACATTCTTCAAAAGTACATTTTCGGCATCTTTGGGAAAACTTACAGGCTTATAAATGTACAAATAATGTAACAATATTAATTGCGGATTTCAAATATTGGATATTTTCTGAAGTGAGATGAAAAGTATAATGATTTTCAAAATTGACGTTGATGCCCCTGTTCTGAAGATTTACTAGTTTACTTGTGCTTACTTGTACTTATCTATTTATTTGCCTTATAAATAGCTATTTCTTCACGGCGTATTTCATGATGGAATCGAATCATTTTCGTACATTCAATTTTGAATTATATGGATTTTTCCCCCTTTGATAGAAAAACTTTGTTTACGAATGTAAGGCTCCCACTCGTTACGTTTTGGAAATGCCTTTTTTCTTTTTTTTCAAACAATCTTCGTTTTAGATTTCGCTTGCAAATTTTGAATAAATTTACCCGAAAGATTATTTCTGTTGAAAATGTTTTAAATAACAACCACGAAAACGTTTCTTCCAAAATCTTGGTACTCAAAGAAATGAACCAGTAGAAGCTCTGTGAATGTCATATTGTATTATCACAATGATCCACCACGCTTGTCAAAGAACAATTTGTTGAGAGAAACATACATTAAGACACGTGCGTTTCTTAAAATGCTTCATATTGCGATATAATCCTCAGGGATATAGAAATGTTGACATAATGAATTTCTAAACAAGAAAGAAAAATCATTCGTCGAGCATAGATAATGTAACACTTTCCAACACAATCAGAATACTTTTACAAAACTTCACTGTTTAAGAAGGTGATAGATGACAGATAAATAAACAATTTGGAAAATGCATAAAACATTTGAAAACTGATTTTGGCAAGTACCATGTATAGTAAAAAAAAAAAAAATAATAATAATAAAATTCTTTTGTGAATCTCTGCATATGATCTATCGATTTGTATATACTAGGGGGCTCGGCCCCCTACGAGCTACGCTCACCAACCCCCGTCCAGACACCGCAGACTCTAAATGCATGCTTATTTGATCGGCTATAAAAAGATTTCGAAAGATTGAATTATAATTTAAAAAACAGTGGCGATCTCCCTATAAACGGATTTCTATTCATTTCTCTTTGATTGGGGAATTTTAACTCCAAATCCGCTGCTGTACTACTTGATTATCCCGTCGACCCATTTCGCCAAATTATATAAATCGCCAAACCACTGGCCAAATTATACAAATTGACATAATTTTTATTTTAAATAACGAAAGAACAAATAAATTAGTACAACATTAATAAAAATACAAATAAAATGTCGAAATAAAAATAACTTGATGACGTAGACACGTGTAGCAACATTTCAAAATAAGCTAATATAAAAGGAATTAAGTAAACAGAGTTTTTGTCTCCTGGTATTTTTTAACAAAGCGAAAAGAAAGTTCTTTTAAATGAGACTTTTTAAATTAATCGTTTTTAATCTGACGTAATTTTGACCAAGCTATTCTTTCTGTTTTAAATATTCACGTGAAAATACTTTTGTTATTAATGAAATATTATTTGCGCTTTCCTAAGAAAAATAGTTGAAAAGATCCTCTCAAAATATAAAATAAATATCTAGCGCAATTTCTAAATTTAAACTGTTTTGCAATATTATTTTGTGTTCATTTTATGTAATAACTGTAATGTGACGTAAATATGACGTAATTTCTCCTATTTAAGAGTTCTAACGCATGTTAATAAATTTATTATTTTACAAATTCCTTTCTCTCTTAAAATTCAGGTGTAATTATAGTTTTTATGACATAATTTTTAATAAGTTCCTGCTTTTTGTACATAATTATTTAAGTCTAATTCCAAATGATTTTTTCTGATTATAATAGTCAACGTGTAAATAAATTTTTAATTTGAAGCAAACATTATTGTTTGCGCTGTTTATACATTTGGCAACAGTATAAATTAATACCATTTTCTAAAATAATGTAAAAAATATCTCTAGAAATGCTGAAAATTTGAATTTAAAATAAAAATAAAACCTCAAAAAATGCGTCAAATTAGAAAAAGAAGTACAGTCTGCACACCGGGAACTTCAAACGTATAAAATGATCTAAAAATGATTAAATTCCCATGAATAGGTTTTGCTCCTATAAAACTTTTTTAGTGGAACGATTTTGTCCAACTTTAGCATTAAATATCTCTTAAAATAATTCTTCGATTTGAAAACTGTCTGCATCAGCGTGTTTATCAAACATTTCTGTATAAAACCACCGATTTTCATATTTTTGTATGCATTATTTATCTTAATATTAACGAAGAAAGACCCTCGGTCACAAAAAATTCAAAACCGGCGGCGGCGGCGGCGGCGGCGGCGGTAACAGCGGTAGTTACTTTTTTTTTAGAATAGAGAGATGTTACTATATTCTACGTATTATGATAAAATTTAGTTCTGTTAGAAAAATCTTAATACAGGTGAAAATTCTCTTTCAGCAACTTCCGTCAATAAACGGAAATATATTCAAATTCTATAGCATATGATTCTGTAGCATGCGCCTATAGAATTTATACACAGCAAATAATGGGCAAAAAATTATTTACCTTTAAAAACTCATACCACAACTGAAAACACACTTCGAGCATAGCAGGACATTAGCCAAATTCTTTTATGTGCTCCTGTAAATAATCGATAAATGCTACGCACAGCCTATTGTACAGTAAGCATCTTGTAGTGCAGCTCAGTGATGTAGTTCAATATCAATAGGTTTAAAGTAGACTAATATAATAAGATGCACTGCAAACAATTTTTCCCCACAGATTGCAACGGAATACTTTTGAGTGTCCCTGTAAAAAAAACTATGAATGCTCCACATTTCAGTTTCAATACAAAACAGCTTGTAGTAAATCTCCATAACACATCATTTACATAGTAAACCGACTATATATACGCGACTTAGAGCTCGGACAGACAGAAAGACAGGTGGTCAAAAAAAACCAAAAAACAAATTCATAAACACTTGCAAACTATGTTTGAAATTGTTAATGATATAAAAGAATTAAAAAGGCTGATAAAGATGAATGACTAAGAAAAAAATATATATTTTTTTTTTTAAGTCTTAACTAGATAGTATACCCGTCAAGATTTGACGGTAAATAACTTGAATTTTCCATTAGAAAAATTCTTGAATTTTGAATTATTTCCTTTTAAATTAATTATTGAAATCGTAACAAATTTTTATATCGCATAACTGATACCTATTTCTTGAAGGCGAGCTAGAGGGTGCTGTCAGTCTAACCTATTGAATGAAGTGAAAGAACTTTACGTTCATAATTTACAATCAATTACGCTTGCTTTTTATCTGAAATTTACCAAAAAATACTGGGCAGAGCATTTATTTTTACTTACTACGGTCTGTCTCTCTCCTTTTTTTAATAACAATATCTATTTTTATTTTTTTAACTACACGACCTTTAAAAGCTGTCATGAATTTTATTTATATCAGTCTCATTCTCTAAAAGTCTAATTTCGAAACTTGATGCAACTAACCATTTATAATATATATTTTTTATTACTTGAATTTTATTATACTTTTTTCTTTATTTTTTAAATATTAAACCATGGATATCAAGATAGTTTATTTTATAGTTCTTATATGAATATTTTCCTTTCTTTTCGTTTTATTTATTTATTTATTTTACGGAAAAGAATGGCAAAACTTTCTTACTGACTTACGCATATATTCTTGATAATGGTCAGAAAACGAAAGTTGTAGATCAGCTCAATTTATTTAATTTATAATTACATGCAAAATATTTTAGGTTAAATATTTTAAATATAAATTTATTATTTTTTCAAAATATTTTTGAGTGTTAAATTTTATTTAATGATAAACCATTCAAATAATAATAATAATAAAATAAAAATCATATAACTTCTCCTCCTAATAAAATATGTCATTATCAAAATGAATTATCGCCAAAAGTGTTACAGAAATCATTTTGCCTGGTGTTGGATTCGAACCCGCGTCGTCTACAAAAGTTCAGAGCTTTAAACTGGTGCTTTAGACCACTCTGCTAACCAGACCTGCCCTTTCTTTCCTCTAAATGGAAGATGTAGTAAATTCAACTTCACGCATGCGCAAATGCCTGAATTTTTCTGAGTAACCTTACAGAATCAGTTTTACGTTTAAATATATATGATATTATATGTGGTTGTTTTATATAATTAACAAGCGGGAAATTGCACGTCAAAAGTGGCAAATGACTCGTACTATGTTCGTAAATGTTCGTACTATAATTAGTTTTAGAAATATTTTTTGCACCGCATATTGTACTGAATGTATATTTTAGTGCACGTCATCAGTGCATATCTATTTCATTCTGTTTGAAAGGCTGTAACATCATTAAAATGCACTTGCAATAATTTTTTCCCATTGGCCATAATCTAACGGAAAATTTTTGCCCTGTAATTAAACTATACATCCTGTTT
Organism: Maratus speciosus; assembly: GCA_963932465.1. Classification (NCBI taxonomy): domain Eukaryota; kingdom Metazoa; phylum Arthropoda; class Arachnida; order Araneae; family Salticidae; genus Maratus; species Maratus speciosus. Next base: position 117,307,552 of record OZ010786.1, read on the forward strand.
TCAAAAAAATTGAAATGACTCGACAAAATTGTGCAACAATTATATATTTAAAATTTCAAACCATTTGGTTGGGTAGTTTTTGCTGTGTTATATGCGGACAGACGGACGGACTGAACGACGACTATAGGTGCTACGTTTTTATATAATTACGAACGCACCTAAAAAAGCATAATGGTACAGATGTAAAAGAAAGATTATTGAAAATAAATCTAATATCGTTTGTATAAATTAAAATTTAATTCCAGTTACATATTTTTTCATATTAAATAACAGGAAAATCTAAACCACAGTAAAACAAGAAAGTAAAATAATGCGTCAAACATAGTTTATGGAAAATCTTCCAACACATCGAAAATACTGTAACAAAACTTCGCCGTTTAATAAGATGAAAGATGATGTTTGGTTGGTTGGTTGTGTTTATGATGACCAATTATCAGCACGAGGAATATAGGCCCTAATGGGTGGAGTGGCCTCCGTGGGGGTCTTTCTAATGGAACCTAACCCGTATTTACACTAGGAAGATGATGTTTGGAAAACGTATAACATATTTGAAAACCCATTATCAGCACTTCCATCTATAGGCCAAAAAATATCCGAATTCTATTGTTCAGCCCTTTATCTTTTAGATTTGTATACACATAGTATGCTAACATTTACGTCAGTTAAGAAACACATGAAACAGTTAAAAATTCACATTCGACAACTTCCGTCAATAATTAGAAATGCACTCGAATCATTGTGCAGTACTGTATAGTATATGATCTATAGAATTTATACACACCACGTAGTATGCAAAAATTTAGTTAAACTTAGAAATGCAATCAAAAGTTGAAAACGCACTTCCAGCAATTGTTGTTCACAGAAAGTACTCTGAACAAATTTTTGTGTGTGTCCCTGTAAATGAATGATAAATGCCACACACACCATGTTTTTTTGTAAGCAATTTATGGTGCACCTCAATATTCACATGAATTTCATTATGTTTGAGATAGTATAACATAATTAAAATGCACTGAAAACGATTTTTTTCTGATAGACCATTATGTAACGGAATTCTTTCGTTTGACCTTGTAAATGAATAATACATGCTTAGCACCAAACATTATACAGAAGGCATATTTTTGTGCTTTTCAGAATTGCATAACAATTTCATTCTGTTTGAAATGGTGTAACATTATTAAAATGCACTTGAAACAATTTCTTCCCATTGACCGTAATGTAACTCAATAATTTTAAGTATCCCTCTAAACTAACTGTAAATGCTACAAACTTCATTTTCAATAGCGATTGTGCTATAGTAGAATAAAATAACATATAAAAATTACATCACAAACCAAGTATATTTACGACAATTGGAGCACGGATAGACAGACAGACAAAGCGAAGTCATAAACACTTTTCAACAATAAAGAAAAGACAAATAGAAAAGAAGACAAATTTCGCATAAATTTGTAAAATCACACATCATGCTCTGTTCCCAAAAGATATATTTTTCTACCAGATAAAAGCATTCTGATCGTAGTCAGAATGCTTTTATTAATAAACACTTTTTAGTTATTAATAATTTATATGAATAGTATTTCTTTCATCTGAGCAAAAATGTGAGCAGTTTGGGACTCGAGCCTAGAACCTTCGGCTTCCATTGCCAATGCTCTTCCAACTGAGCTATCTGGACGACATCCCGACCAACGCAATATTCGCTCAGAAAACCATTTGGTAATAACATCTGGCCTGTTATTTTAAAAAAAAAACTCGGCAGAATAGACCTCAGGTAAAGGAACTTCGATAATGAGTAATTTACACTTTAATTATTTTTAATACAATCAACTGATTGGTAAATGATTCATATGAGTAGTAATTTTTCCATCTGAGCATTACATTTTTGCTCGCATGACTACTCATATCAATTATTTACCAATCAGTTGATTCTAGTAAAAATAATTAAAGTATAGATAATTTTCTAAGTTAAAAAAAATCTGCATAATAATCTTTAATCGGGTACATTTATGAATATATAATTGCATTTCATGTATTTATGTATGCACAATAAACCATACAATAACAGCAAAGCAAACGATATTATTTTGTTACATAATTGTATTTCCATCTTATTGGGTTTTTTTTTTTTTATTGTTTATTCATCTCCATCATAAATAGCTATTTCTTTTCATTGCGTGTTTCATACGAGAATTGGCTAATTTTTATGCATCCAGTTTCAAATTATATGAATCCTTTATTTTCTCTTTGATAGAAAACTTCGGCTTATGAATGTGATATATCACAATGATCCATCACCTTTGTCAATAAAATAGCTTGCAGAGAAATATATATATAAAGACATATGTATCTGTAAATATTTGATATTTGGTTATAACCCGCAAAGATGTAAAAATGCTAACCCAATAAATAGAAATATAATATGAAAGGTTATAAAACCTTATTTATATGATGAAAATAATGGATATTTTTCACGACTCAATATTAAAAGAAAAAAATATATTGATAATACTATATCTAATAACAAATATATATTTGAAAATGTATATTAGCTATGTATTCTTCTATATTTCAAAAAGCGGCAAATCTAAATTTCGTAAAACGAAGAAAATAGAGGGTATAGAATACTATTAGATTATATAAGGTACCTGTATCTAATAAGGCTACGTCAAGGTTTCAGATAAAAACAAACTGTTCATCAAAATTTACATTTTAAATGTTTTAGTATTATGTAATATTATACATAATTTTACAATGTTAAATCATGTATGATGTTGTTGCTGTTTAATTGTGACCAAGACAGTTGAAAACAAATAATACTTTGAAGTCGCTTATGTTTTAAAGAAAACCATAATTTTCTAAATACACGGTTTAACTTTAATCTGGGAGCACGGCAGTGCGTCCGCCAAGTTCGCACAAGCCGTAAGCTACCTTTTCCTGAACCATTTCGGCATACTTTTCACCCCCTCATAACGTCGTTTTAGGGAGAGATATAGAAATTTTTCTTTTATACACATGTTCGTATGGTCAAACTGAACTAAGGTTCCACGATTTCATGTTTCTATATTGAGTAGTTTTCGAAATATTAAATTCCGAAATAGCGCTTTTTTGTCACTGACTCACTTCGCATCATCAAATAACTAAGGTACTTCTAAAAGTCGTAGAATCATGAAATTTCACAAGTAAGTCAGGTTTGTAGCACAATTAACAGAAAAATCTGAAAACACAGAATTTACGCCTCTAAACCCTTCAAATAGGGGGTGTTCATTTGGCCGTAAACAGTTCCTTAACACATTCAATTGTGCCAATGTTGGTCGCCAAAACTCGATTATAGAGTTTTGAAGGGGGTCACATGATTTCAAGCAGAATGACATTTTATATATATGCTTTTTCAAAGATGTTTGTTAATTAGGAAAAATGAATATACCTAAAAATTTTAATCAGTATAGGTTATGATATATTTACGATATTAAAATAATAAAACATTTAACAAAATATAACCGCAATTCGGTACGTTTTCGATATAGTAGCCTTGGCGAAATACAGAAAATAGCCTTGACGAGAAAAGAAATTTGATAATAATGTATTTTCTGGCAACCTATTTACAATGTCATATACACAAGCAATTTTTTCCATATGTAATATGTAAACAATTTATTTAATGTAAGGAACCCGTTTATTTATTTTTATATACCAACATAAATAATTTGTATATAAAAATAATATTTTATACATGTATAAATAAAATGTTTATATGTATATAAACACATATATAAATAACATAAAAGTTAATCAGGTTTGTTTTCATAGTGGTTTATATCATTTGGCAACATATCTCAGTTTCTGAAGTCCGAATTGCGCCAAGATTTTTAAAAAATGCCAAGGTCCCTATAGTGGAAAAATATCCTAATTCCATATGAAAGTTTAAAAATCTCCTTTTAATTAAATGAAATTTGTAACTAATAAACTGTCTTTAACGATGTGCGACAGATGCGGCGTCCGAAGTCCGCTGCTAATGTTATTATATTGTATTATTAGCCTACTTACTGTTAATTTATTGTTAATTTTAAATCTGTAAAAGAAAGATTATAGTTATAGCTATGTTGGTCGCCAGAAAATTAGCTTGATTACAGAAAATTAGCTTGAGTTATAAAGGTGTTACATGATTTCAAGCTGAATGAATTTTTATATTCTTTTACAAAAATCTTAATAAGGCAAATCTTTCAGTTTATCTGTCCATCTTTCTATCTTTTACTTCCTTAAAACAAATTTTATTAAAGACCGGGAGGCGTCTGTACAGATCATCACTTCATCGAGTTGACGGCTGAAATTTTAGGATTTGTTAAATATCGAAAATTGGGTCTTCAGGTGGTTTCTACCAAGCTATGACTTAACAGACCAGTTGCATTTAAATATGCTAAACTAGTTTTAACTAATCCTAAAATTTCAGCTGTAAACCCGATGAGGTGATGGTGTGTACAGGCGCTTCCCGGTCTATTATAAATGTCGGAATTCTAATCTCAATAGCACTCTGGTCAATCTGGCAATTATTTCTACTATTTATGGAACACTATTCTTTTAAGTGCGTTTTAGTGATGTTAATGAACTTATGCATATGCATGATACATATTATACATATGCATATAATACGTAATACATTTGCATCATACATATTATAAGTATGTGTATAATGCATAATACATATGCATTATTATGACGTCAGAATAAACAAAAAAAATTTTGTCGCCAAATTTGAGAATTGACATAATATATTACCAAATTTGGCAAAACTTTGCTAAATGTCGCCTAGCTTGGCGAATATTTGACGCTAGTGGCTATTTTTCAATGAGTTAATTATTAATCCGAGCCATCTATTTTTATTTTTCAGCATATCATTTGAATAGTTAAATGATATAACTTACTAATATTTCCAAAGTGCTAATAGTTTCGTCACTGCCCAAAACCTCTGCTATTGTTATTATATTGTACTGTTATTATATTTACTGTGACTATGTTGTTAATCTTTACACCGTTAAAACTTCTGTATTATATAAAGAGAATTTACGGAAACTATCAAAGCATTGAAACTGCCAGTTCTCCTTATGGTTATTGTAATTCTATAATATGTAACCTGTTAATCGATATGTACGTTAGAATGAATCTTCTATAATCCGGTTCCTCGCATTTTAGTTTTCAGGTTTCGAATAAAATTAGCTAAAATCTTAAAACCATGGCACATTGACTAATTCTTCAACACGATCAGATGAAAAGAATGATAGATTTTCAAATGGATCATGCAGTGAGCCGGTAGACCTTCTATTCTTCCGTAATCGAGTCAATTGAAAAGGTTAATGTGAAACAAAAAGATATTAGCATCAATATGGTTTAATGCAAATGCAGATATTGTCAAAGGATTTCATAAGAACCATTTCACTTGTACCCAGTCGTATCAGTTAAAATACAACAATTAGCAGTGAGCCCAATTAGAAAAGATTACTTAATAGGATTAAAAATTTCCGCATTAGAGAACGAATCGTAACTGCTAAGGAAACATGCATAAGTGAGTTAAGAGGTATTTGTCACGAAAGATGACATACATAACAACACAAAATATATGATGTGCTTCCATGATCGTAAAGAGTTCTTAATTTCTCTATCAAAAGCGTCCGTCTTGGCGAAAGAATGAGCAAGTAAATTAAATTATGAATAACAGTAACATGATGCAACGTTTAACATGGAATTAATAAGGTAAATACTACTTGCTAGAGGCGGCTAGTACTTTAATGTAAAAAGAAATAAAGTATAAATTTGTAAAGCTCAGTAAAATAAATTTATGTATTTTTATGTTAGCCGGGCGCAAGTGGCAAATCGCCAAATACTGTTCCCAATTCCATTGTTCATATTGCATTCATTTCATTTAAAGATATAAACTTTTCAGTCATCTCAATTAAAATAGATGCATTTCCCTCATTTTATTTAATAGAATATTCAACATAGAAATAAATAAATAAATGAATAAGAAATAATAACAGAAACCAAAATGTCTTATTTGAAAATCGAAGCATTGTTTCTAATTTACACATCTGACAAATGAAAACTACTATTGGCGAAAAAACAAAAGGCTAATGAGGAGATTTGCTCCCGGCTAACATAAAAGTACCGAAATTTAAGTTTTTTCATATTAATGTAGTTTAGAATAACAAACTTGAAAAAAAACATACAAAAAGTAGTGATATCCCAACAAAAAGTTTTCGGTAAAAAAAAAAAGCGCCAAATTCTCTTTAATGTTTCGGCCAGAAAAAGTAGTGATATATGAAGTTCGCACAAGTTAAAAGCCAAACATCCCAAATCTTTCATTGAAAATGGCTTCCTGCGACTTGGCCGTTAATGCCTTCGAGAGAGTTTTTCAAATTTTAAAATATGTACAAATGAGCTACATGCCAACTACATTTTTTTATTATTTTAGGTATTTTGTGGCACAGACTACAGAAATAAAATACACATTTGAAAAAAACATTTAAACAACTTCAGTCTATTTAAATGTTTAGAAGTTAAAAATAACAAAATACTTGTATGCAGGAGATAAATCCTAATTACTAAAACGTAATTAGTATCAGCTTTTAACAGTTTATAAATCGAATACCTCTTAATGTATGCAAACAAACTATAATAAATGTTCAAACGAAAAAAATCTCTTTCGTCAATACACAAGATTTCAATATTATACAATAAAATATAATGTAACATATTGTGAGATTTGAAATCAGTAAATTTTGTTTTATTTCTTGGGTTTTACGTTAATGACTTTAGCTTTAGACCGTACAAAATGGCAATTAAACCACAAGTGGACTAAATGATCTGTAATTAAAACTAATGTTTGTTGAAACTGAATGGTATTTATCAGAAATCTTTTCTTATATTGTCTTTATGAGAATTTGCCTCTTCGCATTCTAATATTACTTTTAATATTTAAATAATTCATAAATGCGTAATTTCCAGTCATTAATTTTGAAATTCTGCAGAAGGCATTAACGGCCAAGTCGCAGGAAGCCAATTTCAATGAAAGATTTGGGATGTTTGGCTTTTAACTTGTGCGAACTTCAGATATCACTACTTTTTCTGGCCGAAACATTAAAGAGAACTTGGCGCTTTTTTTTTTTTTTTTACTGAAAATTTTTTGTTGGGATTAAGGTTTTTCTTTCAGGTGTTACACCAAAATAATTTAAAATAAAGGTTTCTTCTTGCAATACAATGGCGGCTCTGTTTACGGGCATATCGTTTCAAGCAACCGAAACTGCTGATTTCATTTCCCCCTTAATAAGGACAGGGCCTTATACTATCTGACCTTATTAGTGTATTTCTATTTTATTTTACTTTCAAACGGAAACAGAATTAAAAATACAGAATACTTGAATATACATTCTAAAACATCGTTAAATTATCGTAAACATCAAGCAAAAATGATAAAATTCAACCAATAATTTATGCTTATTTCATACGAAAGTTACTGTTTTTAACAAAGACGTGTCAAAAGTGTCAATTCTTCGAAAATGACGATGAAGCCAGTATAGGGTGTTTTGTAAACTATCCTCACATGTCAAGGAAATGTAAACTGTCAGGTATATGCTACCATTTGTCGGCCCGAGACCGTTCCCTACAAGATATAAGCTGGCGGCCTTATAAAGAGAGCCTTTTATTTAGTAGAAGTAACTTATATATTCTCTATTATAACTGCTATCTAAAAAACTTTCTATTACCCTCCATTGTAATTGGATTCTGCCAAAGGTTAACTGGTGCGTTTTACTACTTAATATTCGGATGATTTCTGTAAAACTTCATTGTTGAGTGTTTTTATATCTGTTGTAACTAGAGCTGCCAAGTCCACCGTAACAAAAAGTTTGACATTGAGACAAAAAAAGCGGGACAGGGGCTTCTAATGACTACATAAAAATTCAGTAAATCTTAAGAAAACGGAAGCTATGTATAATAGAACCCAGTATTAACCCCTTAAGCAATTTAGTGATAGTATGCTGAATACCAGATATATTGAATTTTGTCAAAAGTATTCATGTCATTAGTTTGACTGACACATGAATTATTATATAAAGTCACTGTCTATCAGAGAAAAAAACAAACACAAAACCGAAAGCGAAACATTACAATTTACTTAGCACTTACAATTTACTTACCATTGCAGTTTGGACTTAAAATGAGGACGTACGCGCATAAGCCCTGGTATTTCAAATAGAACAGTTCAGGACGTACGCACGTACGTCGTGGTGCTTAAGGGGTTAAACATAAAAAACCACAGTCCCTACGGAAGAAATACCCAACGATTACACTTGTTAAAACGAAACATTTGTATAAAACGAAATCGTTATCTTATCACTTTGTTTTCCATTTTGGTAGGTTTTGCTGTACTTAATAAACACAATAATTTTATACAGTAAATTCTGTGAAAGTAGGATCCTTGGGACCAAAACAAAATTTTTAATCAAAGAGCTTTTAGATTGTAAAGTTATAATTGTATCGTATTCCCGCCATAGCGACTAAGACGTTTCTGCATTTAAGACAAGATTCCCTTATAGACAGGTTCCGATTTCACAGTTTAACCAAAATATGTAAAAACAGAATAGCTAGAAACCAGAAAACATTCCATCTTAGGCAGGTTTAGGACTTGTAAGGTAGATTTATACGGTATTTTTTTCGGCGGAATCATAAAACTTTTAGGTTAGAGAGAGATTATTTTACTGTATTAAGTTTCACTCGACGCAGACTAACGAATAACATGATACTAAAAAAATTTAAAAGATTTTGTGCAGCATGAAATCAGGAATTTAGTCAGTGGTCACGCGGACTGATCTAGGAAACCTTAAAATTCGGACATCCGGCATAAGTCGGGACAACTGGCAACACTAGTTGTAACTGTCATGTATTCGTGTCATTAACACTAGAACCGCCGGAAATTTTACTAAAATGTTATAAAAATATCTTACACCGGAATTTTTATATGGAATTATTTAACTTATTTATTTTACTTATTTCTCTGGGGTATGTTTTAAACTTATTTTACAAAGAAATTTCTGGTGATAATCGAAATATTTTTGTTTGGTACCGGTCATAATGACTGCTACGGCGGTTCTAATGTTAAAGGATTATGTCGTAGATTATCCACTGTTTAATTTGCTCTGCTACTTAGCACAAACAATAGAAACCAAATTTTGAATAAATTGTTAACACCACAAGTCCACCTATATATATATTACGCTAACGTACGTGGCACAGAAATCGTGATTATTTGTTATTGTTTAATGGCAACGCCCGAGAAACGCATCTCATTGGTTATTGTGTAAAAGATATTTGGCAGGATTTAGGCGGAGGCGGGCGGAGGTAAATTCGGTTTATTCACTTACGTTTCGCTTTTATTTATTAACGTTCCCTCTTTCGCTGCAATTGTGGAACTTCACAATATCGTTAGAAATGCCTGTAAAAGATCTCGGCGAATGCTTGAAAGCGAACAAGAAGCCATATTAAGAATAGAAAATTAAAATAGATTGGATCGAGAACGGCGTCAAACACAGAGCATAAGCGATCGCCAAAATAGGCTTAATAACCGTTGCATGGGCGAACCGCATTGCTTCTGAAATCCAAATTACTCTGTGGATATATATGTGACATCTGTGTCAAATAAATATTATTCAGTGGGTTTTTTTTTTTTTTATGAAGTCCACTCCAGTGTTATAGTTTTCAATGAAAGCCCCGGCACAGTTTCTGCCCAGGCAACGCCGGGCGGGTCAGCTAGTTTAGATATCTTGTCCTATAGATATTTCAGGTTAAAACCTAATTTTCATGTACTGTCTTGTTTCGATTTATCTAATCATTTATTGTTTTATTTACTCAACATATTACTCTGTCGTAAATAGCTATTTCTTTTCGTTGTGTGTCATATTGAATTGACTTATTTTTATGCATTTAGTTTCCAATAATGTAAATACATTTTCCCCCCTAGAGGAACACTGTTTGCGACTGTGATATATCACAATAATCCATCACGTTTGTCAAAAAAAAAGTTTACTGAGAGGAACATACATTAAGATACGTGTTTCTGAAAATGTTTTATATTTCGATATAGCCTCAAGGGATGTGAAAATAAAGATATGAATAAGAAAATAATACAAAAGGTTCCGATAGACTGTTAAACGTATGAAGCTATAATTAATACCAAATAACAGGCATTTTCTGATGTCAAAGTCTTAATATTATGACAATATCAAGGAATTTCTTTTATATAGACGTATAACGGCACTGATGGATAAGAAAATGTTGTTGAAAATATGTTTGATCTAGCATGTATGTTTAAAAATGCTTTCTATTTATTTATTTCCATAGTTTTACTTAATATTTGCCTATTTAGAGACTAAAACATTTCTTTAATATAAAAATCATGTAAATGTCATTTAAAAGTACTTAACCTTCTTTCAAACATCTGAAGTCAGACTAAAAAACAGTCTTATGTGTTCGTAGAAATGTTAGAAAATATTGTCACCCTTCTGTCTGGTGCATCTTCAGTTTACTGTTGTTTGACATCACCGCTTCTAATTTGGCTCAAGTTTTTCCTGTTCTTTTTGCCTAAATCAAAAAGGTGGCGGCATCTGTTGTCAAATATGGCTTGCAACATATTGTTATAATCACTGAATTCGGAGCAGTAATCTCAATAGCTTTAGAAGTTTTGAAAATTCTCTTTTTATTTTTAGGGAGATTCCACTCCTAAATAAATTTGATATCTCTTTGATCTGATTGCACTGTGTTATAACTTGATATTACAAGCTCAATTCCGTTTATCAATGTAATAATCAATCTTGGAATAAATGTACACTATTACCACTTAATATTCCAATTAACTGGAACAGAAATAGAAAAAAAATATTTACTTAACGTCATCAGGGATATATAAAATAAAACTCAATGACAGCGAGGGAAAAGAAGGTGCATATATAGTTATGATACATATACACCTACATATACGTTTAGTAATAACGGAAAATAGAAGAAAGTGTTAAAGAGCATGGGAGGAACATAAAATTAAATACAGACAATACAGAAATAGCCCGTTTAAACAATAAATTCTTAATACAGATAAATTTTAACGATGTCGAGAAGCAAGCAAATTATAATAATTTGGATTACGCGTTAATGCTTGAAGCTATTGAAATTGCTACGGTAAATTCAGTGATTTGCAACTATATGTTGCAAGCCAGAATTGACAACAGATGACGCCACGTATTTTGAAATTAGGAGAAAAGACCTGGAAAAGCTTGAACCAAATCGAGGCGGTGAAGACAAATGACAGTAAACTGAAGATGTCCCAGAGGGAAAAATGAAAACAATTTTTCACGTTTCAACGAGCACGTAAGACTGTTTTTAAAACTGACTTCTTCAGTTCGGAAGAAGGTTAAGTCCTTTTAAATGACGTCTACATGATTTTTATATAAAAAATGTTTTAATGTCTGTAAATAGGTATATCTTAAGTAAAACTATGTAATGGGATATGACATTATTATAACTTAGTTATAAACTTTCTATTTATTCCTTTGGATTTGAATAAGAGGCAGATCTAAGCTCCCTTAAAAAAATAAGGGTATGATGGACTTTAAAAAATATTTTTAATTACTTCTTTTACTTAAACTAGAACTGTTTTCAAATTAAATAGTCTGTGCATGAGTTTAATGTGTATTTGAAAAAAAAAATCTTAGAAATTTATTTTTTAAAACTATTAATCAGCTTTTATGTTATTTTATTTTGCACCATGGGTTTTAATGTTCTATATATGTTCTTTTTTTTCATCTCTTTTTAAAAAAAATGGCAGATATTCTCTTAATGTCCAATCTCTCTTATGTAGGATCTGTAATGCGATAAAAGTGACAGAGTCACTAGTGACATTGTGGATGAAATTTCCATATGCAGGATATTTGTGATATTGAGCGTCTACTTTAATATGATATTTTCTCTTTTAAATGTTATTTAATATTTACATTTTCAATAGAAGTTTTATGGTTTATTTTTCAGACGTAAATTATCAATTAAAAAACAATGCTATACAATGTATTATATTGTTCTTCTGATAATGTATTCCACTTTAACTTTTATTTCTTGCAGATTTCATTTAATTAAGTCACATCTATTAATTCTAAATATATTATTTTTCCAATATCTTGCAGAATCTTGCTTAAATTAGATAATTATTTTTTTCGTCCGCTTATCGAAAATGTAATTTCTTTCCTCTAGAAAATATTAAATTAAATTGGTCTCGCATAGATTTAGTTATGTCTCTCGAACTTTTAAAAAGTATATATGAGTGTAAATGTTCTCTCATTTGGCTTAGGTCTAATAAACTTTTGAGATGTATTAGTTAACCATTAACCAAATCGTTCAATGACATTTGTTATATAAAAGATTAATTTATCTGAAAGCTTTCATATAAACCAGACATTAAATATGAAACCATTAACTCATTAAAGACGTTCAGATAAGTATTCATTAAGAAGAAATAAGGAAAAATTATTATTAGGAGTAAAAGTTGTGCTTTTATTATTATTTTCTTTTTAAGTCAAGGAGCACACATTTTTTTATGGAAGTTTTAACATTTGTGTTTCAATATCCCTATAATTCTTAGTTGCTGAAATATAAAATGACAGTAATTTTAAACGGCAAAAATGTCTCTTTGTGACGATATTTAACTTTCTTTTGGTGATGTTGATGAATTTTAAGCAGCCAAGTAATAAGCCTGTTGATTTTTCAGGCGGAAACGATGATGTTGATCATGACAAGAACGATAACAGTAGAGGAATATTGATAAACATAAAAGAAAGTTGCACATGAGCTTTTAAAATTTATGATGTATAGTAGAAGAACTGATTTGATATCTTTGACCTAAAGTATGTTATTCTAACTTCTAAACAAATACGCTGTTTCTTTTGACATGCGGCTGTTGCATATGAATATCCAAGACAAATTACAAAGTTAATTCTTGTTTATAAGATACATAACCAATAGTTTCAGCATTTTTTTATCTGATCTCTACAATTTTAGAGAGGTAGGATAAATTTTATTAAAATTCCTACATACCAGCTTCTAAAAAACTAATTTACAATCGGTAAATTGGAAATAAAATAGAATCGGTTTTACTGATTGCGTCATGAGATCTGAAACTATATTTAGGATAAATGGAAAAATTCCTCTTTTTAGTGTATGTTTGAAAAGTTGCTTGGTATATTTGGTTAAATTTGGTATTAAAACGACCGTAATTGGAAAATGAACAGGTTTTTAGGTATAGAAGAATGAAATTCGAATATGAACAATCTCAGCCATAGGAATTCTGAAAAAAAAGCTACTTTTCAGTATTTGGCGCAAAAAAGTCGCGATTTGGTGAGAAACAATATTTTCCCACGTTGGCGTGGTGTACGATCGTCGATCGCACCAACCAAACCAACCAACGATTGAACCAAATGCAAGCGATTTTAATACATTTTGAAATTGCTTGTTAAATAAGTGTTTAAATACACAGTACTTAAGAAATTTTAATTTAAACGATTAAATAGTTTCTTATTATTTCTATAAGTTTATATTATGTATATACGTTATGTGTTTCTGCATTTTTGTAATTTTACACGATTTCAAAGTCTGTATAAGGTTTAAGCCTATTTTAAAAGTAACTGCCTAATTAAAGACGCTGTCGATTTATATTTTCGTATTAAATAATTGGTTGTTTCCATTGCAACGATGCTGTTCTCTTGTTGTCTAACAATATCGAAGTCGAATTGACAGTGCTCAGAAACAGACTTTAATTTTGAGTTTGAAACAATTTTAATCAATTTAAATTTTATTCTAAATAGTTAATACGATTCTTAAACTTAATTATATTCACATATAATTGCATATGTAAACACAGCAGTTATAAAAATTTATTTATTTAAATTATACTTAAACTTAAACAATACAAAAAGTTTTTTTTTTTTTAAGTTTTCATGATAAAACTGTGTTTTTTTAAACTTCATTGTGTCGCCAAGCCATGATGAATCGCCAAAACACCGAAATTTTCATTTTCATTTTACACACTCTAAATAGAGGTTCCTTAGGAATTTTTTTTTTGTTGTTGACATATATATCCTCATCACAAGAATATTCTGCAATTTTTTTTCACATTTTTCTGAGTATGCGGTTTTGGTGACCTTCCTTTAAGTTGTAATGTGCTAAAAACAATCACAAAACTACTTCAATGCATAAGTCTGATTAACTAGAACAATAAGATTCTTTCGCTGTTGTGATGGATATTTATGCACGTTCCCTTTTTCTAAGGAACAGGATTACATCAGACGCTTCTCCAGCTGTCTAATTAAATTGGTGGCTGCAACAAATAAAATGGTCTGTTAAAGTGTTCCACGTATTTAGCTGCGGCGTCTGACATTAATGTTATTAAGGATGACCAATTTAATTTGACTCGGGATTAGATGCGTTGCTAAAGCTAATGGGGCACAAAACAAATATTTCAGCATATCGCAGTTAGAGTAAATATTTATGTGTTAACAATTAATAATGAAATTTGATAGTTTGCATTTGAGTTTTCATTGAAGTCTTACTGATTGATTGAACCATTGATTTGTGTATAGGTAAAATAATCCAGATTTTCACACTTAAAGACATTAAATATTAATATTAAAACATTCGCCATTTTTATTATTTCTATGCTGTGAGTCTGAAAATTTTAGCACAATATACAGGATGTCACAAAAACATTGATCTCGGCTTTTGTTCCTTAAATAGACATATATTTCCATCGACATATATTATAAATCACAAAGTTACACAAAAAAGTACAGAATTTTGTGAAATCGATTAAAATTTTCATGGGATTGAATTTGAAAAAATAAAAAAATTAAATTTTCATACGCCTCCCCGCACAGAAAATTTCCTAATGAGTAAACTGCGCCCCATACACTAATAAGGTCATGTACATAATTTCAGCACTTTTTTATGAAATGCCGCAGAAATATGTTTAAACAAAGTTGGTGAAGGGTTAATCATAAATTAAAATGTAAATGTTTACAGCTGGAGTTCAAATGATGCGACGCAGAAATGTAACGGCTATGGATTTTTTTTTTTTTTTTTTTTTTTTTTTTTGCGTCGTTTACTCACAGCTGTTTATTTGTCACCACCCTTAAATGAAGTAGAATTGTATCAACGCATTCAAGATGGTCTTCGAGACATCACCGAACAAGAACTTGACCGAGTACACAGAGGTGTTATCAGACGAATACAGCTCTGCAATGGCTTTTATGGAAACCATTTTGATCAAGCTTTGTAATCTTTGCATAAAGTTGTTATTTCTACACAGTTTAGAACCTTTTGTACCAATAAATAGCGCAATTATTATTTATTTCTGCAATCGTTGTTTTCTTTCGTAATTGTTGTTATACGAACCCTGAAAAGCGATCATCCGACATGATTTTTTCCCTCTCCGAACTCTTATTCAGGCATCGAAAAGTGGTTAAGTCAGCATTTATCTATTTTCATATCTCTGCAACTTTTTATGATAAAATTCTGAAAATTTGTACATGACTTTATTAGTGGATGGGACACATTTTATTCATTGGGAAATTTTTTGTTCCGGGGACGTATAAAATATTAAGTTTTATATTTCTTCAAATTTAATGCCCTAAAAATTTTAACCGATTTCATAAAATTCTGTACCTTTTTTCACGTAACTTGTAATTTATAATTATGATCGATATTTAAAGAATAAAAGTCGAAGTCAATGTTTTTGGGACCCGATATAGGGAAAGAACATTTTTTGGAAATGAGATTGTCCTGTGCTAAAGATAGAAAGACAGATATTTTGTTGATGTTAGAGAATAACAAATGTCATGGACATGCCTTTAAAAATACTTTTATAATAAAATTATTATTAACGTAGAACTATCATGATACGTTTGATCAAGGTTTCTAATTTTCTTAACTAAATAAAAAATGTAATAATAAATAGCTACTTCTGATATTAACTTATATCAAAATTACATAGTTTTAAAAAGGTTTACCTGGGCGTTTCCAAGCACCTTGATTCAAAAATTTCTCGATTAAATTTCTCTTATCTATTGGTTTGATTTATAAATATTAGTGCATTGG
Source organism: Maratus speciosus (assembly GCA_963932465.1). Classification (NCBI taxonomy): domain Eukaryota; kingdom Metazoa; phylum Arthropoda; class Arachnida; order Araneae; family Salticidae; genus Maratus; species Maratus speciosus. The sequence goes on from OZ010786.1 coordinate 117,323,728, forward strand.
TAACCCTAGTTATAGAATAACAATCATAATAAAATGACATTGTCAAGAAAAAAAAATTCCTTTCCTAAAAACCAAAATTCACATATTCAAGTTTACTAAATCAGTTTTCTACTTAGGAGTAAAAACTGTCTCAATATATCTGCCGACGTACTGGCATCTAGAAATCAATACGTGCTCAATTGATGTGTACTGGTGTATTCGCATGACTGACACCTTTACTCTTAAATTAACTTTTTTCTTAAATACTCAGACTTTTAACTTTTAAAACACTATTTAAATCTAAAATTTTTAAATTAAATATTTTTATGTTTACTCAACAATTATCTATAGTAATACCAGTAACATCAATCTTCTACACTATCATTTTCATACTTAATTCTGTGTCGGGTTGACATCGATGTGATAGACGCAACACACAGAAATTATCTTTATTACGTGTTGAATAACCATAAAAATATATAATTTAAAAGCTTAGGCTATATGCCGTTTAAATAATAAGCTAATTTATGTGTAAAAGTATCCGAAACGCCCCCGTGGGTTTCGTGTTTATTATAAGTTTTTCAGTTTTTTTTTTTCATTTAGCAAAGAATGTTAAATAAATTTAATCTGTTTGTTTTCGACTTGACAATTATTGTCACCTATTAGCGTAAATTCAATTTAAAGGAAAATCATAGACTTTCAATTAAACTGGAACAAAACATAGATTTTCAACTTGTTCTTTAAAAACACAATAAAAAAAGTAATTGACAGATTAAAATAACAAAACTCAGTAAAAGAATATTCATTGTTTAAATACTTATGTAGTTTTTCTTTGTTATTTAACTTATAGGATTTCTATTAAAATAAAATAAAAATAAAAACAAAAAACTTTAGACGAATTTAAAGTTTAAAAATAAAATCGTAAAAATACTTCTATTCTTCAGTTTGGTGACTAGAACAATGTAAGATTCTTTCGCCATTGCGATGGATGTTGTTTATACATGTTTTCTAAGTAACCAGATTACTCCAAACGCTGCTCCAGCTGCCTAATGAAATTAAAGGCTGCAGCAAATAAAATAGTCTGCTAAAGTGTTCCACGTATTTAGCTACGGTGTGAAGAGGATGTTATTATTGAGGCCCAATTTAATTTGACTCGAGACTCAAGATTAAGAGCGTTGCTAATAGGGTACAAGACAGATATCCCTTCATAACTTAGCTGGGGTGAAATAATTATCTGGATGTGTTAACCATTGATAATGGTATTTAGTATTTTACTTTTTTTATAATTTCCATTGTAATATTTTTTACATTGTTTGTTTTGGTAAAATAATGCACATTTTCAAATTAATATTCTTCCCTAATTACCTACACTTAAAACAGTGTTACATGATAATGAATCATTGAACTCTATGACTACGAATTAAAAACACATGTGTGTATAAAATTAAAAAAAAATGCCACCCTTTTTTTAATTCAAAATTTAAAATAATGTTTTAAATTTAAAATTAAAATTACCTTTTTATTTTTCCCGACTTTAAATCTTATCTTCAAAACACGTTTTGCTATTGTTAACTTTGTTTCTCAGACCAACATGTATTACTTTCAGAACTCAAATTCGAACTAGCTTTAATTTTAAATATGCTGAGTTTATGCATCCAGTAAGCGTTTGCTGTTAATATCACCGAGGTGTTGATCAAGCTTTGTTTTCGTCATAAAGCCCCATATATGAATGAGAGTTAATTAAGCAAGAAAGTGAAATTATCCTCCCAATTTGACAGCTTCGACCCCTGCTGAAAAGTATTCCAATACATCAAAACTCCTTTATTCCCACGAAAAGATTTGTTTTTAGAGATTTGAGACTTAATATCACCACATGTGAGTTAAAAGAAAATCTCTTTTCTCGGATGGCTCGCGACTACCTTTTATCTTCGAAATGAACAATAAACAATATAGTTTTTACTCAAGGAGTGAGGTCCTGAGTCAAATTATTCTAATACGTCTGCTACAAGTCTCAATATTTCCACAAAAAACTCGATATTTGACGATAAGCAAACCCCGCGAATCAGCATATTTTACATGTAATGTTTTCTGTAATTATAACATATGTAAGTTTATTATACAGGTTGAGTTATAAGTCTCCATACAAATGGGGAAAGCGGTGACTAATGTTTATTTCATTCGTGCAAATGAAATCAGGGCTTGTATGGGGGCACTTATTAGCCTGCAAAATGCGCATTGCACTATTTTGGCTGATACCCATTTGCACAGAGAGACCTTTTTATCGTACTTTTAGCCATCGCTGCTAGAATCTGTGTTGATGTATCTTCCTCTATTTACGTCTTTGGTCTGCCAGATCTGCTTGTATCGCCAATAAAACCTATCTTTTTGAATTTCTAGATACGATTTTCCACAGTGTCGTTGGTTATATGAGTTCTGTGCATTGTACTGATGGTACGCTACGCGTTACATGGCAGTTGGTACCACTCCCAGCCGGCAGAATTATGTCAATCCGTTCTTCTTTTGTTAGTGGCATCTCTTTTCAGCCGGTTCATCTTCCTGAAAACGAATAAGAAATTAGTCAATTCTTTAACGGTTTGTATGGACACTTATGACTCACTCTGTATATAAACATTTTACAGTAAAAAAAAAAAAATATAGGAAATATTCCCCTATGTTTAAAGGGGAAGGAGCAATGTTTCATTTGCCACACACTCGGTTCATCTATAGTTACATTCATTGACTCGTTGATTGCCAAAGGAATAATATTTAATGAAAATTTTAAATCTTTCATCACCAGGATAGAAAATATCGTATGAAGAAAAAATACACACTAGCACAAGAGAGAAAAATTATGTTTCATGTAGAGATTATAAAAAAATTTCCATCACTTCCAAAATATTTTAACGCAACCTTATTGTCATGCAACCATCCAATCAACATTCCAACATTTTTTAAAATTTAAGTTAATTGAAGGAAAGAGACCAATTCAAAAGCCTGAGCCGATTTGAATTGAAGAGAGGAGAAGTGAGTTAGAGGTGGTTAATCAAATTGGTAGGATGCCGGTAGCGCATCCTAGTAAAAATTGGTTTTCATTTGAGATGTAGTATGAGTGGTTTTGTGGAGAAGATTATGTTGTTCTTAAATAATATCAAAAGTATACATAGTTTTCCAACTGTAAATAATTTTGTACATAGAAGTTAGTGTTTAATAAATTTCATATTTAAAATTTCAAGAGGGATTTCTTCATCGTCGGTTGTCTTGAAACTACACTTATCTATTGATGCAGTGAATGAAGAAAATGCATAATGAAATTGCAAACCATTTTAGCAATTACTGCTCATAGTTGATAAGATATTGGAACTATTTTGTGCTTCCCTATACCGGATCTATTTTTATATAGCCATCCACTATGCGAAAATTTGCACTTTCTAGAATAACTATCCGTAGACGACAATAGATCCAATTTATTTTGCGGAGGCCTGTATATGAATATATTTATATTCAACACACATTACTAAGGATACTAAAAAATAGTTCGCTGGCAAATGCATAATATATATATAAACACACTTTAAGAAATTTGTGTTCATAGACGACATTGTTTATAAATTATATTATGCAGCCTTGCACATGATCTATGGAACGTATAACACTACGTTTTCTTTTTTGTTCTAAAAAAAGGTGACTAACGCTGTCACGGCCGCAGTAAATGAATTTTTTGTGACCTAGGGTCTTTCTACGCTAATTGTTAAAAAACTACTGAACACAAAAATTTGAAAATGGATATTGTTATAGAGAAATATTTGACAAACACACAGGCAAGCAGTTTTTAAATCGAAGAATTATTTTAAGAGATAATGTTAACGTGAGTCAAAATCGTACCATTAAACAAATTTTATAAGAGCAAAAATTATACACAGGAATTTAATATGTTTTTTCTGAGGATATATATTAGAAGCTCTCGGCGTGCAGATGAATGCATTTATTTTTTTAATTTGACTAATTGTTTGAGTACTTATTTCCATTTTAAATTGAAATTTTCAGCATTTCGAGAGATATTTTTTACATATTTTAGAAAAGGCTATTATTTTAAGGTGTTGTCAACTGTAAAACAGCCCAAAGAATAATATTTCCTTTAAATAAAAAATATTATTTGCACGTGATTATTATAAATTTAAAAAAAAATCAAATTAGAATTAAATGATTACGCATTAAAAGCAGGAAAATATTGAAAATTAAGTCATAAAAACTATATTTACATGTGAATATTAAAAGAGAAAAATTTTTAAATAATAAATTGAATAATATGAGTTAAATGCAGTAAATAAAAGAAATTACGGCCTATTTAAAATGACCAAATAATAATATTACAAAACAGTATAAATTTAAAAATGCATTTACACGAGACATATATTTTATATTTTGAGATGATCCTTTTAGCTATTGTTGTGAATTCTGAGACCGCGCAAATAATTTTTCCTTTCTAACAACAAAAGTATTTTCACGTGAATATTAAAAAGAGAAAGAGAACTTTGGTGAAAATTACATCTGATTTAGAACGATACATTTAAAATGTCTTATTTGAAACAATTTTCTGATAGCGTTATTAAAAAAATACCAGGAGGCAAAGATTCTGTTTAACTGATCTTATTTAATCAAACATGAAAACAGCTAGTACATGTTTAACTGCAGCTAACCAGCTTCAAAATTCCCCCAATCAAAGGGAAATGAATGGAAGCTCGTTTACAGGAAGATCGCCAATGTTTTTTTTTTTTTTTTTTTTTTTTTTTTTTTTAATTATAGTTTAATCTTCTGCAATCTTTTTAAAGCCGATTTAATTAGCGTGTTTTTAGAGTTTGCGGTGTCTCAATGGGGGTTGACAAGCGTAGCTGCATTGCAAACGATTTTTTCACGTAGATCCTAATCTAACGGAATACATTTCTATGTCCTGTAAACAAAATGTAAGTGCTAGATACTCCATTTTCAATACGGAATACCCTATAGTATACCCCGACAACATATACCAATCTAAAGAAAATCCAACTATATTTAAGAAAGATTAATTGAGAAGAAACAGAGGGCAGACAACCGTAAGCATAAGCATTTTTCAACTAATTTGGTAAGGTTTAAAACAGATTAATAGATAATAATGTGATGTCTATGTTCAGAAGCAACACAAAAGTGTCCAAATATTATCATGAGGAATAAGGCTTGTTTTTCTTTCTTTCTTTCTTTCTTTTTTTGTCTAGTTAACTATTGCGTAGTTGATTTTTTTTCCTTTTAGGTCATTAAAATGATAACAAATTTGGAAACACGAGCATCTCCAAAATTATATTATGTAAAAGACTTTATTTTTAACCGAACATAATAAATAATTCAATGAATGAAGAATTCAATGAATAATGTATTTGCCGTTGTTATTTATGACTTTTCCCTGTCGTTACATAGTTTATGCATTTATTTTTTAACTTTGTAGAATTAGTAGATGTCAAAATTTGAAGATGCCAACGTTCGAATTGGCTTTTTACAAATTCGCGCAACAAACGTAAATTTGTGTCTATCCAAACACATAACAGATTTTTTTTTCAGTGAGTTACATTGAATGAATCTAAACATATTCTAGATTTGTTTTATTCAAAAGTATAATTTCAATTATGAAAATTATTAATAAATTCATATTAAAAAATTAAGCTATGACCTACACCAATTTCTTTATCAAAAACATGTGTATGCATGTATACAATTCATTCCAATCATTATTTTTAGATATAGCGAAATTTTACTTCTAGGTGGTTTAAAAGGACTATTATATGCTAAAGTTCAATCACATATAAGAAAATCGAAATTGGAAACCAAAACATTTTTCTGAAAAGAACTTTAAAAATAGTTTGGAAAAGACAATTTTATTTTGTTTGTTTTTCGTCTAGGCAATATTATTGGTGAGATTCTAGAAGTTTTTCCTTTGAGATCTTAATTTAATTTTTCTAAATTTGAGTATTTACCCTTAACAAATTTTCTTTTATGACTATGTAGTTTTAATAAAAATTAATAAACTATACTTATTTCTGGGCTGTCTTGGTGAAATAACACTCACATATGGTGACAAAAATGCGTGTTATCTTTTAAAAAGCAAAGTTGCTAACAATTTTTAATATGTTAAAGAACCCTATTTCAAAATTTGCATTCATATTCCAAAAAGAGATAATATTCAGAGTCTAATGAAACCTTTGGTGTGATTTTAATCGCTAGAGATCTGCGAATAAAGTCACATGAATCTTTTTTTCTTACTGTAAAGAAAAGAAAAGAAAAGAGAAAAAGCTACACTGTTAAAAATTTTGCAGCATTCTGGCAGGTCATTCGACCGTTTTTTGAATAAACGATTTCATAACCATAATTTAACTATATTCTGACCATAAAATGGCCAATAATATGGTCAGAATAGTGTTAAAATTAGGATTGTGTAACCGTTTTCGGAAAAAACGGTCAAATGACCTGCCAGAATGCTGCAAATTTTTAACACTGTAACACCAAAGTTAACGGCAATGACTTATCCAACAACCCAAAATTTGTGAGAGATTAAACTTAGTTTCCGTAACATAACTTTAAAAATAACTCATCACATCTCACGCTAAAATGCAATTAGTTAATAATAAATAAGCTCAAATGGATATGAAAATATTTTAATATATCTAATATAAAACAAGAAAGGAAAAATAATGCGTCAAGCATAGATTATGAAACACTTTCCAACACATTCAGAATCATGATAGAAAATTTCACCGTTAATAAGTTAAAATATCATATCTAATTCAACCCTATGGAAACGCATAACACATTTGAAAACCCAATTTCATCTGTAGCCGTCTATAATCGGGAAATTATCCGAATTCTTTGACCAGCCCTGTATATATTGTATTGTCCTATTGTATAGTAATCATCTTGTAGTGAAATTCAGTGATTTATATCAATTTCAATACATTTAAAATAGCGTAATGTCATTAAAATACATTCCAAACGATTTTTCACCATCGACTATAATGTAACGGAATTCTTTTGAGTGCCCCTGTAAGTGAACTATTAATCCCACATAATTCATATACAATACCAAACATGCCTTGGTGATCCTAAATAAGGTTTATTAATTGCCTGAAAATACGAGTATATTTACGGGAGTTAGAGCGTGGATAGACGGACAGACAAACCGAATGCATAAACCCTTTTCAACTTTGTAGGAAAATGTTAAAAACACCCTTTGTAATGTAATCTATAATTTAATGTAAAGAGTATATTCTGTATACTTTGTGCATTACATTGCCTTTTCAATCTTAATTAGTACGTACAGGCTTGCTGAATTTAAACGACATTATAATAGATTTAATAATAAATTAGAAGTTTGCTTCCTGTTACGACAACTAATTGAAAGAGAATTAGTCGGCCTCCAATGCATCCAGGAAAGACTAACATGCCACTGATTAGCTTTCATTCACCAAACCATCGTTCTCATTAAACATTAATCTATTACTAAAATGTTATAAATTTCACTCAAATTACATTGAGATAGATTTATTGTGAAAGGTTATAGGCAATATTCTAAGACAATATTTTAATGCTAGTGATTTTCAGACATAAATGTGTTGGATTTATAGCTGAATAACTTAACCCTTTAACCTATTAGGCCTTTGATTACGAGGTCGAAACACAAACGACCCTGCAGCCATTTTTTGAAAAATAACATTAGTCTGCAAAATTTGCGTTGTGCCATGTTTTTTTTTAACTTTTGACAATTTATTATTATGTATGTTTTATTCTTGAATCCGAAAATAACTTTCATTTGTTGCCCTCACGTAAGGACATTTTGCAACTCGTAAAGTTAAAAAGTAAAAAAATTGCGACAGTGTGATACAAGGAAATAGTGTGATTGTTGTGTTTCTAAGTTTTAATAATTTTATTTTTATGTACTTTTCAGTGATGAATCCGAAATTACCTTCATTTCTATCCATCACTTCAGGATTTTTTGCAAATCGTAAATTTCAAACTTCAAAAGTTCATAGTTAAAAGTGAAACCCCTCCCCCACACTCATTGGACACCTGGACTGTTTAACTGTAGCAATCCCCAGTATTAGCCAAAAAAATTAATAAATAGTTGAATTAAATAAAATTAAATTGTATACAAAATTTTACATTAATTTTATAGTATCAGATTTTTTTTTTACTCTTTTACTTGGAATTTACGATTTGCGAAAAATTCTGACGTGATGCTTAAAAATGAAGGTCATTTTCAGATTCAGTTATAAAAAGTACATAGAAATTAATTATCAAAATTTAAAAAAAAACACAACCGTCAAAAATATTTTTTAGTATCAGATTTTCGCCCTTTTATATTTACTTTTTTACTTCTAAATTTACGATTTGCGAAAAATCTTGACATAATGGTTAAAAATAAAGGTCATTTTCGGATTCAGCGTTAAAAAATACATAAAAATCAATTATCAAAAATTAGAAAACACAACCATCTCCTACGATTTATGAAAAATCCTGACGTGGTGGTTAAAAATAAAGGTAATTTTCATATTCAACTTTAAAACATAGATAAGAATCAATTATTAAAATTTAAAAAACTCAACCATCGCAGGCTTCTGTAACCTTTGCCATACGCTTATACTACACTGTAGAAAAAAATCTGTAAAGTTACTAAATTTTTTCTAGGAAACTGGGATTCCTGGCACTTTTTATGTAATGGCAACAAAAAATATTCATGTAACAAACACACTTTTGCGCCGAAAATCAAAAAATCTGCAAGGTTACTAAGAATTTTTTAGGAAACTGGGATGCCTAGAACTTTTCATGTAACTGCAACTAGGGTTACAGATAAAATTTTAGTAATATTACTGTAATTTTAGCAGATGGATTTGTAAAGTTACAGATTTCTGTAGCTTTACAAAAACTAGTTTTGTAGATTTGCAGCTTTTTTTGTGCAGTTGCAGATGAAAGTTTAATAAGCATGTAACTTTACATCTGTAGAACTACAGATTTTTTTACAGTGTAGAATATTTGCAAGAGAAATCTAGTGCAAAGAAAATACTTTTTTAAATTGTGTTTTGATTGAATATAAAAATTGTCGCCAGTCCGGGTCCGTAGTTAGAGGATTAAACATACAGTAGGACTCTGTTAATACGAACCCGTTTAGTACAAGGACACTGATAAAAAGAGCAATTTTGCACGTTATGGAATGTTCGTCATTTAAACTATATTAAGATTTCCCCACTTATTACTAGCTACAAAAGTAGGATCACGGCTAATACCAGCAAAACATCGTTCACTTCAATTTGAATTTCACCAAAAAGTAAGATAGAATTAATAAAGGAATACCTTCACGTGACTGTAAGATCCATAGCGCGCAAAATTGTTCATTGAATCTCCACCTCACAGTTCTATTTGTATTGTATTTTTATCGCAAGAATGAAAACAGAAAGTTCTGAAACAAGCAATCACCGCGAAAAAAGGCGTTTTCTTGCATAATCAGGTTGATTTTATTTTATTCCTTTCTGAACAATGGAATCCGCTTTGTACACTTAGGCAAGTCACACACTAAGGCGACACATAAGACATGTCGCTTGAATTCGCGGGAAAAACTGGTTTAAAACAGATTTGAAACAACTTCGTTCTTTGTTTGGACCAGTTTTTGCACTTCATGTTGCGCTTCATGTCGCTCTGTCATCTCAGTGTGTGATATGCCTTACAATTTCTGAATTATGATTGCATTAGTGTCTTTCATTCCTGTCCTGCTAAACGCAATAACTTGGAAGCTCGGCTCGCATGCAACCGATCAGAGGCTGCCAACGGTAGCGTTTCGCCGGTAGAAACTTTTTAAAAATTGTTTATTATGTTTTAATTAGCACGGAGCATTATAATATTAAGTAAATTTTTGCATTTAAATAATTAGAGCAATTAAGTATAGTTATTAATTTAATTGTGTGTGCGTTTTTAAGATTATTATTATCTCCTGGTTATTACGAGTAACGGATAATAGAAGGAATATTATAATTCCTTTGTTTCTCGTATTAACCAAATTTGACTGTATTTTTGTTTTGTGAAAAATTAAATTTTATAGCCTTTAATCCTTTATGTTCCAAATTACGAATTCATGAAAATTTCATCTTCTAAAGCATTTTTTTGTGAATTTTTTAAATTACATTAGAAGATTTACGCAATCATTTAATTAGAAGGATTTTTTCGATTAAAATAGATTAATTAAATTTGAGTTTATAGGGATTTTGTGCAATATTCATAATTCCACTCAAATCTTTTATTTAAACGATTTTTTTAGTATTTTGTAGAATTAGAAAATGTACAAATATAATGGTCTCACAATAGAAATATAGAAATATTTCCGAATTGAACCCCCCCCCCCCCCCCCGCCCCAATCTTTCAACGTCAAGAAAGCTGAAAAGATTCAAAGGCAAAAGAAATCATCCTTTTAAAAATATTTTTGTTTTGTGCAACCAATAGTGCTTTTGGAACAAGATAAAGTAAATTATCTATAACTCAGGGAGGAGTTATAGATATGACATATCCTGTTCTGATTGGCGTGATTGGCGATGGGATCCAAAATGGTGCCAAAAGGCCGTTTTAGTATCTTACCAAATTTCTCAAGTTGGCAGAAAAACATGATTTTTAAATTTGTATACGCATATGTCTTTATATTATAAATGTTATATGTTATATATATATATACTAGGGGGCTCGGCCCCCTACGAGCTACGCTCGCCAACCCCCGTCCAGACACCGCAGACTCTAAATGCACGCTAATTTGATCGGCTTTAAAAAGATTTCGAAAGATTGAATTATAATTTAAAAAACAGTGGCGATCTCCCTATAAACGAATTTCTATTCATTTCTCTTTGATTGGGGAATTTTAACGCCAAATCCGCTGCGGTACTACTTGATTATCCTGTCGACTAATTTCGCCAAATTATATAAATCGCCAAATTATACAAATCGATATAATTTTTATTTTAAATAACGAAAGAACAAATGAATTCGTGCAATATTAATAAAAACACAAATAAAACGTCGAAATAAAAATAACTTGATGACGTAGACACGTATAACAACATTTCAAAATAAGCTAATATAAAAGGAATTAAGTAAAGAGAGTCTTTGTCCCCTGGTATTTTTTAACAAAGCGAAAAGAAAGTTCTTTTAAATGAGACATTTTAAATTAATTCTCAAAATATCAAATAAATGTCTAGCGCAATTTCTAAATTTAAACTTTTTTGCAATATTATTTTGTGTTCATTTTATGTAATAACTATAATGTGACGTAAATATGACGTAATTTCTCCTAAGACTTCTAACGCATGTTAATGAATTTATTATTTTACAATATCCTTTCTCTTTTAAAATTCACGTGTATACTTTTTATGACGTAATTTTTAATAAGTTCCTGCTTTTTATACGTAATTATTTAATTCTAATTTGAAAGTTTTTTTCCTGTTTATAATAGTCACGTGTAAATAAATTTTTAATTTGAAGCAAACATTATTGCTTGCGCTTTTTATACAGTTGGCAACAGTTTAAATTAGTACAATTTTCTGAAATCTGTAAAAAATATCTCTAGAAATGCTGAGAATTTGAATTTAAAATAGAAATAAAACCTGAAAAAATGAGTCAAAATAAAAAAATTAATGCAATCTGCACTCCGGCAAATTCTAACGCATAAAATGATCTAAAAATGATTACACTGACATGTATAGTTTTTGCTGCTATAAAACTTTTTTAGTGGAACGATTTTGTCCAACTTTAGCATTAAATAACTCTTAAAATAATTCTTCGATTTGAAAACTGTCTGCATCAACGTGTTTATCAAACATTTCTGTATAAAACCACCGATTTTCATATTTTTGTATGCATTATTTTTGTTAATATTAACGAAGAAAGGCCTCCGGTCACAAAAAAATCAAAACCGGCGGCGGCGGCGGTGACAGCGGTAGTTACTTTTTTTTAGAATAGAGAGATATTATTTTTATATAATATATGTAATTATACATATTGTATATGCATATAAATAAATACTTTGTACTTATACATATATTTATAATTTTATATATTTCATATTTTATATATGAAATTAAAACATAACATTATATTAAAAGTTTCATGTTATATACATATTAAAACATATAAAATGCACAAATAATATATTTACATAATATTACATCTGTAGTAAAATGTCGCTAAAAAAATCCGAGAAGGGTATAAATTAAAAAAAAATATATTACAAAAAATATGTATGCAAAATTATTACTTATCCAACAGTATCCTTCAAGTAATAAAAGAAACAACCCCAAATGCTGAAGATCGCAAAGACCACATTCAAACATTTATATATATATATATATATATTAAAAAAAAAAAAAAAAAAAAAAAAAAAAAAAAAAAAACAGTGCATTACTACTAATTGATGTATTAAATGAATTTTATAACAAGTTCTTTAAAGTACCGTTGAGGCATAAAGGATTAAACACACGGACGGCACACCCTATACTCCATCGGTGTTTAAAGTGTAATGATATCTTTATTAAGATATCCGTCTACGTTCCGTAAACGAACGCTTTCGCGAAAATCATCGGGTATTTATTATTTTTTCACTTGAAAGTAAAGCATTTTACGATTCTAAAACTGATTTGTATTTATTCTTAACCAGTGGCATCAACTTATATGGGACCGTGGAGTGCAAGCACGTCCAGTAATTTAATTTCATTTTCCACACGGTTTCAATCAATTTAATTCGTTATTTATTTAATCGCTGGAATTAAATTGGGTTTTACTGACGTTTTTAAAATAATTTTGTTCGAAAAATAGTAAGGGCATCATTTAGACTTACAGGAGCTCCGAAAGCCCCAGCAGCGGAAGTATAATTAAATTTCTTTCAAAACCTAATTTTCTTGCATATTTTGCCATCTCTTTTCATGTCTTAGATAGACAAAGCAATTACGTGACTAAACTGTGCGTCTCTCTTGACATTTAGTTTTTGTGCTTACAATAGTTAGCAATTTTTATGTTATTTATAATAAATATTAATGTATTTATAAGGAAGAACTTATGAGAATTTAATTTAATAAAATTATTTATTAAGTTATAAATATTTTATATTTTGCTTAGAAAAAAGATATTTCAACATCAAATTATCTTTAATCATTCGCTCCTCCCCCGCGTCTGTGTCCAAAGACGCATTAGAAGAAAAAATTGAATGTGTTATTTTACTAAAAAATTAAAATTTTGATCCCACCCAATATTTTTAATTAAATTTCTTTAAAAAACTAATTTCCTTGCATATTTTGCCATCTCTTTTAATGTCTTAGATTAATAAAGCAATTACGTGACTAAACTGTGTGTCTTTCTTGACATTTAGTTTTTTGCGCTTTCAATAGTTAGCAATTTTTATGTTATTTATAATAAATATTAATGTATTTATAAGGAAGAACTTATGAGAATTTAATTTAATAAAATTATTTATTAAATTATAAATATTTTATATTTTGCTTAGATAAAACATAATATAACATTGAATTATCTTTAATCAATCGCTCCTGCCCCGCGTCTGTCTCCAAACATGCATTAGAAGTAAAAATTGCTATGTGTTATTTTACTGAAAAAATTTTGAGCCCACTCAATATTTTTCAAAAGTTGGCGCTACTGATCTCACCATGTTTTAGAACAGAGGTTATAGTCAATTTATAAAGAAAATATAGTAATTTAACGTTTAAATGCATTTTTCTAAAAAATGATTTTTACGCAAAATTAACTCACTTCAAAAATGATAATTAAAAATATTATTATCATTATTCCATAAAACTTTGTGAGCTTTCTCTATATATTGTTGTCTGACGCATCTACTTAAAGAATTTTAATTGCATGAATATTTTATAAATGATGACGTGTTGTTTGAACAAAAACGTGGTAAAACTGTTGAAAATCTTCTATCTCCATAAATCGATCGATCTCCGACTCCGGAATAATTAAAAGATGATGGCATCTAGGTTATAGAATTCTTTCATTAAGAGTTTCAAAATAACGTAGACGATTAATTCATTCTTTTTATTAATCTGATTTTAATTAAGCCAAAAATAATAATAGGGTAGACCGGGACCCGTTTACGCGGGTTTTTTTTTCAATGAATTTTCTAAATTTTATGTTTTAACTTAGGAAATTTTAGACATTGTGGTTGTATAAAACAGTTAATAAAGTCATAATTTGTGTATTCAGTAGTTGCCCTATTTGTGTTTTTAACCGTAAAAAAAAATGTTTTTTTAAGTCCAAGTCTTTTGCTTACGCATCAAGTTGGGGCACGTTTACGCATATTATAAATGATACCAAGGAGTAAGTGAAATAAATATTTAATCAAATTGAAATGTTTTATTTATAACTCAAAACACTGTTTAAAAAAAATTAAAGAGAATTGATTAAAGAACATTTTATAGGTTAAACTGAAAACATAGGGCTTATTGTTAATTAAAAACAGAAACTATTTAGTCATCTTCATACTCACTATTACAGTTTTTACAAACAAAAAATAAAGTATTTCCTTTTGCACACTTGTCATGGGATCACCTTTTGCTTCTAAGACATTGAACCCAGTCTTGTCCTTTTTTGGGACTGGTTGCATGATTTCAAACAATAAATACACACACAGTTTTCATCTTCGTCATCAGATTCATTCTTTCTTTATTCCAGAGTGTACAAACTTTTCCCTTTTGCAATTTTTGGTTTCATGCTTTTTCCTTTGCTGTCTTGTTCTGCTTCTATAGAAACTAATAAATTTTTACGTAATTTCTTCTTTTTCAACGTGCGTAAAGGTGCCTTGATAGGTGCCTTGATGTCTACGCATAAACGTGCCCCGTCGCCATGTTTGAATTTATTTTTAACGTGCAACGAAAATTAATGACATTTCTGTTTATACAAATACATTTCTCAAAAAAGGATAAAATTCTGCTAATGTTCATATATTTGTTTATCCTTAACTAAGTATTTTTAGTTCACAATAAGTTTCAATAAGTTCAACACAAAATTTACTCACCTTGACAGAAACCAGATTATCCTTTCCTCAAGCTAGACCAAAGCTCGACTGACGCTCAAAAACTTGTGAGAATACCCACTAGGATAACAGCATCAATCTGTCATGACTGGTGACGCGCCAGTTATAACTCGTTTCTGAAAAAGTTCACTGCGTAAACGTGCCCCATGTGCAAACGTGTTCCGGTCTACCCTAATTGAAAAAAAAATACAAAATTTTAAAATATCCAATAACAAAACAATAGCTTATTGTTATTTTCGTTCTTACTCTTGTAAATAATTTTCTTTGATTTGTAACTTTGATTTACAGTCTTGGTGAAAAAAGGAAAAACATCTCTACTCTTTCTGCCGTAAATTATACTATAAATATTCGGTCAAGTTAGAGTTTTTTTTTTGCGTACGAAGGCTTCCTTACAGTAAATTTCTTGTTTACTTACTTCAATATTACAAAAAATCGTTGCTAAAAAGATAATAAGAATTTGTAAAAAGCTTGGAATTATTCTATGAATTATTTTTTCAATAATGTCCTCCAATAACAGAATTCAGAACAGATAATAACAGAAGAAAAGAAAAACGTTCACTATTTATCAGTATAGTTCGCCTTGTCTGAAACATATTAAATGTTGTGCATCGAATAGGATTTAGAAGTTTTCTACATATTAAAAATTATATCGAAAGTTTTGAAATGATAGTACCAACTTTTGGTAGTACATTTGAGTTCATTAGATCAAATTAACAAGGAAAAACATATACTTATGGATTTTATTGAAATTTTATTGATTTTTATTTGTAAGATATCATTTAACTTGTAGTAAGCGCACTAGATAAAAGCTTATAGTTTACTTAACTAGTAATTATTTTTAATAAGTTTATTTATTTTTCATGTAGCATTTTCAAGTTTTTGAAATATTTTTGTGAAAATTCCATATATATTTAATATATCTGCAAAGTCATAGGGATATATAGATATAATTGTAAAGGTAAATTATTAATTTGTGTTAAAACTAAATAAAAAGATGTGAATACAATGTTTCTTTGTAAAGTTTTTTTTTTAAGTGTTTCTAAAAAGGGCAGGTACTTCAACGCAATGTCCAGTAATAGTATAAAAGTGATATCATGAAATTGTTAAAATAAAGTATTTTAACTAGAGTTAATATAGCACAGACTGTTTGCAGTGACATAAAGACACGAGCGGCGTCTTTTATGAATCAACGCATTTCAAAGCCTAAATATCAACTTTTGATGCTAACGAAGGTTAGACGTCTTATGTCTGGTAATAGTGTAAAAGTAATAGAAATCATATTTATATATAAAAAAGTTTAATTGAGAAAGAAAATAGAATATATTGCACAAATACACTGATGACATCTTCCGTACATCAGTGGTGACTTTCCACTAGAAATAATGAAAATAAGTAGAAAAAAGTTCCGAATTTCAAGTTTAAAGATAGTTGAATATTGAAAAGAATTTGGGAAGAAGATAAAGGAAGCGCCAATGTTAATCACGTAATTACTCGTATTTTAGAATTCACAACTCTATTTTTTCTGAGTGGTGAAGTCAATACGCCACCCATATGTCTAACCTCTTGCAGTCGATGCCGCCACAGCGGCGGCATTCACAAGTCGTCGTAGATGTCGGTGCCGCCAGCCTTGTGACATGATGTCATTCATAATCACCTGGCGAAAGACACGGCGGATGAGGCTAGCGATAATGAAAGAAAATTATTAGCACTAATTTATCCCTTCCAGGGCGGGTTGAACGTAATACGCAACGTGTACACTGTTAAAAAAAACTGTACAGTTATAAAGTTTTTCTTGGAAACTGGGATTCCTAGAACTTTTTATGTAACAACAACAACAAAAATACCTGTAACAGAGTCTGTTACAGAAATTTTTCTTGTTGCCGTTACATAAAATGTTCTAGGAATCCCTGTTTCCCTAGAAAAACTTTAGTAACATTACAATTTAGTGTAGGGTGCGTTTGAGTTTTATTATTTTAGTACCAGTATATTTTAGTATTAAATTTTGACTTAATTGTGGATTTTTAGAAAATAATAATAAAGAAAAATTTAAAGCTTAAAATACTGGAATTACTGGTGTTAAAAATGTCGTTAAATGATACCCGAACTGAAAGGGTTAAAGCTTAAATTGAAACTTTCTAAAATATGCTTTTATTTCTATTTCTTCAAGCATTTTTAGCTTGCATTGTTTAAGTACGGGATGTCTCTATATTTTTTAATAAGTTTAGTACATCATTCCAAAAGGAATTTATTTAATAAAACGATTATGCGTATGAAAATATTTAATAAAATCTATTTGTCGTAATAGACTACGTATATCGCACAAACTTTGTCAATTGGATTACTTTCTCTATCTTAGTTAGAATGCAGTGAAGGTTTCGAAACTTAAACGACATTATAATAGATTTAATAATAATTCTGTCTTCTATTATGGAAACTAATTCAAAGAGGCATCCAATACTTCCAGCAAAGACTAACATGCCATTGATTTGACTTCATTCACTAGCCATCGTTCTCATTAAATGATAATCTATCGCTAAAGTGTTATAAATCTCTCTGAAAACAGAGATTTATTTACTGTGGAATGTTATAGGGAATATCCGATGCATAGTTACCAACCATCCGGCTTTTCCCTATTCATATTTATATATTTGAACCAGAAAATTATATTAAAAAATTCTTCTTCATTTCTGATTATCAATTTAATTTTTTAATTTTATTTTTTTTAAGAATATGTTATTCTTGAATCGGGCAATTTGATATTCAATAGATTTTATTACACATCGTTTGGTAAGTTTATGCGAATGAAACAAATTTGTAATTTTAAAATTGTAGATGAATAAATTTCCGAAATATTCTTATTTAATTGAGCGAGATATATTATTTATCTTTAGTTACTATTATTTTCAATTACTAGGTCCAGAAGCGAGCTTTTTTTAAATAATAATAATAATAATAAACTACCATAACTTCAAAGTATAAACCTTCGTTTTATGTAATGGTAAACTTTTTGGGATTAAATAAATCAAAGATTACTTTTCGGAAATTTTGGTATATATTTTAAATAGAAAAACACCGAAAAATTAGTAACAAAATATTGCATAAGTTTCACCGTTTAACGAGAGTCTCATTGAAGGTAAACATGTCTGCAACCGGAAATTTTATTTAATCAAAAAATTTTAAATGGAATCTAGTATTTCCTTATAGAAGGAAGACACATTTCTGGAAATACACTGTCCGGTTTTAAACGGTTCTGTTTTGATCAGACTAGGGAATAATTAAGAGATGTTAGCATCTATGCTAATAGAATTTTTTCATTAAGAGCTTCAAAATAATGTAGCCGATTAATTCATTCTTTTTATTAATCTTATTTTAATTAAGCCAAAAAAATCTATATATATATACTATTACCCTTTCGTATGTGGCACAGAAATCGCGATTATTTTTTAATTGTTTACTAGGAGCGCTCGAATGAAACACATCTCATTGGTTATTGAACAGCATTTAATGCATATCCATACCTATAAGGGGAGTTACCATAGGTGAACCCTGTTTCCAAATGCCGCCAACTTGGCGATATTTCTAATATTTCTCCAATTCCCATAGACTTCCATTGTAAACCAATAGGGCTTACATCTATGCGAATGGAATGCTTTCATTAAGAGCTTCAAAATAATGTAGACAATTAATTCATTCTTTTTATTAATTTTATTTTAATTAAGCCAAAAATAATAATCTATATATGTATTATCCTATCGTATGTAGCACAGAAATCGCGATTATTTTTTAACTAGAAGGTAGCCCCTCAGAATGACGTGTTTGCATTTTCAAAAGAATGATATAGCATTGCACTATAAAAAGAATTATGAAGTAATAAATTTTATCTTATCTGACTAATAGGATTAGGTGTGAGTAAAATAGTTATAAAAACAGCCCATTTATAATTGAAACTTAATTTGCAAGAAAGAACTTCACTCAAAAAATTTAAAGAACTACTTCACAAAAAACATGCAAATTAGAATTAATAATGCTATTTTAAAATATATTGTCAATTAACTTTCGTCTTCGTTCATTGCTTTAAAAAAAATCAATAACCTTCAATTTCTTATAAATCAGAATAATAATAATAATAAAAAAATTAAATAAGAGTCCTTCACGGATTAATTGCCTATAGCTGACGCCAAAATAATATTTATATAACTTAAATTTTAAAAAGTTTAACTCAGGTTAAATCCTCATTTTTTTAAACATGCATAAAGAAACCAATAATAAATTTTGATGATTAAAAATGATCCTTTATCACTTAAGTAAATTGTAACTATTAATTGCATTAACAGATTTTTTTTTTTCAAATTCTTTTATTAAATTACAAATTTATTTTCCCTACAAAATACAAAAATGCAAAATTTTATTTCTATTGTTATATATATATATATATATATATATATATATATATATATATATATATATATATATTACACGGCATTAAGTATCCCTGATAGTCTAATTATATTTTATAAGAAATACTATTCATTTTCCCCCCAATGTCTTCAGAGTTCAAAGAATTTCAAAAGAAACTTCTTTTCTATTTTAACTACCGATAGATGGCGCCAACAAAGCTCAAAGTTCACAATGAATGCGATACAAATGAATGTTTAATGCGATACAAATGAATGAATGTTGAATGAATGGAGGGAGAGGGCCAGACTAATTTCAACTGAAGTTATTTCAGAATATGTACATAATTAAATGTAAGTCATCTGTCAAATGTTATTTTATTTTGAATAATCTTTCTAAAAATGTAACTTTTATGAAGTTTAATTCGAAAAAATTATTTTCAATAAAAATGGCCGAATGGAATACTACAAAGCGAAGCAGAATCCGGATGAGTTCAACCCCGGAAGCGTTATACACTTTGTGTTATTACATATATAATTGTTTTCTGGGAACGCTCGAAATGAAATGCATCTCATCGGTTATTGAACAGTATTTAATGCATAATCATACCTATAATGGGAGTGCCGGCAAGTTTACCGCCAACTTGGCGATATCTCTAATATTTCGCGAAATTCCCATAGACTTCGATTGTAAACCAATAGGGATTACTTGCTTAAAGAAAATCAACAAATTGGGGTATTTTAATGCAACAAACCCTAATGTTAGCTTAAGGGATTATATTGATTATATTTAAAGGAGTCCAAATAAATTAAATTAGGAATAAAAGTAACATAATACAATGCTTAGCATGCTTTCCCAAATATAAATTTTAAAGGAGAACAAACTGGCCGCGAAGGGTGGCTAGTAAATGAAGAAAACTACAAAATTGTAAAATACCCAATAACAAAACAATAGCTTATTGTTATGTTTTCGTTCTTACTCTTGTAAATAATTTTCATATTTTGAATTCTACTTTGATTTACAGTCTTGGTGAAAAAAGAATAAACACTCCCATTCTTTCTGCCGTAAATTATACCATATATATTCTGTAAAGTTTTTTTTTTTTTTTTGCGTACAAAGGTTTCCTTACAGCAAATTCCTTATTTACTTAGAAAATTTTATTACAAAAAATTGTAGCTAAAAGGACAATAAGAATTAGTAAAAAGCTTGGAATTATTCTATGTATTATTTTTTAATAATGTCCTTCAATAATTGAATTCAATTGAAATGAAAAACGTTGACTATTTACCAGTATAGTTCGCCTTGACTAAAACATGTTAAATGTTGTGCATCGAATAGGATTTAGAAGCCTTCTACATATTAAAAATTGTATCGAAACTTTTGAAATTACAGTAGCAACTTTTGATACTATATTTGAGATTATTAGATCAAATGAACTAGGAAAATATATACTTATGGATTTTTAGAAAAATCGCTATAAAAATAGAAAAAGTGAAAATTTGAAGATGCTAATGTTGGATTCACGTGACAAAGTTTAATTTATTTCTTCTCAAAATGTAATCCTCTCCTAATAATATTATAAGTGTGAAAGTGTGTGTGAATGTTTGACTGAAGGCAGCGTCAAAAACGGATGATTTGACGCAACGGATGATTGCCTTTGCATCTTTACATATAGATAAATTCTAACCCAGAAAAAACATAATCTATGTTTTAAATATTCCATTCAAATTTTTCTTAATAATTCAAAAAGTTATTATTTTTATAGAGAATCAATTGACCTGTTCCTATGAAATTTAACGATCTTTCTTTATTGTTACCAAAAAATCAAAATCAGAATAATATAATTTTTCCTCAGAAATTAAATTTCAATTGTAAGATTTTTACGTGGAAAGGGAAATTGAAAAAAAAAAAAAAAAAAAAAAAAAAAAAATTAAAAAGGAGATGAATATGACGTCATACAGGAAATAGAACGGAAAATTCAAGTATTTGTTACTAATACAAGGTGCATGCATAAGAGAAAGTACGGAAAGGAGGGAAATATGACGTCACACATGGAAAAAGACAACGGATATGCTTTGATGTTGAAATAAAATATGGTCCTGGGTTAAAGCATTATTTTTCACGACTTTCTTTCTTTTTTTCATTACTTTCTTTCTATCTTTCTTTTCTTTTTTTTTTTTTTTTTTTTTTTTCCTCATGATAGTGTATTTTAAATGTATATTTTGTATTTTAAGTGAAACGAATCCAAAATGAATGATGGCGATGGGAACAGTACTTGGCGGTGTTTTGACTACGCATGGCTAACATAAATTTTTAATTAAAAATTGAAAATTGAAAAAAAAAAGTAAAAAATGCAATTTAACAAATTACAACGACCATTTGGAAAAGGATTTTTTCAAAGACTAAAATTTAAGGCATAAAAAATCGCACGGAACTGATCATACATTACGTACGCCATGAATTAAATATTAGTAGTGTTATTACACGTTAAAATTGCCAGCGACAAAAATCGCCTGCGACTCGTCAGATTTCCTCGGGAAAAGGCTTTTCCATCGACCAAGAAATCTGATGACCAATTTTAAATGAAATTTCATTCTTAAACTTTTAAGCATCCCACAATATTACTTTTTACACCATCGTATAAAGAAGAAAATGTACTTTTAAATGCAATTTGTTTGAAAGCTGTATCTCAATTTATTTCTGAGTTATTATTTTTTTTTTGTAGTTTTTATTACTTTTTTGTAACAGTGGCAACAGAAGTATCCAGCTCTGTTGAAAGTAAAGATTAGTGTATAGGCCAATCAGAAAACAAATAAAATGAGGATTAAACCAATAAAACGCTTCAGATATGCTTTTGATTTCCTACCCTGACGAGGACAATAACCATTTGGAAAAATGGTTAAAAAGTTTGAAAAAAAAATGGATAGTAAATGTTAATAATATGCACTGCAAAATTATCCGTGTCAAAAATGACGTCATCATGATTAACAGGAAACAGTTATTTTCATTCTTAAAAACCAAAAAATAACTCGATTGCCTGAAAAAAAAATTGACGAGTGTTAATTCTTAAAGCCGTTCATTTCAGAAAATATAAATAAAATTACTTTATTTTTTAAAAGAAACTTGCATTTCATTGCGTCAAAGTAACACCATTTTCCCTCTGCCAGTATCGAAATTAAGGCTCGGGAGATCAAAGTATATTAGACACAACTTTGTAAATCGTGATTTGACAACCGGATTTTAATTCCACATTTCTTTTAGCTTTAAAAGAGTAAAACTATCTTGTCATTTTTTTTAAAAAAAAGCTTTTTTTATTGTTTTCTTTTTTTTTTTTAATATATATAATATATTTTTGTCAAGTCTTATAGGAGGAGAAATATATGGTATAGCTTTTTTAATGCAATGTTTAAGTAAATCTACATCGTATTTATATATATATATATATATATATATTATTGAAACTAAAATCAAATTGATCGAGAAATTCGCGTAATGCAAGAGCAAAGAAGAAATCAAAATTTAATGAAATTAATAATACTGAATAATAATGTAGTACAAAATATATAACATATCTCTTCTCTACACAATTAAACTATATAATAATGTATATTTAGCAATGCATACATATACTAATTTTATACTAAATACAACCTAAAATACGCTGCTGTAGTAAAATTATCCCAGTATTGTTTATTTTTTGCTTTTTTTTTTCGTTTTACAAAGAAAGATTCCCCGATTTCCATGATTTTACTTGGCCCTTCTTTTTTCAATGGTTCCAGTTTCATTTTCGGGATTGTTAATATTATTTGGCACAAAATTTCCCCTTTTTTATGACTGAGTTATGCCAATGACCCATCATAAATACCGTATTGCCTCCTATAAAATGGGATAAAGAGTTGGTTAATTAATGCATTTATCTTTCTCTTTATGTTCTGTGAACGACGTCACGAGTAACAGCTAGTTCGATATAAATATTTCTTTTTTCAAAAGATAAAATAAGTGGCCAAACATAAACAAAGCATTTTTTTCAAAAGTATTTTTTTATGTATGAAATCACATAAAAAAATAAGAATACATTAATTAACGTATGAATACCTATATTAATTTTTACAATTAAAGAATCGACATCGTCAAAACAGGACTAGTATGTGAATTTACAGCCCATTCACGTATCTCCTGCTTTTTATGGTGTTAAGAAGTTTGCCATTTCTTTTAATTTGAAAGTTAATTATTCAAAATAATAAATAACAACAATACACTTCAAATGAAAATCTCATACAAAAGAAACGACCTACACTTAATAATGTCATTTACTGACGATGCATTGTCTGGATATTTATATAATTACTACAAACAAAAAGAGAAAAAAATAAAAAAGGAAATATCGATAGACATTGGATATGTAACTTTTGGCTGAGAGTGGGATGATATAGATGTGAAATCGCCTGTTATTAATGGAGGCGCTGGGAAGCACAACGAATCCAATTTTAGAACTAGGACTTTTCCGTTATTTTGTGAGTAGACAATTGGATTTTTACGTACTCTATTATAGTAAAAACTGATGCAATTTATAATATGTAAGCGATCCCCAAATCCTAATTGATGTACAAGGATGAATAATTGATGTATTACTAACTGTTGGTACCACGATAAATTTTTATGATGATTTGCGGATAGTTTGATATAGTGAGTATTTCTTTTTTTTTACCAGTGCTCATTTTGTAAATAGCATCTGTTTACAAATTATTTAAAGATATCCTAACAGAGTTAATTTTGAGTCATTTTTAAAATATACATAATCCAAACTGAACAAAATGTTTTGACAATAAAACTTTTTAATATCATCTTTCTTTTGGCGCTTCTTTGCATAGCTGCCAGGGTTTTTTAGAAGTCATTTAAACAAAATTTATTTATTGTGGTTAGAATTTGACTTCTTTAGTTTAACGAAATTTCTGGCTTCATTTGACTTTCTAAAAAAACGGAAAGGTTGCAGATATGTTTTTATCATACATGATGAGTGTCCGTGTCCTCAAACGATTCGGGGTCTTTAAGAGGTTTGATACCGGAATTTATGTAAAGTAATAGTTGCCATTTAAATAAAAACAGGAAAATTTTCGCTAAATAATTCGAATATTGCTTAAAGGAAATTCTGATACTATTCGCTTGAGTCGTACGAAATCGGATGATAATAATAAATTTAAGTTACTTTTATGTCCCTAATTAACATTCTGATACTTTGATGTTGATTAATTACAAATAATTACACGACATTGAATCCAATAAATGTACCATTAATCCTCAATACCTCAAACACACTTATTCACCATCATTTGGTGTTTATTTGTTCAGATAAACCACATAAACCTAATGCATGCTTACCTGTCACCTATTGTGGCTAATAATTAATCATTTTGGTATCGCCCTTTTGTTTTGAAGTAAAATCTTTTATGTTTGCTACTTTTCTAATTAATCACATGCTCGATTGAATGTAGTTGCATGCACTGGTTAGCTTCACAGCTAAAAATTTAACAATTAATAACTGACTATTTTTTGTTCGGCGATGATTATTAGACAAATGCTAAAATGTAATGTGATACATTATTGTTACTTATGTAGCAGAAAATTATTACAAGCTGTTTATTTTTTATACATTATAGGAAATAATATATGTTATAGAAATGAATAAATGATCGGAAATAATTATATAGGTAACATTTATTAAAGCAATATTTTTGTCTATATATACAAAAAATCGCTAGGCAGTAAATTGCTGTTGATGACATCCAGTTTTAACAGTAAAAGCATAAATTAAAAAGTTACGAAACCAAGGGAAATTTCGAAACGGCGAATGTGGAACTCAAAAAATAAAATAAAATAAAATAACTTCTTAATGTGTACTATACATTATCAAAAGAAATTTAAAATAAAACAGCTTGATAGTCAACATTTTAACTACAGGCATCCCTCGACTTATGTAATACTTGACATACGTAAATTTGCACTTACGTAAGAAATTTCGAAAATTATATTTATGAACATACTACCGCGTTTGATACGCATTTGCATATTTTTGATAATTGTTTTATAAATAAAATATGCAGATAAAAACCACAACAATAATAATGTAGTTTTATATATTATATATAGTTGTATTTTTATCGGAATATACAATCAAATCTTAAAAAAAAAACAAAAAAACCCCCCACAAATCTGATTAAAATGAGCCAAAAAAAAAAAAAAAAAAAACTGTTTAACCGTTACAATTTTGTTAGCTGAATTCAAAACGTAACGAAACCTAATTTTAAAGTTTCGGTGAAGAGGAACGAGTGTATTTTTTTTCTTCCAGCTTCAGAGCTGTTCGTTTGATGCTCGTAGATTCAAAATTGATATACATTAATTCATCAATGTTAAATTTATAAATCCCATATTGCACAAGATACTTTTTATTTGAAAAGTGTTCTTTCAGTTTTTTATATTTTTTCATACTTTTATAGTTTATATATAAGTAAATACTACTGCATGCTACTTTATTTGTAAAATAATACTGTGTAAATAATATATATATTATATATACATATAAAATAAATAATGCAGTTTCTGACGAAATTTTACCTAAGGAATTTACAAATTACGTAAAATTCGACATACGCAAAAGTTTACGGAACGCAGTACTTACGTAAGTCGGGGGATACCTGTATTATCTATTTTGTAACATTTAATCATGCATGATAATGATAAATTCAAATTGTGTTTATTCCTCTAATGAAATCTAATGAACAAATGTTATGTTGATTAAATGTTATGTTCTGCACTGCATAGTGATTTATATATAAATAAACCGAAATTTTATCTTTAATAAATGGATTTACGTCCATGCAACCACTAAATTAAAAAAATATATATGTAGTCTCCTGTTGGATAACTAAAATTTCAGTAAATAATGATTGACTATTTTGTTTAGCAAAGATGAATAGAAAAATGCTAAAATGTAATGCGAGGCCTCCTATTTGGCAGAAAATTATTACAAGCTGTATTTTTATAGCAAATAATAATTATGATAGGATTGAATGAATGATGGGAAATAGTTGTAGGAAACATTATAAAAGCTGGATTTTTGTCTACAGATATGAAATATCGTTTTCCAATAAATTCCTCATGAAGACATTCTGTAATAACAGTAAAGGAATAAATTAAAAAGTTATGAATCTAAATAAAATTAATATTTCTGATACCGTTCTATAAAGGAAAGTATATATGCACATTAACAAAAATAATTTAACACAAAACATATTAATAGTCAAATGTTTTAATTATCTTTTTCTGTCATCGTATCATGCATGATAATGATAAATTCAAATTACTTTCATTCCCCTAAGGAACATTCAAATCCCATGTTGATTAATCCTACACGGAACAGTGATTCACATATAAATCAATTGAAATTTAACCTTTAATAAATGCATTTATTCCATACAATCACTATAGTTAAATATATATTTTCCTGTTTGATAACTAGAATTTTAGTAAATGGTGATTGACTATTTTGTTTAGCAAAGATGAATAGAAAAACAATAAAATGTAATGTCGGACATTAGTATTTCTTACTTAGCAGAAAATTATTAGAAGCTTTTTATTTTTTTAAAGTATGATAGGAAATACAACTATGATAGGTATGAATAAATAATATAAGATCATTATAGGAAACATTATTAAGGGGACAGTGGACGTTATTTTTTTTAAATTTTTCTCATAGAGATATGAAATTTTGTGGAAATAAACATTTCGCCATAAGTATATAACACACTTTAAAAGAAATTCCCATTCTTATTATAATTTTAAGATTTTTTAAAAATATTAACATTTTGAAATGAAAATTTAAAATGTTCCTTGCGTCATATTTTTTTAGATATTTCCCCGATTTTGCCTTTTAATAATTTAAAACTTTATTACAAACAAATCTGTGCATCGATTTTTTAATTAAATAGTTGATTTTTTAGAGATTCTTTTTCTGAATTCAATATCGATTTTCATCAAAATTTTGCATTTTAATAAGTTAATAATCAAATTTAATTATCTTAATGAAATCGAATTTTAAAATGCATGCACACTTTCTTTGTAAGCAATATCAGGATTCTTCCTGATCAATTTCATGAATTTTGATAAAAAAAATTATGACACATGGATCATTTCAAATGTTTAAACATAATCAGTTCGAATAATCAGTTTTGAGAAAAACAGATTTAAAGTAGGGGAGGTGGGGGATGAATGGGACATTCTCAATATTTCAGGCAATAAACATTTTTTTTTATTGTTTCCTATTCTCATATATAGCACTACTATAGTGTGCTTTAGAACCAAAAGGAAAACCACATGGCTGTTTCCATTTTCTCCAAAGTTGCATTTCCTGAAACTCTGCTTAAAAGTAATTTTTTTTTACATTTGACGTTCTCAAATATCTTATACAATATAAAGAATTAAGATGTCTTGTAGTTATTTATTTGAAGGTTCAATATTTGTAATTAAAATGAATGAATATTAAATATTTTGACAAAAAAATTCTGAGGCAAAACGGCTGACAATTCAATATATACATCATGGGGATGATTGGGACATTTGCAAAGGGGGATGAATGGGACAGTCTCATTCATCCCTAGAGATGTTACTAAATTTATTTTTTAACTAAACAATATTCTATAGGTTGACAAATGAATGTTTTATGTTAATTACTAGTAATAAACATTATTCGTATTATATAGGTTGTTTGTTAAAAATTATATTGAATCTTGATTATTGTATTGCAATAAAGGTTAAATACTTTTCAAAAAGTTGCTATTTAAACTTTATCAAAATAGATAAAACTGTTAAAAATAGTATATTTTATTGAGCTAATAGGGTAAATTATATTGAATTTTGAACTTTTGCTTAAATAAATCTCCATCCCCACCCCTAAGATAATTTCAGTTCTGCATGATTACAGAGCAGGAAATATTTGTGTCCCATCCATCCCTATTAGTGTCCCATTCATCCCTGCTATGGGGATGATTGGGACAGAGATAAGCTCTTTTTTTATTTTATAATATTTTACTGTATAATAATAATCGTGCATAAATATTGTGTATATATGTAACCAAATACCTAATGTATGAAATGTGATATATAATATTGATAATAAATTTTAAAAAAGTACCTAAAAGACATATTTTTGTGAAAATGTCCCAATCATCCCCCATCTCCCCAATATTAAAGTGCCGAGAAATTGTTTGAGTACAAAATTCATACGCTTGTAACTTTGTGAAAAATAATCGCATTTGCATGCTGTTTTTCGCAAATGGCTCAGAACAAACTGGAGGTTAATAACATGCAAAAAAATAATTTTCAATTTTTGTGTCCATTTCTGCTCAAATAAAGGTCAAAAAATCAAAATGAGACTTAATCCAAACTAGGAGAGACTAGGGAGGGTTGATCCACTTTTTACAAAATGATTTTTTATTTTTTAAATATTGAACGTAGAATAAAGTTTTATATATCATTTTATTCGTTATACAATCAGTTATCAAAATAAAATTGCTACATAAGTGTAATATATAAGAAATTTGAAAAATGAATGATTTTATTCATGACAAAATAATCGGTCAAGGCTCCCCACATACGGGAGGGTTGACCCACTATATGGGAGGCTTGACCCACTTTGTATTATATTGAAATATTTGAGACGAGAATAAAATCAGTTAAAAAAAAAAAAAAAAAAAAAAAAAAAAAAAAAAAAAAACAGAATAACTTTATTCTACATGTTTTAATTATTGAAAAAATATTTTTGAAAACATGACGCTTAAAAAAACCTGTTTTGACGCAATCGCAAGTCATAGGAGAAAACATTTGTTTTAAACATGCTTTTGTCTGAGCATATATAATTGTACAGCAGGGAAAATGAAATTTTAACATTTAAAACAATATTCCGGAGAGACAGGTTCCGTTTTCATAGGGTTTCATGTATGAATATTTCTGGATTTAGGAAACACTGTCCCGCCTTTTTTTTGCCTCCTTGTCCTACTTTTTGTGACACTCGACCTAACAACATAGTTGTCACATAGTTTGGCTTCATCTAACTTTATTCATCCTGGTGAAATTTGTCTACATGCCTTCCTGAAGTTTTTCGATCAATGCTATTTTCTTTTGCAGCCGCATTGAGCACTTAACTTATTATTGACATCGTTTAGGCCTTTCGGGAGCAAAGTACTTTCAGTACTAAAATGTTGAAAAAAATGACTGGCACCGGAATATACGAACAAATTTATTTGGAAATAAGAAAAAGGCTATATTTCACATACATAATGGAAAATATTTGAGTAATTAATTAAATGGAAAATATTTTAGTAAAATTCTGGTGTCATTCTGGCGTTTGGGAATTAAAATTAAGTGGTTTCATAAACATGCCACTGTCCCTGAAATGGTTAAGACTGCTGTTTTCATACTTTCTATTCTTTTCCACTGTTTCTATTTACCTATTTTAAGTAATATTTAGATGGAGAAAAGTTCCTATCAACTTTCCCATTTATATTTCATTAAGTATTTTCTTGCAGTGGATACTACAGCAATTTTTTACATCTTTCTTTAAGCAGTTTCAAACACTTTCTTTTCCATCACCCCATTTTACAGTAGCTTTACAGGATAAATATATATTCCTTTTTATATATAAACCTTTTCATTATGCACAGTGTATAATAAACAGATTGCCAAAACCACTTAATTAAGGGAGCCTTGAGCATCTGGTGAACCCACCCTCACATTGACTGGGTCAAACCTCACCACATACCACTTTTCTAAATAATAGCATATTGTTATGTTAAGCCTAACTTACGGTACAATCTTTATGCCTGGAATGAAAGCTCGTTATTTCTGCATTACATTAAACCTACTTACTTAAATTTGTATGATATATTTTATCTGAAAAAAGCTTACAAATTATTTCTAAAAAACGCACTTTTTAGGTTGAAAACGCTCCCCATTTGATTTTTCCACACCTATTTCGATTAGCTGTATGAAACAAAGACTGTTGTTTGAGCATTCCAATAGCTTTGGTTGACACCTATTGGTAAAACTCTGAAATTATTTTAAATATGAAAACTGATGGGTGGGTCAAGCCTCCCGTATGGTCAACCCTCCCTAGTCTCCCCTATATGGACCTTGATTCCCGACACATACATATAAAACACATACATATACACAGACACATACATATAAAACATTTGACAATAAATTGCCCTTGAAGACATTCAGTAGTAACAGTAAACTAATGAGTTTAAAAGTTATGGGATCAACAAAAAAAATTTTGAAAAGGCGAATGTAGAACTAAATAAATAAATAAATAAATAAATAATAAATACATTCTTAAAGTGTATCTATAGATCGACAACAGCAATTTAAAACAAAACATTTTGATCTTTTTCTATCATTTCGTGATAATGATAAATTCAAAATGCTTTCATTCCCCTAACGAACATCTTAATCCCATGATCCCTGAAATTTAACCTTTAATACATAAATTCAGTTCCATGCAACCGTTATGTTAAATATATGCATATATATGTTTTTCTATTTGATAACTTAAGTTTTAGTATATAATGATTATTTTGTTTAGCAAAGACGAACAGAAAAAGGCTGAAAAGCAATGTTGGACTTTACTATGCATTTTTCAGCAGAAAATTATTACAAGCTGTCTATGCTTAAAAATATGATAGGAAATAATAATTGTAACAGGAATGATTTAATTATAGAAAATACGGGAAATATAGGATTTATTGGAAATATTATAATTAATTATAGGAAACATTATTAAAGTAAGATTTTTGTCTACAGATATAAAATTTCGTTTTCCAATAAATTCCTCTTAAAGAGATTCAGTAGTAACAATAAATGAATAAATTTAAAAGATATAGAACTAAACAGAATTTCGAAACAGTAAATATTGAACTTTAAAAAAAAAATTCCTTTAAGTGAATAATATTTTTTGTGCAGTTCTATAAAGAGAAGTATATATATATACATTAACAAAAGGAATTTAAAACAAAATATTTTGATAGTAGAATGTTTTAATTATTATCCTTTTTTTATCATTTTATCACGCTTGATAATGATAAATTTAAATTACTTTCATAATCCTAAAAAAATTATAATAATTTGATGTTTATTATTTTTAAACAATCACACGATATGGAATTTTTTAAATGATAAAATATTTATTGAGATAAATCATTGGAGGATCCTAGCTATAGAAAGTTTACCTGCCACCAAATGTGGTTAATAATTATTCATTTTGCTATTTTCCATTTGTTTTGTAATATTATCTTTTATATTCATTTCTTTTCTAATTAATCAAAAAGTACATCTAATGTAATTTGATCTGGTTCGCTTGAAATCTAAAGTTTTAGGAAATAAAGAATGACTATATTGTTTGATAACGATTAATAGAAAGCTGTTAAAAAGTAATGTTAAACATCACTTTTCTTTATTTAGAAGAAAATTTATTTTGACAATTTATTCTTTTCAAAACTTTATACATAACATTTCCAAATAAGCTCGTTATATCTTTTTTAAATTCTTAATAATTCTTTAATATACATAGATATACAGCGTTATTCAAAATGATGTACGGTATTTTAAATTATTATTATAATAAACTGATTTTGAAACACACACTTACCAGAACGGATTTAAAATAAAGAAAACCCAAACATTTTCGCATCCCTCTTCGATATTAGCGCTGCGGAAGTTGTGAAGGCACTACTATCGCTACAACCTAAAATGCAGTCTCAGCTAGAAAAGAAGTTTTTGTGTTCTGCAGTATGCGAAAACTGAATCTGTAATTTTAGTCCAACGTGCGTTTTGTTGATGTTTTGGAAAAGATAGTCCTAGTGACAAAAGCATTTGTAAGTGGTATCACTTATTTGAAGAAACAAGATGTCTTTGTAACAATGTGAGCTTTTCTTGTATTAAATGAATGCATTTCATTAATGAAATAGTTTGCGTTTCATCGATGGCATTTTTATTAAAGACGGAATTTTTCAAAAGAAAAAAAAACAAACAAAACTTGGATTTTACATTTAACAATTCGTTTCCTTCTTATTCTGCAGTAAAAGAATTGAAAAACTAGAAAACAGAAATTCTTCTTTTTTGGAATTTAGTGTCGCCTCCGATGAAAAAAATATATATGTGTATATATATATATATATATATATATATATATATATATATATATATAGTACAAAACATATTTTAGTTTTAAGACACGCTTTTATTTTATATAAAATGACGTCATTCGCTTCCGCTGAAGAATTCCTCATTTGCGATCCAGTATTAACCTTCTCGCTGCGCAACCCGAGATTTCATCGGGCAACGTAAAAGTAGCAAAATTTGTGCAACCCAAGATTTCCTCCGGGATGCATTTTTTCCGTCTAATTAACCCTCCTTGATTATTCCCACCAGCTATATACTTATTGTAAAATTTGCCTTATTTAATCGGAGCATTTTCCCGATTAAATTAGACAAAAATTTTTGTTTTGGAAAACCGTTGACTAAAAGAATAAAAATTCTTAAAAGACGCTCCTCGCGAAGGGATTAAATACGCAATTTTTGAAGCTATTTTGATAAAACAGTTACGCAGCGAGAGGGTTAAACAGCAACTGCAGTAAAGTACGCATAGGACGTCACTATCGCTGAATAATACACAAATCCAAAAAAAAGAGAGAGATTGTCATTCAAGAAACTCGACAAAAAGTCGGCTAACTAAAGATTCATATGCCTCCATTTGTTTACAATATTGATATAGATACTTAAAATTAAATTTAGTTTATAATAGCTCCATGTTTTATCAGAAATCATTCATTCATATTTTTTTTTTTCAAAATAGCACGAATTTTAAGTACATTTTTTTCCCTTTTTATGGAAAAATGGCAACAGAAAGATATAATTGCTATTTTACTTTACTTTCTACAGAAACGGAGTACTCGAGTTGCCCAAATTAAACAAATGACGCTAAAAACTATAAAAAAATTAATATCTCAAAAATAAATGGAGAAGCTGTTTTAAAACAAATTGCGCTTAAAAGTACTTTTTTTCCAATATGACGGCATAAAAATTGAAAATGTGCGATGCTTAGAAGTTAAAAAAATTACAATAGGATATGTAACAGTACAATGAACAGTACAACTTTGTTTTACGGCTGGCTTATATAACGGAACGTTATTTTTTGGAGACGGCTCTTTACGTGCTGGGATAAAGAAATAGAATACCGGGAGCTAATAATTTCGCATAGTCAAGAATTTGTAAAAGATTATCCTCGTTGATGCCGAAGAAGCGTTGGCATCATAAAATGTCGCTGTGGTCCAGGTAGAATGATCGGATTTGAGGAGATGAAAGTTAAAGAGTTAACAGCTAGATTGAGTCTATCTAACGCAACTGTTTTATGTATCTACTTGGAAAACGTCACAAGAACGAAGCTCTTCAAAATGGATACCCTGATTTCAATGACCTACCATGTTTAAATTCAAGAATTTCTTTATTAAATAAGGCAAATATTTCTTTTCGAAAAAAATTGGTGGCCCCTGAGTTGGAGAAACCACGTTTTACAGAAATGTCGTTTTCTAATGAAACAAACAATATAGAACACTATAAATATAATGTGATATATAGATACTATATACAGCACTTGTGCAAGAATATGAGTTTTTCTAGCTTGTTCCGCATTGACAGAGGAAAATAACACATTTTAAAAACTAAACACTTTATGAAAAACTATGTATAATGAATACACATAAAAAATGCAATTTATTACTGTTGTTTTTTGCGTACAAATTACTTCTGTTTCTCTATAAAATTAGATAAATGGCTTCTTTATGGTTAATAAATTGTATAAATATTGAAAACAAATGCGTCTGTATATAAAATGAAATAGTGAATAGGTTTCCAAAAATTACTTTGCCAAATTTCCTTCTTCGCCAAGGCACCTAAAGTGGAAAAGTACCGAGAATTTCACTTTTGTATCCGGCTATATAAAGCGCGGTACTTTTCCAGTATAGGGGTCTTGGCGTACTTTTTAAAAGTTTGTCATAATTTGGGATTCAGAATTAAGATTTTTTGCCAAATGATATAAACAGGTATGAAAACAAAATTAACGAACTTTTAGGTTTATTTATATAATTTATCGGGATGAAGATGTAAAGACGTACATTTTCGTATATTACACTTTAAATTATCATTCATAGATTTTGAAAAAAAAAAAAAAAACCTTTAAAGCGCGGAGTTTAAATTAAATTGCGTTGACCTCGATTATGAAAGATTAATGGCTTTAAATGCGAATTTCGCCAAATTAACCAGCTATCGCCAAGTTGGCTTCATATGTGACAACTTATTTTTGTCGCCAAACTTGGCGATATTTTTTTAAATTTGACGATGATTCGCCAAGTTGGTCAACATTTGGCGCTACTGTGGTAACCCAGCATTAGTATTTTTCAACAATTACTTATTACAATGAGTCGCTCCTACCGAAATTGTGAGGGATACACAGAGACTTTGATTTTATATAAACAGATGCGGAGTGAAAGAATAAATTAAATTTTGGGAGAAAATGCAATTAAATAAAAATAGAGCATCTTTACATCAGTACCGCGAGAAGCAGGGTTTTGCATCCTTTTTATATTCAGAAATTACAAATAGTATTTTTTGCTTTTTTTAATGATAGACATTACCGTCAATCAACCTAAAATCGATTTCTATGTGTGAATAGAAATATCTAAAAAAAAAAATGCCGGCAATTTAATGACAAACTATTTCTTGCCGGTATACGTGTAATATTGGTAAAATTTAAAAACTTCAAATGTTGGCGTAGTATTTCATGCTAAAGCAGGTTGTCGCAAAAAGTTTTAAGCACAATTTAAATGATTATAATGTATTTTTTTATTAACACGCACTTCATTTTGAATTGTGAAATGAAACTACAATAATGACGTTTTTTATAGTTAACGCCTGTATTTGTATTGATGGGCGTTGTGGTCTTCCAGTCACTGCTGGTAACGTTAAGCAATGGAGCTGCAAACGTCTTCCTACCGGAATCCCTTAATGGGCTACTTCTCTCACGCGAAAACACTCGTTGGCTAACGTTAATTTTGTGGGAGAGTTCTTTTAAAATATCTAGTTTGGATTTATGTTTTTAAATGATTCTTTGCTTTGGATAGCTGAGATCAATCTCTGCAAATGTCGCTTTTTATTTGCAAAGTTTTTTTTATGAGGATACTTTTACTTTCGAAACCGTTTCCGAAAAAAAAAAAAAAAAACCTTGGGAAAAAAATTCAAAAAGTACAAAATAGCATTTATAATGATCGATCTCAGCTATTCAATGAAAAAAAAAATTCAAATGCAAACGAGATAATTTAAAAGAATTTTCCCGTAGGATTAACATTAGCGAGCTGGTATTTTCACTTGAGTGAAATAGCCTCTTAATTTTCACGGTTTTTAGACGACTGCGATCAGTTTTTAGACGACTGCCGAATGTTGATCGAGAACATTTCAAACAGTTTCCTCTACTTCAAACTTATCCCTAATTCTAGTGATTAAGGGGAACTGTTTAAAGCTCTCTCCTGAGCTGTTTTTGCAGATCGGCTATTCATACTTGCCAACTTCCAACTTTAAAAAAAATACAAAAACATACTTTGAATTAGAAAATTTATGTAATAAAATGTGTCTTACTTCGATGTGGTAGCCATTTAAAATTTACATAATTTCATTCTTAAAATAAAACAATATTAGCCGCCCAATATTGTTTTGCCGCTGGGGATGTTTCATTTAATGTTATATTGTAACATACACTAAAAATGAAAGCATTAAAATTCAGTTCGTTATCTACAGAATTCAGTTGAAGTTAATTTCAAGAAATTTTTATTCACTTTCAAGGTTATCACACATTTCTAGATTTTCGCATTGCCTGTTTTTATGAAAAAAGTCCATTTCTACGTGCTTTTGCTATTATATAAATACGCAGCACCTATAGCCGTTGTCTGGTCCGTGCGTCTGTCTGTCTGTTCTCATAGAACAGCGCAAAAACTACCCAACCGAATGGTTTAGAATTTAATATAATTAAACATTGCAAAATTTTATCGTGTCATTTCAAGTTTTATGAAAATCAAATCAAAACTTAAAAATATATTAATAAAAGTTTTCTTCATTCTATTAAATCCTGTCATGCGTAATTAATTCAATCCCATCCCATGACGGGTAATGATTCTAGGTAGCCATGGTGATGACATCTTATTTAAGATGCAGTCCTATTATTTCCATATTACTGAATTTAATATATATGATTGTAATAAATTTTGTGTTCATGCATTTTCGCATAAAAATGCAACAGTTATTGCACTAAGATCTGAATATTTATAAGATTAGTTATAGTACGAACCTACGTATTGTCACGTTTGACGTACAATTTATGACTTTTCTTTTTTGAAAGCGCTGAAAAAAAAGATTCTTTTTAAATTTTTTAACATGAATGTGAATAGATATGAAAATACTTCGTAAAGTTTTAGGCATAATTTCTCCCAAAGAAAGTATTTTTTATTCGACTTTTATATTTTCTCAATGACAAATAGTATTCGAGTGAGATTATTTTTACGAACCAGAATATCATAAATATTTACGGCGCATATTGGAATCCAATATTTAAAGCGTAATATTTTTTTCAGAGATAATAAATAATAAATATTGAAAAGACGAAAATGTTATTTTCGCAAAGCAATTCTTAATACACGCAGTTTGAAAGAAAAATGATAAATGAAAAACTACAGTGATCGAGAAATGTTCCCATTGCACTGAACATATTTTATATCTATTTCCAATAAATTGAGTTATTTAAGAAAACCTAAAAATATTTTCGAAAATATATATTTTCAAGCACTGAAAAAAATTGATTTAATGAAGTGTCCAAATTTTTGCATTACTTACTAATAAGGTAGACTAAATTTTACATGATGAGTTTAGATTTTTTTTCTTTTCTACGAAGCCCTATTTCTTTCACTTTGGAGTTTTTTGTCCTCTCCAAAAAACTGCAGTTCATATTTGTCAAAATCATTAGAAATGTATCACGATTCCGGCAATGACCCAGCGCTTTGAATTTCGCTTTTATTGCTTTCACATTATTTCTAAACATCACATAATTTCATTTTTTCTATCCTCGAACGGTTAAAAAATGTACTCTTGAATGAAAAATTGTTTAAGAACTTTAGCTCAATTTATCGACTTTTTATGAATAAAAAAAAAATAATTTTCAAGCTTAATTTTTTTTTTCATCTATCTCAACAATAAACGCGTGTTTGCTACAATAATGTTAATTTACCAGAATTGGCAATTTATTGTCCAGGGGAAATTAAAAAGTGTTTTTATTCTCTTTTACGACTAATCCTCCAAGTCTAGAATTTTTTTCCAGATGGAATAAAATCTTATATTTATTTCGTACTGAAATTATTAATAATATCGATCTTGGAATTTTAGATTAGTTTCTTTTCCTTTTGATCGATTATACAGTCAAGAATAGATAAGAAAGTGCAGTAAAATTCTAAAATTTTTCATTGATCATAACAATACAAAACAAATTTTAGGGTTTTTTGAATCCCTACTTGATTTAACTTACACTGATGTGCAACACTTTAGCAGCAAACTTAAAATGCTAATTTTCGAACATATGAGTACTCAAAATAAAATTATATAAACATCAGGTTTGCCAAAAAGGTGCTATTCCTACAGCACAGCTAATTCATGTGATATCTCTTTCAGTTTAGATTGATAATTGTGGTCACGTGACAAACATAATATGGGATCTTTGATTTGTCTAATTATTACTCTCATATGATTGTTATATGGTGACTCCACTGAAAAGTCAGCGTGATTGTTTCTTTGTGATGGGTCGCCAGGTGACATATCAATGAAGTCACCTTGTGATTATCACGCGACTGTCATTTGTAGATTCAATTTTGAAACCATTTTGAGCATTGCATTATGATCAGTCACCAAATAATGACACAATGTAGTTGCATGGTGACTTTCAGGCGACAGAGTGAAGTCAATCGTAAAATCCTTTGTAAAAAGTCACCAAATGTTTTCATTTTCTGTCATTGTCATCAGATTAAAAGATGCTTTCTCCAAGAAAACAAAGCAGAGACTGAATAGCAAAGGCGCAAAATTCCATTTTTTAAAATTATTAGTACATAATTTTACCTTGTTAAAGTCAGAAATACTGTGTTTAAGTAGAGCGGGAAATTTATACACTAAATTACTTGTGGAAGTATGCTCCGATGGTAATCTGGCACAAAAACCTATGAGTTTGCGTTTTAGGAAATAAAAAATTTAAAGGCCGCGATTTATTTGTATTAAACAAAGTAAAAATTACTTTTTATCAAACTACCGTTAATGACAATCAAGTCGTGAGCAACGCTGTGAAACAGAAAATAATATCAAACTGATGTCATTGTGCTGGAGTTACAGAGGTGCAAGAAACGTATTAAACAGAAGTTTATGATAAAAACGTGCAACAATGTCAGAACTTCGGTGAAAATCTCATTTACGAAAATGTAGATATTTTGGGAATACGTAGCTGTAGATTTTGAAATTTGTGTGAAGTTAAGTGATGAACAATTTTTACAGACAAAGAGCCAAAAAGATAAAATTTCAGAATATATTTATATTATTTTTTTTACTTATTTTATTATGC
Source organism: Maratus speciosus (assembly GCA_963932465.1). Taxonomy (NCBI): domain Eukaryota; kingdom Metazoa; phylum Arthropoda; class Arachnida; order Araneae; family Salticidae; genus Maratus; species Maratus speciosus. Next base: position 117,362,949 of record OZ010786.1, read on the forward strand.
GTCTATTTACGATAAACATTTTACGATTTTTGATTCTTTAAGAAGTACTTCAAATAATTTAAATTTTAGAATGTAATATATTTCTTATAATTTAAAATTCCTGAAACAATTTGAATTATACAAAAGGAATCTTTTTCTGATTTAGATAAGTAGTTTGTCTCTAATGACAGAATGAAAAGGTATTTTCTTTTTTAGAATCTTATAATTCGATCTTTTCCCCCAGGTCCCGCAGTGTTCGAATTAACAAGTGTCGATTGCTTGATGGTTATTGAAATAATTCAAAATAAAAAGCGAACTGAAAAAAAATTAAAAATGCAATTATTTGAAAAAGAGCGCATTAAATGAATTTAATTTAATTTAATAATGAAATAGAATTTTTCGTGACACGATGCATATGTGTGTATGTTGCGCGCGTCTCTGTATGAGATGTATTTAGTAAGTTTGGCGACAAACTACGAGATAGTACACTTCAAGGCAGACAATTTTTGTGTGTTACTTAGTCAAAAATACAGATCCTGTTACTCCAAGCAGAACCCGTATTTTTACTTATAAATCTACATTATAAAGCAAAAAAAAAACAAAAAAAAAAAAAAACATGTCCATGAGTTGCACTGGCGTCACATTAACGATGGCTACAAACAACCAATAACATTTGCTCTTGTTATTTTAATAACATATTTAGTATATTTAATAATTGAGGCATACATCACTTGATGACGTAAACTCATGTAACTTGCTTGAAGTCAAGTGAATGTGACATTTACGATCAAGCATTATTGACATTTAATCTTACAGTTTGGCGATAGATCTTTGATCGACGGGATAACTAAGCAGTACCAAAATTGTTTCAATAAAAGTAATTCGATGTATTTTTTTTCGAAACTGGGACAATTGTTTTATATAAATATGTAGCAAAAAATTAACTTGCACACATTTTTAGTTGATATTATTTTTTAAACTCTGTTCCTGGGTTTTCGATTCCTTACCGTCCCTCTTCTAAAATTATACAGAAAATCACTACATATGCAGCCACATACATATACATAACAAATATAACAATTTGTGATATTTGTTATTATACATATAACAAATTAACAATATTTAATAACATTTACTCGATCTTTTTATTGAAGATTTTTAAAACTCCTAAACATAGTACAATTTTAATTTTCATACTGGTATAAATAGGAAAAAATGTATTATTTCAAATGCGATTTGTTTAAAAAGTGTATCTCAGTTTGTAGAGTTTTTATGGTTTTTAAATAACTTCCGATCATAATTTTTTTAATATATTTCTATCGCGTTCAGATACCGATTACAAAGATTAACCTGTTTGCACTCAAAAGAATATAAATAGTTCAGCGTTTGTTTCTGGCTACTATTCTATAATGAAATTAAAACTTCATCCATCAATAAATAAAATAGTAAAACAATTTAAATAAAGCACAAATATAACAGGAATGTAATCGAACTACATACTTAAATCGCTGAAATTTTCAGCACCGAAAAGACTGCAATAAATAGAGAAATATTTAGCGATTTCTTCGGCTTTTAGCCTTTAACATACGGCTAACATAAAAATATCTCTTTTAATAAATTTCAAAATTTTATTTGAATATGCATAACTGATATTTTTCCCATATTCCGGGTTGGATCTACTATTGTAACAACGATAAAAATATTCCAAAGAAATTTTCAACAGACTTAACATTAATTGCATTTACTCCATTTTTTTTCTACAACTCAAAGAAAGTTGAAACCATAGAGTTTATTTAGCGATTTAGCTATTAGTTTATTATTAAGTTCTCAAAATAATAAAATATTGCATTACTATCGCAAACACAACTGTTTATGTTTATACAGGCTGTTCATAAAAGAATGTCTCAATTTCAATGGTATATAATAGCAGTTTAAATTAGAATGTTTACAACAAATCATACACTCTCAAAAATAATTTACTTAAAAATGAGAGCTTCCATGTACTCGTAATTTTTTAAGTGCAATTGTTTCAAAAAGAAGTACATTGTTAAAAGTAATCTACTTAAAATTGATCATTTCTATGTACTCATATTTTTTAAGTACAATTGCTTCAAAAAGGAGCATTAATCTACTTAAAAATGAAAATTTTTTTTGTACTCGATTTTTTTAAGTACAATTAATTCAGAAACGAGTACATGATATTTTGAAGTTGTGTATACTTATACTTGATTTATAAATGTATGCAGAAATGAATACATATATTTTGTAATTCAAAGTCTTAATATTCATGTTTAAATCCTATGTGCTCAAAAATATGAGTTTTCTGATAAACCCTTTTCTTATACCGAATTGACAATAGGGATTTCCAAGCTTTTATTTAAAGATAGGTCTATTTTTGTTATAATTTTTAATTTATAATACACACTTTTACAATTTATTTACAATTTAGTTAGAAATGTTAAAGAAGAAAATTTAGTTTAAAAAAAGTTTTATTAGAAATTGGAATATTTAAGAAAGGGAAAATTCATCTCTGCTGTTAGCGATCTTCCGTCACTGATTCATAAAAGGTGTCATTTGGAAGCAACTGGTGACTGCTCATATAGCTCAGTCAGTACAATACTGATCTCCCACCTAGAGGACTCGGGTTCAAATTACGGGGCGGCTCATACCAGGGTTGGCTTTTTCCCGTCCAAAACTTGTTTTTCCCATCCCACAGGGAAATACTGGTAAATACCGGGAAAAACTGGTAAATACCGGGAAAAACTTCCAAGTGACAATATGTAAGAAATATTCTGGCTTTCTGAATCTGATGTGTAAAATTAAACATAGAAATATATAGTTATTACAAATTTTCCTTAGGTTTAAAATTATTTTGTAGGAAAGGAATATAAATAAGAATTATTGCATAAAGCAGAAATTCAAGAATCTGCTGTAGAGAAAACAGCTGAGAGAACTGTTACTCTTATGCAAGTTGGATGGAGTAATGTCCATAATGACCCTTTTATAGCCAATTCCATATTTTGTAATGGAAAAAGTATGCTTCTTTCTGCAATAGATTTCGGGAAAAATAAGAAAACAAGAGAGTATTGTACAAATCTTGGTCGTGGGGCAAAAATTGTAGCAGCAGCTACATATGGGGGCACTGTAAAAAGTTTCGGTTCGGATAATGAACAGAAAATGCTTACAATGAGGCAGAATCTTGAAACGGAAGATATTATACCAGTTACATACGGATCTGCATCACATTATTTAAATATTCTTGGCAAGAATGTGATTACTGATTCTGTTGTGGCTAATGTTGCCAAAATTCAGAATTTTTTTAGAAATCACCATAACCCTGGGAGTTTATTGAAAGAGTATGCCAATTCAATTAAACCACAAATTCCAGGTGAAACCAGGTGGAACTCACAAATAGCTTGTTTAACCCTTAACCGGAATTGTGGGTCCATTTTGACCGGACAACGACAATGTATAATTTCAAGATATATATGAATAAAAGTTGATTTATATAGTACATGAAACTTTTTTCAATGCACTTATAACCCATCTAAGTGGTATTTTCATATATATTAGAAAATAACTTGGATTTGAATTAAAGGGTCCATTTGGACCCAAGATTCCAGTAATGCGGAATAATTTAGCGATTCCGGTTAAGGGTTAAAAACTTTTACTACTAACAGGACTTTTTATCTTTGAAGATAATCACGAAGATGAAATTGATAAAAACATTAGGTGCTTAGTAAATAAATCTCTGTATAAAGAAGGAAAAAATATGTACAACCAAATGGAACCAGTTCCAAAAGCCCTTACGAAGTTGCAACTTGATAATAATGCCAATATTACTAATGCTTGTGAAATTTACCTAGAGCTTCTTCAAAATAAAGAGCTCGATCCACATTTCAGCAAAGTGAAATCTAACTTTGATAAAGCAATGACCCCTGTCCATTTTTTGGCACACCTGATGAATCTGAAATATTAAGGTGAATATTTACAGACTTTAAATCCAAAGTACTTACAATACACAATACAATTCAAGTGAGAAGATGCACCTTTTCCGAAGACATTACAAACACTATTTCACCTGCACTGTGGTGGAAGAATTTAAGTAAAACTGGAATAGATGCAGGATTTCTCCAATTAATGGAACATCTTCAGGGATGTCCTGCATCATCAGAATCTCTGGAGTGTATTTTTTCTAAATTTTCTTTCATCCAAAACAAGATTAGAAATAAACATGGTTTACAAAAAGCCTCTAAATTAGTATTTTGTTATATGATGCTAAAATCTAATGTGGAAGGGGCAAGCGAAGAATATGAATACGATTATGATTGATAAACGTTTGGGAATATGTGTGGTGTATAAATATTTAAATAAATGCACTCCATTGTCTGTTTTTGCAGATCTTACTTTTTTTTTAACCTTTCAAGCTATTTACTTAGAACTCATTTTTGACATTTTAAAAGTTTGTTTTGAATATATATTTATGTTTTTAATAATCAGTTTTTCCCATGTGGGAAAAACATAGTATTTCCCAGGACGGTAAATACCGGTTTTTACCATGGTATTTACCGGGGGTGGGAAAAACCTTGCCAACCCTGGCTCATACGCAAAATTTTAAAAATTAAGGTAGTAAATTCGTTGTTCTTTACTCCAAAGATTGTAGATCTTCGCAATTCGAAGTTACCGTAATTAAAAATGGTGATTTGTCGGTTCTCTGTAATTTCGCTTTTTTTTTCCTTATAGTGTATGTGTGTTTCTATACATACTTATTTTCGAGACCCTGTCTGTACTAAAAAAAATGAGTACATGCGTTTTTCAAATTTAAGAGTTAAGTACTCGGAGCTATTTTAAGATCGGGAAGTGCTCAATAATTAGTACAATTTACTTATTTTTAACAATAGTACTTTAACAATGTACATCAAATTGAAGGTAAACTAAGCTTGTTTTCCTTACAAAAGTTCAATGTATGCACGTTTATTTATACGCGCACATCCAACCTTTTAACCGTTCAATTCTTCCCACACTTCAGTTAACAAGTTCGGTTTAATCAAAGCAATTCTGTGACTGAACTGTGCAAATATTTAGGTAGTGGCGGAGAGTAGACACGTTCTTTTATAAAGCCCCAAAGGAAAAAAATCACATGACTCTAATGGCTTTTACATTTCCAGCAATAACGCTTTACGCTCAGGAATCGCCATTTCGCGTATGTGGCACTACAAGCGACTCAATAACATAGCAGTACTCGCGCATTCGCTTATCTAAAACTGTTCGAGTTACTCTTCATTTGTGACCTTGACCGAACACGCTACAACACTTACATTTGTTACTATTAAAATTTAGAAATAGGACTTTCTTTTATGGACACCTTGTACAATTTTTATAATCCCAACATATCAGGAAATGAGCGAAAACGCCTTACAAAATGCTATATTTATGCACAAAAAACAAGTTAAGTTAAACAATAGAATGTAATAACTGAATTGCAACTCGGTGTTTCATAATGAAATTCGACTGTCTTAGAGTATACAATCAAATTAGTCTGTACTCACACTCTAATACACTGCATATCGATTGTTATGAATAAACTGAAGAGCAGCAGGATACATTAATTTTTTTCTATCTTTGAAAATTTGCTGCTAATTTTACTTTTCATTATTTAACTTCTGCACATCTTTCCTAAATCTACTTTCTGTTAACGTCTATTTAATTAATTCGCCGGATTGATTGCCTTTTCAAACAATTGTCTAAGTAACTGGCTTCGACTTTTCAGTGAAATGAAGTTACATTCAGTAATCTTTGTAGTGCTAAACAAAACTCTATTATCTACTGCATTGTTAAGGTAAACAATATATTATAATGGATACTGGAACAAGCTAAATCATTAAAGCCGGGAATCTCTAAATTTACGACTATAAATGTAAACTTGGGTGCCATTGAAGCTTGTTCTTACGTATTCTCAAGCAATATTATTTACAAGATTTGTGTTTGTAGGAAAAATAATGTTTATTAATAATACTAATTTAATCATTTCCTCTCAATAATGCTTTGCAAAAAATTGTGTGATTTAATAAAAGAGTTATTTAAAATATTTATTAAGACAAAAGAAAAAGTAAATAGATTTCTTAAATATTAGTCTAAAATAGTCTAAAATAATTTCGCCAATTTTATGGCAGTTGTGAAAATTGTAGTAACCATTAGAAAAATATTTTAGTAACTTTTTCACGCTTATTAGTCAATTAAAATTCATACTAATGCAAACCAATATATCCTAAAAAGTTTTATATACAAGCAATCTGAAATTATTAATACAAACGTTTATGGGCATTAGAGCTCAACTAGATATTCATCAAATACTATACTATTCATGCGCTAGAGAGGTCTTTTCTGATTGTTGGTGGTTACATATTTGCTACGCAGTAAAATATCGCTCATTTTTACCAATATGACTGACAATTGCCCAAAACGCCCAAGAAAGTTCAAAGTAAAACATCTTTATTTCATGATCAGCTGCGATCAAGAGATAACAGGGTGAGGTATTATTACAAGGCAAGATTATTTGCCCTCTTTGGCGCTATTTCTATAATAAATGTTGCCTGAAAAGTATGTTGAATGCTTAGGAACGACGTTCTGAAAAAAAAAAAAAATGTATATTTCTAATTACGTTGAAGATTTTTCAAGGAATGACACAATTATACTCAACTCTTAGAATAATTATATGAATTAGTCCTAAATAAGTCTGCTGTGGTGTATTACTACTTGTAGGGCTGCCATTGGGCGACTATTTTTTATTCAATTCGTGCCACTGATTTTCGAAGTTTCGCGGAAATTCTCCGCGAATGCTGAGGCTATTTTCCCGTGCATAAAAGAGGGTTAGATTTTATGATTTTTTTTTTAAATAATAAAAAGCAATAGAAACGTAAAAAGTATATTTATTAAACATTAAAAAGTACATGCTGTAAATAAATGTGAATAATTATAAACATATTGACAAAGCTTATTGACTAGTTGATGATTAAAAAAATTTAGTAACAAGCAATTGTTTGGCAGAATAGATCTTTTCTCTAAGAATTGTCATATAATGAAAAGTTGTGATCTCCATTTTTCTTTTAAATGTGACCTTCACCAACGAAGGATCGTATTCTGTTGCTTTCTCAACAAGCTGTTGTTGAAGTTTTAAAAATTTCCCGACAATTTTTGTAGAACATATTTCACCTGCAATAAAAAATTTTAATTTTAGAAACTTTAGGAAAATTTTTAAAAAATCTAAAAAAAGAAAGGAAAACGTTTACCTGCTGTTTCAGAATCCCTGCTCTCATCCTCAGTGTCTGGTTCTGTAATTTTTTCCGCAATGATTTCTAGAAGTTCTTCTTCGGTAAATCCATTGTCATGGGGTGTTATAAGATCTTCCACGTCTTCTCTTTTCATATCGTTGAAACCATCACATCCGACCTGATGAACCAGTACTACGAGAGGCTCTGAAATTAAAGAAATTTGGTTTTCTTTTTGTACCTCTTCTCCTACAAGCATTAATTAAAATTTTAATAAGTTCTATGAATGATGCATAACTTTCGGCTATACACACTACTATCTTGAATTTTTTCAATTAAGGGTTGAAGTTCTCGGCACTTAAGCAATATAGTGCAATGCAGGTGTCCTTTGGCACGTATTTCATGGAGTTGGCAAAACAAACTAAGGTTACTTTATAAAAAAATATTCTTTATAAAACAAATTCGCGAATAGTCATGTTAAGCATTCGCGAATGTTGAAATGTTTTTCATTTTTTATTTCGCGAATGTTAAGAGATTACTGTATTTCAAAAACTTTCACCGTTAGAAAACGTTCATTTTAACAACAAACTTTTCAGTCAAAAACAAATTCGCGAATACTCAAGTTTAAGCATTCGAAAATGTTGAAATGTTTTTCAATTTTTATTTCGCGAATAATTAAAACTTGCGAATGTTAAGAAATCAGTTTACTTCAAAAACTTTCACCATTAGAAAACGTTCATTTTAGCGACAGCAAGGACCCCCCGGTTTCACAAGAACTAAGGAGCGTTGGATAAAATCCGTTGAACCTGACACTAAGGGGTCTCTATGCTACAACATATATTAAAATAATCAAAATCTATGATTAACAAGGTTGGCCCTCTCCCTGTGAGTATAACATTCATTTAGCTTTTTACTATCACTACTTCCATCCGATAATATGTATCGTAGATTTTTACTAGATATACAACGGGAAAATTACTGTATGAAGATAGTGGTACAAAAAATAGTCGCCTTGGGATATCTTGAATCTACCTGTGAAAAAATCTGCATCTTAAGTGCTAAGAAGCTTTCTCATTAATCAAAATAGCGATAAAATAACGGTTACTTTAAATGATTCAAGAAAAATTCCTGAATGATGCTTTTGTTTTAATCAATGGTAAGAAAATTGAAATTAATGTGCTTCCTACCTTTTTCTAGATAAGTAGTAAAGTGAATGTACAGATCATATTCAAAATATTAGAATAATTACTTTTTTTACAAATTGAAAATATTGTTTGGTAATTTAATGTCTTTTAATGCAGATATGCAACTGATATTTTTATTAAGAACTTATTGTTGATTAAACTTATATATTATCTTAAAATTAATATCATTTTTGAAAAGATTAATTGAAAAAAAATTATTTTGAAAAGTCAAAATATTAGAAAAGTCAAAATATTGGTTCAAAATATTAGAATATTTCACATTAATTCTCCTTTAATTATCATCAATTCATAACTGGTGGCATCATTCATTAAATTCAGAAGATTCTATTTAAAATCAGTATTCTTTTTGCAGTGTCTTTGCTTTTTAGTCTTAAAATGGGCCGTGTGAGTAATATTCCTGAATCTATTAAACTTCCTATGTTTGATTTGTATCGGCATATTAAAAATCAATGTTATATGGAGAATTATTTACATTGTTCGCAATCAATCGTTAGTAAAATACTAACACAATATTCAAAAAATGGAAATTTTCAAAATAATCCCCGAAATAGCGGACGAAAACCAAAATCATCTGTTAGAGATGACAGGGAACTGAAGGGTATAGTTAAGTAAAACCGTTTTAAAAGTGTGCGATTCTTGCATCGAAAATTGAAAGAAGAATGAGTTGAAGTTTCTACATCGGCAACATTATAACGTCTCCATAAATTTAAGTTTGAATCTCGTTTATTGACAACAAAATCTCTCATGACTGCAAAACAAAAGTGTATAAGATTTAATTGGTGTAAATCAAGACGGTTATGGAGCAAGATTGGAAAGAAGATTAGAGAAAGAAGATTGGAGAAATATATTATTTAGTGATGAAAGTATGTTTTGTGTTTCATATGGTAATCAAAGTATTCGAGTTTGGAGAATGAAGCAAGAAGCATTTGATAAAGAATATCTTAAACGTTCCGTAAAATTTGCTGCGAGTGTAAGGATTTAGGGTTGCGTGAGTGCAGAATGACCTGGAAAGTTATGTATCGTTTACAAAAAGGTCAACTCTCAGATATATCAAGAAATTTTGGAATATTACATGATTCCATAATCACAAGACTTATTTGAAGATGATTGCACCTTTCAACAAGATTTAGTGTTACCACATACATCGGTGTCAACTAAAAATTTGTTCGCCTACGCAGCATTAAGGTACTTCCTTGGTCACCAAACTCACCAGACTTAATCCCATCGAAAACTTATAATGTATAATGAAGAAACCAGCTCAAAGAAAATCCTCCTTCAAGTGAAACTGAATTCGTGGCACGTATAAAGTCTATTTGGGCTAATATCGATAGAAGTGTTTGTAAACAGTAAACACCTTGTATATAGTATGCAAGATCGATTGTATGCTGTTATGAAAGCTAAAGGGGATTGTACAAAATATTAACTTCTATTTACTTCATATTCATAAGGTAATATTGTTGCGTAAAATAAAATATTCTAATATTCTGAACCAATTTAAATTTTATTCTAATATTTTGATGTGTCTCAGAAAGCTGTATACCTAATTTATTGTACTTTATTTTATACTTTGTGAATGTTAAAATCTTATCTAAACATTCCTGATTTAATTTATAAGAAATTTAATTGCATTTACTTAGTATCAAAAATAAATAAATCAAAAATATTTTTTCTTATGACTTTTTCTCAATTATTCTAATATTTTGAATATGAGCTGCATGCGTCATTTAATCATTATTTTTCATAAACTTTTAACAGGGTTGGCTGATCAGGGACCGCTACGAAAAGTTAATATTTATTTCAGCACAGTTTTAAAAAGTCGCTACATTTATATATATATATATATTCGAATTGCTCTATTGCCACCACTTATTTCAAATAGTATTATTATTGTTGTTTCTCCTTATTTAATCTGACATTAAATAAGGTTTATATTATTATTCCAAGAAACTGGTGGCAATCAAGAACACCCAAAATAATAATAAATAAGTATAAAATTAAAAACAGATTTAAAAAATATTCTTTTATAAGCATTCAATGGTCATTTTGAAAATCACATCTAATATTTTGACTACAATTCATGTTTTTTCATAAAAGTTTCCGCCGTATATTAAAATAGCGTGGGCCCCGAACTTCATTATGAAAAATTCACAGGTTTTTGCGCTTATTAGAAAGCGCAGGCGAGAGAATTTATTATAAAATGTATATCATAATATTAAAATATTTATTTGCTTAAAAGACGTTATAAAAACACATTAAAGGTAAATTAAAAACTCTTTATTTACATTTTTTAACTCATTTTCTGAGTCGTCGTCAGAATGTAAAATAGAAAATTACAAATGCATAATGAGAAATGGAAAAAATCATCGAAAAATGATTACGAAAATTTTTCGAAAATTATCGAAAATTAAAAATTTTGTCGCTGATTTTTTCCATTCTTCTTTATGCATTTCTAATTTTCTATTTTACATTCTGACGACGACTCAGAAAATGAGTTGAAACATGTAAATAAAGCGTTTTTAATTTACTTTTAATGTGTTTTTATAACGTCTTTTAAGCAAATAAATATTTTAATATTATGATATGATTAGAAATGGACGTAATTTTGACTTACTACTCGCACTTATTTACATTTATAAAATATATAATTTTTGCGTTGTTTCTTATTTAAGGGGACAGTGGATGTTCAAAATCATTTTTAAAAATTTTCACTCAATTGTACAGAAAATTTGCACACATCATAATTCATACATTTTCTAAATAAATTAATCAATTTTATTAAAAAAATATGTGTAATTAATTATGATATTACTTAAAATATGTTAATTAATCACTCTAATTAAAAATGCTCCACGTGTATTAAATTTGACTTTAGGAACTTGGTATTTTCTTAAATGGTAGCTATATAATATTGCAACAAAAGTTGGTATACGTTTTAAAATTATACTAATATATTGAGAGAAATTAAAAAAAGTCCAACATTTACACTTTTTCTTGAAATTTCACAGACAAACATGAAATAATTTTCTACTTATGTACAAATTATGCCAAATTTTTACATAAGAATGTGAAACATGAGAATTCATGCATATTAATACTAAGTTTTGAAATAGAGCCTATTGCAAACAATAATACTTAATATTATGGAAATTGGATAAAATATGAGACGCATGGAACATTTTCAATATACTAACTCGACTAAAATTCTCATTTTGAGAAAACGCAATTTAAAGTTTTAATTTTAGTGTAATTCATTACGGTGTGCAAATTTAAAATGCTTGTAATTTCCCTAGAAATCGTTGCAATTGCAGGCGGGTTTTATTTCAAACGTTGCAGTTAAGATTGAAGTATATTTAAAAACGAAAAAAGAAAAAAACGATTATTTAGTCGATTCTTGCCAACTGAAGGTCCACGGTCCCCTGAAGACTCAAAAGGAAAGAAAAATGAAACATTATTTAAAGTATCTTGTTAGGATTTCTAAATTTATTTCTCAGCGTACAATTGTAAATTAGTTAACATTAAACAATTAATGTATAAAATCTTTTTTCCCCCTTATATTACATTCTTCAGTTTTTTATTCATTATTTACTTTTTTATTTTGAGGCCTTTAAATTGTTTCATTGTTGCAGTTTCACAGCCATTTGGTATATTTTGCCGAGCGTTTATTAGTGCATATTAAATCCATTGCCATTTCAACTTGTATACAATTGTATGAGTTACAAAAAACATTTTGCGATTTATCACCTGTGGCAGGCTAAAGGAAAAAATGCATTAAAACTAATCTATTAACCTTTCTTGACTCAACAATTCCGATTTGAAAAATATTTACCCCGGTGTTAAAACATATAAATTTAAAACACGTAAAAAATAAAAATACAAATTTGAGACATAAAAAAAAAAAAAAAAATATTGACTAAAAGCTACTTTTTTATAACTGTAATAAACAAAAAGCTACATACTTTTTATAAATATTGTCAATTTTCTTATACAAAATTTTAAAGTATACGAACTTACTTCTGTAAAAAATCTATATTTGGACGTCTCCTACCTTTTGGCTTTGCAGAATTTACGAAGTTAATTTTAACAATATCGATGAAACACTGCTTCAATGGTAAATAAAACTTTGGCATGAAAAATTATTTCAGTTACGACGTCAGTTGAGAATTTATGAACAATCTGCCCTATTAAAATCTGTGCGCGTATCTATGTAACCTCAAAAACTCGGAAACCACAGGGAGCAGGGCTACGAAATTTCTCACACGGGTTACTGGTAGGGGGCCCATGAACTATTGGGGCAAAAAATTAGAAAATTTAAAATATATTTTGTTTTATTTTATGTTTTTGATGAATTTGCCTTTTTTTTAATGTTCCACGCGTAGTCGTGCAAGTTTTAACCAGTTCTAAAGGCTTACTGCAATGTGAGATATACATAATACATACGCCACGATGCAATATTAAAAAGCTGTAGCGGGTATTACGATAATTCTTTTATCTCATATGCAAATAATTAGAGATATGCTTATTATGTACGCCACGCTGCAATACTAAAAAGCTGTAGGGGGTATTATGATAATTATTTTACATGACATGCAAATAATTACAGATTATTTAATTGCGCTTAACCTTAAAAAAATTATCACAAACATCAACAAAACTTTTTATTATATTTATTCCTTTATTCCAAAGATATCGTTTTATCGTCTGCTGCCATAGCAACATGATAAATTAAATTTCATTGAAAAAAAAAATGCAGAGTAGTAGAGAAATATTTTTCTAAATCGGACGGTTATTTTTAATTTTGGTTTTAGAACTAAATTCATGAACTCCCGTGCGTTAAACACCTAGTTTATATTAACTGCTGTGTTGGGGGATATCAGTAATAAATAAAATCATTTTTAAAGCCCACTGTACAAGTAACACTGATCTTTGGGAATGTTCCAGATATGCAACGCTGTAATACAAAGGATTAATTTATAATTCAGTTCTAAATATATTAAAAGTTGTATTGCCATCTCAAACACACCTGTGAACGTAATTTGTATAGTTCTAGCATATCAGGAAATGGATTAAAAATTGATTACAAAATTCCATCTTTACATACAACAAACAATTTGTGTTAAATAGAACAGTGTAAAAAGTAGCAGCCTGTCAACACCGCTCAGAGCGTAATTCGTAAAATAAACGAATAAATGCGGAATATAGACATATGTACAATCAGATTTTTATACGAGGGTGTATCGATAAGTTTTTGCCCTCACATAGAAATAAGTGAGTGAAATTTATGAAATTGCTACATTGTATTAGTTCTTTTCTATATAGACACCATGCACAGTAACACATTTCTGCAAACGGTATTTCAAAGAGAGGGGGGAGGATGTATTACAGGAGACGCGATAATAGGCGAAAAGGAAGACATTTTTCTAGCTTTTGCCGACATCCACATGTGACATATTGTCGTAAAGGCCTGTGCTATGCCCCTCCCTAGCCCCTCCCCCAAATTTGCCCTCCTGGGGGGCACTTTTCTAAATTTTGCGGGCATCATTCATGCTTTCCGGGGACCAAATAAGGAGGAAGGGGCTCGGTAGGTTCATAGCATGAATAAGTGGTCACAGGCCTTTCCAACAATATGTCACAGGCGGGGGTCGACAAAAGTTAGAAAAATGCCTTCCTTTGGGTCTACTATTGCGCCTCCTAGAATACCCCCCCCCCCCACCCTCTCTTTGAAATACCGTTTGCAGAAATGTGTTACTGTGCACGGTGACTATAAAGAAAACTGATACAATGTAGCAATTTCATAAATTTCACTCAATTATTTCTATGTGAGAGCAAAAACGTATTGATACAACCTCGTAACTTAAATCATATTTGCCAACATTACGATTTTAACACTTTCCACACGAGAGGTGACTCGCCCTCACACCCCTATTTTCGCCATGTGTCCCGTGTAAATCGGGCTCAAAATGCTCTAGACCCCTGTATTCTAAAATAACTTTCTTCGCCTTATCTAATGGCAAAATTATCTGCGATTAATGATGGCAAAATAAACTGTAAGAAATTAGTGATGTCCGGAGCTAATTTGTTATACTTTATTTTGCCATCATTAATCGCAGATAATTCTGCCTTAGATAAGGCGAAGAACATTCCGATTTTAACTCTTTGCATACGAGAGGTGACTCTCCCTCACTACTATTTTCGCAAGGTGTCCCGTGTAAATTGGGTTAAAAATGCTCTAGACACCAGTATTCTAAAATAACTTTCTTCGCCTTATCTAATGGCAAAATAATCTGCGATTAATGATGGCAAAATAAACTGTAAGAAATTAGTGATATCCGGAGCTAATTTGTTATACTTTATTTTGCCATCATTAATCGAAGATAATTCGGCCTTAGATAAGGCGAAGAACATTCCGATTTTAACTCTTTGCATACGAGAGGTGACTCTCCCTCACTACTATTTTCGCAAGGTGTCCCGTGAAAATTGGGTTCAAAATGCTCTAGACCCCAGTATTCTAAAATAACTTTCTTCGCCTTATCTAATGGCAAAATTATCTGCGATTAATGATGGCAAAATAAACTGTAAGAAATTAGTGATGTCCGGAGCTAATTTGTTATACTTTATTTTGCCATCATTAATCGCAGATAATTCTGCCTTAGATAAGGCGAAGAACATTCCGATTTTAACTCTTTGCATACGAGAGGTGACTCTCCCTCACTACTATTTTCGCAAGGTGTCCCGTGTAAATTGGGTTCAAAATGCTCTAGACACCAGTATTCTAAAATAACTTTCTTTGCCTTATCTAATGGCAAAATTATCTGCGATTAATGATGGCAAAATAAACTGTAAGAAATTAGTGATGTCCGGAGCTAATTTGTTATACTTTATTTTGCCATCATTAATCGCAGATAATTCGGACTTTGATAAGGCGAAGAACATTCCGATTTTAACTCTTTGCGTACGAGAGGTGACTCTCCCTCACTACTATTTTCGCAAGGTGTCCCGTGAAAATTGGGTTCTAAATGCTCTAGACCCCAGTATTCTAAAATAACATTCTTTCCTTATCTAATGGCAAAATTATCTGCGATTAATGATGGCAAAATAAACTGTAAGAAATGAGTGATGTCCGGAGCTAATTTGTTATACTTTATTTTGCCATCATTAATCGCAGATAATTCTGCCTTAGATAAGGTGAAGAACATTCCGATTTTAACTCTTTGCATACGAGAGGTGACTCTCCCTCACCACTATTTTCGCTAGGCGTCCCGTGTAAATTGGGTTCAAAATGCTCTAGACCCCAGTATTCTAAAATAACTTTCTTCGCCTTATCTAATGGAAAACTTATCTGCGATTAATGATGGAAAAATAAAATGTAAGAAATTAGTGATGTCCGAAGCTAATTTGTTATACTTTATTTTGCCATCATTAATCGCAGATAATTCTGCCTTAGATAAGGCGAAGAACATTCCGATTTTAACTCTTTGCATACGAGAGGTGACTCTCCCTCACTACTATTTTCGCAAGGTGTCCCGTGTAAATTGGGTTCAAAATGCTCTAGACACCAGTATTCTAAAATAACTTTCTTCGCCTTATCTAATGGCAAAATTATCTGCAATTAATGATTGCAAAATAAACTGTAAGAAATTAGTGATGTCCGGAGCTAATTTGTTATACTTTATTTTGCCATCATTAATCGCAGATAATTCGGCCTTAGATAAGGCGAAGAACATTCCGATTTTAACTCTTTGCATACGAGAGGTGACTCTCCCTCACTACTATTTTCGCAAGGTGTCCCGTGTAAATTGGGTTCAAAATGCTCTAGACACCACTATTCTAAAATAACTTTCTTCGCCTTATCTAATGGCAAAATTATCTGCGATTAATGATGGCAAAATAAACTGTAAGAAATTAGTGATGTCCGGAGCTAATTTGTTATACTTTATTTTGCCATCATTAATCGCAGATAATTCTGCCTTAGATAAGGTGAAGAACATTCCGATTTTAACTCTTTGCATACGAGAGGTGACTCTCCCTCACCAATATTTTCGCTAGGCGTCCCGTGTAAATTGGGTTCAAAATGCTCTAGACCCCAGTATTCTAAAATAACTTTCTTCGCCTTATCTAATGGAAAAATTATCTGCGATTAATGATGGCAAAATAAAATGTAAGAAATTAGTGATGTCCGGAGCTAATTTGTTATACTTTATTTTGCCATCATTAATCGCAGATAATTCTGCCTTAGATAACGCAAAGAACATTCCGATTTTAACTCTTTGCATACGAGAGGTGACTCTCCCTCACCACTATTTTCGCTAGGTGTCCCGTGTAAATTGGGTTCAAAATGCTCTAGACCCCAGTATTCTAAAATAACTTTCTTCACCTTATCTAATGGCAAAATTATCTGCGATTAATGATGGCAAAATAAACTGTAAGAAATTAGTGATGTCCGGAGCTAATTTGTTATACTTTATTTTGCCATCATTAATCGCAGATAATTCTGCCTTAGATAAGGCGAAGAACATTCCGATTTTAACTCTTTGCATACGAGAGGTGACTCTCCCTCACTACTATTTTCGCAAGGTGTCCCGTGTAAATTGGGTTCAAAATGCTCTAGACACCAGTATTCTAAAATAACTTTCTTTGCCTTATCTAATGGCAAAATTATCTGCGATTAATGATGGCAAAATAAACTGTAAGAAATTAGTGATGTCCGGAGCTAATTTGTTATAATTTATTTTGCCATCATTAATCGCAGATAATTCGGCCTTAGATAAGGCGAAGAACATTCCGATTTTAACTCTTTGCGTACGAGAGGTGACTCTCCCTCACTACTATTTTCGCAAGGTGTCCCGTGAAAATTGGGTTCAAAATGTTCTAGACCCCAGTATTCTAAAATAACTTTCTTTCCTTATCTAATGGCAAAATTATCTGCGATTAATGATGGCAAAATAAACTGTAAGAAATGAGTGATGTCCGGAGCTAATTTGTTATACTTTATTTTGCCATCATTAATCGCAGATAATTCTGCCTTAGATAAGGTGAAGAACATTCCGATTTTAACTCTTTGCATACGAGAGGTGACTCTCCCTCACCACTATTTTCGCTAGGCGTCCCGTGTAAATTGGGTTCAAAATGCTCTAGACCCCAGTATTCTAAAATAACTTTCTTCGCCTTATCTAATGGAAAAATTATCTGCGATTAATGATGGCAAAATAAAATGTAAGAAATTAGTGATGTCCGGAGCTAATTTGTTATACTTTATTTTGCCATCATTAATCACAGATAATTCGGCCTTAGATAAGGCGAAGAACATTCCGATTTTAACTCTTTGCATACGAGAGGTGACTCTCCCTCACTACTATTTTCGCAAGGTGTCCCGTGAAAATTGGGTTCAAAATGCTCTAGACCCCAGTATTCTAAAATAACTTTCTTCGCCTTATCTAATGGCAAAATTATCTGCGATTAATGATGGCAAAATAAACTGTAAGAAATTAGTGATGTCCGGAGCTAATTTGTTATACTTTATTTTGCCATCATTAATCGCAGATAATTCTGCCTTAGATAAGGTGAAGAACATTCCGATTTTAACTCTTTGCATACGAGAGGTGACTCTCCCTCACCACTATTTTCGCTAGGCGTCCCGTGTAAATTGGGTTAAAATGCTCTAGACCCCAGTATTCTAAAATAACTTTCTTCGCCTTAACTAATGGAAAAATTATCTGCGATTAATGATGGCAAAATAAAATGTAAGAAATTAGTGATGTCCGGAGCTAATTTGTTATACTTTATTTTGCCATCATTAATCGCAGATAATTCTGCCTTAGATAAGGCGAAGAACATTCCGATTTTAACTCTTTGCATACGAGAGGTGACTCTCCCTCACCACTATTTTCGCTAGGTGTCCCGTGTAAATTGGGTTCAAAATGCTCTAGACCCCAGTATTCTAAAATAACTTTCTTCACCTTATCTAATGGCAAAATTATCTGCGATTAATGATGGCAAAATAAACTGTAAGAAATTAGTGATGTCCGGAGCTAATTTGTTATACTTTATTTTGCCATCATTAATCGCAGATAATTCTGCCTTAGATAAGGCGAAGAACATTCCGATTTTAACTCTTTGCATACGAGAGGTGATTCTCCCTCACTACTATTTTCGCAAGGTGTCCCGTGAAAATTGGGTTCAAAATGCTCTAGACCCCAGTATTCTAAAATAACTTTCTTCGCCTTATCTAATGGCAAAATTATCTGCGATTAATGATGGCAAAATAAACTGTAAGAAATTAGTGATGTCCGGAGCTAATTTGTTATACTTTATTTTGCCATCATTAATCGCAGATAATTCTGCCTTAGATAAGGCGAAGAACATTCCGATTTTAACTCTTTGCATACGAGAGGTGACTCTCCCTCACCACTATTTTCGCTAGGCGTCCCGTGTAAATTGGGTTAAAATGCTCTAGACCCCAGTATTCTAAAATAACTTTCTTCGCCTTATCTAATGGAAAAATTATCTGCGATTAATGATGGCAAAATAAAATGTAAGAAATTAGTGATGTCCGGAGCTAATTTGTTATACTTTATTTTGCCATCATTAATCGCAGATAATTCTGCCTTAGATAAGGCGAAGAACATTCCGATTTTAACTCTTTGCATACGAGAGGTGACTCTCCCTCACCACTAT
The DNA here is from genome assembly GCA_963932465.1 of Maratus speciosus. Classification (NCBI taxonomy): domain Eukaryota; kingdom Metazoa; phylum Arthropoda; class Arachnida; order Araneae; family Salticidae; genus Maratus; species Maratus speciosus. The sequence goes on from OZ010786.1 coordinate 117,382,072, forward strand.
TTTCGCTAGGTGTCCCGTGTAAATTGGGTTCAAAATGCTCTAGACCCCAGTATTCTAAAATAACTTTCTTCACCTTATCTAATGGCAAAATTATCTGCGATTAATGATGGCAAAATAAACTGTAAGAAATTAGTGATGTCCGGAGCTAATTTGTTATACTTTATTTTGCCATCATTAATCGCAGATAATTCTGCCTTAGATAAGGCGAAGAACATTCCGATTTTAACTCTTTGCATACGAGAGGTGACTCTCCCTCACTACTATTTTCGCAAGGTGTCCCGTGTAAATTGGGTTCAAAATGCTCTAGACACCAGTATTCTAAAATAACTTTCTTTGCCTTATCTAATGGCAAAATTATCTGCGATTAATGATGGCAAAATAAACTGTAAGAAATTAGTGATGTCCGGAGCTAATTTGTTATACTTTATTTTGCCATCATTAATCGCAGATAATTCTGCCTTAGATAAGGCGAAGAACATTCCGATTTTAACTCTTTGCATACGAGAGGTGACTCTCCCTCACTACTATTTTCGCAAGGTGTCCCGTGAAAATTGAGTTCAAAATGCTCTAGACCCCAGTATTCTAAAATAACTTTCTTCGCCTTATCTAATGGCAAAATTATCTGCGATTAATGATGGCAAAATAAACTGTAAGAAATTAGTGATGTCCGGAGCTAATTTGTTATACTTTATTTTGCCATCATTAATCGCAGATAATTCTGCCTTAGATAAGGCGAAGAACATTCCGATTTTAACTCTTTGCATACGAGAGGTGACTCTCCCTCACTACTATTTTCGCAAGGTGTCCCGTGTAAATTGGGTTCAAAATGCTCTAGACCCCAGTATTCTAAAATAACTTTCTTCGCCTTATCTAATGGCAAAATTATCTGCGATTAATCATGGCAAAATAAACTGTAAGAAATTAGTGATGTCCGGAGCTAATTTGTTATACTTTATTTTGCCATCATTAATCGCAGATAATTCGGCCTTATTTAAGGCGAAGAACATTCCGATTTCAACTCTTTGCGTACGAGAGGTGACTCTCCCTCACTACTATTTTCGCAAGGTGTCCCGTGAAAATTGCGTTCAAAATGCTCTAGACCCCAGTATTCTAAAATAACTTTCTTTCCTTATCTAATGGCAAAATTATCTGCGATTAATGATGGCAAAATAAACTGTAAGAAATGAGTGATGTCCGGAGCTAATTTGTTATACTTTATTTTGCCATCATTAATCGCAGATAATTCGGACTTTGATAAGGCGAAGAACATTCCGATTTTAACTCTTTGCGTACGAGAGGTGACTCTCCCTCACTACTATTTTCGCAAGGTGTCCCGTGAAAATTGGGTTCTAAATGCTCTAGACCCCAGTATTCTAAAATAACATTCTTTCCTTATCTAATGGCAAAATTATCTGCGATTAATGATGGCAAAATAAACTGTAGGAAATGAGTGATGTCCGGAGCTAATTTGTTATACTTTATTTTGCCATCATTAATCGCAGATAATTCTGCCTTAGATAAGACGAAGAACATTCCGATTTTAACTCTTTGCATACGAGAGGTGACTCTCCCTCACCACTATTTTCGCTAGGTGTCCCGTGTAAGTTGGGTTCAATATGCTCTAGGCCTCAGTATTCTAAAATAACTTTCTTCGCCTTATCTAATGGCAAAATTATCTGCGATTAATGATGGCAAAATAAACTGTAAGAAATTAGTGATGTCCGGAGCTAATTTGTTATACTTTATTTTGCCATCATTAATCGCAGATAATTCTGCCTTAGATAAGGCGAAGAACATTCCGATTTTAACTCTTTGCATACGAGAGGTGACTCTCCCTCACTACTATTTTCGCAAGGTGTCCCGTGTAAATTGGGTTCAAAATGCTCTAGACACCAGTATTCTAAAATAACTTTCTTCACCTTATCTAATGGCAAAATTATCTGCGATTAATGATGGCAAAATAAACTGTAAGAAATTAGTGATGTCCGGAGCTAATTTGTTATACTTTATTTTGCCATCATTAATCGCAGATAATTCTGCCTTAGATAAGGCGAAGAACATTCCGATTTTAACTCTTTGCATACGAGAGGTGACTCTCCCTCACTACTATTTTCGCAAGGTGTCCCGTGTAAATTGGGTTCAAAATGCTCTAGACACCAGTATTCTAAAATAACTTTCTTTGCCTTATCTAATGGCAAAATTATCTGCGATTAATGATGGCAAAATAAACTGTAAGAAATTAGTGATGTCCGGAGCTAATTTGTTATACTTTATTTTGCCATCATTAATCGCAGATAATTCTGCCTTAGATAAGGCGAAGAACATTCCGATTTTAACTCTTTGCATACGAGAGGTGACTCTCCCTCACTACTATTTTCGCAAGGTGTCCCGTGAAAATTGAGTTCAAAATGCTCTAGACCCCAGTATTCTAAAATAACTTTCTTCGCCTTATCTAATGGCAAAATTATCTGCGATTAATGATGGCAAAATAAACTGTAAGAAATTAGTGATGTCCGGAGCTAATTTGTTATACTTTATTTTGCCATCATTAATCGCAGATAATTCTGCCTTAGATAAGGCGAAGAACATTCCGATTTTAACTCTTTGCATACGAGAGGTGACTCTCCCTCACTACTATTTTCGCAAGGTGTCCCGTGTAAATTGGGTTCAAAATGCTCTAGACCCCAGTATTCTAAAATAACTTTCTTCGCCTTATCTAATGGCAAAATTATCTGCGATTAATCATGGCAAAATAAACTGTAAGAAATTAGTGATGTCCGGAGCTAATTTGTTATACTTTATTTTGCCATCATTAATCGCAGATAATTCGGCCTTAGTTAAGGCGAAGAACATTCCGATTTCAACTCTTTGCGTACGAGAGGTGACTCTCCCTCACTACTATTTTCGCAAGGTGTCCCGTGAAAATTGCGTTCAAAATGCTCTAGACCCCAGTATTCTAAAATAACTTTCTTTCCTTATCTAATGGCAAAATTATCTGCGATTAATGATGGCAAAATAAACTGTAAGAAATGAGTGATGTCCGGAGCTAATTTGTTATACTTTATTTTGCCATCATTAATCGCAGATAATTCGGACTTTGATAAGGCGAAGAACATTCCGATTTTAACTCTTTGCGTACGAGAGGTGACTCTCCCTCACTACTATTTTCGCAAGGTGTCCCGTGAAAATTGGGTTCTAAATGCTCTAGACCCCAGTATTCTAAAATAACATTCTTTCCTTATCTAATGGCAAAATTATCTGCGATTAATGATGGCAAAATAAACTGTAGGAAATGAGTGATGTCCGGAGCTAATTTGTTATACTTTATTTTGCCATCATTAATCGCAGATAATTCTGCCTTAGATAAGACGAAGAACATTCCGATTTTAACTCTTTGCATACGAGAGGTGACTCTCCCTCACCACTATTTTCGCTAGGTGTCCCGTGTAAGTTGGGTTCAATATGCTCTAGGCCTCAGTATTCTAAAATAACTTTCTTCGCCTTATCTAATGGCAAAATTATCTGCGATTAATGATGGCAAAATAAACTGTAAGAAATTAGTGATGTCCGGAGCTAATTTGTTATACTTTATTTTGCCATCATTAATCGCAGTTAATTCTGCCTTAGATAAGGCGAAGAACATTCCGATTTTAACTCTTTGCATACTAGAGGTGACTCTCCCTCACCACTATTTTCGCTAGGTGTCCCGTGTAAATTGGGTTCAAAATGCTCTAGACCCAGTATTCTAAAATAACTTTCTTCGCCTTATCTAATGGCAAAATTATCTGCGATTAATGATGGCAAAATAAACTGTAAGAAATTAGTGATGTCCGGAGATAATTTGTTATACTTTATTTTGCCATCATTAATCGCAGATAATTCTGCCTTAGATAAGGCGAAGAACATTCTGATTTTAAATCTTTGCATACGAGAGGTGACTCTCCCTCACTACTATATTCGCTAGGTGTCCCGTGTAAATTGGGTTCAAAATGCTCTAGACCTCAGTATTCTAAAATAACTTTCTTCGCCTTATCTAATGGCAAAATTATCTGCGATTAATGATGTCAAAATAAACTATAAGAAATTAGTGGTGTCCGGAGCTAATTTGTTATACTTTATTTTGCCATCATTAATCGCAGATAATTCTGCCTTAGATAAGGCGAAGAACATTCCGATTTTAACTCTTTGCATACGAGAGGTGACTCTCCCTCACCACTATTTTCGCTAGGTGTCCCGTGTAAATTGGGTTCAAAATGCTCTAGTCCCGAGTATTCTAAAATAACTTTCTTCGCCTTATCTAATGGCAAAATTATCTGCGATTAATGATGGCAAAATAAACTGTAAGAAATTAGTGATGTCCGGAGCTAATTTGTTACACTTTATTTTGCCATCATTAATCGCAGATAATTCTGCCTTAGATAAGGCGAAGAACATTCTGATTTTAACTCTTTGCATACGAGAGGTGACTCTCCCTCACCACTATTTTCGCTAGGTGTCCCGTGTAAATTGGGTTCAAAATGCTCTAGACCCCAGTATTCTAAAATAACTTTCTTCGCCTTATCTAATGGCAAAATTATAGGCGATTAATGATGGCAAAATAAACTGTAAGAAATTAGTGGTGTCCGGAGCTAATTTGTTATACTTTATTTTGCCATCATTAATCGCAGATAATTCTGCCTTAGATAAGGCGAAGAACATTCCGATTTTAACTCTTTGGATACGAGAGGTGACTCTTCATCACTACTATTTTCGCTAGGTGTCCCGTGTAAATTGGGTTCAAAATGCTCTAGACCCCAGTATTCTAAAATAACTTTCTTCGCCTTATCTAATGACAAAATTATCTGCGATTAATGATGTCAAAATAAACTGTAAGAAATTAGTGATGTCCGGAGCTAATTTGTTATACTTTATTTTGCCATCATTAATCGCAGATAATTCTGCCTTAGATAAGGCGAAGAACATTCCGATTTTAACTCTTTGCATACGAGAGGTGACTCTCCCTCACTACTATTTTCGCCAGGTGTCCCGTGTAAATTGGGTTAAAAATGCTCTAGACACCAGTATTCTAAAATAACGTTCTTCACCTTATCTAATGGCAGAATTATCTGCGATTAATGATGTCAAAATAAACTGTAAGAAATTAGTGATGTCCGGAGCTAATTTGTTATACTTTATTTTGCCATCATTAATCGCAGATAATTCTGCCTTAGATAAGGCGAAGAACATTCCGATTTTAACTCTTTGCATACGAGAGGTGACTCTCCCTCACTACTATTTTCGCCAGGTGTCCCGTGTAAATTGGGTTAAAAATGCTCTAGACACCAGTATTCTAAAATAACATTCTTCACCTTATCTAATGGCAGAATTATCTGCGATTAATGATGTCAAAATAAACTGTAAGAAATTAGTGATGTCCGGAGCTAATTTGTTATACTTTATTTTGCCATCATTAATCGCAGATAATTCTGCCTTAGATAAGGCGAAGAACATTCCGATTTTAACTCTTTGCATACGAGAGGTGACTCTCCCTCACTACTATTTTCGCTAGGTGTCCCGTGTAAATTGGGTTCAAAATGCTCTAGACCCCAGTATTCTAAAATAACTTTCTTCGCCGTATCTAATGGCAAAATTATCTGCGATTAATGATGGCAAAATAATTTGTAAGAAATTAGTGATGTCCGGAGCTAATTTGTTATACTTTATTTTGCCATCATTAATCGCAGATAATTCTGCCTTAGATAAGGCGAAGAACATTCGAGTTTAACTCTTTGCATACGAGAGGTGACTCTCCCTCACTACTATTTTCGCTAGGTGTCCCGTGTAAATTGGGTTAAAAATGCTCTAGACACCAGTATTCTAAAATAACGTTCTTCACCTTATCTAATGGCAGAATTATCTGCGAATAATGATGGCAAAATAAACTGTAAGAAATTAGTGATGTCCGGAGCATTCGGAACCGCGTTTTACGCGGAACACCTGGCAACACTAGTGGTGAGTGAGAGCCACCCCTCGAGTGCAAAAGGTTAAATACCACTATTTTCGTATAAAAAAATTCGCGTTATATAATCTCAGAATTTCAGAGATTTTGTAAAGCAAATTTTTCTATCCGAAAATAGTGGTATTTATAAATCGAGATGCAGGCAACCGTGAAAAATGAACAGGCTATATTTTTATGCAACAAAGTTATCAGTTTTCTATATTTTTTTTTTAATTGGAAAATTTCAAAAAATATTGTTCATTCATTCAGAAGTCGAAGCTATTAACTAATTACTCAATTGCAATGGATATATTCTTGTCTCAATTTTATTCAATTTATTTAACTAGTAGCTTCAATAGCAATGCATAAATTGAGATAAACTTATGTGCTAGGTATAAAGTAATCGAATATTTTACATTTACATACAATAAATTGAAGGCCAATGTTTAATTTAATTTCGGGATTACATATTCTATAATCGGATTTACACAATTTCATTATTTTAATTTGCATTGCCTGATCAGTAGTGGGTAAAATGATATCGCTGTGAAATAATGGTTAAATCATTTCGTTTAATGCAACTGTCTGTTGAATTCTAAAATACAATCCGTCTGCAAATAAAACAAATTAATATCATTAGAATATCTGGAAACTGTGCATAAAAATTAGTAACATTTTATAAAGTGATATGAATTAATTTTGTACGTGGGTGAGACTTTATCAGTAGAAATTAAATTCGTGAATTGATTTTACAATTGAAAGAAATGTTTAATTATTAATTATTTGTATGTAGCAAAGTTATTAAAAGTTTAAATAATATGTTGAATAATAAAAGTAATATCTTTTTATCATGGAATTTCTATTTCGTCATTCGATTTAGACGTTTTGTTAGTATAGATTTAGACATTTGTAAATATTTAAAATATTTAGTAGCACCCAGGTTGCAAAACAAAAAGTTTAATAATTTTAATTTCTCATGATAATTATGTCATTAAAAAGTTAAATCCCTAAAACAATCGTTTTTGTTTCGTTTTTTTTTTCTAATCTATATTAAAGAAGAATGTTTTCTGACCATAAGAAATACATAGAAATCTTCTTTAATTATTCTACTTATGATTAAAATATACTAGATATTCTTATATCTTGAACTACGTAATATGTTTACTTAAAATTTACATATTAAATTTACACATGAAAGTTTTGTATTATATGTATATTTTAAGACGGCATTAAAAGTCTTTTTTGTTCCACTAATAAATCATTTTATGCGTAAATTATATATATTATTTTTATTCAGAAGTATGGGATACTTTCAACTTTATTTTGAGAATCGAAATTTAAATTTAACGATTTTGAATAATCTTGCGCGTTCTTCTTTTCATTCTCTATTTTGCAGCTCTCTAATTCGGTGCCCTTCTTCAGTCTCATTGGTTGTTGAAAGCGGCTGTCGAAGCCGCACTCGGATATTTTGTATTATAGTACTTATATAATTTCTTTTTTGTGCTAATTGTAAAGTTTAAGTTATTCTTTTATGGAATTTAATTTATATTTATATCTAAATAAATGTATATTCTCTGAGGACTTTTTCCCCTCCCGTACCCTTAGTTTCCTTAGCACATTCTACCAATTCCAATGCTTTGCAATTTGTTTTTTTAAAATTCCACACTGTTAAACATCCACAAACCAAGTTAAATCAATTGTTCACCATCGATGAAAGGCAAACAATGGGATGATGGTGATCGCAGGTAATTCATTATAATCAGTATTGGCTAATTTGTTCAATTTTTGAGCGCATGCTTACATATCAACACAATGTTACTATAGTAGCCTTCTGACTATCCGGTACATAACTATCCGGCGTCCGTACTATTTAGCCTAGTTAAAAAAATTTTTCATTAAAAATAAAGAATTATACTTTACCAAGCCGTTATATGCGAGTATCTGCTAAGATCTACTATCCCGTTTACATGCCTTGTGTCGTCCTTAAAGATTGCTAAATGTGAAAAGCAGACCTCCATCAGACTTTTTAGAAAACTGAAAACTGTAAGTTATGACTAATTGAGTGCAGGCTTAATTTTTTACGTTTGTGCAATCATTTGCACAAACGTGAAAAATAAAGCAGTAAATTAAATTAAAAATCATGTCTTTAGGAATTAAACATACGATTCAGGTTAATGTTTTGTTTATTTTAAAAATGTGTGTACTATATCTATGTGGTACTGCATGCATAATTGGATATTTCATGCAATTAAGTTAGACATTTCAAAATTTATCTTAAAACGTGTACGATATAGGCTTCATATTCTTAGACTTCACTTTTCAGGAAAAAAATTTTGAAACGGAAGGAACTACATAACGAACATTTATAAAGTGTCGATCGGAAGTAAAAGGTCAGAATATATGAATAAAAAATAATTGTAGCATAAAAATGTCCTTTTTACAGTATGAGGGTTGTAGGAGGTGGGTAATTATAACTCCAGCCTATTCGTCTGTTTCGTACTCCGGCCGCTCTTCCTGCACATTAGGCCGGATTCTCGGCAGTCCGCGGTAATTGGTTTTAGCATTCAATCGTACGTACTTTTTCAATTCCTACTATTAGTTCACACTCTCCCTATATTTATTTATTTATTTATTTATTTATATACCTTGTTCAAATTTTCAATCCGTAATAAAATACTCATTATTCATCCTATCAAGTTGAAATAACTTTTTTTAAACTTGTACTGGATGACAATTGATGTTTATACAGTTTTTTTTTAAATATTAATTAATTAATTAAATTTTAATTAATTAATTTTAATTTTACATGGGAGACAAAATGGCGGCCATTGGTTATTGAAGTATATAATGCATCTTCATATCGATAAGGGGGGTTACCATAGGGATGGGGGACCCTGTTCTGTCGCCAAATTTGGCGGCCAAAATGAGTCACCAAAAGTGACGCCAACTTGGCGATATTTCTAATATTTCGCCGAATTCCCATAGAGTTCCATTGTAAACCTACTTGCTTATAGAAAATCAACAAATTGAGATATTTTAATGCAACAAAAACTAATATTAGCTTAAGGGATTATATTAAATTTTTCTTTGATGACCTAAGTAGGAATTGACTTTAAAAACAAAATTTTTATATTACTTGTATATAATAAAATCAATAAAGAATTACTATATTGAGTATATTAGAAGTGATGAATTGAAAGTGCAAAATTACTCTTTTATTTATAATAATTCATGTATAAACAATAATACCAAAATATTATGCCGTGATTAAAAAATATAAAAAATAAATAAAAAGTACAAAATTATTATATGGCATTAAAAATTGAATTTAATAAAATATTTTAATAAGATATTATATAATGATTTCTAAACTTTTTATTGAAAATATAATTAATTGAAATTCTCTAAAATTAGAGCTGGTGCAATAATTCTGTGACCAGATGTATCCACTTCTGCACATCACCCCATCGCAAAAGTGGAACCATTTAGGAATAAGTGCTCTGAACTTCTAAGCACAATTTATAGTAATTTCGATAACAGCGCCATCTGTTAAAAGTTTTTGCAACTAAATTTTAAAACGTCTGTATAACATTTTTACAGCTTAGCTAATAAACAAATCATATGCCGCATAATTCTATTGATCTTTGTTTTTGAGATATTTAATTTTGAAATCAGGGTCTTATTCGCTGGACACCCTGTATATTTCAATATATTACCTTACAAATAGTTGTAAATAAAAATCCGATCTATAAATCAATTTACTTTCATTGAATAAGGTGTTGATATTCTTTTTTTTATGCCGTATTTCCACTATTATATTTTACATCTGCAACATGTTCCTTACATCTAATACTAAATTTCCTTTGAGTCATATCTTCTTAATAATTTTTAACTCCTTTCTCCATAATAAGCGTTAGAAATTTCCATGTAAGTATAACCCAAAGAAAATTCAGTATTACATGTACGGAACATGTTGCAGATGTAAAATATAATATGGGAAATGCGGGATTATTAAAACTTAGTAAAAAAGGGAATATAACATCCTATTCAATGAAAGTAAATTAGTTTATTGATTTCATTTTTATTTACAACTACTTGTAAGGGAATCGATTGAAATATATAAAAAAGGTTCAAAAGTATGTAAAGATACGTTGTCATTTCATATTCCAAATATTTGCGTAGACTAGTTGAACAAGTTTGGGAAACAAACTATAGATGGAGCAACGAGCAGTGTTGAAAACATAACAAGCATTATAGCATCACTTTATAATATGGACTGGTCTCACATCCCAGTGTTTTATGTACATTGTATTTGTGTTTTGATATGTTCTGATGATGACTGAGTGAATAAGTCGAAAAATGTCAATATTTTAATGTTTTTTTTTTATTGATATTTGACGTCTTTTTAGTAATTAAAGTGATTTTTAGTATATGTTTTGAATTTTTTGGAATATATATTTCATGGTGCTACTATTAATGGACGTAAATTAAGACTTTTTCTTTATATTTAATATAATATTTGAAGAATGAAGATAATGGAACGAAATTTTCATGGACTTACCTTTTATTCTGAAATGCAACAATATCGCCAGAAACGGAAAAATGATCACCGTCCACGTCTAAATACCACTTACATAAGCGCTTCATATTCCTGTAAGTAATTAATATTAAATGAGGCCTAAGTGAATGAAATACTGTACATTTACAGCATTTTTCGTGATGTCATTCCATTTCACATAAAGTAAGGTTAATCTGAAAATATCGTTAAAAGTTCTTCGTTGTTGTTGAACTTATGACCAAAAATCCTGGTTCGTATTGGATGAGACCACAGTGTTTATGGCTGAATTCATGGATTATGACCCTTGTTTCTTATACAAAAACGGTTTGTTGTAGTGTGCTCTACCAACTCTGTAAATTGGTGTCATAGTGTTCTTTCATAATCTGTATTTATATCTATATATATTACAAAGTAAATTTAACATGCAATAAATCCTCATTGTGTGAAATTAATCGTAAAATCTTTTCTTTCAGAGCCAACAAAACTAAAAATGACCCAAACAAACCCAAAGATATTAAACCAGGAGCCAGTACATCGTCAACTATGTTGGCGATGCTTGGAGGAAACGAGGTATTTAATTAACTTTATTTTAAAATTAAGGTATTGATCAGTCAGAAAAAATTCACTTTCTCTGATGCAGATACAAATATGTTTCCAATGGAGAATTTTTATAGGTGTGAGAAACATAGGTAAATTTTGTTGTAGCTCAGCTACCTACTGTAAAAAAAAATCAGTAAAGTTACTAAAGTTTTTCTAGGAAACTGGGATTCCTAGAAAATGTTATGTAACGGCAACAACAAAAATTCCTGTAACAGCGTCTGTTACAGGAATTTTTCTTGTTGCCGTTATATAAAAAGTTCTAGGCATCACAGTTTCCAAGAAAAACTTTAGTAACTTTACAGATTTGTTTTTACAGTGTAGCTACTCTCATCAAATAACATTACTTTCAGAATAATGAAATCGGGAAAATCACTTCGCTCGCTACTGATTTATATCTCCGAGGAAAAGAATAGAAGGAAGAATGTTCCTTGGAATTTTTATCATTTTTTAAATACCTAAAATAAAAGTGTTTTGAAAAGAAACATTCTTAATTGTACGATTAGTTGAGAAGGACACTTTCTCGCAAATTTTGGAAACACCAAATAATTTTGAAATAATATAGTTTTATTAACACTTTGTTTATTAACACTTTCTTTAAGATTTTAACAAAAAAATAAGCATATGTTTTACAATTACTTTGTCAAATGAAAGGTAATGATAAATCAACTAGGACGAGTATACAAAAAAGGAATCAAAAATTGTGAGAAGGAATTTCAAAAATACGAACGGACTCCTTGACCATGGGGTTAACATTACAGTGGAAAATTGACGTTCGACTGATCTTTACCTTTAAAGTCCAATGTTTTTTTTTTTTTTTTTAATGTTTACTAAACATTTTTAAGTGGAACCCCTTTAAAAAAAAGTAATGAAGCATAAAATTAATCTTGTTATCCACTGTAAAATACACCTTAGTAAAATTCACAGTTTTTAAAAGATGGTAACTTATTACAGATAATCATTTCGCAAAAAGAGACAGAACCAAAGGAATGGGTATTTTTTTTCTTAAACATTCCCGTAACCAAGTTTCATTTATTTTTTGAGTTATTATGGCGATAATAATCACAAGCACGTTCATTGAGTACTTATTTTCCTTGAAACAGTGAATAGGATAGCGAAAAAGTCTTCTTGCTTGTTAACGCCTGTTCTTCAATCCGTAGATGCTTATGCTTAAATATTGGGTTCAGGAATAACTTGCTGTAATTTACTTTTGTTGCTAATTTTTTCCGACTCCACGGTTGTATATATTTTTTTGAAGTTATTAAAATGGAATGTCATGTTATGGCAGATTGTGCATTTCTGACATCTGTTGCTATTTACTTTCAATTTGGATGGGAAAATTTTGAGAATCTAAATGTTGCCGTAAACAAAAGTGTCTCTACACACATCACTACGAGTGATAAAAAAATAGTGTTTTTATTAATGTGAAGAAGAGCAAATATTGTCTCAGCCTGTAAAATAGTAAAAATTACAAGTAAAAAAAAAAAAAAAAAAAAATCATCCTTAGAAAGACGATGCTCTGTGGGTGAGGGAACTGGAGAATCGTTCTTCAGTTGGAAATTCTTGCGAGTGACAGTATGGTCTGTGCAAATCTCTTCATTCAAGAAATACATCAACCCAGTGAAGCGTTTAACATAACTGATCTGATCTTCACCACGACGTACTTCTTGAAAACAACACTGTCTGACAAAACCCGCTATCGAAACGCTCAATTTTGAAATCTGACGTATCCTCTATATCAGGCTTTTCCAATCTTTAAGTAAGAAGGGGTGCACTTTGCTGGTGGCAAACAGTGAAATGCACCATTATTCTCATCTATCAAAACCAAAAGATGCAACATTGTTATCTCATGGTAGTAATAGTATCGATACACACACGACTTACCCAAAATGTTCAACATCCATTAGGACCCATGCGATTCAGGAACACCATATAAAAGTAATATTCCGGAAAAACAAACAAATGTATTATTCATACTGAGGAAGATCTCTCTAATCCCAGTCAAAAAAAATTTCTAATCTGTCTGCGATAATTTAGTGAAAAAATAGTATGGGCGTTCCGTTTCTTTTTCCTTTATTTTTATTTTAATGCTTCTTTTTATTTGTTGACTGTCTGTACAACCAAGACTTTTCTTTCTAGTTTTGGTTAATTAAAAGAAAAGATGATCTCTCTGTAACAGTGTGTTTTATAGTTTAACAACGTCTAAAAATATATATACCGGGTGTCCTAAAAAGGACTGACTGATTTTAAAATTCAATAACTTACAAACGGTGACAGATAGTAAAAAATTCTTGCAGGAGGGTTATGCATAAGGTTAATAGTTTTTTTACAGTGATTTTCGATTTTAGTTCGAATTACAAACAATAGATGGCGCTGTAAGCAATAGGCACTAAACACAGGATCAATTTTTTGGCCGATCTCTCCTTCCATGTGGAAAAAGGAGATGAAAATGTATTGAATGGGTCCCAAAGGACCAAAAATGGAGTTGAATTTAGCGTCTATTGATCGCAGCGCCATCTATTGTTTGTAATTCGAACTAAAATCGAAAATCACTGTAAAAAATCTTTTGACCTCAAGCATAACACTCGTGCAGGAATTTTTTAAATATTTGCCGCCGTTCGCATTGAATTTTAAAATCAGTCAGCCCTTTTTAGGACACCCGGTATATATAATCCAGAATTTGATATTAGTAGGTGCAATCATTTCCGTCATCTATGACTTCACATCTCTTGAATAAACAACAATATCTCAAATATTTTATTTACATTTTTATTACAAGAAAAGGAGATATTCACCTTACAGTATTTAGCAAGAGTAATTACTTAGTTACAGATCAATGATATCACATCCCACAAAAACACCATTTTTACATCTTCCTTTCTATTAGGTAGCTTTCATTACAAAAAGCTACCTATTGCAGCCGTTCGGAGGAAAGCGATTAAAAAAAATATTGGTATATTTTCATCCACCATGACCCCCAGACCCCGAAACCACGCTCCGTTCAAAATGGATATATATATATATATATATATATATATATATATGTATATATATATATATACATATATATATATATATATATATATCTGACTTATGTCATACTGTAACTCTCGTAATTATGAACCGATTTCGATGTAATTCGGTGTGTACATAGTACACACTAATGTCTCGACCGAGTTCATTGGCCAGCTTCATCCGCCGTTTTGTTTCAAAATGGCGGCCATTTAAAATTTTAAAAAAAATAATAAAATTTGAAATGTGGTACCAAAGCCATTTTGTTTCAAAATGGCGGCCATTTAAAATTTTTTTTAAAAATTTTAAATTTGAAATGTGGTACCAAAAAATTGAAAATGGAAAAATATTTTTTCTCATGTATTTGACCTTTATGCAAAGATTTCGGAGCAGTTTTTGTTTCGTCTATATCTTAAAAAATGGCTGAGTTGCAGCATTTTGAATTTCTAGCGTGGCTGACATTTTGAAACGTCCTGGATTTTGTCACGCGATAAAAGGCGTATTTATGAACCGATTTGGATGTAACTTCGTTTATACATAGTACATACCAACGTCTCGACCGGGTTCGTTGGCTAGCTTCATCCGCCATCTTGTTTAAAAATGGCGGCCATTTAAATTTTTAAGAAAATTTAAATTTGAAATGTGGTACCAAAAAATTGAAAATTGAAAAAATATTTTCTTCTTATGTGTTTTACCTTGATAAAACGATTCGGGAGCAGTTTTTGTTTCGTCTATATCTTAAGAAATGGCTGAGTTATAGTATTTTGAATTTCTAGCGTGGCTGACATTTTGAAACGTCCTGATTTTTGTCACGTAATAACAGACGTATTTATGAACCGATTTGGATGTACCTCGGTGTGTACATAGTACATACAAATATCTCGACCGAGTTCGTTGGCCAGCTTCATCCGCCATCTTGTTTCAAAATGGCGGCCATTTAAAAATATTTAAAAAATAAAAACATTAAAATGAGATACCAAAAAAATGGAAAATGAAAAAGATTTATTTCGTATGTGTTTGACCTTAATACAAAGATTCCGGAACAGTTTTTGTTTCGTCTATATCTAAAAAAATGGCTGAGTAATAGCATTTTGAATTTCTATTGTGGCTGACATTTTAAAACGACCTGATTTTTGTCACGCGATAACAGGCGTATTTATGAACCGATTTGGATGTAACTTAGTCTGTACATAGTACATACCAATGTCTCGACCGAATTCGTTGGCAAGCTTCATTCGCCATCTTGTTTCAAAAGGGTTGCCATTTAAAAAAAAAATTAAATTTAAAATTTAAAATGAGGTATTAAAAAATTGGAAAATGAAAAAGATTTTTTTTATGTGTTTGGCCTTGATACAAAAATTCCGGAGCAGTTTTTTTTTCTGAAAATTTGTTCTTTTGTTTATATCTTAAAAAATGGTTGAATTATAGCACTTTGAATTTCTAGCATGGCTAACATTTTGAAACGATCTTGTATTTGTCACGCGATAACACACGTATTCGCCTATTTCGATGTAAGAAGGCATGTGGATAGTATACATCAACACCTCGACCAAGTTCGCTGGCCAGATGCATCAGCCATCTCGTTTCCAAATGGCGGCCATTAAATTAAAAAAATATATATATATAATTAAAGTGAGGTGCAAAAAAATTAGAAATTGAAAAAGGTTTCTTTATTAAGTATTTGACCTTGATATAAGGATTCAGGAGCATTTTTTGTTTGTCTTTACCTTAAAAAATGGCTCAGATATAGCAGTTTCAATTTCTATTGTGGGTGACATTTTGAAAAATCTGATTTTTTGCATGCGACAGCACTCGTATGTATCAACCGATTCCGATGTGAGTGAGCATGTGCACAGCAATTACTAAGGTCTCGACCAAATTCACTGGTTAGCCTCATCCACCATGCTGTCTTAAAATGGCAGGCACTTTAAGAAATCGCCGAATTTGGCAGCCAAATATAAGTTACTTTAAAGAAAAGCAGCTTGGATAAAGCTGACTAATTTCGCGAAATTCTCATTCATTATATTGATAAAAATTAGTATTAAATCTCCTATATTCGGTTTCCACTAAATTGAGCTTCGTGTGTTTGAATGATACAAGTTGGCTTTTTTAAAATAAGGAATATGAAAGTTACCTCTTCCTCCCGGCACTGGCCGGAAGGACTTTTTTGTTATAGCGTTTGAAAAAAAATATATATTCAGTTATCAACAGAAATTCATTTATTTATTCGGTCACGTAGCTAAGGAATGATTCCAGTTTAAGTTTAAAACTTGAATTCCTAATTTTAAAATCAATTTTGATTGTTAGAAATTAAATTGCAATGAAAGTTGTTTTTTAAGCATCACTCAAAAAAATGTTTAACGAACGAGCTGTAATTTTGAATTAGTATTTTCATTTCAATATATATGTTATTTAAAATTAATATTCAAAACAAATATTAATTGTAACGAATAAACTTTTTTTTTCTTATAAGATATCGATTTTTACAAGCTTTAAATATGCGAATCCAAAACTGCAGATCATTACAGCAAGTAGTTTTTGAGTTATGCTTAAAAAACTACAATTACAATCTGTTATACAATCTATCTGTGTTTTAAAATCTGTTTTGCAAAGATTGAAAATGAATTAAACATTGGGAGTTACAAACTTTAAACCTGTGTAATTCCAAAACTACTTGACCGCATGAATTCCCGCCAAAGTTCACTTTACCGCAGAATCCAAATACAGTTAAGAGATTACACCACCTTGGCCCTTGGAATTATGGATATAGAAATAACATTTTTTTTTCACGCAGCTAGTTAATATATAAAATATTTTTTTTTTCGAATATACATAGACGTTTTATGAATAATTGAAAAATCGAATAAAAATATTTAAAAATGGCGGAGATATGAGACGTCAAGTAGTCTTTTGAAAATCTTTTCTGATGGTGTAATTTTTTTCTCGGTAAGGCATCGTCTGAAAAATAAAAATAAAACTTTTTATTATTTATAAATGTAATAACTAAGATTTAGCATAGGAAATTTTTTTCTGTAGAAATAACTTCTGTTTGAAAAAAAAGCTTCGGTTTTTATCAAAATTTTGAGTTTTAAAAATGCATAAAAAATTAACGTACACTGTTAAAAATATTGTGAAAAATTTCCTCTGTTTTTCAAGGCGATCTATTTTTTGACCAATGAGAACGCTTCTCAGCTGTTTATGTAGCATTCTCATTGGTCAGAAAATAGACAGCCTTTAAAAACAGAGGTAATTTTTCACGATAATTTTAACAGTGTAGCATCCAATCAAAAAAATCCTATGCTACATCTGAGATAATATTATAAGGAATTTGTGGCTTAAATTTCATTAAAATCGGTTTAGTAGATTTCGAGATATCTTATACACCAGTGTGAAAGAAATAGTTTCGGGAAAAATGGAAAAGAAAAAAGTATCGCGTCACCATCTTGAAACTAAATATTTTTTAATTACCTTCAATCTGGGATTCCTGAATTGTACATGACGTCTTGCGGTGATGCCGCGATATCCTCCGATTCCTTTTGAGCAGCTTTTTTCAATTTTCTGGCCTCTTTAGCCTCTTGTTGGGCTCTCATGTTGGCTATAGATACACGCTGAGAATTCAAGTTCTCGAATAATCTCAGCTCTATGATTCAGGAAATAATTTGACCTTTACCATTAAACACTTAAAATATTCTTAAAAGTATAAACAATTTAACTAGCCCAAATAAAATAATTCAATATTTTGAAAATCTCCAGGTGGTGTAACCCCTTAAGTATTCAAGTCAAAGTTAGGTATTAGTACAAAAACTTTTAAAATTTGTTACAATTGCAATATTTAGACGACCTCGGAAGTATAATTACAGCAAAGCATTAAGTAGTAGTCTTCATTATTAATCGGTTGTTACCAGTCGCATTTTCTTTTATGATGATTTTTCATCACCTCATCGAGTTGATGGCTGAAATTCCAGGATTAGATATAACTGTATTTGTATATTAAAATGCAACTGGTCTGCCAAGTCATATCTTGGCGGCAAACACCTGCAAACCTGATTTTAGTGGTTGATCGGTAAGTTTACTATTGTGTTTTCCTGTTCCCACTCCTCCATGCTTTGATGCCTTTGGCTGAAGGAAAACACAATGATAATCCTACCGATCAACCGTTAAATCGGGTCTGCAGGTGTTTTCCACCAAGATATGATTCTGCAGACCATTTGCATTTTAATATGCAAATAGAGTTCTCTCTAATCCTGGAACTTGAGTCATAAACTCGATGAGGTGATTGTCTGTGCAGTCGCCTCTTGGTCTATATAAGAGTATGTTTTATTTTTCTTTTGCTACAACTGTAGGTATATTGAAAGAATATTTAATATTCATTTTCAAATTTAATCTTAGAAAAAATAATTAGTTTATTTATACATCCGTGGTTTAGACAATTGTTCTGCTTTAGAATTTTTCTTTCTATTTTCGATTCTTACTAAAGGATGAGTGGCGGAGCAAAATGCATTATTATTTTAATTAGTATTTGATCGCCTTTATCCACAGACGAGAACTGAGAAGAATTGAAACAACTTTCCTCCGTTGTCCTTTCGACGACAGAGACTGTGTGGACATTTAAATTTTATAATGTTGCCAGCTGAATTGCAGAATATTTAATGAAGAATGTTTATTGTTTTGGTAAATATTTTGTTTTAAAATTTTAATTAAAGTATTATAGTTTTTTATAAAGTACCAGCATATCCTTCTGCCTCAGATGCTTCTTATTTTTCGAAATGTAGGTGCGTTTTTCCTTAACAACATTTTTCTAAAAAATCAGATGAAAAAAAGTTTTTACGAAACAATAAGATTTTTCACGATAGAGAAACGAATGAATAAGCTTTCGGATACAAAACAAGAATTTGAATTGTAAAAGTAGATTGAACTGGAATAAAAAAAATTGCAAGTGTTTCATTTTACCTTATCGCTTACATAGAAAAATCCCTTTTTCAATATAGGATTTTGGATTATTAAAAGTCTCAGCAACGCGATACGAATTCACAATGTCTGCAAGTTTGATACAAAGCTCAGAGACGCATTTTTTATTTAAGTGTATCTAAAAAATAACATTTGTTCCAAGTTTATTTTAAATTCACCTGAAAAAAGAGCATTAATATGACAAAATGGTGAATTGAATATTAATGCTTTAGCGCCTAAATTTTTTGAGATTTTCAAGCCTTTATACGATATATACTATAAAAACTCCCCTCCCCCCTCCTTCGCAGGCTATATTTCAGAAATTTTATGATAACTAATTTAAATTTTAACCGTTTCAGGGTCAACGTACATTTGAAAATAAAATGATGAAATGATTGACTAGCTCCAGTATTTATGAACAAATTCATTTGAAAATAAGTAAATGCTACACGTACGAGTACATTAGAAAAGCACATTTTATTCCTAATTTCTGGAGCCATTTTTAACTTGAGGTTGAAAGTTAAGTGGTATAAATAATGTGCGACGGCCCTTTAATCCCTTCTTGGCAGGGGTCCAGCATACTTCTTTTAATTTTTAGGCACCACCTTTTTAAATTAGAATTTTTCGGCTTCTATAATTGCTGAAATGCGTCTCCTGTCTCTCGAGTTAGAGACATATTTTTTTCTTTTTTCTTTATCCTTTCTAAATTGTATTATAGTACATCTATTGTACTATGACTAAACATTTTTTCTATAGCTCTCCTAAGATGTGTTACGCAATTACTTCTACACAGGGGGTGGGGTCGCATTGCAACCAGGTATCCCCTCAAATGCATCACCTGTTGCCTGTTGTTGCCTGTAATTAAACAATTGATCTATTTAAAAGTCAGTTAGTATAAATAGATTTTTGAAATCTCAAGATGTTGCTTTACAGAAAAAAGGCATCCCCTGCCTGTCTGGTGATTAGAACGCTTGCGCCAAATCAAGAAGTGTCAGGTTCGATACTAACTTCCAGCCTGAATGCTCAATATGTTCTTCTTTCAACTATAAATAGACTCCCTTATAAACATAGTTCCCCGTTTGATTAGACATTGCTTTAATAGCCAGAAGTAGCAATATTGTTACTCAGAATTTCCCCTGTTTATTGTCAAAAATTTTAATCAAATTATTTTACTAGTTCTGAGTTCAACACTTAACAATATCATGACTGAACCTACACAATATTATAGTCCAATCGAAGCACCAAATTGTTGGAACAAGGTTTCACTCCCTTATGGCTTCAATACTCTTAATTGGATCAGCCCCCCACCAAATTTATAACAGTGTAGATTCACAACGTCAGGAATTTAATGTTTTGTAGGAGTTAATATTCCTCAAAACTTATTACTTTAAAATGCCCAAGTTAAATAATTTAATTGTGAAATTTACTTATGTTTTTGGCCACGTAGTCAAAGAGAAACTGATTTTGAAACGTCAAATCAAAACAACTTTCATTTTATAACGGAATCTTCATCAGAGCCACCCGTTTATTTATACCATTTCAATGCAAAAGTATTCGGCTATAAAGTAAGAGAAGTCAAAATCTCAAAATATCAAGCTGTTTCGCTTTCATAAGGAAAAGAGGGGTCCATATTCAATAGTAGGGCTGAAGGAGTATTAGAAATTTATTATTATGGTTACTGAATAACATAACACCTATGTATCAGCCACATGCATTATACTATTTGGAGTTTAATTAATAAATTAACGTGCGCCATAATTTATGGTATATAACATATGTTATATAACATAATATATGCTTAATGCTCGTCAGTCTGAATTCCAACTAATAACCATAAATTCGCTTCAGTTCATGAATTCGAACGTTCGGACGCCCACTGTGGCACTGAATTTATTTTGTTTGCTTTCGAGAAACGCCTTCTCGACAACTGTAAGACTATTTCACTCGATAACGCTCACTTTTTAATAGGGCAATAAAAGGTGCTAAATCATATGGAAAACATATTATATATATATATATATATTCAGGGTTGTCACGTTTTAGAGAATTTTCTAG
The DNA here is from genome assembly GCA_963932465.1 of Maratus speciosus. Taxonomy (NCBI): domain Eukaryota; kingdom Metazoa; phylum Arthropoda; class Arachnida; order Araneae; family Salticidae; genus Maratus; species Maratus speciosus. The sequence continues at coordinate 117,403,218 of OZ010786.1, forward strand.
ATATAATATCAGTATTTGTTTATAGAAAAATAAATCTAGATTAAACGCACAAAATTTCGTTTTATTTGAGGAGAGATTTTCTATAAGGAAGTATTGGTACCGAAGAATTTTCTGATCTGGAAATTCCCTGAAGCTTGGCAACCCTGATATATGTTTGTGTGTGTGTGCACAGTCGTGGAAAAAACAAAGTAAACCTCCTCTACTAATTCTGCAACTAACTAAAATAGAAGGAAGTTACTGGTACCAATCGATTGGAAATAAATTATGCTTTTAAATGATGTATATAAAATTTGCTTAAGGGGCCATCTGCAAATCAAAACCGGACCAAACTTTGCTTTTTTCAAAGGCAGCACTCCTTTTTAACAATATTTTTTAAATCTTTGGTTCAAACTATGCCTAGAAACAACATTTCAAGTGATTTGGATGATAAGTTTTTGAATTATGAGCATTCAAAATTTAGAACTTCTAATGTTAAATTACATTTTCATATTTTTATTAATATCTCCTGAAATTATAACCCTAACGTGATAATTTTTTGTGTGGTTATAATAATAAAAAACCCAAATGTAAATACATTGAATTTGTAATTTAACAGTTTTATAATATGAATTAGGCAATTAATATTCGAAAACAGTAATAAATGCAACCTACAATTATTTTGATAGATTTCTATTTATTATGCCCTGCTTTATGCGAATTCTCAATTTCAAAATTTTCTTACAAGTAGTTTTCGAATTATGCTTGAAAAAAATCAAAATGACGGTTTAAGGGGCCGTGTAAGAAGCGCAGAAAAGCATAATTTGAAAAAATATATATTTTACTCATTCTTTTTTTTTTTTTTTTTTTTTTTTTTTAAACATTTGGCCTGGTAATAGTCGAAACATATTAAATGAGTGAATTGGTCCCATTGGCAAGAAATAATACATTAATCGAAGTGACATAGTCATTCTGTAGCACTTCAACAATCGAGTATCGAACTTCAATTTGGATACAGCCGCTGAAATAGGCTCATTTAAAAATATATAATTTCTCAAAAACTAATCGTGCAAATTTCATGAAAATTTGTATTTAGGCTAATTGAAGGGTGCAGAATTTATTTATCGTGTCAAACTTGGGTATTGCTATTGAATAAAAAGACAATGTTTGGGTTCGTTTTGATATGTTAATAGCCCCAATCGTTTGGTACTAGTAACTTTGTAACTAGTTTGGTAACTTGTAATTTGTTGCAGAGTTACTAGGGAGTGTTTACTTTTTTTTCCACGATTGTACATATTGATATTATAATTAGCCAAATTTTGTCCATTTTTGTCTCAAAAATCCATTTTTTTAGCAACGTTAAATAAATAAAAAAAAAAGATTAATGTTTTGCTACCGAAATCGTGTAACGATTGCATATTTTATTTATTGCAGAACGATTAATTTATACTTCAGATACTACGAAAAATATTTAAAAAATATATATTAAAATCACTTCAGTAGTTTTCTATAACAGTTTACAAACGTTTTTGCTCTTTTGAGAAATTTTAGAGCTTCAAGACGTTTAGTGTTGATGTTTCAACATCCTGGTAAACACTTTAATATCGCAGTTCTAGTTTCATTATACAGCTTTATCTGTCTTTCGCAAGTAATAAAATCATACTAATTAATACTTAATGCATTACGAAACGGAAAACATAACATGTCACATTTAATGGAGTAATAATATGACCATTTTAAATCAATACATTACATGTCGGCTGATGTGAAACATGGACAAAATGAAAGCATATTAGGGAGCTATAAATTTATTTCTTCTTTTCAACATTTGCACATTAATGGACTTCATTAGATTGTAGCGGAATTAGAAGATGTTTAACATGGATCTTAGTTATTATTTACGCTATTAGCATAATTTATAAATTCCTTAAAGTCTTTCTTCAGGTAAATGGTGCATTAAGGCTATCATGTTTAGAAACTTGGCATAATTACAATTTTACTGCTGCGAAATTGGTTCCGAAAAACTATTTAGGTTAATATCTTAGCAATAAGGGTAGAGTTATAAGAAAAGAAAACTCTTAATGACATAAGAAGTAATCGAAGCAGAAAGTTATGAAATATACCGAAAGAAAACTTTCAGAATGAAGAAATAAAGTTATTTTCTGGAAAATGAAGAAGTCGGTAAAGGAAAAAGAAAAGAGATAAAGATTTAGTCATGTGATAGAAATTAAAATTTCAGGTATCTGCCTACATTAAAATGTCTGTTTTGTTAAAAATGTTTTTTTATTGCTGTATTTGAAAGAGCAATATTTTATGATTACACATCTGTTTTAATTTTATTTCTACGTTTATTAGAAGAGGAGTTATGGCCAATTTAATAAAGAGAAAGTAATGAGTTCAATAACAGAAGTAAACAGGAAGTCTAGGAGAACTATGATTCTATGCAAATATATACGTTTAATAAAAACACTAGTAAGCCTTAAATAAAACTTCAGGATTAACTTTATAGATAAGAAATAATATAGGTAAGATATCTTTAAATACGATTTCTGGAAAATCAAATTTTCCGTTATTTCGATGTACGATAAACATTATTACATAAATGTTTTAAATATATTTCAAAACTTATCAGAATATGCTTTTCACATTTCTCACGATGTTCAAAACTAGAATCTAAGCTCTGTGTGACAATGTAGTTATTTTATAGATACTCGAATATAATAAAAATGGTAATTTTTTAAAAAATATATTTATTTTTTGACATATTTTCAAATATTTCATTTAAGGGGTCTCAGGACTCTTAAAATTGAAAAGACAATTTTCAACATTTAATATCTTAAAATGTATACAATTTAAAAGCACAATTTTTATTCAGATTAAAAGATATAAGTATGTTCTTTCATTGCATGTTTTTAAAAAATTACAAGATACTGAATTAGTATTTATAGGGCACTCCAAACTGTCAGACATTTCTCGAGCAGAAAATTGGTTTAACAGCTTACGCGCAAGATTACAAAATAAATTTTGCAAATAGAATGAAATTTTTGGTGTCTAATTATACTTCAGATTGTAATAATTACCCTGAACCTAAATAAATTTCTATTTAAAGCATTTTTATATTTTTAATACAAAGTTGTATTTACCTAATACAAAATTTTGAAAATTGCAACATTATAATCACCTAAAAAATATACATTTTTGAACAATAAAAACGAAATTTTAGGTTCAGTTTTCACAGACTAACATGAAACATATGTTTTGAAAATTTCATGAAAAATCATTTAGAAGTTTTTGAGATATCGTAAGCGTTATATCGAAAAGCGTCATTTGGGGAAAGGTGACTTCAAAATTTCGGAAATGCCGCTTTAGCTACTGAGCGGGTATAATTCTTATAACCATAACTTATGTTCTGATGGGAATTTCAAGGAAAGAATCATAGCAAAATGTTCAGAAAAGATAGAATTTTAACATCTAATAAAATTAAAATTTCAAAAATTTTAAAGCTTTAAGAGTCCTAAGACTCCTTAATTTTGAAGATATTGTAAAACTCCTAGTTCAGTTAACAGGTAAGTGTAATAGTACACGTAGTACAAAGGAAACTGGAAACTAAAATATATTTAGTTGAATTGATTGTGCGTTGTCTGGTTTAAGCCTGAAATTTTGCAAAAAAATAAATGGCAAAAAACCCCAAATGTTATGAAGATATTCCTAAGATTTTATATTTTTCATCATTATTTATTACAATTGAACTAAAAATATATGTATTTATTCAATATTGTACTTTTTTTTTAAGCTCTCCGAACGAAGGCAGCTACCTTAAGAGTATAAAATTAGTAAACAATGTTATATTGTTATATAAGAACTGCCTAAACTAAATATTTTTATATTTTATGGTATATCTGACGAAACAACAGCTTATTGAACATGGATAAACGGGAAAACTGACTTTCTAGAAATCGCATTTAAAGATTACTAATCTATATTGCCACTGACCTATAAAACTAATCTCGAAGTGTCAATTAAGGTTTATTGGTGTTTTTATGTAAAAAACGTAAGAAAAACATTCATAGAAACATTGTTTACATTTTCCTTGACCTTCCTACGCCCAATTCCGGTATTTCACTTATTATTTCCTGTTTATATAATTGGCCATAACTCCTGTACTCATAATCGTAGGAATAAAATTAAAACAGAATTGGAATCGTAAGAGATTGAGCTTTTATTAAAAGAATAAAAACATTCGAAAAATTTCACCAAAATGGCCTTTTTAATGTACGCAGGTATCTTAAGAGGGTCCGCGACACATTTTTAAATAATTTTTATTTATTGAGTTAAAATTTCGAAATTTTTTGTGATGGTTAACCATATTATTTGTAAAAAAAACTTTTCATAATTGTGTTGAAAAATTTAAATTTAAAAAAAATGGGGTAGTTTAAAATCGTTATAACTCAAAATATTATTTGTAGAATTTCAATTTTTTTCCATTTAAATAAACAGAAATATATAAGTTTTAATTTAGATTCAGAATTAAATATTAATTTAAATAAAAATTAAAAATATTTAAAGTAAAAATTTGAAAAAAAAATGACGTAACTTTTTTATAAAAAATCATATTTTCTAAAGTAAATATTTTTTCCAAATTTGCTGAATCAAAATTAAAGTAAAATAATTGAAAAAGACATGTTCCAAATTTGAACCATTTATCTTTAACGGTTCTTGACTCATAACAATTTAAATACGAGAATTGGAGAAAAAAACCCATCATGAAGAAAAAAGCATTTTCGCAAAAAGTCGTTTTCATAGTTTTCAGACAACCATTGCTTGAAAGCTAGATTTTGAAAATAAACCAAAACTTAAAAATGAATGTTTCCTGTTCCAATTAAGATAGAAACATGATTTAAATTTCATTTTAAGCAGAAAAAAAAAACAGAGAAATATTTAATATAATAAATAATTTTAAGAAAATTTTAACATTTCTGTGTCCCGGACCCCCTTAAAAATGATCCATGCAACGACTACAAAGTAGCATTTTCCCTCATCATTCAATACCTCCTGGATAAGTTAAGTTTCTGTCCCCCAACTGTCCTTAGGTAACTAAAATGCCTCTTCGTTTTAATTACACTCTTTTATTTAATCCAACCTGATTTTTCTATGTAAAGATTGAATTTTTCAATCGATTACTTTACCCACTCCCTCATGGGCTAGAATTATACAAATTATGTACAAAGGTGTGGTTGACAATACAGCATTTTAGAAACTCTTACAAATTACAGTAGAATCTCTTCCATCCGAAACTCTTTTAACCGAATTTCTCGGTTAACCTTAATTCCATTTTTAAAGCTTTTTTTTTTTTTTTTTTTTTTTTTTTTTTCTATCGCATTCCTTGTGTGCAAAATCAATTTTGAAAGTTATTTTTTTTTTTAGTATTATATTTCTTGTGTGCAAGCGCTCCTTTCCGAACTACGAGTACATGTAAATATTTTCGATCCCCCTTTTTAGAGTTTCTTTGAATGAATTTAACTTGAGCTCCCGTAAGCTGCGGAGTGGAACGAAGAAAACGAACAAATTAGCAATTCTGAAGCTTTTGAATATTTTGCAAAAGGTTTGGCATGGCTGGAGAAGCAGAAAGACTATGATACTGGTGAACTAATAATATTTAAAAACTCCGTGATAGAGCTTCAAAGCAAAGGTGATCGAAACTGCGACAAATAAAATATTTTTTTCCAAGTCCTTGTGATATGCATAAAATATACTTAATTTCAAAATTAAAAATCAGGAAATTTATTCTTGTTTTTATTTTGCTATTGCTTTATTTTTATTAAGCACCTATTACCGTAATAAAAATTTTTGCATATATTTCTCCTTAATCTAAAAATGGAAGCATTCTCGATTATCCGAAAATTTCGATTTAACGAAAGAGGGTCGGTCCCAATTACTTCGGATAATCGAGGTCCTACTGTAATTATTAATTAATGCCTTAATTTTAAGTCACTTTTCCGTTAGCCCGCCACAGGTGATAAATCGCCAAATATTCTCAGTAAATCGTACATTTGTATGGGAGTTGCATAAACATTGATTTAATGATGCACCTGTAAATGCTCGCCAAAATATGCAAAAGCGCTGCGAAACTACAACAAACAATGAAATATTTTAAAGACTTTAAAAGTAGAAAATAAATTTTAAATAAAAAAGAAGAATGTATTATTAAAGAAATACGCTTTTATCAATTAATATTAATTATTTTTCAATTATACATTGAGAAATCAATTTAGGAATCCTAAAAAGAAATTTAAATAATGTTTAATTTTTTTCTTTCTTAAAAATAAACAGAGCAAAAATTATGTATTTTTTAATAAATTCACTTGCTTGAGCTTTCTCCCAAGTGTAAAAAAACAAAAAACAAAAAAACAAAACAAAACAGTGCATTTTTCATAATCGAGTTCTTTTCCAACGCCAAATTAATGTATTGTAACTGTAATATTCGGAAAAATAACAGGAACTGCAGTCAAACAATTAGGCTGGTTTTTTTTCAACATGACCATTGAATGCCTATATTTAAAAAAAAAAAAAAAACATTTTTACTTTTCTCTAAGGTTTTTTTTTTTATAATAAATGAATTAGTTAGTTAAAACAGCGGCTTATGTTTAATCTTTGTATAAAAGCACCCTACCACAAGTTTTGTCATGGTGCTTCTTTTTTTAATCCACCCAGTCTTTTTCAACATCACAGTTTTATCTTGGTTATATATCTTCATGTATTTTTCCATAAAAAAGAAAATTAAGCTAATTAATGCTTAATGTATTACGAAAGTACATCAGTTACATAAGTTTTAATAGAGTTATAATATGAGCACATTAAATTAATGCTTTACACGGCGGCTTATCGGAAACGTGGAAAAATGAAAGCACATTAAGAAGCTTTAAATTTATTTATTATTTTCGATATTTCTTTATTAATGATTTTGTAAGATTGTATGAACATTAGGAAGATGTTTAATATGGTCCTTGGTTATTATTTGAGCTATTAGCATAATTTATAAATTTCTTGAAAGCTTGCTTCAGGTAAATGATGCATTATGGCTATTATGATTAGAAACTTGGCATAATTACAAATTTACTGCCGCAAAATTGGCTCAGAAAAACTATCTAAGTTAATATCTTAGAAACAAGAGTACAGATATATATTAAAAAGAGAACCGTTAATGGCAGAAGAAATAATCGAAGCAGAAAGTTATGAAGTATTGAAGAAGAAAAACTTCTTCTCTTCTGGAGCAAAAATATTTTGCCGGAAAATGAAGAAGTTTGTAAAATAGTAATTTAGGTATAAGATTTTAATTAAAACATTGAAGTCATACAGATATTAGATAATAAATAATAATTGCGCTGTGTTTACTTAAAATTTAATCATCTGTATGTAGAGAAATATCTATATTCAGGTGTGCCACCAGCGATTAGCTTTTATTATATTCGTACCATTTTTTTCAAAAATATTTTTCTACTAAATGTGCAGGAGAAATTTGCCCCCATTTTTTGGGAATAAGGATACAAGAAAAATATAAAAATAGTCGCCATTAGCAGCCCTCTTTATTTTATTATAATTTTTAAGGAGGTACAGGAACTTTAAACTTTCAAAAAATTAGTTTTCGTTTTTTGTTTTATTCTGAATGTTTTATAATTTCTCGACAATATGCAAAAAACCCCATTCAAAAATCTGCATTATTTCTTGAGTTATAATCATTTATAGACAGTGCGTATAATTGAAGGTCGGTAGATATTAAAACTTTAAGAAACGTTTTCTCAGATTAGTAAATTTGGAGTTTGTGCGAGCTGTTACTTTTAAGCTATGCAAACTACAGCTTAAACAAATTAACTTTATATGCGATTCTTTATAGCTTACATTCTAAAATTTAAAAAAAAATCACATTTTTGATTTTTTTTTTTTTTTTTTTTTTTTTTTTGTGCTTGGAAAACTTGAAAAATTTTTTTTGAATTTTTGAACTTTTTTTACTTTTGTGCTAAAATTAATTTTTAAACGAACTTTTTTGCGTATATTTTGGTTTTAAGTTAGAAGTAGGTGTGTTACGATTCCATTTTGTTAAAAAATTGTTTTCTATATGCATAATTTAGAGTTTTATCCATGCGCGCAGCATTTAATCGCACATTACTGAGATGAATATTTAAAATTAAAATTTAAATATTAAGTTTGTACATACAACACTTATTTTTCTGGATAATGTACTTAAAGATATATACTTTAGTCAGAAAGGGGTAAAAATTATCTTAATTGCATAATGTTTTTGTTTTGGTACTTTGATGTTTGAGAATACTTTTGATTGTTTCCACAAACGCAAAGGTCCTGTGCCCCCTTAAATATTTCATGTTATCACGAAAAAAGCATAAATTCAATAGACTATAATTAAAAACACTTTGCTCAATAATGAAGAAACCAATACAAAATAGAAAATTTACGTATTCGATTTAGTTATCACCTAGGAATAGACAACGGTAAATAAAGATAGCATTCTAACTGTAAAATGTATATATATTCTTTATATTTAGAAAAATATCTAAATTACACATAAATATAAGTACATATTATGTTAGGCGGACATCGATCAAATAGGCCAGATTTTAGGAGTGAAGGAAGGAACCAAACAACTGTGAAACAGTGCGTGGCAGGAGAGTATTTGTGCGAAGTTGTGGCATCACATCTAACGTATGAAGATGGGTAGGTATTTGGCAACCAGTGTTTGAAAATCCACGATTCAAGCGAGTTGTAACATCATTCATAATGCTGTAAACAAAGTTTGAATCGGATGCTATTTCCATTTGCCACAAATGTTCCTGGTAGAACTGATTTCAATGGAATGATTAATGTATGGGGAATTTATTAGAACCAATGAAAATGTGAAATTTTTGTTTAATAATTTGTTACACAAATAAAAAATATATTGCATGCAATAGTTTTTTAAAATAATAATAGCTTAAATTAACAGTACTGTGGCTTCAAAAAAAGGTAAGGACTTATGTCTAGAGCTTGACAACCTATGACATACTACATGAAGTGCAATGTCTCGGGAATTGGTATAAGCTGGCAGCACCTATAAATTATCCCATGTGATTTCTAGACAGACCATCCTTCAAAAGATTCGTATCATATCTGCAGGGCCATTACTTTACGAACTGCTGTCTGGTAAATGACACATACTTTTGTTTTGTGAAAACAAAGCATGAATGGAAATTTCGTGCTTTCATTAAACATACATTAAAAAACAATAATAATAAAGTCCAAACCCAACTTTGAGTTGTTAAGCACAAGCCCGTGTTAATACGTTCACTAAGCTCCAGGTTTCACTGCAATACAAGCAATATTTAAAGTAATATAATTCTATTTATTTAATGCATTTTTAATGCATTGAACAATGATTAATACTTCCAAGGATTGCATTTATATTCGTTATTAAGTTATTTTATAAAATGTTCAAAGAATAATTTTTTTTAGCATTTAAAACAAAATGCAGCGAAAACAACATTACAATTTTGCCCTTTTCCAAGACAGTCGGAGGGTTAAGACACATTTTTTCGGTCAAAAACAACTATTTGTCAATAGTTTAATGAATTTAAATGAGGCCTTACAAGCAACAACGATTCTCCATGTTTTGGATGTCCGTTTGAGGCATCAACTCCAGAAAACGTTAAAAATGCCACCATATTATTTTGAATGACCGCAAAATGAAACTGAGTGAGATAGCTGACATCTTAAAGATATATACAAGATGTGTGAGGAATATTTTGTACGAATTTTTGCATATAAAAAAGCTTTTGTCCGGATGGGTGCCGCTTTCTTAACGAATGGCGAAAAACACCACCATGTGGATGATTCAGAGATATTTAATTGTAATGAAACTTATTTTTTTGCGATTCAAAACAGTGTATTAAACATGAATCCATCATTACATACCTGAATCCGATAAGAAATTACCTAAGTGGCTGAAAGCGGGCTAAAGTCGCCAAAGCGACCAAAGACACAATAATTAGCAGCAAATGTCTTTGCCAGTATTTTTTGGTATGAAAGTAACATAATATTTATCAACTATTTTGAGAAAGGAAAAACAGTCAGTAGAGAGTCAGCATCATGTGAACCGTCTAATTAAAGAAATAAAAAAGAAAACGTCACATATGGCGAAGAATAAAGTGCCGTTTCACCAAACCAATGCACTGGATCATACATTCCTGAAAGCTGTAGAAAAATTGAATGAATTGAACTACGAATTTTTCCACCATATCTCGTGTTCTCAACATACATTCTCCAGCGACTATTTTTTATTTCTTAAATATTAGAGATGGCTCCAGAGGAAGGGAATTGCGTCAAATGAGAATGAATGCGAAACTGATGCATATTTTGAAGCACTTAAGAAATAAAGGGTCTCCCAAAAGTCTCCGTACAACTTCAAAAATTGATTAAAAAAAAATAATAATAATAATAATAGGCGTACGGAAAAAATAATTACAACAGTACATAGAGTAACTCAAAAAGGTTTTTTTTTACTACCTTGGTATACTTCTACATGAGATGCTTTTATTGCACACGACGTTTCCATGCGATGAAACATTTCAACTGCAAATTCGAAGCATTTCGCATAATCACCAGTTTGTTTCGCCTGCACAATCTGAATTTTTAGGCTGAAAGTTGTAATCGTTTATGAAGCACTCTGTGTGTTGCGATGTTTGACATAATAAGCTCTTGCGGTGAACTTCGAATTGATTTTACGGGGCTCCTAAAAAATGTTTCACGTACTCGTTCCGCACTTGTTGAACTGCTTCATCGCATGAAAACGTCGCGTGCAACGAAAAGATCTCATGTAGAAGTGTACTAAGGTAGTAGAAAAAAAACTTTTTGAGTTACTCTATGTACTGTTGTAATTATTTTTGCTGTAGGCCTTTTTTTTTTTTTTTTTTTTTTTTTGTAATACATTTTTGAAGTTGTACGGAGACTTTTGGGACACGCTCTAGTACTATATGAAAGGTATTAAAGTATTACAGGACCGTTGGAATAAGTGTATCGCTTTTGAAGGAAATAATGTTGAAGAACAAAATCCATTTTTTTCATTGCTAAACCCGGGACTTTATGTAGTAGAGGTTTAAAAAAAACGAACTTTGCATGTCGCAGTTAATAGATGACCCTTTATATTACGATAGGTAAATTAATTTTACAACCCTACAATTAAAGTTATGCGCCTGAAAATAGATAAGACAGTAAATAAAATGGAACATATCAGATCTCAATTATTAACTAGTAATTAAACAGTAAACGATGACTATATTATGCTTCCTTAAAATTTAATAATATATGCTTAGAGCAGAGTTTTCCCATTTATACAAAGATTGACGCACCAGTTTTGGTGCTGGAAAAATCAGATCCTGTCACGGGGTCCACTTAGCCCAGCTATTAGCATTCTGGGCAAAATGGGATGCTACATCCAACGTACTTTGAGAGGTATGATTGTGGAACATTTTCAGGGTTCTTTTTGTTAAAAAAATGTAATTCAGTTCAGTTTCCTCCAAAAGTTCTTCCTGAAGGTGAACTCTCCTACAGGAATACGGTCACTGGCCGATGCTTAATAAAATTACTTATAATCAAATATTGGTACACGATGTTTAAGCGAAAGAAACATAAAGAAATATTGTAAAATCAATAAAAGTTATAATTTTTTATTTTCTGTTAACATATTGGCGACATAAAATTTTTTTGCCTTGATAAACTAACCTAATGACATATGCGTTAACTATATTTTGCCTTCAGATTACATTAAAAAAGAATTTTTAGTACTAATTCCATTTCACATATTTCAATCCATATGTAGCATAAGTGCTTTGCTACTTTGTTATGAACGTAGTCTGTGCTCTTTTGAGTTTTGTGTGCAATCGTGGTGTCCTGAATTCTAGCATTTTTCGCAAAGGGTATTTAAATCTTCAAGAATCTGACTTTCACGGTTATTTTGTGAAATTATATGATAATTAGGTATCTGAGGTCGTCTAGCTGGTAACCGAACTGAAGTTCATTACTCATTACTACCACCCATATAGCACACGAGTTTCCATTGGACATCCCCAGGAGGATTGACAAAAAAATACCATCATCCCCCAGGCATCCTTGAGGATGCATAAATATGTTATCAGGAGGACCTCAGGGACAGAAAATGTACGTCTTATAGCATCCTGGGGAGCTTTCCAGGGCCTCTTCAGGAGCCTCCATGGAAGATTTTAGGAAGTGATATCAGAGACACTTTCGAGACTTCAAGGTCACCAAATGTACTTAAAAACATTCAGTGTTATGATTATTCGGCATTACATAAAAGGTATTTAACACTAGAACTGCCAAGACCGTCATTTTGACGGTTTTCAAATTTCATGCTTAAAAATTTGATATAATTTATGTATTGTTCTGGAATTTTATGATACGAGTTTTAATGAAGTATAAGAATAGTTAAATATTCCTATTCAATGTCCACTCACCCACTTTAATTTCCATAATCAGTATGACCTATACCTATTTATACCAAGACCCGTCAAAATGATGGCTTTGACAATTTCAAAGTCGAATGATCCAAAGTGTTCGGCAGCCGTCATAACGGGATCTATTTTGCTCCGATCACGATTCAGTTTACTCGAGACCAGAAATGTTTTGTAGAAGAATGATTGGAAAATTACTATTGAAGAATATATGCGCTTGTAGCTACTTCGTATGCTCAAGGAGCCTACGAAGCCAGAAATTTGAAATTATCCTAATTGTGGTCAGAAAAATGAGGACCTTTTTTCTTTCACGAAACTATGAGTAGAAGCAGATTTTCAGAAAATATGAGATTCATTCGTTTCGACAAAAAAAAAAAAAAAAAAAAAAAAAAAAAAGCGAGAGGAGCGTTCGCTTACGAATTGACAAATTTGGATTAGCTTCCGAAATGTGGAAGTCCTTTATTGATAACAGCCAAGCTTGTTACAAACCAGAGCAGAATATAAGCGTAGATAAACAACTGCTTCCCACAAAGGCAAGATGCAGATTTCTGCAATGTATGCCCAATAAACCGGAAAATTTAGGAATTAAGTTTTGGTTAGCTGTAGACGTGCGAAGTAAATATCTTATAAATGACTTTCCCTATTTAGGCAAAGATGAACTTAGACCATCAGGAGTACCTTTGAAAGAATTTTTAGTTTTGAATCCTGTAAAAAAAATATGTAAACTGTGGGAGAAATATAACAGCGGATAATTTTTTTACAATTATACAACTCGCAAAGAAGCTACTGGGCAAGTCTTGTTGGAACTATACTAGCAAATAAAAGAGAATTGCCGAAAATAGCTAAAGTTAGAAAAGATAACAGGGCTTTTTTCCCACAAAACTCTACAAATCAAATGATATTGTTCTAACAATTTACAAAAGTAAGCCTCGTAAAAAAAATACTACTTCTTACCCCAAAACATATATAAGTGAAAATTGCTTCTAATCGAAAACTAATTCGTGCAACTGTGTCGTTTTACAATGAGACTAAGTTTGGAGTACATGTAGTTGACCAAATGGCTCGCAAATATAGCGTAAAAGCAGGGTCACGTAGATGGCCTTTGCAAATATTTTATAACATTTTAGACTTGGCAGCAACCTGTGCGTGGATTTTACATAAAGATACTTGTGTTGAAAATATAACTAGAAAACAATTTGTATTTCAATTATCCGAAGAACTCTCCAGTGAATAAAGGTGCTGCAGAAAAGAAGCCTCCTCCCAAAAACAAGAACGGAAAGCAATAGATTGTACTCCAGAAATCTAAAAAAAAAAAATCCTTATGAACGCAAATCTTGCCAAATTCGAGTGGGTAAGAAAAAGAGAGCGATTTATACCTGCAATGTGTGCAACAAATATGTTTGTGGCAAGTGTTCATCTAACATGTACTTGTAAAAGATGTGCCTCATAGTTATTACATACATTTCAAAGGTGCTATACTATAAATGCAAATACAAACGGTTTTTTTTATTATTAATTAATGAATTATTATATTAAATGTTGTTTTTGTTAAATTATATTCTTTTATTTACATTAACTAAGTGGCAAGTGTTCATCTAAGTTAACATGTACTTGTAAAATATGTGCCTCATAGTTATTTCATACATATCAAAAGTGCTATACTATAAATGCAAATAGAAACTGCTTTTTTTTTAATTAATAATTATTGAATTATTATATTAAATGTTGTTTTTGTTAAATTATATTCTTTTATTTACATTAACTAAGTCAAAAGTTACAATTAAAGTCATGATCAAAAATCCGTCAATTTGATGGGTGCGGTAAAACTAGGTATATATTTAACATCGGTAGTTCTAGTGTTAAATTATTATTTTAGAAATAAATACGCAGAATATATTTTAAAAATCTGGAAAATAATTGATTAGACGGATTTATGCGCACCAGATATTACATTTATTATTCACGCGCACGGTGTCACATGAAAGATATTGACGACATCTTATGGAAGCAATTTTCTTATCCTCGTTATGCCGTCCGGATTTGAGCCTGGGTACTTTTGAATACAAGAGACGTGCCCTACCAATTACACCAGAGCGCTGTTTGTCAAGAATCGTTTATAAGGTATTCATGCATTTCTTTCTCCTTTTATAGTCAGTAAATAGAAAACATGTATATTTTTTATACTTCGTATTGCACGAATTATGTCACTTTTATTCCAAGTCAAACTGCACAACCTTTTGTACAGTATAATAGGTGCAATTTTCAATTCATAATAAAAAAAAGTACCAATAATTATTTAAGATGTATTTTAATATTTAAAATAATATGGATACTTCTGATTTACATCTGTATCTAGTTAAACATGTATAAGTATAAAAGTAAAAATAGTTTATAAAAAACACTCTTTTATAAGCATTCAATGTTCATCTTGCAAATCCAGCCTATTTTTTTTCTACTGCATACCATGTTTTTCCAAAATTTTCCGTTAAAATACATTAATTTGGCGTGGTAACGGGACCCGATAATAAATAATTTACTGATTTGTTTACACTGGGTAGAAAGAGCTATTAAGTGAATTTATTTTTAAAAATATTAATTTTTTTCCTGTTTCTTTTTTAAGACAAGACAACAGGAAAAAATGAAGCGTTATTTAAATTTTCTTTTTAGAATTTCTATATTGATTTCTCAAAGTGTAATCGTAAATTAATTAATATTAAACTATTAGCTGATAAAACCATATTTTAAAAATGTATTACACACTTAATTTTTTTATTTCTAATTTATTTTCAGCTTTTCAGTCATTAAAATGTTTCATTGTTGCAGTTTCACAGAGATTTGGCTTATTTTGAGGAGTTTGTATTGGCGCATAATTAAATCGTTTGTTTTTGAGTACTCCCACATAATTGTACGAGTTACAGGGAATCTTTAACGATTTAGCAAATTGCAGAGAAATTTGAAAAATGCCTTAAAATCAATATAATAATTTATTATTAAGTTGTAAAATGGTATATTTGCGT
This sequence comes from Maratus speciosus, assembly GCA_963932465.1. Lineage (NCBI taxonomy): Eukaryota > Metazoa > Arthropoda > Arachnida > Araneae > Salticidae > Maratus > Maratus speciosus. The sequence continues at coordinate 117,418,723 of OZ010786.1, forward strand.
TGAAAACACACTTTTCTAGAAATTTGGATAATTCTAGCAGAATAGGATTTGGATTGAAAATCGATTTCAAAATTCCGTCTTTGCATACATGAAGCAGACAGTTAAATAAAAGAGCATAAAAATATAAACTATTAATAAAATTAGTGTCTGTAATACAACTATTTTATCTTCTTGTAATAAATAAAAGTAATTTCAGTTATGTTTCCCTTTGCCGATATTTAAATATTCGCGTGGAAACATTCTGTGCATAGAAAATTTATTATTTACCATTTTTAATAAATGATTTTAAATATTTTTGATGATTTCTTGAAATGTAAATTAATTTTAGTTAACAAAACTAATATTTCAGAAGATTTAAAATGCCTAAAAATACGGATACTTTGATATTTTGCTATTGTACTGACAAAAATTTTCTCTTATTTATCTTAGAGTTAAAGATAAAACAGCTTATCAATTATTTTCCTAACACGTTAAACGCCACGTCAGTCACTAGTGACTGACACTGAACTTTCCGTTTAGAACGCGATGACTGATGGTCTAAAATATGATATAAAACTAAATTTATATATATATATATATATATATATACATATATTGTTTTAAGTAATTACTGAAAATTTATTTAAAATTTACTTACCTTTTATGTATTACATGATTATACTTTCTTAAAAATTACTTAAAACATTGTAAATTTTTCAGTTTCAGTGTCAGCCACCGTGGCATTCAACGTGTTAAACAACCCGTTTTCTCTATTTCGAATGATTTTCTTTTGCAAATATTGCACTCATTCCGGTAAGGATGCACCTGTCTGAAGCATTCGCACGCATTCCTCAGCTGACAAAAGCGATTAGACACGGGCGAGTATTATTCATGTTCTATTGATAAACGAGTTTAAATTGTCACTTTACCTGACTAAGTCTGCTAAAAGAACAGTTACAGTGGAGTATTCCGGAAAACTAATTTGTTTTTAAAATATAAGAAACTAGCATGTTTGCTAAATAGAAAATAGATTTCCTAAAGGGAAGTTTTAATTAATGCAAAATTCTCCTGAGCTTAAATTCTGCATAAATATTTGTTATTTAGTCGATGAATATTAATCTATATTTCTTGAATTTTCATCTTATCTATTTATCTGAAGTTCACTAAATGGAGACTTCACTTTTATTATTCAGAAAAAAAAATTAATATTATGTATATTTATTTGAAAAAGATAATAAAAATGTAACTAATTAATAAATCAAATTTTTGCTTAACAAAATAAAACTAAATATAGTAAAACTTCTATAAAAGGCACTTCATAATTAGTGGGTACTTCTATTTAGCGAACATCTTCTCAGGTCCGCGATGATAATAACTTTAAATAAATCTAATTGTTTGTATGAATTTTTACCTTTAACTCAATTTTGTAAGAATTTATACGTTTAAATGAGTATCTTTTCAACCAAATCTCGTATTGGCGGCCGCATTATTTATATTTTTACAACCAAATGCGCCATTTTCACGTAAAATGTACTCTCTTTAAGTGGCTGTTAAAAGTTTTTCCATACTTCGACAAAAATAGCGGTGTAATAAATCGAACTGATTTACTAATTTACCAGAGAAATCCTTTAAAATATAGATACTGTCTAGTATAGGAGAATCCCATGTAATCCTGAGAACAAGCAACGATTTTGGAAAATTCGTACTTTTTTCAGGAATGATCAAATAGAATCGATCGATCCTAATGCATCATCGCCAATGACACTTTACCGACAAGTAGCTGAATACGAAGCAGGTCTGGTATTCCTTTTATACGCCGCTAAAATGAAACAAGACTGGAGATAAAGAAAATTTCCCACGAACATGGTGAAAGTGAAAAGTGTGTTTCCAAAACAGGAAGCAAGGACACAGGCGACCTATCACATGATAATTTGTAAGTGACATCACAGCAAAAACGATTCTAGTGGCTAAAGAATCGCTATTGTTTTCGAATCAAGGGATCTAGAGATCAGATCCTTGATGAAGAAAATTAGTCAGTTAAGTTTGAATTTTCAAGAGAGAAGATTCAGGTTTTTGACCTGGTGGAAAGAGACAGGCTCTCAGGTTTACAGTAGGGGAGGGTAGTACACAGTGAGATGAAAATTATTATTACTTAACAAATGGCCACGATTTTTATTCTTTTGAAAAAAAAATTTGCTACAACTTTAAGCTATATAAATACGCTACACATTAATGTATAAATGGTTTTAAAAAAGTTATTTATAAAAGCACAGAAGCAGCATAAAGGAGTATCGAAAATTGTCTCACTGTGTACCACTTGTGGTACACAGTGAGACAATGTATATATTTTCATAAATCATACATTTTTATGCTCTAGCAATAATTTTCTGCAGTTTATGACTTCTAAATAATATTTCTAGATTAAAGAAAATTAAAAATATGAGCCTCGGTTGGACAATGGCAGACACTGGGCTACCTCCATGCAAACTTTCAGCCTCTTACATTTAGTAGATTTCACTGACCATCGCACGCCCCCACACACACAGAGATAGAGAGAGAGAAAAAAAACCTTCTTTTATTAATAAATAACTTTTTCTTAAGTCAGAACAGCATAGTAGATACACATTGAGGCGCGTCTCACTGTGTACCATAACTGTGTGTCTCACTGTGTACTTTCGTTACGTTGTAACAAAATGGATGCCATATCTGTTTCATCATCAGTTTCATAGCTTTGAATGCTTGTGTCGTTTTGTCGACATAGTCTATCATTAGATATAGCTAGATTTGGTTAAGTAAATATATGCCATAATGAAATAAATAAAGTCTAAAATGGACGTTTATGTAACTTTAACACCTGTAAAATAAATAATTACTTACTATTTTGTTGGACGAGTAACCGAAGTGCCGAAACTACATCCACGTGTTGCATAAGATGACGTGGTTCAGTGTGTATTCCAGCTAGGAGAAACAGTTATACACTGTTAAAAATTTTGTCGTGTGTTGAACCAATTTTTGGTACTCCAGTAGCTGCCACCATAAGATGGTGAAATCTTGAACCAACATCTGGAGCTAAGGTTCAATCGGAGCTCCAATTCTTGGAGTGAGTTTTCACCATCTTATGGTGGCAGCTACTGGAGCACCAAAAGTTGGTTCAACCTACTACAAAATTTCTAACGCTGTAACTATATGTAAAAATGGCTGCTGTCTCACTGTGTACTCCCCTACCTTATTTACACGGAGATATATCGAGGGTGAACGACTTCTTCACTCGGACTCAAGAGCGAAGAAAAAACAGATTCCATCTGTCAAAGCAGTGCGTTTCTCAAAAAACGGGAGAAAGGAACTCTCTTAATCCATTATTGACAAAGTCGGAGACTCTATTTATCTATTGGCAAACTATCCAACCTATTGGAACTTCTTACTTAATCCAACACTTGTCGAAAATCATTCAACGACCCTTCTTCAATTATACTCCAAATTGTTGTATGTGTGCAAACCTTAATCTAGAATTAATCCTTTGTTTTATTTCAAGAAAACACTTTTCTTTATTAAATTTTGCCATACGCCTTCGAAAAGACACCACCATGTTACCACGTCTAATCCAAGGTCCCACAGCGGATTCAGAATTTTAAAGTGTGCGGAACTTTTATTTCACATCGAGTCATTTAATATTTTAAAAAAAGTTCTGATTGTCCAAGCTCTTTGAAATTTTTGAGTTATATTTATAATAGTTTCCAAGTCTGTATAAAAAATATTTATGAACAAAAATTGTTTTTTATGGTAAAGGTGCTTGGAAGAAGACTTTGTTTTCTTTTTTCAAGATTGGGTAATTTAATAAATTTAAAAATATCTCTTAATGTCACTGTCCGAACTCTTTTAAATTGTTATCATTTATAAATACAATGTTTTTGATGCCTGTGTAAAAATGTTATGAAAAACTATTGATATTTAGTTGTAAAAGCGCTGTGTTTCAATCTTTCTTTCGCGTTGGGTCAGTTAATCTTAAAAACAAGATAGCTCTTATAGTCCTAACTCTTTGAAGTTTTTTTGAGTTATAAATATAATGCTTCGAAAACCTGCGTATAGTTTTCGTGAAAAAAATCTGAAAATTTTGTTCTAAAAACACGATTAAAGCCACTCGCGCATTCATATTCTAGGCAAAAATTTTAAAGATTAAAAATATCTTTAAATACTTCTAATCACCCGAATGTTTCGAGATTTTCATCCGAAGTATGAATATAGTGTATGGAGAAATTGTAGGATTATGCAAAAATAACGGTATTTAGTTACTTTTAACATAGAAAAAAAATTCTTCGAGCGGCGAGAAGTGATTTCCAGTCGCAGATTATTTTGAAAGGTTAATATTTGTATTTTTAAAAACAAACTGTACTGTCGCAGATAAGACAGCGTCCTGATTATGTGAATGTTTTTTTGTGTGTATATCTGAAACTGAAACCAACACAAGCTTCGGAAAAAGGGAGAAAAATATTTAGTTGTAAAGGAGCTGTGTTTCCATTTTTTTTTCTTCCACCTTTACCCCACGAAATCCAACTTTTTTCAAAATTTTTGTTCAAAGTTAAAATTCTAAGAATATGTTATACGTTTGCTCATATTTTGAACGTTTTCGCCTATGAGCGCTTCGGAGATCGACTGAAGAGAAAGAGCCTTTCTCTCTCGTCAATTCTGTTTTATAAATTTATTATTTAGTTAATTTAAATAAATTAAATCAATTCCTTGATTAACAAATAAATAATAATAAAAAAGATAAATTTATATAATTTTTTATAAGTTAATAAAATAATTATAAAGGCACCAAATTTATGTTTAAAGGTAAACCATAAGAATTATTTAAAATAATGTATTAAGGTAATTAAAATGTTACATTAAAGAGATTAAAATATTTTAATAAATTTTAAATCGTTAAAAGTTATTACAATAATTAAAAATTAATTAAAGTTAGTAACAATTATTTGACGCACTAAAATAAAAAGAAATCGAAAGCCAGTAAAATAAAACTAACTCTATAAAATTCGAGCCCGATCAAATCTAGTTAACTTTTTTGACAAAAAAAAAAAAAATGAGTACAATTGTACTCCAGAATCCCTCAAGACATGGCGCCAGTACTGAGACTTCCCAGAGACTGCCCCAGGAATGACGACCTCGGAAGCTGTGCCGTAGGACGTTACTGGGAGCTTATTCCCGGGGAAATCGTAAAAGTTTCTTCCCCAGGAAGTCCCTATCGTGTCATTTTAGTATTAGGAGGAATTTCGTATGACGTGGAGCTCTTGTGGAAGTTTACAGGAAGTTTCGTGCTATATGGGCATTTAATTAACTATCATAGAGAAGTCGATAATACGTGTCAAGTAGTTGTATAATTACAATGAAGCAATTAGTGAAAATCGTACGTACAAGCAGTGGAGTAGCCATGATGGGGATCCAGATATATTGGATAGCGCTAATTTCATAAAGTTGGTTTCGCCTTTATGAAAGTTAGTTTCGCCTTTATGAAAGTTAGTTTCGCCTTCACGAAGAAAATCAATTTCTCAGATAAAATTTACTTGTTTAATCAAAGACAATCAATTTCTCCAAGAAAATGAACTTGTTTAATAGAAGCGACCAGATAAAGTGAAGAATATATCTTTAAAATAGTGGAATACAGAACATCTGCCGCCCCTCCTCCCCTCCCTGGCTACGCCACTGCTTACAGGAACTCACTGGATGCAAAAGAATAATAGCTGATGAACCGCAGATTCATAAACAATGAATGCAATAATCCTGAATAATAGTTTTATTTCACTTTGTCTTGAGAAAAAAGAAGTGAAATTATTGATCCGAAAGCCGTCATTTTGAATAATAATATGTATTCGCGTTTTCGAACAAGATTCACTAAACGATATATATGTATGTTAAAAAATAGATATATTTTTTCTGAATCGCATTCAATATTATGTATGGCATCAGACCATTTTTCAAAACACAATTCAGCCTTTTATTTGCACAGAAAATGAATCTTTTATTATAATAAGCTAGATATATTTAATCATTACCTACATTTGGGAAAGGAAATGTGGAAGCAAGAAATAGAATAAGAAAATCCATAAAAATAATGAAATTAATTGAAAATGTTACTATTCCATGCAAAAACATCTTGCAAAGCAAGTAATAGATTTTTTTAGCTCTTTTCAAAAAATACGCTGACCAAAAAAATTTATACATGAAAGGTTAATTAGAAATCTTCTAATTAGGCTGATTCATTGTATACATAAAAATAAATAGATTAATTGCTGAAAATCGCAGACTATAACAAGAGAAAATGATAATCTAGAAAAGAAGAACGCGTTTTTTATGTTCAATAAATTTGGCAACTTATATTCCAAGCATCATGTTATTAGTAGGGATGTAATAAATATTCGGTGGGTCCACTATGACTAGGTGGTTATGGCTTCCCACCTCTAATCGCTTGAGAGAGTAGGTAGGTTGCGGGTTCGACTTCCGCTGGCTCCATTGCACACTCCTTTTGGAGCTTCCGATTGTAATTCCCTGGTATTGAAAATTTCCTGGTAGCTATCTTGTCCTTGTATATTGCCGATCACTTGTAAGCGGGCACCTGATGTCAAGCACATAAGTCAGATGTATGTGTTCAATAAATAAATAAATAAATAAATATTCGGCCACCATTAGGCTGTTCCATATTTAGCTGAATAAATTCAGGATAAAAATAATTTCTTCTTCATTTTTACAATACCTTTCTCATATCCAAACTTGATGCTTTACATCACATTCGTACGGTCCTTTTCATGCTTAAACGCACAAAATTCGGGGGAGGTTTTCTTTCTCAATATGAAGAAGTAGAATGGCATTTGTCTATTAATTAAAGGCTAGCAATCTTTTAAAAAGGGATACCGAAGTTGGAGATTACAGCAATTTTCGAGACACAATTATTGGAGAACAAACTATTATACGAGTATATGCAATACATTTATAGAAAAGTGAAAAATACTGATCAAATTTAAAGCACTTGAATATCAATGCCTGTAAATTTTATCCACATATAAAATGTTATTTTAACACAATCAAACTGATTGGTAAAGTTATATGAATTAAATATTACAAATGAGCGAAAAAACGCCGAGTACGGGAATCGAACCCAGATCCTTGGCCTGAGATATTTAATTCATATGATAATTTTACCATTCAGTTTGATTGTGTTAAAATAACAGTTTATCTACGTACCCATCGTTTATATGGAGTTCCTTTACCTGCGTTTTATTCTGTTGAGCTGTCTACTTGACAGACCAGATGTCATTACCAATAAGGTTTTCTGAGTGAAATATGCTCACCGGTTGTCGGCCCAGTTAGCTTAAACTGTAGAGCAATGGCCCTTCAAGCCAAGGATCAGGGTTCAATTCCTGGCCTGGGAATGTTTCCGCTCAGTTGGAAATACTTAATTCGTACATATAAAAATGGTTTTGCAAATTTATCACCAAGTTTGGTATTGTTCTGTAATATTATTTTTTTTTACGTAACATCCTTAATTCAAAATATTGCGACACTATATTTCAGTATGTTATATTACTAAACAAATCTTGTAATAATCACTCAATTTTAAATTGCATACAAGTTTAAGTTGTATTTTAAATTTGTTTACCATTCTAAATAAATGCGAAGAATGATGCTATGTACATAAAAGTATTATTTTCCTTACTGCATGTGTAAGCGTCATGAATGTAAACTTTAATTGATAAAATGTAAAATAGATGCCATATTTTATGTTTTAAATCATTATTGAATTTTACTGCAAAAATTTCTCGTAATAGAATTTCCTTGAGCAAGGAACTTGAACTATTTCAGAAAATAAATCAAGCACTCTTTGACTTTGAATGTAAAAAAGGATAAATCACTGGATAGCAGAAATTAAGAATGTTTTTTTTTTATTTTAATGGAAATAACTTGCCATTCTGCCTTACAGAATATCAATTTAATCTTTTGTATCACCGCGTTGTATAGCTGCAACATACCCAAACCACTTTCTCGCTGCCGCTCACCTTTGCGCCAAATCGCGACAAAATTCTTCATTTAACGAGTAAACCAACAGTCAAATTCGCCAAATTGCGAGTGCTCAGTTTGTATGTTTGTGTGTGTGGTGTGCCAATGTAGTCGAGATTCTTAGGGGCGTTACTAAACGATTGATGTCGCTTTACATTTTCAATCGCACCGTGCCGTTTACATTGCTCTATTTATAGAGATACTGACTCAACACCAATTTAGTTTAACAACTGGCAAAGACACGGAAAGGATTATGCGATAGGTATATATATCTCTATTGTCAGTTAATCACTATCTATGCTCCAGCGTCGCGGCAGTAAAAACGCAAACAAAATTACTCGCATTAAGCGCCAAATAGAGAAAATTTTTGCTGGAATGCGGTGTTGAAGTTAGCCATTTACCATACTATTTATTAAATGTATGCAAAGTGTCATCGGCCGGTCAAATTTTTCCAATCGGTTAAGAGTCGAAATCTCATAGCCATTTTTAGTGTATATTTTCACAACAGTAAATCAAAGATTGCTGTATTTAATTTTTATTTAGACAGTTGAAAGAAAGTTTGAAACATTTACACAATTAGGAGACATTTAGAATATGCTTATTTTGATTAGTTTCTTACAGAAACTTAAGGATACTTGAATTTCTATTGTGCAAGCAACTACAAAAACTTAGGTTATTTTAGAACATATTGAAAAAAAGGGATACAATAAAGGGTTAAAGGGTTTTTAAGTGTTTCAAGCCTAATCTAGTTTGCTAACATTTATATTCATTTGGCTACTGTTTTTTATTTCTTATTCGCCAAATCAATAATGTTGGTCAAAAGCCAGTGAGAACACTGACCCAAACCCAATAATCAATGTTACGTACACAGCGGGCTTTAAAAGACGATTTCATTCATTGCTGCTTTCTCCCAACACAGCCATTAATAAAAATTGTTGATAGAATTCTGAGAAGACGCCGATACTGAGTTAATTTTTCATAACAATATTTAGGTGCGTTCGTAATTACGTACGTACCTATAGGTACGTGGTACCTATAGGTAAAGGTACCTATAGGTACGTAATTACGTACGTAATTACATACGTAGCACCTATAGTCGTCGTCTGGTCCACCCATCTGTCCGCATATACGTAATTAGTTCAATGATGTCCCATGATAGGTGATCATTCTAGGTTGCCATGGTGATTACGTCCTATTTAAGATGGAGTACTATTATTTCCGTGTTACTGAATTTAATATATAGAATCGTAATAAATTTTGTATTCTTGCATTTTTGCATAAGAGTGCAACAGCTATTGCACCAATATGTGAATAGTTATAAAACTAGTTATAGTACGAATGCACCTCATTTGACACGTTTGACGTACAATTTCCGACTTTTTACTTATCATATTAGATGTAAATTTCCAACTGGGCGAAAAATGTCCGGACCAGGATTCGAACCCGGGACCTCCCTGGTTGAAGCCGCCAGTGCTCTGCCATCTGAGCTATCCCGGACGATTCTGGTCGGACTTTTTCACCCAGCTAACCTTGAAGATTACAGCATCTGGTCTGAAACCTGGTTCAGCTGAACAGAATAAATCTCAGGTAATGGAACTCCAGAAATCGCTGGATGCGAACTTACACTAGATTAATTTTCACACAATTATTCTAATTGGCAAACAAATCATATTATATGTAAATTTCCAACTGGGCGAAAAATTACCTGAGATTTATTCTGTTCAGCTGAACCAGGTTTCAGACCAGATGCTGTAATCTTCAAGGTTAGCTGGGTGAAAAAGTCCGACCAGAATCGTCCGGGATAGCTCAGATGGCAGAGCACTGGCGGCTTCAGCCAGGGAGGTCCCGGGTTCGAATCCTGGTCCGGACATTTTTCGCCCAGTTGGAAATTTACATCTAATATGATTTGTTTGCCAATTAGAATAATTGTGTGAAAATTAATCTAGTTTTTACTTATCATTTTAACAGCTTTGCCAACGTTATATCTAAGATGAATCTAGTAAATTTTCTAAAGTTAAAAATTCAAGAGGCGACCATAAACATATTTTTACAAAGGTAATTTCGTATATTTTAAAATTTTGTCTTATAAAATTGACAATATTGATGACAAGTATCGAATTTTCTGTTTATTGCAGCTGTGAAAAAAGTGCCTTTTAGTCAATATTTTTTTGTTTTTATATTCAAAAATTTGTAATTATTTTTTACATACTTAAAATGATGTATTCTATCATGTGAGTAAATCTTTTAGGTAGCTTTCATTACAAAAAGTAAAAAAAGCTATCTATTGCATACATCCGGTGGAAAGCACTTCCGAAAATTTTTGACTTATTTTCAACGATCACGACCCCCAGACCCCCAAACCACCCTTCGTTCAAATATGACTTATATATATATATATATGTTTTTGTCATGCGGTAACTCTCGTATTTAGAAACCAATTTGTCTGAAATTAATTGCATGTTTAGTACATACCAATGTCTCGACCGAATTCATTGTCCAGCTTCATCCGCCCTCTTGTTTCAAAATGGCGGCCATTTAAAAAATTAAAATAAAAAAAAATTCAAAGAGCGTGCAAATAAATTAAAAGATGAAAAATATTTTTTTCTTAAGAGTTTGATCTTAATACAAGGATTCCGAAGCACGTTTTATCTTTATCTTAAAAAATGGCTGAGATATAGCAAGTGGAAATGTAGGGTGGCTGACATTTTCAAACAATGTTATTTTTGCCATGCTGTAACTCTTTATGTATATTTACTATTTACAAACCGGTCTGTATAAGATTAAGCATGAGCATAGTACATATGAATGTCTCGACCGAATTCGTTGGTCAGCTTCATCCGCCATTATGTTTCAAAATGGCAAGCATTAAAATTTTTGTTTTTATTGCCGCGCAATGCGTAAGTATTATTAATATCCGTTAGCTTCAAATTCTCCCCAAGCTTGGCGATAGTTGGCGAAATACTGCCAAATTTGGCAGTTAAAAATAAGTAACCCTAAATGATGCCAACTTGATTATAGCTTACTAATTTGGCGCATTTCTTATTGAAATTCAGTACTGACTAATATTCTCTTATCGGATTTGTCGCGTTTTAGCTTCTTAAAATTTGAGTAAAATTTGCAAAATTTTAAAACCAGAAAACATGAAAGCAACCTTTTCCTCCCGGCACATGCTGAAAGGACTTTTTCAAACTGGAGTAGTTGAGTCCCAAAGGATTAATATGTTCAAGTATAGAAGGAAAATACACAAATTCTTAATTTTTTTACCCGAAGGGTACTAGAAGGGTTACCAGAAGGGTTATGTGTTTCACGCGTATCTGTGTATGTGGATTTCTTTATACCCTCGAAACATCCCAACGGCCGGATGGATTTTAATGAATAAGGTCTCTATCGATTCGTCTTAACGACCCAATGGTTATAGGCTAGCTTTTGTTTTAATAAATTTAAAATGGAGGCCGTAAAATACAAAATGGCTGTAGAGGTGAAAAAAAAATTAAGCACCCTATTGAGTGGCATATCATTGGATAGGTCTTTCAAAATGAAGACGATGTTTCGTTGACTATTTTACAGTTAGAAGCTCCGTTAAAATTTTTTATACAACATGGAAGTTCTGAAGGTAGGATCTCTAGCTTTACTGCAACTCTAACCGTCATAGACATCTATAGAGCTCATCAAAACAGTGTTTATAGATAGGAACTAACAATTAAACGCAACTTAAAAGTCATCAATACATGTAAATAAAAAAAAGTAGGTAAGTAATATAAAGAGGTAATATAAAATATGTATATATTTTAAGTCAATTCCTACTTAGGTCAATAAGAGATTTTTTTCTCCCATTCTTCTTTCCTCCTGAGTGACGCTTAAAATGCCTTGATCAAGAAGAGGGCTCTCTTGATTATTGAAAATTAATTAATTAAATTTAATTCATGAATTAATATTTGAAAAAAACTGGATTAACATCAAGTGTCACCCAAGTTTTTAAAAAAAAATTATTTGAGATTGATTGGATGAATAATAAGTATTTTATTAACGATTGAAAATTTGAACAAGATAGTTATAGCAAGAGTGTGAGGTAATAGTAGAAATTGAAAAAAAAAATAGTTTCACATTGATGAGAAATAATTAATTAGTTCGCTTTTTACGTAGTCGGGTTTTTTGATTTTTAAAATTTAATTGTTTATTATTCAATAAAAATAATAAATTAAAGAGGTACACTCTAAAAAAAAACTTTCTTCAATTCACGGAAATTCTACTGGCAGCAGTGCTGCCTGCAATTTTCCGTGAATTTAAGAATATCCGTTTTTTTCCTCTCCGTTACAGGAAGTATAATATCCGTCAATTCAAGAAAGTTGGGAAAAAGCAAAAGCAGCTGACCTTGGACTCAAACCAACCATCTCAGCGTTACGAGACGAACGCGCTAGCACTGAGGTACAGTTGTACAGTAGCGCGAAGCTTTGAAGTAAATATGTTTGCTTCAGATGAGTATGATTTGATCAACTTCTTTAAAGCTTTTAATTTTGAAGTTCATTTCAAGAAAATTTCATCTTTAATGAGGTAGCGGCTGGGTATTCTATACTTTAGTATTAATATGGTATAAAAATATGAATTTTAAATAGTTTTAGGTACATTGCTAGAGGTAAAATACGATTACTATATGTTTATTCGATAAGATTTTTTAAAAAGTAATATTGATTTTTTTCCATTTAATTTTTTTAAGTAAAATATCTTTTAAATGTGTTCATTTAAAGTATATTTTAAATGCAAATATTTATTTATAAACAACTTTATAAAGTCAACATTATTTAACTATATTCAACTTTAAAAAATAAATTGGGAGTACTATGGAATGAATGAGAAAAGTAATTGTTATTTATTTTGAAATTCGAAAACATTTTTGTCTTTTTAAATTAAATTAGGAATCTTAATTTATTTGGTTTTTCATTTTTAACCCCTTAACCTACGATTTACTTTTAACAGTTCCACGGTTTGGCAAATCCATAGTTACCACTAAAATTTAATAGAGATTTTCGCCTTGTTTAATCATGGAATTTCGACGATTAAATTAAACTGTATTTACTGTGAAATTTTATTGGTATAAAGAATTTACATTTGGCTCGATCATCGTACGCGGGCTATGCCCGTCATTGTAGGTTAAGGGGTTAAAATAAATTCGAATTTATTACTAATAGACCCAATACGCATGCGTGCTAGGAATGAACGGAATTTCTCCATCTTTTTTAGACGTTCGGGGAGAATTCACGGATAATACAAGTTTTCTAGGAGTACGGAAATTATTTGTAAAATATGAGGAATAATTTAGTGTATATTGACGAGTTTTTTGACAGTGTATGTTTGACAGTGGACATGATGAGTTTCTATTTCATATTAAATTTAAGCAAATTACATATATATATAGATAAAATTATGTTATTAGTAATTTAGATTTAGTAATATTCATGTTGTTTTATCATTAGCATCTAGGTTCTCGAAATATTACAAAAATGTTTCAAGCTACTATAAATTTTAATCATGCAAATCATAAAATGAGAAAGTTTATGTTTAATTGTATTTATATGTTTAAATTTCAATTTTTCTTTTAAAATTTATATGTACTTTAAAAAAGTATTGGTCGCTTTAGTAAAGGTCTATTACAATGAAATTTTTAATTTGTCTGTACTTAAAAAAAAAAAAAACTGTTGTAGTTCACTGTAGTTTTGTAATATGGACTATTAATTGATGTGGGTGAAGTGTTCGTTTTTACTTTTTACATTTTATTGCCTAGTTCCAAGAAATTTATTTTCAAAAACTTTTTGCCTTATGGTAAAAATTTTGCGTAAATAAAACCTTTTACAAAGGAGCATTTTGATATGATATTTCTATGTTCTATATTCTGTTACTTAATATTATTTGATGGTAATTGCTATTACATTTTTGCCTTATTTTCAACAAATTACTTCCTATAAGTTAATTTGCGACTCAGTATCGGAATCTGAACCCAACTCATTTTCAGATGTTCGAAATCTTTAGGCTCCCTTATGACTACAAGCTCTTCCATGCATAATCATTTTGTAGAACATAGATATATACAATTTGAAATCCACGCTAAAACAATTTTGAAATGATTACTCGGTAGCTGTTATTGACAAACACGTCATAGAATATATCATATGTGATGATTTGTTGCATGAATTATAATTAATAACTACCTGTGTTGTGTAAAGCAGACTGACAGCTAAACTTAACAATGCTCTTTGATAGCGTAATTTCGCAATCTAAATTTGAAATGTTATTTACCATATAAATATTTTGGAACTTTAACTAATAAATGTAACACTTTAGTTCTACAGCATATTTTATTTCAAAGCAACTATGCAGTACCAAGTAAGGTTGAAGGAAAAAAAAGCAAAATTTTAAAGGGTATTTTTTTAGGATGAAAATCTTAGTTCTGGTTAAATTCTTCTGTAGCTCTAAAATTGCCCCATCACTTTCGTTACCGATTTTTAACGAATAAAATATTATTTCGGTGTGTATAAAGATTACTTTAAGCATAGTAAAAAATATGAAAAATAACCTATAAAAATATAGCTATTTTGATTTGCAGAAAAAAAATTATGAATTTTTCCCCCCAAAATATGGTTTATACAATAAATAGGTTTATTTCATTAACTCTAACATCGTAAAAATGTTGCACTATATTTGAAGAGTATTATTACACTCATTGCCATAAAAATTTGCGCACCAAGAAATAATTGTGGGATCGTAACGAAACTTGGCATGTAGGTACATATCAGGCAGATATGCAAATGATTAGAAATGCTGCGTGATTGCGCATTACGTAATGCCACTAGAGGGCATTGAACTTCGTCCTCCTTGGAGTGTAAAACTGGTAAGCGGAACTTGTCTGAGTGTATCTTTTCTTATGTAAAGGAAACGCTGAGGTAGACATGCCGTTACGCAGCCATCGAAGACAATATGAGCAGCTGTCAGACTTCGAGAGGGGGAGAATCATCGGGATGATGGAAGCTGGGTGGTCAGCTCGGCGAGTATCTCGTCAAGTAGGCCGTTCTGATTTTACTGTCAGGGAGTGTTGGGACCAGTGGACTGAAGAGACGTGATTTACACGGCGACCAGGCTCGGGACGCCCTCGACAGACCAGTCGTCGAGAAGATCGTCACATCATTCGAAACGCACGCGTAGAGCCAACTGCCTCATTGGCCGCTATCCAGACACAGGCAGCACCTTCACTACGGACCCCTGTGTCTTCCCGAAACATCACAAGTCGCCTGGCTCAAGGACATCTGGTATCGCGGCGCTTATTACGTGTGCTGCCAATGACACCCACCCACCGACTCCTCCGTTTGGAGTGGTGTTGCGCACGACGGGATTGAGCTGCAACGGAATGGAACTAGGTCGTCTTCAGCGACGAGTCTAGATTCAATTTAAGCAGCAATGACAATCGTGTTCGTGTGTGGAGGCCCCGTGGTGAACGCCTCAATCCTGCCTTCGCTTTACAGCGACACACCGCTCCCGCAGCTGGTGTGATGGTATGGGTTGCCATTGCTTACGAAACACGGTCACCCCTAATATTGATCCGTGGCACAATGGCAGCCTAGCGGTACGTCCAAGACATCCTTCAGCCACATGTGTTGCCATTCGTGGCAGGGCTCCCAGGAGCCATTTTTCAGCAAGACAATGCTCGGCCACACACAGCAAGGATGTCACTAGCCTGCCTCTTCCACATTACCAATCTTCCCTGGCCTGCTCGATCCCCAGATTTGTCACCAATCGAGCATATCTGGGATCATTTGGGACGGCAAGTTGGACACCCTACGAATTTGGTTGAACTCGAGACGCTTTTACAACAACTGTGGAACGAGATGTCTCAGGACATCATACGGAACTTGTATGCTTCAATGCCTGCTCGTATCGCATCGTGCATTCGCGCTAGAGGGGGTCCAACAGAGTAGTAAAATTTCCGTTCATTTGTACTTTTTTCTGCAATAAATGATCCTTTTTCTTTGGTTTTCTACTCACTTACTTATATCACAGTAGTACGTACGCGTGTAAAATTTCGTTTCATTTGGACGTCTTTTTCTTGGTGCGCAAATTTTTATGGCAATGAGTGTATATAAGTGGCAAAACCTCACAAAAAATATAAGTAAATAAATGAATTTGTCTCATTATTTTTCTTATAATATTAATAACATATTTAATTACGTATTAGCTTACTCTAATCCTTTATGCACTGAATTATGAATTCATGAAAATTTTATCTTGTAAAGCATTTTTCGTCAATTGTTTAATCTAGATTAGAAGATTTACATAATCATTTAATAAATTTTAAAAGGATTTTAGAAGGAATGAAGAATTAAGAAGGATTAATTAAATTTGAATTTATAGGGATTTTGTGCAATATTTATAACCCCACTCAAATCTTTTGTTTTAAATATTTTTCTTGGTATTTTGTAGAATTAGGATATGTACAAATATAATGAAATATAGAAATATTTCCGAATTGAAATTCCCTCCTTCCCCTTCCCCGCCCCCAAGCCAAGAAAATTGAAAAGATCCAAAGGCAAAAGAAATCAACCTTTTAAAAATATTTTTGTTTTGTGTAACCAATAATCCTTTTGAACAAGATAAAGTAATGTATCTATAACTCTTTCTAAACTGTATTACAACTAATCGATGCGTTAAATGAACAAGTTATTTTAATGGTACTTATAAGTACCGTCAGTAGATAAAGGGCTAAAATTTGAAAAAGTATGTATATTGTACGTAAATTAAAATATTTTTATGTATAAATGAAAAGAAAACTACTTATCTTCCTCAGTGTTAATAAAAATGTCCCTATAATCTTCCAGTTTTATGAGTTTAATATTGTCTTAAAATTGCTCTTTTATGAGTTGGCGCGTGTCCAATACAATGCTCGATTATGCCACGCGCAATATGTTTTGTATGTTTTACTTTCTTGTGTAACAGTTGATAGTTTTATTTTATTAACTGACTGAATTTCTTTGATTTAAAGAAATGAGACCAAATTTTATATTTAAACATTATATATGAAGACATGGGGATGAAAGTTATCGGAACATTTATTACAAAATTTGCCGAGGAGAAAATTTTGGTACTATTGGAATTTGGAATAGCAGGTATTGCATTCGTCGCTAATAAGATGCATTATACAAATTCTTTGTTGCATACGTGACAGCAGAGAAGAGTCCTAATATTGCCTTGAAAAGTCTTTGGGAACGTTCAGGTGAACAATTATTTTGAATGAAAGTGGACGAATTGTGCTCGGTATGCATTCTGACTTGTTATGCCGAAGTATCGGAACATTTTTGTATCTAATTTATGGCACAGTTTTCTATCGCAGAATCTATCTGCCAATGCCCTCTAAAGTCTAAATACAAAATGTGGTATATTTTTATTTAGTTTTGATGTGGATGCAACAAAAGCATGGAACGTTATTTTATTGCCACCTTTTATTTGTTTTTATGTAATTTTCTTTTCTTAACGCTAAACAAATAAATACTATTTCATATACACTAAAGGAATCTTTTATTTGTTTTAAAAGGTTTTATTTCGTTACCTTTTCATAACGAACCCTTAACTCACAAAATATTCTGCTAAAATAAAATAACGTCCTCTAATGAGTGTCCCTCTCCGAATATTTACCTACGCTACAGGGTTTAATTAGCGAAGGAGCCCAGCTCCGATACTTCTCTGTTTTTAGTAAATATTTAAATATTGGTCGTAATTCACCGGAGCTGATAAATACAGGGCTCCGGAGCCTAGTGAAATAGCGCTTCCGAAAAACCAAAACCTAAATTACCCTTTCCTTTCTTCCTATCTACAAACTTTTGCGTTCTTTTTTATCAAGAAACTTATATGTACCGTAATTTGTCTCATACTTAAGAGATGGAGATGAAACGGTCTCAATTTTTATATCAGTTTTTGGGCTTGAACTGGGTCACGCTCAGTCTTTCTTACAGTAAAAATTTTATTTATTTATTGTGTAGAAGAAAAAAACAACTTTTCCTCCTTCAAAATTACGTATTATATTCTATTTCAAATCATTTTAAAGTTGTTTTGATCAGAATAAGAGGAAAACAGACATCGCGTTTTTCTATTCTAGTGATATTTGTAAATTTATGTAAATTTCATTCATTTTTTCAAAAATATTCATAGCTGCGAATTATCCATTTTGTGCATTAACACTACTTCCGAATCATAATCCTTACCATATTTAATCCTCTTATTCTCAATTAATTAACATTAAAATTAGGCAAAGATTGCTATTCGGAAGAAGTGATAACTAAAAAGTGGAATAGTGTACAGCTAAGAACATGCTGATAGGTATATTTAAAATTTTTATTTTGCTAAAGGAAAAAAAAATGCTTTAAATTTTGCAAATATTGTACGAAATATAAATATGCAGATTAGAGAGACAGGGAGGGGAGAGGGGAAAGGTACAGTTGCTAGTACCGGCAGTACCGTAGAATATTAGGTTCCGGTACTTTTTTTGTTAGAAATTAAGCCCGGTCTACGCAAAGATTCGAAAATTGCGGTTGTCGTAAAAAGAATTTCGTTTTAGAGTTTGCGTAGCTCTTGAATTTGGGTACCAATATTTTTAACAGTATTCTGCACCGGAGTTAATCGAAGAAAAAGGAGCTGAAGATTACTGTTTAAATATGTTGCACTCAATTTCCACAGTTTACAAAAAGGCTTTAAAAATACGCCTTCGACAACCGCTATTTTTTAGTCAACAGTTGGGCCTAGTATTCGGGGAGACTGTGAGATATCCTTAGATTTGCGTTTGAGTTGAAAAATAAAACGCATTTTCATAAGTATTTAACGAGGTTAAAACTACACTGTTACCTATGGAAAAAATGAAATGTTCTTCTCGATTTCTTACAAGATTGGTCGAATAAGCACTTGTCATTCCAGAGCTTCGAAGTTTTCGACATTTTCAATACCAATATTTCCATCTAGAAAATGTTTTTAAATAGCAGAATTCTCAGAGTCAATAAAGCTAAATTTTCTACAATGAAAACTGGTATTCAAAATTCCGGTGACTCCGTAACTGTGTAAGCCATTGATTTGTTTCACCTCCCAATAAATTCGCTATCGTTAATTGTATGGCAAGCATAATATTAAATTTTTTACTAATACTATTATACTTCTTTTCATAGCATGGCTCTTATTACTGTTATGAAAATTTTTACATTTGTAATATCATAACTACTAATCCGAAAAAAATGCTTCATGCGTTTGGTCTTGCAAAAAATTTAAGCGATGCCAAAGAAAAGTTAATATGTTTTCTTTTTACGCAATTTCAAAAAAGCTTTTTCTCTCAAAAGTATTTAATTTCCAGAAACGACTGAGTGTTTTCACTTTTTATAACATTTAAAATGTTAATTCTTTCTTTTTTTTCATGCTATACAGTTTCCTCTCAGATAACATATGAACGTTTTTACGGATTTTTTATGAACGTTCTACAAGCTTATAAAAATTGTCACACATTTTTTTTACACATTTTTTGAACATTTATAGATATTATCTACAGATATTTTATAGATTAAACCGGCAGTTCTTCAACTGTGGTCCGCGAACCATATGGAGCATTGTATTCAGTATAAAAATTTGCATGTATCTAGAATCTGAGAGAAATCTTGCGAGTAACTTGAAGTGGAAATTTAGAATGCAATTTAAAGAGAATAATGCAATTTAAATGTACTGTAAAAATAGAGTTTTTTCAGGGTATTTTACAGATAATATTTAATAGTTGATACATTCTATATTCAATATTTCAGTAATATAAATCTTTTCAGGGTATTTTAGGGATTATAATATTTCATAGTTGATATAGTCTATATTTAATATTTTAACGAAGTCGATAATTTCCGTATTATATCCGGAAATCCGCAAAAACAAACGAACAACAACAAAAGGAAAACTAGTATGTTGTGGCCATCACAAAACTTTCTTCGATATAAGTAAAATCATCTGCAACCAAAATTAAATGACAATCTATTCGTTCTTGGGGTACAGCTATTGATGAAATCGTGAAAGCATATACCGGGTGTCCCAAAAATGACCGATGATTTTAAAATTCAATAACGTGCAAACGGTGACAGATATTAAAAAAATTCTTGCAGGAGTGTTATGTAAGATGTCAGGAGTTTTTTTGCTGCAATTCAGAGTTTTAGTTACAAATAGCATTGATAGATGGCGCTGCAAGCAATAAACGCTAAATCCAGGCTCGATTTTTCGGCCTCTCTCTACTAACATGCGAAAAAAAAGGAGATTAGAATGTATTGAATGTATACCAAAAATCGAGTCTGGACTGAGACCCTATTGCTCTCAGCGCCATCTATTGTTTGAAATTCCAACTAAAATACAGAATCACAGGGAAAAATATCCTGCCAATCCTCAGTTGGCAGAGCGTTGGTGCGCTCAACCAAAGACCCAAGTGTGAACCCTGGTCTGGATACATTTTCACTCTGTTGGTTTAACTCCTTGTTAGCAATGTGAATAAAGATTCATGTAGATAAAATAATTTTTTTTCTTAAAAAAATGTTAAATATTAATTTGACAAACCAATATTTGAATGCCATTATTTTTTAACCCTTTATTGATCCTGAGAATGTCACCGATTGTGTTTAAGAAATTAATAGATCTGTTTATTAAATGGTTTTTATACCTTTAAGTGTAGTGTAATAATTTTTAACATACATATATATTTATTTTAATAACAAGTGATTTTTCTAATATAAGTCTACATAGGTTAAGTTTAACCCTTTAGTGCGCAGCTTTGCATAGGGTAAAGTGCCCGTATTTCGACCCCTCTCCTAATTTCACCCCACTTAACTTCTCCGCTTCTGCGAATGTGGCGCCACTTATGGCGCAAGGAACAGGGGACGGGGAGCAAAAGGGTTCAATGTTGAAAGTTTCGTTTGCCAAGACGCATACATAAATTAAAGACGGCGAATTTACTATGAGTTCTGACCTGTTTACTATAAGACCTGAGTTCTTATTACGTAGTTTGTAGATCGTTATTTGCTGTAGTGTAAGTATTTATTTCTTATTCGTTACATGTATTTTATGTTGGAAACATGCTGACAGTAGCATACATTGAGTTTTAGGACGCTCAGTTCATCTTACGGGAACTGAAGCTCCGTCATATTGGGAAGTAGCGTGGTCCCAATTTCGTCCTCCTTGCAGTTCTTATTTTCGTCCCGCGGACGAAATTAGGAATGCTTTTTCATTCCCATGTTCGAAAACTTCGAGAAGAAATCCTTCTGGTGTCACTTAAACGCAGTATTCCCCGGGAAAATTCTATCTTTTCCCTAGATTGAAAGAAACTTTCATCTAGTATTGGCTTTCCCCGTGACGTCATGCAGCACACTGTTTATTGAAAACAGCCGCGCACTTCAACTTTCCTACTTTAATTGTTAGTTTATTTTCATTTTTTATATTCTGGAACTCCCTTTTCTTCACTGTTTATTATGTATGGGTGTTACTTCTGTCTCAAAATTATAATTTGTCTTCGTGCATTTTCGGTACTTCCACCAGGGAGAGGCCAGGCTCTGCCTACCTTTATCCCGCCGGCCTTGGGGTGTTTGCTCACTGCACACCGGCCACTTATACATTCCCCCCCCCCCCCATTTTGGTTCAGTCGACCGGCGGTGCTTAGGCATCCCGGTCACAAAATCCACACCCCAGTTTTTTAGTTAATTTTGAAGTTGATTGTTTGTTGTAGCATTTAATTTTAATCTTAACTTGTCCCCATTTTCGATCACTGTCAATGCCAAAATGCAAATTGCATTAGCGGTGTTCTTTCGATGTCTAGTAACACAAAGCCTTTTTAAAGGCTAAACGGTTTGTGTGAAAGCCGGGAGACCCGCGACCTGTAATGCGCACTAAGCTTGACATCAAAATTAGTGAGCTATGTGGCCCCTTTTTTTTTATAAGTTCTTAGAAAAGTTAGTTAGGCTTGGCTACCTTATGCTATAGCTTTCTGTGCTCGTTGGTACCCTACTGTCTTTGCATTTTCCGTTTTTTGCCGACGCCAGTTGGTGAAGTGACATCGAAGTATAGGGCAACCAAAAAATTCTTGGATGCCTTATGCGCCCCTTTTTTATGGAGGTTATATTTAACCCCGTGCTTCCAACTCTGGAATGGCCCTCGGGACTCCACCAGAGCTTCCAAATTATACTTTTAGGCCGTGCATTGTTTCGAAATTCATTCTTAGTTCGCATTCATATTTAGTTGGAGGTTACGCGCGGCGGCGTTGCACGCCGCGTTGGCACTCCTTAAGCACCGCGATGTCATGTCAATGCTTTTTCATGACATTTTTTTCCCTCATGTTTGGATGGCTAATGTCTCGTTATGTTATTCTTCCACTGATAATTAGTACGTTGCATTGTGCCTTACTTTAATGTAAATCAAATTACTTACTCATTTAGAAATAAATTTTGATTTAGTTATAAGTTAAGCCTCGGTGTATTGGATTTTTTAGGGGGACGAAATTGGGACCATTTTTTTTCTTGAGCATTTTTTAGATACTTTTGAAAATACAATTTTTTCATTGTTAAAATTTTTTTGTGCGATATTTCCCAATGTTTCTATGTGCGTGGGTAGTTAGTCTATGTAAAATCCAAATTTGGTAGATTTTCGCTGAAAATTACTACTTCCGAGGACCAAAAAGTGACTGGGGGGCCCTTAATAATAATAGGGCACCTTACCCTATATGCAAATAACAGTGTTTTGAATTTAATAGATTTTTTTGTATTCGTATGTACCTAATTTACACCAGAAAATTAAAAAGCAATAATTAATAACAGGCATTACGTTTTTTAAATAAAGCGAAATTAACCATTGAAACTTTCTGGTGTAAAGTCAGATTCTCTGAACTACGTAAACTCTAGAACGTGTACTGTCATGGGAATTAAAGGGTTAAATGTTAAGTTTTATAAAATAAATAATAATATAAAATAAGGTATTTGGAGACATACATATTAAAATATTTAATAATTTGCATTATTTTAGCGTAAAACAGCCACACGACAGGAGTTTTTACTTGTATTGCAGATGTGCAACAGAAGAAAAGTTTGACAAATTATATGAAAATTGTATCTCTGATTTTTTTCATTATTTTTCCTGTGTAATAAACCTTTCAGAAAATCATATATAAATTTTTCGAAAAAAAATCCAGCATTTAAGGGTTAAGTATTCGTTTAATTCCCAGATTTAAGAAACTTATTTGTGTTTCTGTAACTATCGTGCCGTGTAGACTATTAATATGATTCATTAGTGAGTGTAATTTTGCAAATGATTTGTATAAAAACAGAGCTGATATCTTTTCAAACCTTAAAGATAATTTTAGAAAAATTGATATCTTTAAATAACTAAAAAATGTTTTCTGATGAAACTATTTAATTTACACGTCAATGCTTACGTCATAAGTTATCTGATAAATATTTTATTCAAAATTTCTGTTTCTTCTTTTTTTTTTAACTTAAAGCATAATATCGACGTTTCGAACTGCTTCTGCAGTCGTCTTCAGGATAAATATGTAGTTGAAATGTTTAAAAGTCTAGAGATGAAAGCTTCCTGTCGAGTTTTAGCCAATTAACCATAGAAATTTATTCAATGATATTCAAATGATACAAATGATCAATACTAGGCAGTAAGCTTTCGTCTCTAGATTTTTAAACATTTCATAATCATATTTATCCTGAAGACGGCTGCAGAAGGAGTTCGAAAACGTCGATATTATGCTTCATCGTTAATTTTATTTGTATAAGTTCATATAAATATTCTTGCTTATGCGTACCGTTGAGCAACTTTATATGTTTTTAGTATATACATCTTATTTACTCTCTGATTTATTTACCAATTATAATAACTGGGTTAAATTAATAAAGCGTAAAAATTACTTGTTTAAATTCAACTTCAGAAAAATAATTTTGTAACATGTTGTTGAATCCACTTTTGAATTATCTCATTCTAAGGATAATGTCAGACGGGCGTCTATTTACACGCTTTTTTGTTTCAACATGAAAAAGAAACACATGCAAGTGAAGGTGTAGGAAGGCTGTAAGAAGGAAAAAAGCGTGCAAATAGACGTCGTCTGACATTAGCCGTCAAACAGACGTCCGTCTGACATTAGCCTTAATTTTATCAAAAGAAGTCATTGCAGTAGGTAAGATTTTCCCAGCATCTCTGGGCTCTTAAAAGAATGACTAAAATTACGTAAATTTAAAGATTTACACTTATTTTATGGAAGAAAAAATATGTTTTTTTGAGTCAATAATTTTTTTCTCCATAATCCAGTTTTATGAGTTGAAAATTATTCTAAGATTTGCGCTTTTATGAGTTGGCGGACATCCAATAAGATGGTCGATTGTACTGCACGTAATTCGTTTGAAGTGTTTACCTTTCTTTAATACCAGTTGATTTTTATTTTATTAATCCACTTTAAAGTTAGGGAGAAGTTTACAATACGATTATCCCTTTAAGACCCGATGGATTTGTAAACAAAACTTGTCATGCCTGTAGAAAATAAAATATGGGCTGGAACCGCTACCTGTTGATAAAAAATTATACTTTACTCTATCTGCTAACCAGAACGATCGTTCGATTCGAGTTTTTATTACATACGACTCAGAAGCAAGCATTTAAATGAATGTCTAACCCGCACGATCGTGCGGGTTGGGTCTTAAAGGGTTATAGGTTATGTGTTTTTTTTCTGACATGATCATCAATAAATTTAAGACTTTCTATTTTGTGTTAAATGATCGTCTTTTATATGTGTTCCTGGGAGTTTTTTTTTATTTGTTTGATGACATGCATTTGACTTTGGTGTAATTTTGGATCACATTTTACTCGTAATAATTTTATTTTTCATACCTCTTTTGTGGATTAATTTAAATATTGTACTAATGATTTATTTACGAATTATAATAACTGTGTTAAATTAATAAAGCGCAAAAATTACTTGTTTAGACTCAACTTCAGGAAAATTATTTTGGAACATGTTGTTGAATCTACTTTTGCATTATCTCATTCTTAATTTTATCAAAAGACGTCATTGCAGCACTCTCAGAAATAAAACTCTCCCTTTTGACGATTCAGAAATCCTCGAGCTGTATTTCGTCGTTTTTGACGATAATTTCCTATTAACATCACGTGACTTTTAACGAAACGTAAACCCTCAAATATTTGACGAAAGTTTTGCCTCAATCACGGTCAGACTCAATGCATTTTAAGGAAACATTTCCTCAAATCCTCCTCAAATCCTACGATTTTAGCAAACAGATATTTTCTTGTTTATGTTAGTCCTGTAATAATTTATTTTAAAACAGCACTTAGTGCTTTTCAGAAAATACTGAAATATAGGTAGTTATTGTTTCTTCATTAGTTATTTTTTTAGCTGTTAGAATTTTTAGGAATGCTTATTAATATTATTATTATTATTTTATATGTTGTCGTTCGTTATGTTTTAATTCGAAAAGAATAAATTTCCTGTGTTTTTCAAAACCATTCAATAAGAAAATTAGGTCAATAAAATTTCAAACTTCTAGGATATCTTTTTTTTTTTTTTTTTTTTAAGAAGTATATTATGTTTTCAATCAAATTAAAAATAAACATAATTGATCCCTCTCCTCTTTATAAACAGTAAAGTGTTAAAATCTTATCCTCCTACTCAAACTGATAAAATCTCACGCAATATGCACTTCACAAATCATTATTTGTGAGCAACAAATAAACCAGACCATATTCTAATCATCCATTGATCAAAGAAAATTTCAGTTGTAAATTATTTAATCAAGCCATATTATAATTATTCATTGATACGAGAAAACCATAAAAATAAATTAGCTTTCCTTAAAACTTTCAGAAAATATAGCAGCCCGATAAAATTGCAATCTACGTTATAAAAATAAAACACGAAGTAGAATTCATTATACCAGTCTAAAAGCAGACACTTCCAAGTCCCCAGCAGCCAGGTTGGCAGAACAGCGACCTCCCATACGAAAGGTCGTGAGTTCGAATCACGCCGGGGAAAGAGATAGGTGATTTTTTTCTTTCCCCGTGTCAATTACTGGAGCTTCCAAACTGATTGAGAGATGGCGCCACCAGCCCTCTTTTGACGAAACTATTGACGAAATTTATATCGTCAAGCAAGTGAAGAAACTAATTTCATCAATTTGACGAAATGTTCGCTCGGAGCATTTTCCAGGAAACTATTTCGTCAAAAACAAAGAAAATTTCGTGAAATCTGAGTATTCATTTCTGAGAGTGAGTAGATTATATTTTCACAATTATCACGAACTTCGGGCTCTTAAAAATGAATAAAATTATGTAAATTTAAAGATTTACACTTATTTTATGGAAGAAAAATTATGTTCTTTCGTGTCAATAACTTTTTTTTTCTCCATAATCCAGTTTCATGAGTTGAAAATTATTCTAGGATATTGTTCTTTTATGAGTTGGCGGGCATCCAATAACATGGTCGATTGTACTGCACGTAATTTGTTTGAATTATTTACCTTTCTTTAATACCAGTTGATTTCTATTTTATTAATCCACTTTAAAGTTCGGGAGAAGTTTAAAATACGATTATAGTCTTTGTGGGTCTTTTTCTGGCATGATCATCAACAAATTTAAGAATTTCTATTTTGTGTTAAATGCTCGTCCTTTATGTGTGTTCCTGGGAGTTTTTTTACTTGTTTGTTGACATATATTTGAATTCGGTGTAATTTTGGATCACATTTTACTCTTGATAATTTTATTTTTCATATTTCTTACATGTTTGTGGATTAATTTAAATATTTGTACTAATGATTTTTCTTCAAGTAATATAAGAACAATTATGAAGCTTTTCTTAATGTTTTACAAACATTTAACAAATGTTTTACGC
Source organism: Maratus speciosus (assembly GCA_963932465.1). Classification (NCBI taxonomy): domain Eukaryota; kingdom Metazoa; phylum Arthropoda; class Arachnida; order Araneae; family Salticidae; genus Maratus; species Maratus speciosus. The sequence goes on from OZ010786.1 coordinate 117,445,676, forward strand.
AGTAGCTTAATGTAATACAATTTCATTTTATTTCAACCTTCAGACATTTTTTTTTTATCTTACATGGACCTGTTGAAAAATTAAAATGTTAACAACATTATATTGTTAATTATTTATTCAATAAGCCTGCCTGAATTTTACAGTAAGAATTTTTGCTTTATTTAATTACGGACTTTCCATGATTGATTAAAGCTAAGATTGCTATTTAAAAATTCTGTAAGTGTTTTTGAATACTGATTGTGGGATCCCGCAGCTTTCTAGATTGCAATCTCTATGTTGGTTCCTCTAAAACAATTCCAATCTAGCTGAATTTATCAAACATTGAAGAAATAATGTTTACTGAAGCATTTTGTGATTAAAAAAAATTGCTGAACTTATTGTATCCCGTGATCAGTATGTTAAATTCTAGAGTGATTGAGTTAAATGAAACCTGGTGCAGTATTAGACGGATATTAGAAATACATTAAAATGTTCCAGCTTATATTAAATATGTTTTTGGAATGACCAAATGTACATGACACTTAACACTGGCATGCAACTCTTCTGGATTTTTTAATGGATATCCACAATAAAACTGTGAAGAATTTTGAATATTAAATGCGCGAATTATCACATTGATAACTAAGCGTAAAACCAACTCAGTTAAAAACGTCCAGGTTGGAATCGAACCCAGATCCTTGGAATAACTCCCCCATGCTCTAACATTTGACCTATGGGGTCTATACCTAGCCTGGCATCTTTCATTCACATATGTCGGTAAGTCTGTAACCGCAGCAAAAGATGGAAAAGTCTTCATCAGCACAACAACCCAGCGGCGAAACACGAGACGCAAATAAAGACCGGTATAGGTGGACACATAATTTTAATTGATTTTCAATTAATTCACAGCAGTAAAATTACATCCGAAAGTATTGAATATTAAATACGAGAATTATCACATTTCTAACTAAGCGTTAAACCAATTAATTGAAAAATTAAGTGGAATTGAATTGAAAATATACAGAGATGTAAGAAATTTTGTTAGAGTTTTACAATATGCGATCAGTAGCTATTTCAGTGTATCTTGTAATATGTTAAAAAATAGCTTATAGGTAATTACATTTTATATCCAACAGATGTATCAAAATTTCTTGTGATTAGATATCGGCCTTTTTGTTTATTTAGAGGATTGTGGAAGTTTAATTCGCTATATATTTCGAACTGTACTGTCGCCCACAAACCTACTTTTCAATTCTATCAATGATAATGTTTTAAAATTATATATTTTTATGATATTGTAGAGGAGTATCGCACATTGGATATCGAACCACTTATCTGTTATTCGATGGTTTGTTTCCAATATATACCGACAAACAGATCTAATTTAACAAAAAAATTTAAACGAATTTTTAAGCCTTTTCATAAGATTTGTAAGTTGTCCAATTTCTGAGTTTCTGATTTGAAAGTTCTTTTGTCACATTTGTAAAGTTATACTTACAGAATCTCTAAAAGAATACATAAATTTATCTAAAATTTTCAACAACATTATCATCTTAAGAAAGCAAATAAATGTCAGCTATTGGTCAATAATGCACCTTCTGATCATGGGACATGCATTTGGAACACATCGTAAGTACTAGATAAGGGCGAATTCACCGATTCAAACTGAGCAGGCTCTTTCAATCAAAATTTCAAAACATCCTAAAAAGATTTTACATTTAAATAAGGCGATGAAAACTGCGCGAAAAAACTGGTAAGAAAAAAATATGCCTAGATTTGGGAAACAGAATTCGTCGCTCGAACTACACTTGTTGAAATAAATATTACGTCAAGCGTTTTTCTTAGATTATTTCTTTTAGAATTCTACGAAAAAATGTTTAGTTTTAAACGATTGAAAAGACCCATACGCAGCTGAAATTTGAATTTGCAAATGAATTCTAAGAGCTTTTTGAATAAAATACGATATATACGAGGACTGATCTATAAAGAATGACTATAATTTTTTATATAAACGTATCCTCACTCATAGTCTAAATTTTAATGTTGCTTTTCAAAGTACCTCATATTCAATGCAATGCACTTGTACCACATTTTTTCTCACTTGAAAGACATACGGGAAACCATTTTTTAAATAGGCCATTCAAAATCGCACCCGCCGGCTTCATCAGTACTTCTAATGAGAAAAAATATTTTTCACGAAGGTGTTTCTTCACGTCAGGGAATTCATCTCATCTTCCTGTAACATAACTTTAAATTTTGAACAAACTTCCACGCCAACGTCGTTTTGTTCAAGTATGAGGAGTCTCTCGGAACTCACAGCGTACAAACACGTCTCATGTCCACACTTCTGTTGCGAACGTGTGGGTCGCATGCAATTATAACTGCAATATTTTTAACAGTTCTCATATATAACGATCTTCTCTGGAAATAATAGCAACGGGATTAATGTTGTCTTCTGTAAGCGCAGTTACAGGAACCATCTTCCTTTGAAGATGATTCTTTCTCTTCCGTAAACATCTCAAAGCATCTTAACAAACTCTCCATAAGCCTTCTATTCCGGACTGCCATAGGCAGCTATTTTTATATTGTGTCCACACCAGTATTTTTCTAATATAAATTTTGAAGCATATTTCTCTTGCAAATGTTGTCAAAGTGTATGTTAAAGATTTCTGTTTTGAGAATGCGGTGCCAGTTGGAATTAAAAAATAGTCGTCTGTGGCACCCCTGCTTATAGCATACGCTTCGATTAAAGAATTCTTCAGGCGAAAGAAGAATTCACATTGGGCAAGAGCATATTGCTTGCTCATTGCGTGTTGCCTCCTTCTTTCCCGTAGGCGATACTAAAAGTTTGCAAACTTTCATGGCTGCCGCTGACGTAAATTACTGGAAATGAATGAAAAAAATACACCGTTTTCATTACACATTAAGATAACAATGAAACAAAAAAGTAAATTTGTGTGCAATAAAGTTTGCTAATAAAAAATATTATAATCATTCTTTATTGAATAGCCCTCGTATATAAAAATAAATTAAAATTGGCTTCAACTTTTATCATAAAAAAGAAGTTTATGCATATTTACTTTAACTATTTACAAAAAAGGTCTGTGTAGCTGATATAGTGTGAAGTATAGGATTTTTAAAGTTATTTACATTATTGGATCCTTATATGTAATATGATTACGTGAAAACATCCCAACATGCTTTCTCTTTCCTAATATAAACCCAAAAATAGTAATTTACTGGATAAACGAAGAAAAAAATGACAGTTACATTATATTTCGCCCTATTTTTTTAAAAAATAATTTATCTTTTTAATCTCCTATCTGCGAAATATTTTTGTTATTTTAAAACAATTTGACAAGAATAATTTTGTAATAACTTGTACTATTACTTTATTAATTAATAATTAATAAAAAAATATAACTGTAGTAAGTAAACTTTACAGAGCTATTTCTTATATAAACTGTCAAACTTCAGGATATAAATAAAAGCAAGTAAATTCAATGATTATAACAATTCAGTGATAATAAGTGGAAAGAAAACTATGTTCTACCGAGCGTATGAAGATATTCTCATAATCAAACATTTTTATGAGTTAAAATTATCCTAGAACATTGTTTTATTAAGTGTTGGCGCGTTTCCAATACGACGGTTGAAGGTGCAACGGGTAATTTGTTTGAATTGTGTACCTTCTTTGAATACTAGTTGATTTCTATTTTAGAAACTATCTTACAAATTTACGAGCGAACACGATACTAAATTTTTATGCGGTTTCAAAATCTCAAACAGTTTATTGATTTCTATTTTATATTAACTAAGGTTACATTTAGAGATTTTGGGTAGTTTTATTTTATTATAAATTTCTATAGATGATTTTAAAGTTTTCTTTGTTATATTTTTAAGTTTACAGTCATTATTTGCAGAGTTTTAATTTTTATATTATACGTATAAAACGTTACAAACCAGATAACTAAATTTTATCAATAAATGTATTAATATAAGAAATACACAGTGTCAAAACAAATTACATCATATCTCAATTGTCAGCGTCAATTTGATAATTCTGGACTTAGGAAGGAAAATGCAAGATTTCGTTTATACAAACAGTTCACTTGAATTAAGCCCCATAAAACTTTTATTTTGCCTTCAGAGTAGTTGAGCGGAAAGGTCGTTAAAGTAAATGCACCTATAGTGAGCCATGTACCAGTACTGGACCACTAAGTTTAAAAACAAACCCAAAATGCACGTCTGAAAGAAATCTGATTGATTAACATCCTTAAATGTTAACTTTCCGTAAATTGTTTGGAATAATTGTTTTTTTTTCTCATGGTATGTTTGTTTATTTTCTAGAGTGTCTTTAAAAACAGATTTTTAGGCAAATTCTTAGACAAATCATTTAGGGATAATTTTTTTTTCCGACATTGTTTCGTTAATATTATGTTTTATTTTAAATTAAACTGCTGCTGATGTACTAAAAGTCATTTAAAAGTTTCAAATTCAGACGTTAAATGTATGCATATTGCATACTCTATTACATTGTAAATAATTTGTTTGATAAGCCGAAAACTTAAAGATTCGTGCATCAGAAATTTACTTGGCCCTCCACTGCGGCATATAGAAGAAGGTAACATTTTTTATTTATCACTTTTTCCGAAGAGTATATTTTGAAATCTTGAATGTTTATTCTGATACATGATATATATATATATATATATACATATCTTTTGGAATTCACTAACACTTTAATACTAATTAGATGAGTGCCCTTATGTGGACCGCTACTGGTGCATTTACCTTATTTGTTTCTCTGGGACTTATTGATTTTCCCGTCCACCAATTTCGCCAAATTATAATAATCGCCAAACTATTCGCCAAATTATACTAATGGAAGAATGTTGCCATTCTAATATTTTAAGATAGGAAAATTAATGAATTTAAATAAAAAAAAAATTACTAAAGAAAACGGTTACTTTAATGATGACGTTCACTTATGGCGTAGCGACATGCCAAATATAAAATTTGATTTATTTAGATGATTTTTGACAAACGAATATTAATAGTTTACGTATTTAAAGCAGAATTATTAAACCATAAACAAACAGATATTTTTAAGATACTGTATTTGTGAATAAAATGTAAGTATTTTAAATGTAATTATCGAATTTATCATGGGGCACAATAAATATCAATGGTAACGGAAAATTATAAGGAACCTAATGATCTTTATTTAGTGAAAAAACGTAGACGGGTGTAACTATCAAATGTATGTAAACATTAGATATCGGCTTGAGGCCAAAAGAAAAAAAAATCAATCAAAGTTTGTAGTCATTTTAAATAACATAAGAAAAAAATAAATTAGTAAAAATATTAATAAAAATACAAATAAAACGTCGAATTAAAAAGACTTGATGACGTAACAAACACGTGTAACATGTTCAATGTCAAATGAATGTGACATTTACGATCATCTATTATTGGCATTTAATCTTACAGTTTGGCGACAGTTTTTTGGTCGACGGGATAATCAAGTAGTACCTTTTTTTATTCGGTATTAATGGTTCTACAATGGAAGGTGACAATTTCATGTAATAGCGCCGTTGCCGTAATTCGTAATTTTCCCTTTTATTTCTTTAGGATGATTTTGATGAAGTGGATACGTCGGAACCCTTAGAACCGGCAGGACAGATTCAATTCAGTTTGGAATACGATTTTTATGCTTCGACCCTCATTTTAAGGATAATCCAAGGAAGAGATCTCCCCGCAAAAGATATCATAGGTAAGTTTGTTTCAGTACATCAGTTACTTCTTATTTATTCTTGTGTATAATTAGGTAGTATCGGTTACATAAAGAACAAGCTACCTATTGCAGCTATCCGGATGAAAGCAATACCGAGAAGTTTCGGCATATTTTCACCGATCACGACTCCCAGACTTCAAATTCATACTCCGTTAAAATGTTGATGAAGAAGTTTTACATTAATATATGTTTTAGTATAACAATTACATATATATTAGCACTATACAATTATATTAGCAATAAGTGTATAACACTTCCGAAGTGAACCGATCTGGATCTCGATAATCACTTCGCTTTCTCATACTCCAATCTGCCATTTTTTATTCAAAATTATTTTTTCGAATAAAACTTCATAAAAGTCACATTTTTAGAAAGATTATTCAAAATAACATTTGAGAGATGATTTACAGCCAGTTATGTATATATATTGTGAGATAACTTCAGTTGAAATCAGATTGGAAGCTGAATCTCTCTCTCCATGAAAGCAAACTAACAATTGATTCATTCGCCTTGAACTTTTAAAATATTAAAACATGGAGGTACGTGTTAAAAACCACGATGTAGCGTGTCGAAAAAATAATTCCCGTTCGTTGTGAACGTTTATGCTTTGTTGGCGCCATCTATTGGTAGTTAAAAATTAAAAAAAGAAAATTTCTTTGAATTCTGAAAACATTGAGAAAAAAATGAATTTTTCTTATAAAATGTAACTAGAATATCAGGAATATATAATGCCTTGTACTATATTAAGTATATAATAGCGCTAAGGATATAACACTTCCGGAGTGAACTCATCCGGAATATTTATATTCTGGCTGTTTTAATTTTTTGTTCATAGCCGCGAATGACCTTTGAGAATGACTCAATTGTAATTCGTATAAAACATATTCTTTCAAGTGGCATCACGAGTGAATGTTTACTATTTAGATTCTATTTTTCAATATTATAACGTGTCTTCTTTTTTACTATTAGCTAACAAATTTATTTGGAAATGAAGTCGTACAATTTTTTTAAAAAGAAAATGAAAGGTATATACTTTTAGTAACAATGAAATACATTTTTTGTTTGATTTATGTTTAATTATTATCTTAATTACAGATATAGTAGCAGGTATTATTACATATTACAGGTACAGCTTTAACTAAGTATACTTATTTTACCCCATACCATGGGGTAAAATAGTTAATTAAAAATATGTTTTAAAATAGCATTATTAGTACTAATTTTCATGTTTTTTTGTGAAATAGTTCTTTAAATTTTGTAAGTGGCGTTCATTTGCATATTCTATGTCCTTATTTTACCAATTAAATTAATAATTTTCTTGCAGATTAAGTTTGAATGAAAAATGGGATGTTTTTATAACTATTTAACCCATCTGACCCCATTAGACAGATAAGATAAAAATTATTACTTCATAATTATTTTTATCATGCAATGCTATATCATTCTTTTAAAAATGCAAACACGTCATTCTGACGGGCTATCTTCTAGTTGTCAGGTAAATTTTGATTCAATGGTATTACGTGTATAGATAGATAGATATTTCTAAGAAGGAGATGTACTAAACGTTAATTTATTGTAGTATTCAAATAATAACACAATGCTAAAACTTGAATTTAATTCACTGAAGATATTTAAATTTACAATGCGTTATAAGCAGCTTCTTTAAACATACTACGAGTAACATTATAAACATTAGTTTAGTCAATATCACTAGAACATTCTAATTAGGCTTAATAGAGTCAATTGCTTTATTAAAAACTTCTGTCCCAGTGTTTTATAAAGGATGGAAAAATAACAAACTGACTCCTTTCTGATTTTCAAGGTATAAAGTCCTTGCGTTCGTGACCCGTGAATTTCGATTTGATATCTCATGCGTTCAAATCATAGACAATAATAAATACCAGAAATTTAGTTAATTTGATCACGTATGTTATAGAGAAATAAATAATGCTACCCAAATTCCAATCTTATATATATATATATATATATATATATATACATGTAATACATCGCACGTTCGAGACGAGACCTGTAGAGGAGTCACGGCCCGTTCACTTCCCAGCATGTTTCCGTACTGCCAGCGTTTTAGATGCAAGGACATCTTGGGGTTGGCAGTAGTTGTGGATAAGTAACTTAGACTCGGGAACCTCTTGGTGGACCTAACTCATTTATTTCGCCGTTCATCTTACAGTGCGATTCGCGAGTTCGGTCGGGGTCCCTCGAGCCACTTATGTCGCTGATTTTCAGGAGCTACATTGGCATGGGTTTTGCAGGCATCTCAAAAGTGCAAGTTCCTTCGTTTTTGGCGCGGATTTTAGCTAATATCTTGGGGTTTATCATATTTTCCAGCTGAGGGCATAGTTGTAAATTTGGGAGGAACATTTCTTTAATTGGTTGATTAGCTTTTGATTGATTGTCCGGGTTCAGATGCCAAACCTGGACTTGGCCGACCCGGGAATCAGCTAACCACAACTGAATGAGAATATTCCAAACGTCAGCATTTTTGCTCTTAAAGATCGTCCGAAAATGATATCTGAAAGTAATAAGATGTATTGCTGGGAAACAAAGTTTCAAGGGGTAAAACTGGTTTTAGAATGAGATTTAAAGTTAGGAGAAAGAGACTTCAGATTTTAATTTAAATTTTTGAAATTTAATTCGAATTTTGAATTTTAAAAGGGTTTTTATCTTTTCATACAGATATATATATATATATATAAATCAAGTTTAGAAGCACAGTTCTACTACAATTTTTAACAGTTATTTAACTTCGGAAAAGTATTGCAAATGTGAATAAACGAGGCGGTTATGAATTCAGTGTTTTAAAAGTTCAATAGAAAATTTCTTATCATTAATAATGGTGCCAGATTTGTTGCAAATTCCAAGAAGTGTGCGAGCCTTTGTATAGTATATATATATATATATATATATGTGTGTGTGTGTGTGTGTATATGATTTTTGTCATACGACAAAACTTTTATTTATAAACCCATCTGGATATGACTAAGCTGGTGTACAGAACTTACCAAGGTCTCGACAACTTCAAATTCAAAAGGAAGTACAAAAAAAAAAAAATAAATAAAAATCCAAAAAGTTATTTTTTTCAATGTTTGGTCTTGATACAAGGATTCCGGACCATTTTCCCCCTCTCTGTCTTAAAAGTGGCTTAAATAGAATAGTTTGAAATTCTAAGGTGGTTGGCATTTTGAAGCAAGATAGCAAATTAAAAATAAGGGATTTCTCCATAAACGGGTTTAATTTATGTGTCTTATTTAACGTTGTTTCTAGTTTTCTTTCATTGTTGTAACCATTCTTCGAATTTTCAATGCTTGAAACTATATAGTTTTATATACGAGCATCGAATTCTTGCCAAGCATGACTGAATTTGGCACAGAAATAAATCATCACAAACCAAGCCAACTTGGCGATAGCTGAATAATGTTTTTCATTCCTATTTAAGTTCAATATTCACGAAAACTAGGAATTTCCTATAATCGGGTAACGTGCTTTATTGCTCCATATGTTTGGGTAAAATTAGCTGAAATTAAAAAAATACGTAATGGGGATTTCCATTCCATGTTTATCTTTTATCCTGTTCGACGTAAAATTATTTATAAGAAACTTTTTTGGTACCAGGCGTATTATCGCTGTCACATATCATTATTAAAAATATTAGTTTATCATGTAAGTTGATTCTAAAATAATTTTCTATTAGTAGAACTAAATTCCGTTCCAAACAATCTAGATAACACATTGTCGATCGGTAGTGTTGCTAATTTAGTGCGTTTTCCACTGAAGTTTTCATCTGTAATTTTCTTTTTTCTCTATGCCAAGATTTGAAAAATAATCTCATCCGAGAAGCCTGTGACCAATGTCACGCATCCCCGGCACAATAATACATAAAGGTAAGACCAAGACTAGGAAATATCTAGCTGGTAGAATGGGAACGAGAAGGGAGAGGGCGCAAAATATGTAAGTAACAGTACAAGAAATTCTGGAAAAATGAGCTCGGTGGAAAAGGTGGCACAAATACTGAAAAGCAGATTAAGGATAGTAATAAAAATAAAAAGATTATGTAAAACAGGGAACTTTTATAAAAATTTTATAAAATTTGTAAAATGTTTTTGGTATTGTTTGTTTTATAATTTTTGTATATAAATAAAGACACTTAAGAAGTCTCAAGTCTTTAAAAGAACATTTTCAACATTTAATATATTAAAATGTGCATGATTTTAAAACACAATTTTTATTGAGATGAAAGATATTAGTTCTTTCATTTTAAGTATTTAAAAAATTGCACGATGCAGAATTAGCATTTACCAGGGGCTCCAAAAAGTCAGACATTTGACGAGCAGAAAATTGGTATAACAGCTTACGCGCAGGATTATAAAATTAATATTGTAACTAGAATTAAAATTGTGGTGCTTACTTATGCTTCAGATTGCAATAATTAACTTGAACCTAAATAAATTTGATTTAAAAACATTTTTATATTTTTAATACAAATTTGTATTTAGTTATTACAAAATTTTGAAAAATTCAACGATATAATCACCTAAAACAAAATATTTTTTTTAACAATAAAAAGGAAACTTTAGGTTTAATTTAGATAGACTAACATGAAATATATATTTTGTAAAATTCATGAAAAAACAATAAAAAATGTTTGCGATATCCTGCGCGTTTTGCCCAAAAACGTCATTTGGAGAAAAATGACTTCAAAATTTCGTAAACGCCGTTTCAACTATTGACCGGTTATAATTCTAAAAGTCACAACTTCTTTTCTAATGGGAATTTCAAGGAAACAGTTATATCAAAATGGTCATAAAAGATAGGAGTTTAACATCTAAAAAATTAAAAATTCAAAAATTTTGAAGCTTTAAGAGTCCTGAGACAGCTTAAAGTAAAATAAAAATGTAAGCAAAGGACTAGGGAGAAAAAAAAAGTTAAAGATATAGAGAAAGGGAAATACTTATATTTATTTAGTTAATGTTTACTGTCAGAAGTCACTGTCTTTTTTTTTTTTTTTTTTAAATGCCCGTATTATACTTATATTCATCTTATACCAATATTTCAGGCATTATTATCGTAGTAGCCATTAGAGTATAGGATATTTTTCTTATCTGTTATTACATTAATATATATATATATATATATATATATATATATATATATTAATGTAATATGTATGTATTAATGTATATATATATGAATCATGACATCTTATTTTTCATTTAAAAATTCTTTATCTTGCTTTGTATGCATATTAAAATCAATGTCCATAAAATACATTTTCTTTACTTTTCCATAAAAACTTTAAGACACACTTCCTTATTTTATTTAAAAAATATATATTTCAGCAGGGTTTAAAAATATGTTATATAACAAGTAATGCATCGTCTAATACCTTTTGGCTCCTTTCTGAAAAACGTTTTCATCCCTTTTCCGAAACATCTTCAGTTTGAAATGGTGTTGTTTCGCATGAGATCTTGTGTTCATTTAAAAAAAAGAAATGGAAATAGTTCTGGTTGCTCTTCTAAATAATGCTAAGTCACGGAAAGTGTCTAGCGGTATATCAGTACCTGCAGTGAATTGGGTCAAATACGACTGTGTCCGTGATCATGAAAAAGGCCCACCTCGGAGTATAGAGCTCCTGAATGCTGAAAACGCTGAGTGGAATATAACCGACTCGGCAGTTGTTGAAATTTCCTCTAATATAGGTGAGTAGCCGGATCCGAGTTACGGCCAATGGATGTTCGAGGATCTGGCCACAGACATTGAACGGCTGATTAAAAAAAAAGTCACAGCAGAAAAATTGTGGTACATCTAATATATAAAAATGAAAATTTGTCTGTCTGTAATTCTATACAAATCCACAGTTTGGAAGCCAAAATTGTGAAATGTTACGTACATGTGTATTAAAACACGGCCGAGGCAACTAAAGTAATCCGGAATCGAAATAATTTAGAGTTAAATTTTAATTAATAAAAATCCCCAAATTTAACAGAAATTTCCAATCAAATTGAAACATCAGTAAATAAATAGATAGAAATACTTAATTCATCTTTAAAAAGTTAAACTTAAACTTACACTATGTGCAAAATTACTTAAAAGATGAGAAAATATTAAAAAGATGTTAAATTATTTTAATACCTTAGTACTTTCAACTATAAAAAACATAGTCTTCGTCAGAGAAATATAAGAAATACAATTATTATTGACAATATGCATATGTGTAAATATGTGTGTCAATAACAATTGTATTTCTTATATTTCTCTGACGAAGACTATGTTTTTTATAGTTGAAAGTACTAAGCTATTAAAATAATTTAACATCTTTTTAATATTTTCTCATCTTTTAAGTAATTTTGCACATAGTGTAAGTTTAAGTTAAAATTGAAACATTTTCAACTATAACTGTTGACAACAATTAAAAATCTACAATGAAATTCTTACACAACAATTACTTTTCTGTTGCAAGATTTCCACGTGAAAAAATGAAATAAATGGTTTAACGAATTTAAAAAAAAGGAATATTACATCATAACTTTTCTACTGCAAGATTTCCGCGTGAAAAATGTAAATAAAATAAATTGTTTGACTAATTGAAAACAAAAGTGAATGTTGCGTCATAATTTCTGTTTTATGATTTCCATGTGAAAAATCATAATTATTTAATTGATTTGACGAATAAAAAAATGGAATATTACGTCATATTGGAAATATAAAGGACGTGGTGAATATATAACGTCATATAAGTGTTAAAAAATATATTGAAACATAATAAAAACTCGATGATGGAAATATTAGTGTATTTTAACATTATTGCTCCAATGATGAATGGAAATAAGTTCATTTATAGCTGTATAATTTTGCGTCTGTTTTATAAATTTACATATTTTTATATTGGGTTTTTATTTGATTCATGTGTACAAGACTTCGACTGTTATTTTTTTTATGCTGTATGTTAAATTTTGAAATTGTTTTCTGAAAACAAATATTATTAAAATTCCGGGCAACGGCGGGTACGTTAACTAGTATATTTATAAAAAGAAAAAAGCATTAATTTATTAATGGGTACATTTGTCACCGTTCAACAAAATGCTAAGCTAAAAAAAAAAAATTCTCCGTTATTGTATACGTATATGTATGCCTCGGAATTCAGCCAGACATTTAAATTATTTTTAAATTTTCTTTAGGTATGATCCATTATATCAGAAAAGAAATGTATTTATTTATATAAAAATTTCTCCAAGCAAAAATCATCTTCACTAAAACCATATTTGTTTTACGCCGTTCCGTTTAGAGTACTTCAGAGATGCAAAAATTCAAATTTTGAGAAAAAAAAAAAAAAAAACTATGAACGATTTTCTTTCATTTATCATTCAAAACTACTTCACGTATTTATTTTCTCTGCAGAAAAGTTAATTTATTTTCTGTCACAGATATTTCGCTCTATTTCCCCATGGAATATATCTTTTTCGGAAAATGTCTGTTTTTTTTTTAATCATTGACAGTTTAAATGTGTCTTTACAGATTTATATGTGTATGCCGATACTCAGCTGATATACTTTATATCCTTTTTAAGAGCTTATCAAGCGTGATCGGCGTTATCAGAAAAGAAACATATTTATTTCCCTAAGCATATGTCGTCGTCTCGAAAACCATATTTGTGTTGTCCCATTTATAGCATTTCAAGGAAATAAAAGTAATATTATATAGATTTCTTTCCTTTTTTATTCAACACAATTCAAATATTAATTTCTTTCAGAAAAGTTAATCTATTCAAAATTTCATTCTACTTCAGTATGGAATACTTAAATTTCTTTAAAAATTTTACTTTTTTCTCACCGGAAATAGTTTCTATTATTGAACCGCTTGGAAGGCGCAGGTATATTATATATACCACATAATTCTAATACCAAAATGCCTCAATGAATGCAGAATTTTTTAATAAAATTTTGCATTTATAATGTGGACGAAGAAAAGATTTTACTTGTTTTCAAATAAATTTGTTCGTTAATTCAGATGTCATTCAGTCATTGCAATATTTTAGAAACATGAGCACGTTGCCCCTAAAAGGGTTAAATGTTTCTTTTTTTACGGATTTATATGCATATACCGAAATTCCGGCATACATTTATATTATTTTCAAAAGCTTCTGTCGTGATCGGGAATATCACAATATTATTACATTTATTTATATGAAGGTTTCCAAACACATGCCATCTTATCGAAAGCTATTTCTGTGTTGCACCGCGCCATTTAGAGTATTTCAGAGATATAAAAATCCAATTGTTATTATTATTAGCCTCCGATATGCTATTTCTTTCTCCCAGAATTAAAGTGTCGTCTCCAAAAAATAACGTTCCGTTGTATAAGCCAGCCGTAAAACAAAGCAGATGTATCATTGTACTGTTAGATACGCTACTGCAATTTTTTAAACTTCTAGGCATCGCACATTTTCAATTTTTATACTGTCGTATTGAGAAAAAAAATACTTCTTTAATGCAATTTGCTTGAAAACAACATCTCAACTTATTTTTGAGATATTATTATTTATTTTTTTTGTAGTTTTTGGAGCCATTTGTTTAATTTTGGCAAAGCAAGTACTCAATTTCTGTTGAAAGTCAGAAAAAAAAGTTGGAAAATAGTAATTAAATCTTTTTGTTGCCTTTTCCCATAACTACTGAGGAAAAAATATAATTAAAATACGTGCTATTTTGAAAAAATATAAATATTTATTTTCTTTGCAGAGAAGTTCATTTATTTTAGTCACAGACAATACATTCCCATATACTCCCCCCCCCCCCCCCCCAAGGCTGTAGAAAGTTGGTGCTTTCTCGCAAAAAAAAAAAAAAAAAAAAATGCAAAATTTCATGCATTTTACAAAAAATTAGAAAATTTTGTGAAACAAATAGTTATAAAGCTGACCAAGATTTTTTTTAAATGAATTAAAATTAGCTTTAAAAGATTTGAAAGTAAAATCGAATCGATAAAAAATAGAGGGTTTCACTTTATTAATTGAAATTTCTGAACTCACACAATTATATTCATATAAACATTCTGAAACTTTTATTTTTTCATCCTTTTGCGTTTTTTAGGCAATTTTTTTTTTCCTTTTCTTTTTTTCTTTTTTTTTTTTTTTATGAAAGGAATGAAAAATATTTTATTCATATAAAATAACATTTCTCTGAGAATAAATCAGCTTCGAAAACATCTTTTTCTCCCTTTACTTCGTATTTTTATGAATATATTATTTCTTGGATGCGAAAGTTCGGATTTTAATAA
Source organism: Maratus speciosus (assembly GCA_963932465.1). Lineage (NCBI taxonomy): Eukaryota > Metazoa > Arthropoda > Arachnida > Araneae > Salticidae > Maratus > Maratus speciosus. The sequence goes on from OZ010786.1 coordinate 117,460,740, forward strand.
AACGAAAGTAAAATAGCTGTTATATTTTTCATTTCTCTTTCAATTCTATATTTCATGTATTTTCTTTTCAACGAATTTAATCTATTCCTAGTAGCAGATATTCCATTCTATTTCCCAAAGGAGTATTTATTTTTCAGAAGTCGTCTGCTTGCGTCCCAGGAGAGTCTTCAGCTTCGAAATGTTCAAATTTGAGTTTAATATTTTCGCTTTTAAAACTTTTAATACTTCTTTATATCATATCTATGTCGTTCTCTCGATAACCATATTTGTTTTGCACAGTCCCATTTATAGCATTTAATGGAAATAAAAGTAAAATTATGAATAGCTTTTATTTCATTAGGTAGATTTCGCATGAAATACTACCTATTACATTCTAGGTTGGAATTTCTAAAAAATTTTTGCAGATCTACACCGACCATGACCCCTACAACCCACCCTCAGTAAAATCTTTATATATATATCACTTTCTTCTGAACACGATAACTTCTTTAATACTTCACAAATCTCTTCCAAACTGATACTTAAAATCAAGGTGCATAAAATCTCGCTCAAGTTCGTTAACGGGCAAAATCGGACCAAGGGGATAAAAATAGGGAGGTGTTTTGTGAAAAACGAAAAACCCCCATAACTTCTTAATTTTTGTACAAATCACATGAGTTTAAAGTTTTTATTACTTCTAAAAATAGGGCCAAAAATTTATGTATCACAGATTTTTGATAAAATTAAAAATGGGCTCAAGGGGCGCAAAAAATGGGGTTTTTGGGAGAAAAAAATTCATAATTTCGTCAATTCTCAAGATGTCAAATCCAATTTATGTTATCATGAATTTCCTTAACATTATCTACAACTTTTATACTCACAAGTTTTTTATAGGACCAATTCATACCGCAAAAAAAAAATTAAAAACAAAAAGGGCGTTTGAAGAAGAAAAAAATCCATAACTCCGTCAATTCAAAAGATACAAAATCCCCATGAATTTATCACATATCTTCTTAATATTATCTACAACATTTATACAGACAAGTTTTTGATAGGACAGATTCTAACAGCAAAAACAAATTAAAAATACATAGCGGTTGAAGAAAAAAATCACCTTTTAAAGGGTATATTCAAATCGAAACTACTTATTTTCTGACTCATTTTTAAATTCATTTTTGTTTCCAATCACATCCAAATGGTAGATTTTCTAATTCAGAAACTATATAATGTACGGTAATGATCGATTTTTTGATAGAGGCAGAATATATTTCAAAAAATGATGTCAAAGTGGGCATTTTGAACAGATTTTCCCGAAGCGACTGAGTTAGAATCGAAAAATATTGTCCTACTGAGAAAATAATTGTTTATAAATCAAGTTTTAATTAATTGAACAAAAAATAAAACACAGGTCGCTTATAAACCTCTTCAAAAAACACATCAGTAAGTTTCATACTCTTTCTATTAAAAATGAATCTGGAAATGTGCCAGAAAATGTCGAGTTGTTGAGCATGAAAAAGTATTTTTTTGAATATCGCCTTAACATGATTCTGATAAAACCAGCTATTATATAAAAATAAAATAAAAACTCGTCAAAAGCGGACAGATAAAATTGTTAAAGTGGGTTTGTTTATCTCTAATCATGATTTAGTTTTTTTTTCTTTTTTTGGTGAAATTAGTATACTTAACTTTGAAATCTACCTCAGTCTGTAGGCCGATCCGGCAGGGATTTTTTTAATTCAACAGAACTTCAAATGTTAATTTCTTTCAGAAAAGTGAATCTAATTTCAGTTAATGTATTCTAAATTTTATTCTATATAACTATGAAATATTTAAATTTCTGAAGTTGTCTCCTTTTCTCACCTGAAAGATTTTCGGTTGACTCTTTAACCCCTCGAAGCGCGGTGGTATATTATATATATATTATATATACCACCTAATTTTAATCCCAAAATTTTCCAATCATACCACAATTTTTTAATAAAATTTTGCATTTATAATTTACAAGAAGAAATGATTTTACTTATTTTCAAATAAATCTGTTGCCAAGACTGTCATTCAGTCATTTCAATATTTTAGCAACACGAGCACTGTATCCCTGAAAGGGTTAAAAGTTTCCTTTATTGACGCATTTATATGCATATGCCGAAATTCAAGCTTATATTTTTATTCTTTTCAAAATCTTTTCAGTCGTGATCGGCAGTATCATAATATTATTACATTTATTTATATACAAAGCTTTCCAAACACATGTCGTATTTTCGAAAACCATATCTGTGTTGCAGAGCGCCATTTATAATATTTCAGGGATATAAAAATCCAAATATTATTTTTATTACAAAAAAGTAACAAAAGATTTAGTTTTCGGGAAAGTTATGACGCATAGATGCCAAATTATAAGCTGTTAGCTACCATTAAATACTTATAGTATCCTTTGCCTTATTTAATCGTAAAATTTTGCGATTAAGCAAGGTGTAGAATACTACAAAGATTCAGTTGTATCAAGCAGTGTACAACTTGGTATCTATGTGTCAAAATATTTTCCCAACAACCCAATATAAATGATATTCTTTCATTTCCCATATAACTCTGTTTTACATAATTATTTTCTTTGCAGAGAAATTCATCTATTTTAGTCACAGACAGTACACTCCTATACAACTTTTTTTCACGAAAATAAGTTGATACTTTCTCGCAAAAAAAATTAGTGAAATTTCATGCATCTTCAAAAATATTAGAACATTTTGTGAAAGAAATTGTTTTTAAGCTATCACATACTTTTTAAAAATAAATTAAAAACTTTAAACGCATTGAAAGTAAGATCGAATCGATAAAAAATAGAGGATTTTACCGAAATTTCTAAATTCACACAATTATATTCCTATAAATATCCTAAAGATTTTATTTTTCCACCATTTTGTGTTTTTAGACAATCTTTTTTTTTTTTTTTTAATGAAATGAATAAAAAATATTTTATTCATGTAAAATAACATTTCTCTAAGAATAAATCAGCTTCGAAAACATCTTTTTCGCCTCTTTACTTTGTATTTTTCTGAATATATTATTTCTTGGATGCGAAACTCCGGATTTTAATAAAACGAAAGTAAAATAGCTGTTATATTTTTCATTTCTCATTCAACTCTATATTTCATGTATTTTCTTTTCAACGAATTTAATCTATTCTTAGTAGCAGATATTCCATTCTATTTCCCAATGGAGTATTTATTTTTCAGAAGTCGTCTGCTTGTGTCCCAGGAGAGTCTTCTGCTTCGATATGTTCAAATTTGAGTTTAATATTTTCGCTTTTAAAACTATTATTACTTCTTTATAGCTTATCCAAATACGAAATTATCAAAAATATTTATTTTTCATTTATATAAAAGGACATATTGGACCTTTAAAAATTGAGAGTTATTTCATGTTATCATAATTCACTATAGAGGAATTAAGTATTTTTTAATATAACAGTTTAGAGAAAGTTGTATTTCTTACAGTGTTTTTATTTTAATTATTGTACTGTACTAGGAGGGATCCGCCCTCCCTGCTCGCTACGCTCACCAACCCCCCGCGTAATAGCTTCGCGATTCCGTTCGGTATCGCAAAACAAACCCTATTTTCTAGCCAACCCCAGAAGAAATTGTTTCGCGTTTCCATTCTGGGACCGTTTCGCAATTCCACATTTTCTATGCATTCATTTTTTAAATTCCACTTGGTATAAATGCGCTCCTCCCCAACTTTTGACGACTTTATTTCCTTATCTCCAAGCAGGTAATCATTAGACAGAGTTTTATAATTAAAAGAATTATTAAATATAAAGTCATTAAAAAAGGTAAAATTTATAATTTATTTGAATAATTACAAATTAAAAATTATATATACATATAGTGTTACGAATATTGTAAATCGTTAGTGTTTGCGCTTAAAAATAATGTGAATAATTCAATTACGCTCTATTCATAAGCTAATATTAGTTTTTGTTGCATTGAAATATCTCAATTTGTTGATTTTCTGCAAGCAAGTAAACCCTATTGGATTTCAATGGGAGTCTATGTAAATTTGGCGAAATACTGGAAATAGCACCAAGTTGGCGTTACTTTTGGCGACTAATTTTGGTCGCCATATTAAGCGATATATCACCAAGTTGGCGACAAACTTGGAGATGTTTGGCGACAGAGCCGGCACCCCTCCCTTGGTAAACCACATTATAGCGCCTGGAATCTCTGACCAATCAGATGCGTTTCACGATATCTACGCAGATTTTCATTGGTCCATTTCCAAAGCGTTACTTTTTTTATGTATAGAAGGATTATGTCTCTAATTTAATACATTCGTATGAATATCCTAACTTAAGCTATCATTTTTAACTAGTCTGAGAGATTTTAGGCGGTCTTTTTATATAAGGAATGAAAAAATAAATATATTTACGAAAACTACATTTCCCTAAGACTAGGGGAAGGTCGGCAAGTATCGGACAGCGTGTTGTACCGGAGAAGTAGAGTTTTAAGCTTTGGCCGCTGGTAGTAGCACTTGCCAGGCCTTTTTATTAAACCGGAAGAAAGACACGCTATATTGGACCAAGCGGTCTGTACATTTGCAAGTGATAGTAAGTTATTTAAGTTTTCTAGTGCACGAAGTTATCTTTGGTGCTACGTAGCGTATGTGAAAGCAAGTACGACAATGTTTTTAGTATTTTGTTAGATGTATTGTTAATACGCATGTGATAGGTAGTTAAAGCACCAGAGTGCAGCGTTCAGGTTGTATTCGACAAAAGTTTACAGGAAATCGTAAATTCTTACGATTTTCTCTTATTTATTCCAGGATAAGTGGGATGGAAATCACATGAAGGGAGCTAAATTAAACTTCCGACTTTCTGAAATGACAATCATGGAAGCTAGTGAAATATATTGTGTAATCAAATATATTGTGTACCTTGGACCTCAAAAATCATGAATGAGGCTTAAACATAGCAATTCATGAAATAACAGGGAAAGAGCAATTAGAAAACTTCTCAGTGGTAGGCTTAATCAGCTCTGAGACTTACACACAAAGTAGACGTAACACGACAAAAGACGTGGAGAAAAAAAAATGAAATTTTAACCTCATCGCCGTTTAAATCTGAACTTGAGAAGAAGAAAAGAGAAACAACAGAAAGAACAAATTGAACAAGCAAAGAAACTGGTGAGGGAAGAAAATAGTATTAAAGGGATGAAAAGCAAACTTAACTTCGAACAAGAAATTGAGGTGAAAAGGACAAATGTAAAGTCTAAAATAGTTGTAGTAACAATAAGTTGTTTCTAAATCCAAAAATGACGTTTTTTCCCAGCACAACACTCCAGATATCAGAAAGGTAAAAATGTAAGATTTATAAAAAGTCAAAGAAAACCCAATAAAGATGATTCTTCTGGAAATGAGCTTTTTGAAGTAAGAAAATAACATGCTAAAGTTTTCATTAGAGTAGTAAATATTCAAATTTAACGATATATTTATTTTTAAATTTTAATAGCTTAAGCGTCCGATACTACCCGACCTTCTTCTATATCAATGTCGAATACATGTTTATATGCCAAGAAATATATTATTTCTGGGATGTGAAAATTTAGATTTTAATTTAAAAAAGTAAAATATCAAAAGTGCATGTACAGTTTTACCACAATTTTTAATGGAGTTTTTCGTCTTATTTAATCACAAAAAAATATTGCGAATTCTACGATTAAAGGCGAAAAGAATTTTAATCCAAAGAAAAAATATTTTGCAAAGATTTGAAATAGCGATGCCAGCACACTTCTTGCAAATGCCAAGTGCTGAGTGTACGCAGCTTGTATCTGTTATATTTTTTATTTCTCATTCAACTCTATATGTCATGTACTTTGCTTGGTACTTTGTTTAATCTATTCTTATCAGGAAGGTCTCCTTAAAGCGCATATTCAGAATATTAAAAAATAGTAATGAAACTACTTATGTACATAATAAAGGATCAGTAAAATTTAGCGGCAGAATTTCAGTAGAGAGTTTGTAAAAAAATAAATTATTTTGAATACTTGGCGCGAAAAGATAAACGCTTCATGGCGGTTGGTGAGCAATGCTTTTCCCCCGTCAAATTCAACTGATTTTAATGAATTTGGAAATTGCTGGTTAAATGGGTGTTTATATGTGTAGTACTTAATTAATTTAAACTTAAAAGATGAAACCTTTTATTATTTATACAATATAATATTTATATAATATATATGCAATTTGCGAGTTGCTGGGGTTATTTAATTTTACACGGTTTGACTGGCAGGATAAGTTTTAAATATATTTTAAAACTAACTGTTCGATTAAGGAAGCTCTCCTTATTATCTCCATTTGGATATTGAATAAGTTGTTATTTCCATGGAACAATGCTGTGCTTTTATTGTCTCCGACACTAACAATATCGAGGACAAATTGATAGTGCTCGGAATCGGACCTTAATTTTGAGTTTAAATCAATTTTAATCAATGTAAAATTTGCTCTAAACCGTCGTTAAACGATTGCTAAATTTCATTATAGAAACATATAAATGTATATGACAAATCCGTAGTTATAAAAATGTATTTATTTAAGTAGAAAAAGTTTTCCTGAAAAAGTTTATCGTAAAAGCGTACATGTAGGGGAAGATGGGGCAAAATCGGATACCATAAATGTTTGTTGCTCTCAAATGTAATCAGATAGGCAAAGAAACTCTGAACACCATGTTTTATATTAAATGAACCTTTGGTTATAATAAAACATATTTTTTTCGATAAAAAATATAATTCATTATATAGAAAAATAGATTTTTTCAGACATGTGGCAAAATAAGGTATTCATAAAACTCCTGGAAAACTCATTTTGGTCAAAACAATTTTGGTTTAATATAGTAAAAAAATACATTTTTGTTATTTTTAACAAAACGGAATTGCACAAGTCTTCTTCCATGTCTCAAAAATAAGTCTATGGCAAATTTTCTACATTGTATATGCCTACCTACTTTACATTGGAAGTCTTAGGTTGTTTTAACTACAAAATTCACAAATGAACGTGTTATCATATTCTTCTTTATACTGCATGTATCATGTGCCCATCCGTGGCATTTCAAACAATGTATCCAAGCTTTTTCGGATTTGGAATTGGACTAAGTTCATTGTAAAACATTCAGACTTCATTATTAATTCATCTTCTGAGGATGTCTCCTTAACGTTTTTTGATGACTTTTTCTATTGATTCTTAATTTCTTTTTTAGGTGCGTTCGTAATTATATAAATACGTAGCACCTATAGTCGTCGTTCAGTCCGTCCGTCTGTCCGTCTGTCCGTCTGTCCGTCCGTCTGTCTGTCCGCATGTAACAGAGCAAAAACTACCCAACCGAATGGTCTGAAATTTCAAATATATGATTGTTGCAAAATTTTGTCGAGCCATTTCAGATTTTATGAAAATCGGATGTATAGTTTAATTACAGGGACAATCAAAAGTTTTTCTTTACATTACGGCCAATGGGAAAAATTATTGCAAGTGCATTTTAATGATATTACAGCCTTCCGAATGATCTGGAATTTTAAAGATATAACTGTTGCAAAATTTTGTCGAGCCCTTTCAAATTTTAGGAAAATCGGATGTATAGTTTAATTACAGGGACAGTCAAAAGTTTTTCCTTACATTACGGCCAATGGGAAAAATTATTGCAAGTGCATTTTAATGATATTAGAGCCTTCCGAATGATCTGAAATTTTAAAGATATAACTGTTGCAAAATTTTGTAGAGCCTTTTCAAATTTTAGGAAAATCGGATGTATAGTTTAATTACAGGGACAGTCAAAAGTTTTTCTTTACATTACGGCCAATGGGAAAAATTATTGCAAGTGCATTTTAATGATATTACAGCCTTCCGAATGATCTGAAATTTTAAAGATATAACTGTTGCAAAATTTTGTCGAGCCCTTTCAAATTTTAGGAAAATCGGATGTATAGTTTAATTACAGGGACAGTCAAAAGTTTTTCTTTACATTACGGCCAATGGGAAAAATTATTGCAAGTGCATTTTAATGATATGAGAGCCTTCCGAATGATCTGAAATTTTAAAGATATAACTGTTGCAAAATTTTGTCGAGCCCTTTCAAATTTTAGAAAAATCGGATGTATAGTTTAATTACAGGGACAGTCAAAAGTTTTTCTTTACATTACGGCCAATGGGAAAAATTATTGCAAGTGGATTTTAATGATATTAGAGCCTTCCGAATGATCTGAAATTTTAAAGATATAACTGTTGCAAAATTTTGTCGAGCCCTTTCAAATTTTAGGAAAATCGGATGCATAGTTTAATTACAGGGACAGTCAAAAGTTTTTCTTTACATTACGGCCAATGGGAAAAATTATTGCAAGTGCATTTTAATGATATTACAGCCTTCCGAATGGTCTGAAATTTTAAAGATATAATTGTTGCAAAATTTTGTCGAGCCATTTCAGATTTTATGAAAATCGGATGTATAGTTTAATTACAGGGACAATCAAAAGTTTTTCTTTACATTACGGCCAATGGGAAAAATTATTGCAAGTGCATTTTAATGATATTACAGCCTTCCGAATGATCTGGAATTTTAAAGATATAACTGTTGCAAAATTTTGTCGAGCCCTTTCAAATTTTAGGAAAATCGGATGTATAGTTTAATTACAGGGACAGTCAAAAGTTTTTCCTTACATTACGGCCAATGGGAAAAATTATTGCAAGTGCATTTTAATGATATTAGAGCCTTCCGAATGATCTGAAATTTTAAAGATATAACTGTTGCAAAATTTTGTAGAGCCTTTTCAAATTTTAGGAAAATCGGATGTATAGTTTAATTACAGGGACAGTCAAAAGTTTTTCTTTACATTACGGCCAATGGGAAAAATTATTGCAAGTGCATTTTAATGATATGAGAGCCTTCCGAATGATCTGAAATTTTAAAGATATAACTGTTGCAAAATTTTGTCGAGCCCTTTCAAATTTTAGAAAAATCGGATGTATAGTTTAATTACAGGGACAGTCAAAAGTTTTTCTTTACATTACGGCCAATGGGAAAAATTATTGCAAGTGGATTTTAATGATATTAGAGCCTTCCGAATGATCTGAAATTTTAAAGATATAACTGTTGCAAAATTTTGTCGAGCCCTTTCAAATTTTAGGAAAATCGGATGCATAGTTTAATTACAGGGACAGTCAAAAGTTTTTCTTTACATTACGGCCAATGGGAAAAATTATTGCAAGTGCATTTTAATGATATTACAGCCTTCCGAATGATCTGAAATTTTAAAGATATAACTGTTGCAAAATTTTGTCGAGCCCTTTCAAATTTTAGGAAAATCGGATGTATAGTTTAATTACAGGGACAGTCAAAAGTTTTTCTTTACATTACGGCCAATGGGAAAAATTATTGCAAGTGCATTTTAATGATATGAGAGCCTTCCGAATGATCTGAAATTTTAAAGATATAACTGTTGCAAAATTTTGTCGAGCCCTTTCAAATTTTAGAAAAATCGGATGTATAGTTTAATTACAGGGACAGTCAAAAGTTTTTCTTTACATTACGGCCAATGGGAAAAATTATTGCAAGTGGATTTTAATGATATTAGAGCCTTCCGAATGATCTGAAATTTTAAAGATATAACTGTTGCAAAATTTTGTCGAGCCCTTTCAAATTTTAGGAAAATCGGATGCATAGTTTAATTACAGGGACAGTCAAAAGTTTTTCTTTACATTACGGCCAATGGGAAAAATTATTGCAAGTGCATTTTAATGATATTACAGCCTTCCGAATGGTCTGAAATTTTAAAGATATAATTGTTGCAAAATTTTGTTGAGCTATTTCAAATTTTAGGAAAATCGGATGTATAGTTTAATTACAGGGACAGTCAAAAGTGTTCCGTTACATTACGGGGAATGGGAAAAAAATATTGGAAGTGCATTTTAATGATGTATCAGACTATGCGCTTTATGAAGTGCAAAAAATTATACATTCAGTACAATATGGGGTACAAAAAATAATTATAAAACTAGTTATAGTACGAACGCACCTCATTTGCCACGTTTGACGAGCAATTTCCAACTTGTTTCTTTTTAGTAAACTTCCTTTATCGTTTTGCAGGCTGTTTGGCTTATTTCTCTTTAATATTTGTTTTGAGCTCTAATTTATAGGGCAAAGAAGTCAAAATAACAGTTTTCCCTTTCTGTTGTTAGTTCTTATCTCAATCCTTCCTGGGGAGGGGATAATAACATTTTAGACAAAATTGGAAATACAGATTGCTGATCTACATATTCTAAAATGTCAATGGAAAAGGCTGGATGTCGTCAACTGGTGGATGTGTGATATCAGCACTTTTATATATGAAAGGATTAGCTTTATTATCCTGTGATGATTCACAAATATTTATTGGTACCACCTGTGGGTACGTAGACCTCGGTGTGTTATTACTGACTTTCATGAGTTTCTCTGTCATTTCTGATGGAGCAAAAAGATAGTATGGAGTTGTTATATGAAAATGTATGTTTTCCCTAATCGGATTGGAGTATTTGCAACTGCTGTTCTCACAAATGTAGAATTGAATAATTTCCCAATTCAGTAAATTGTTAGAAATCTCCAAGGATTGGAAAGTAACCACTCCCTCACCTCTTGTTCGTAGTATCCTTTTAAAAGCTCCATGAATGACACATCAAGGGATAACAGCAATTAACAGCATAATGAATCCAGTTTAAAGTTCCATGGTGCATTATTAACTATCTCTAAAAATCATCACATGAGTGTAGGACCAAAACGGTTATACCCGGTTTTGACCCACTCTTAAGTACCTTTTACCCCAACATGACACAGATTTAAAATCATAGTCTCACTACTCGGAATCCTATTGTACAAAATAAGTAAAAATGTTAAAATACTAGCAGGAAAAAATGAATTAGATATAGTACTTAGCAATATTTAATGTGCTGACAAACAATGAATATGTGCGCAAAACCTAGCATGAAACAAAACAATTTTTAAGACCTAATTTACATGAAATCTTTCACAGAAAAAACAACCGCCCACAATAGCGTTTCGTTCATCTACAAAAGTCGTAATGACGTTCCACAAACAATTCCTGATTTTGGCCGATGGATAAAACTTCAAATCATGGAGGAATCTGCTCTATCCGGTTTTGTACAACTCACCCCTACACACATCTATATATATATTGCATTGTGTCTGCAACCAGCGATAAATCGCCAAGAAAACGAAATTTTTATTATTCTTTTGACTGATATGCCCTATCGAGGTTACGGCAGAAATTTTTTATACACTTATATATACTCGTGTATAATGTGCACGTGTAAATTTTGATCAATTATTTTGTTTCAAACATGTCCTTTATGTGCTAGAATGTGAAGTATATAGGAATATTTTTTATATAGGAGAAAACAGCACGTGACTATACAAAATGAGAGTTATTGTGTCATTATTCACCGTGGTGCCACTGCCGATTGCCCTTATTATACTCCCACTTTTTCCAATCAAAAATTTTTCATTTGTTCTACGTTCTATGATGACATGTACGGGGAACAGAATATGATTCATTGTGCTTCTTAGTAGCCTGGCGACTCTACGTCGTGAAGACGAGTGGTCGTATATGATATCATAGGAGTGATGGAAAATGTCTAACAGTAATATGAAAAATTGCATGAAAAACTAAATATTTAGGATAGATAATTACAGGTTATTAAAAGCTGACTGTACTGCTTAAACCCTTGGGGGAGAGCGACCGGTATACGTACCACTTACGGTACTCAGAATTCTTCATTATTCCCACCAGTTATTTTTTGTTGTAAAGTTTACCTTATTTAATCGGAGCATTTTCGCGATTAGATAACAAAAAATTTCCTGTTTTCAAAAACCGGTGGTAAAAGATAAAAATTAAGCAAAGGTCTCTCTTCGCGAAATGTTAATGCACACAATCAGACGAATGTCTCAGCGGTCAGACTGTTCTTCAAAAAGATCGACTCTGCCGATACACATTCACAAGGTGATGTGACAGCTTTGCAGCAGTGAAGACAAAATGAACCAAATCAGATGTTTGAAAATTGTTACGCAGGTCGCAATGCCTGCGTTTACTTCTCATCGAAGTTGTAGGGTCGAATGTTGGGTGCGTAGAAGAACTAAGCAGTTGTGGACTTTGAAAGCAAAATCCGGTGCACTGAAATTTGTCGAGGGACACTGTAAAAAATGTTGCAATTTTCCTGCATTTTATGATTAAATTTTTCAAGCACCGATGCTCTGAAAGCGAATCCGATCAACAAGTGCAGTAAAAATCGAATTTTTTCTGTAACGTGCATCACGCACCCAATACCAAAGCGACTTTTTCTAGACTTGAGAAATTTTACAGCACTCTTAAAAACAGCAGTGTTTTTTCTTGCACTTTGTATTGTCATTTTTTAAGCACCGATGCTGTGAAATGGAATTAAAGCACCGATGCAGTGCAAATAAATTCAAGCAACAATTGAAGTAAAAATCGAATTCTTTCTGTCATGTACACCACGCAGCCAACGCGACTTTCCGCTAACTTGGCAAATCTTGCAGCATTCTTAAAGACAGCAGTTTGTAAATTTTACTGCAACTGTGCTGACAGCCGAAGTTCCAGCACTAGTAGGAGAGCTGTTGAACATTTTTGAGTAGGTATTTGAGGCACCCTGAAAATTTGTGTAACACCTCTTTTGTAATGCCTGAATACAAAATCGAATGTCTGGCTGAAGGATCGTGGCCCAAAATCTGTGCCAGACACGTGTCAAGTGCCATTTTTTTGACACTACCCAAAAAAGGTATTTGAGGCACGCTGAGATTGAAACAGAATAATATTTATACTTAGAAAAAAATATTTTGAAAATGACAGACACTTTAGTCGGCCCAAAAACTGTGCCAGACACGTGTCAAGTGCCATTTTTTGACTTCCCAAAAAAGGTATTTGAGGCACGCTGAGATTGAAACAGAATAATATTTATGCTTAGAAAAAAATATTTGGAAAATGTCAGACACTTTAGTCGGCACAAAAACTGTGCCAGACACGTGTCAAGTGCCATTTTTTGTCTGGCACAGGTTTTGGGCCACGATCCTTCAGCCAGACATTCGGTTTTGTATTCAGGCATTACAAAAGAAGTGTTGCACAAATTTTCAGGGTGCCTCAAATACCTTCCCTAAAATGTTTAACAGCTCTTGGACTACACCTTTTGCTGCAAAACATAGAATTTTTTTTAACAGTGAACGCATTCTTCGATGAGAGCGTAGTCAATGTGCATTCATTGCCGATAGTACCGCATGCCAGAACCAACCAAAGTCCAATTGGTTGGAGCCGGGCAAGCTCCTTCCAACCAGAAAACAGGACACTGATCTGGACAGTCGAAAGTGAGGCAGAACTTCATCAACATTAGTTTGTAAGCACAATGATCATAAAAATACTTAAAAAATTAAGAAATGTAGCAATTTAAAAATGGTTTTGGATTATTCCAAAACACGACAGAGTAAAACAGCCAAGGAATTCAGATTAAGGTGTTAAGGAAATCTATACAAAGGGCTATTTTCATTGTCACTGTTATGCTGAAGAAATCTGACTCAATTATTGTTAATATTTTTCTAAATACTGGTACGAACAGAATATAAAAATAGTCAACCTGTATACAGTACAGAGGAAGAGCTGTTTTTTTCATAAATCAATAGAATTTTAAGAAATTTCTTACACAAAGTTAATCGAAATAAATAAAATGAAAGTATTTTATTCATATGAAATAGCATTTCTTTAAAAATAAGTTCTTCGGATGCAAGTAACATTTCTTTTTACTTTATATGTTATATTATATCTTAGACTCAAAAATTTGAATTTTAAATAAAAAAGACATTATGAAATTGGAATATATATATATTATTGATACGTGAAATATAATTTCTTTAAAAGTAAAACGATTTCGAATATATTTTTCCATTTCTTATACTCCATCGATTATATTACTACTCTCAGATGTGAAAACTGAGATTTTATATTTTAAAGATATTATAAAAATTTAAAATAACTTTATTTCTATGAAACTGGTTTTAAAAAATAATACGTATTGTAGATAATTTTCTTATAATTATATTTGACTAGCTGACCCGCCCGGCGTTGCCAGGGTCCATGATGAATGCCCCCTTACATGAACCTCAAATTTGTATGATTTTATATCTTTATCTCCATTTTGTCTGAATTTATATTTTTAAATATAAAATTCGCGAAAAAAATATTGAAAGTTTATGCTATATGGTATTTTATTTTCTGCGTAATTTGATTTTTGGAGTCTATGCGCACCGAAAACGAGCGAATCCGCGACGGAAACTCAGGTTTTTACCGATTTCGTCAACATTTTCACTCATTTTGTTCATTTTGTTTTGTGAAACATATTTCTACCCATCCGAAGGTTTCAAAATGAGTGATGTAAATCTGGTCTACTGAGATTCCCTTAAAAGATTGTGTTAAAATACAGACGTTTAGTTACTTTTAGCGTAGAAAAAATACCTTCTCTGTGTGGTGCGTTTGCCGGTGTATTCGAAAGGGTTAATTTTCATATTTAAATAAAAAAGGATTGCACCATCAATTATAAGAAGGCTTCAGATTTAAGAAAATATTTTTGGTTTGTCGGTACCTCTAAAATTGCTCCCTAGAAGGACGTTAAAGTAAGGGGGGAAACTTTTTCCGAAAAACGACCCTTTTTATTTTTTTAAATGCTTAACTGCGACTTTTTTTTTGAATTGATTGCAGGCAGCATTTGAGACGTAGGATTACGACCTTTCGGAATATGTCTTTCAATTTTAACTGATTTGGTTTATTTATTTATTTGTTTACACATGCATCTGACTTGTGTGCTTGACATCTAGATCCGCTTATAAGTCATCGTCAATATACAGGGAAACTTTTTCCGAAAAACGACCCTTTTTATTTTTTTAAATGCTTAACTGCGACTTTTTTTTTGAATTGATTGCAGGCAGCATTTGAGACGTAGGATTACGACCTTTCGGAATATGTCTTTCAATTTTAACTGATTTGGTTTATTTATTTATTTGTTTACACATGCATCTGACTTGTGTGCTTGACATCTAGATCCGCTTATAAGTCATCGTCAATATACAGGGACGAGATAGCACAGTGAAATTTACAACACAGAGAAATTACATCCGGGAGCTCCACAAAGAGTGTGCAATGGAGCCAGCGAGAGTCGAACTCGCAGACCTCTGCCGCTCTCAATGATTGGCGGCTGGCAGCGCGGTGTCCTAACCGCTCGGCCATTGAGGCCCCAACTGGTTTGGTCGATTTAGATTAAAACAATACTATTAAAAAAACACAAAGTCTAAAGTCGTTTCTTCGATAGCTTCCGACAAGTTAAACTTTCGTGCGCGTGCGCAAGCACTTTCCTTGACTGGGGATCAAATGGATGACTTTTGGATGAGAGTTAGTTGCGATGTTTAATTAAGAAGTCAACTAATTTTTAGAAATTTAAAATTCTGAGTCTCTGGTGCATCAGGAGACACTTTGGGCTAGCCTGAAAAAAATTTTCAGTTGCGTACGTGCCGTACATTTCGCTAGCCATCGCAGAATCGCACACAGACACGCACGCAGAGCGAAACTTTCTTTTATTATTATAGATTACATATTTAATTTATGAGATGCGAAGATTTGTATTTCGAAAAAAAAAAGAATTATTTTCTTCCATTTCTCATTCACTTCCACTTAACTTATTTATTTCCTTTACAATAAGTTTAATTCATTATCAGTCGCAGAAATTTCATTTTCTTACGTCCCTCTTTAAAAAATTATCTGTTGCGGAAACGATTAATTTCCAATAACTATTTTCTGTTTTAAAATTTTTATTGCTACTTTACTGCACGCACAAATAAAAATTGTTAAAATTCATTTAAATTGTTCATTTAATTTATTTAAATTTAGCAGCAATAAATCGCGCTGACAGACGCTAAATCAAGGCCCAATTTTTGTCCTCTCTCGTCTCTCAGTATTGATACGAAAGAAGGAGATTAAATATATGGAGTGGTTCTCAGTCGCCAATGCAATTTTGTTTTTTTTTGTGTTCACTTCGTATATTTAACCTCCTCCTATCTCACCAATACCGAGAGAAAAGAGAGGCCAAAAATCGGACCCGGTACAGCGCCTGTCGCCTGCAGTCCCATCTATCGCTAATATTTTAAACAAAAGTCGAGAATCACAGTAAAAAAAAAAATCTGCAAGTTTACATAACACTCTTGCAATAATTTTATTAATTGCTGTCACCATTTACAAGTCATGTAATTTTGAAATGAGAGTGTAATTTTGAAATGAATTTAGGACACCCGGTAAGTATGCTGTAATTTTGCAGTTACTTTTTATCTTTTTATGATGTTTCAGACAATTTATTAGTAAATAAATCAAATGAAATATGTTTCATTTATATAAAATGCTATTTAATACATGTAAAATTGCTTGCACATATTTTTTTCTTTATTTATACATATTCGGCTATGTCATTTTTGACATGTAAATATTCGGCTTTTTACTAAAATGCTGCACAAATTTTATTTGTTTCCGCATGGACTATTTCTATTTTTCAAAGTCATCTGCTTTTCTTTCAAAAGAATTATCTACGGCAGAATGCTTGACTTAGCAGTCATTATTTTCTGCTATAAAGTTTTTGTTCCATCATTAGAGCACATACAGTACAGATACAGATAAAAAACGTTAGAACCCTTTGCTTTTCTGTTATGCAACTAGTCGATATTTTGAAATTCACCGCTTCATATAAATATACTGCAATTTTGCTTTTACTTTTCATCTCTATAAGACATTCCAGACAGTCTGTTATAAAATAATTCTAGGAAAATATATTACAGTCTTATGAAATTTTATTTCCTTAAAACGCCTTTCCTTTTTCTTTTATTTCTACATCATCGATTATATTACTTCTGAAATGCAAAAATTAAGATTTTGAATAAAAAATTAAAATATTAGAGTATTGTTATCAATATATATTTAAATCTACCCTATACATATAAAATCCTAATGAAACGAATTTATGGTGTTGGTGTCATTTATGACGGCCGATTATCACCACGGCGGGATATAGACCCTAGGTAGAGTGCCCTCCGTGGGAGTCTTTCTAAGAGGGCCTAACCCGTATTTACGCAAGGTTTCTCAAGAAACGAATTTATGAAACGACTGATTATGTTTCACGGCTATTTCCCCTAAAATATAAAAAGTTTGGCGGTAAAATTAACACCAATTATCTGTATTTATCCCCGGCTCCACCAGTGGCTTAGAAATTCTGCTCTCAAAGCTGGTAGATGGGAGGTGTTGGATTCGAACTCTAATCGCGCCCGTCGGCCTAATCGTTCGAAGTTTTCCGTGGTTTTCTTCGAACCTTGGATTCCACTGCGTAAATACGGATTAGGTTCCCTTAGGAAGACCCCCACGGAGGGCACTCCCACCCCCCCCCCCCTTATCTCAAGTGTAGATAATTCGCCTCATAAACAAAACCAAACCAATCCGTATTTATCCACAGGTGTCAAAACTACTGTTAGAATTTCAAATTTTGAATTAGCTTTCGATATATTAATTTTTTTCTGATTTTAAAGACATTTCATTAATAATGGTAACAAAATTAATCCATTTTTGTGGGGAAAAAAGGGAGAAGCGGGGGAAAATTATAAGGATCATTAGATATCTTGTATATTTATAATACTTTCAACTTAGGTAACTGCCGTGGCAGTCTTTTTAACTTGGGCTAGATGGCTCCTTGTTAAATCGTTTCTCTGCTATTCAGGAAGGTTGCTGGATCAAAGCCAGGCTTCGGAGTTTGAATTTTTTCCCACGGAATATACTTTATTATCTAATAGATTCAATTTTACAGAATTTTCGTAGATTTTTTTTCCCATTTTAAGCCAATAGTAGTTGAAAAATATTTTAACAATTCTTTTTTAATTCAAAAATTATTTTTATGAGAAATCTCTAAATTTAAAAATTTGGAATTTTAAATTTCGTTGAAACAATTTTCTTTTATTTTGAGAAATTTTGAAATTTAAAATTTTGCTTGATCATCCACTAAATTCTTGAGAATTTGGTCATTTTAAATTTAGATTAAACTATTTTTTTATTTTTTTAGAAAATGTAAATTTATTTAAACTTCCGCTAAATTTTTAAAATTTCAGAATTTAAAAAAATTTTGAATTTTGAATTTTATTTAAATAATTTGTCTTGAATATTTTAAATTTTATTAAAAACAGCTTCCTTTTGAAACCCTTTTAAAATTAATTTTAATGGTGCTGCCATCTATGTAAATATTTTATAATTATGTATTAATGATTTGGCTTTATTATTTAAAGGATAAAGTATTTTGAAAAAAGAATATTAAACGAAACCCTTTGTGCGATCATTGATCACACTCAGCCACTGGTTTCTCAATTACCTTCGGACCGTCTGGAATCAATCCAGCAGCTTTTCTTCGTTGATACAGCTCTTTCTTGTTCCCGTTAAATTACGAGCTACTCCGAAAGAAATTATCGAATTTCTTCGCAAAAATGAATTAAATAATTTGCATCTTGGTCCGTTGTCTACAATATAGGTTCTCCAGATTAAGTTCGTCTTCAGTTATCGCACACTGAACGCAACGTCCTCCCTTATCACCAGGATTCAAAGTTTTGACTGAACTGTCCTCTATTATTTATGGGGATTTATCGCTGTATCAGTAGTTGACACCCGTCAGAAATACATGAAGATGATATAAATAAAAAAAATAATTTTACATACCAATTTTAATAATATTAAACCAAGAGGTACAAAAAATTACTTAACCGTAGAAAAAAAATATTGGCTTACTTTATTTCAAACTTAAAAAAAAAAAAAAAAAAAAAAAAAAAAAAAAAAAAAAAGTTGGAAATTGCTCGTCAAACGTGGCAAATAAGGTGCGTTCGTACTATAACTAGTTTTATAAATATTTTTTGCACCGCATATTGTACTGAATGTATATTTTAGTTCACTTCAATAAGTGTATATCCATTTCATTCTGTTCGAAAGGCTGTAACATCATTAAAATTTTCCCATTGGCCTCATGTAACGGAAAATGTTTGACTGTCCCTGTAAATTAGTGGTGCACAACCTTTTTAAGAGAAGGGCCACATACACAAATGCCTGGGTTGTCGAGGGCAACAACAGTAACACAGAGAGAATTCTAATTTTTTTTGGGGGGGAGGGAGGTCTTTGTGAACTATAATCAGATAAAAAACGTGGTTTCAGAAGGAGGAGACGCAGTTTCAGCCCCCTAGGTTGCCCTAGCTAGTAAACATACCCAATTCACTTGCCAATGATATATCAAAAGTTTGCGTTTGTATATATAACAGAGATATAGTAAGGATTATTTTAAAGGAGTCAAAATTTTCCTGACTTTATCCAGGGGAGTAAATGTTGCTTTATTAAAAGTGCTAAAAAACAAACATAGGCATGAAAGTGGTTAGTGCCTAAAAAAATTTTTGAACTTTATGACCGAAAGGTAGAGGATAAATGGAAACTTGCTGAAGAAAAAAATTAACACAAAATTTCAAAAAAATAGAGCGTTATTGATAATTATAAATTTTTTTTTATTGAAGAATGACTTCATAAAAAAAAATGGAAGCTTTATTTTTAAAATAACAAAGCATGATGGACTAATTATGTTTTTTTTTCTGCGGTCGATTAACAAAATTCTCTTTTTTTCTTTTTGGGAATCAATCGTGACTGATTGATGAAATTCGAGATTTTTTATCAACGACCGATTGACAGATTTCGCGGTAATTTTCCTTTGCCAAATGGTAGAAATTGCAGTATTTTCATACGACCAATTTGCGATACCTGCAATAAATTGATGAAATTCGCGATTTTCTTCTGCGATAAATTTTCGAAATTCGCGATTTTTTTCCGCTTACAAATGACGAAATTCGCGATTTTTATCAGCGACCGATGGAATAATTTTGCGATTTTTTGTTGTGCGATCGATCTACCAAATTTTCACTTTTTTTCATAAGCGATTGACAAAATTCACGATATTTTTTCACGAGTGATTGGCGAATTTTGAGATATTTTCTACGACCGATTGTCAATATTTCCAATTTTTTCCAACGTCCAATTGTCAATATTTGCAATTTTTCCCAACGACCAAATTGACCGTTGATGAAACTTGTGATTTTTTTTCTGATACAGTAGACGCTCGATTTTATGAACTCGATGGGACTCATATAATGTGTTTGTAAAATCGAAAGTTCGTAAATGGGAGTAATATTAGTTTAATGGGATGCTGGTCGGGACTAGTACACTAGTTCGTAAAAACGAATAATTCGTAAAAAAGAGGTTCGTAAAATCAGGCATCTACTGTATATATTGCTGTTTTGCGATTTTTTCCCCGCGATAATTGACGAAAGTCGCGGTTTCATTACCGCGCACAATTGACGAAATTTGCGATTTTTTCCTGCGACCAATGGAATTCTATTTCATGATACTTTTTGTCCCCGACAGACAAAAGTTGTAATGTTTTCCATGAAAATGTAATTTGTGCGAAATGTGTATAATTTTTTCACGAAATTCCTGAAATTTGACGAAATTGATAATTTTTTTTTCACAAGCGATTTACGCGTTTCGCGATATTTTTCACTACCAATTGACGAAATTTATAATTTTTTTCATCAATTGTCGAAATTCACTATTTTTTACAGCGACAGATTGACGGAATTCGCGATTTTTTAAACGCAATAAATTAACGAAACTCGCGATTTTTCTGCTGCCGATAGGCGAAATTTGATATTTACTGCGTCCGATCGTCAAAATTCGCAGCCGATTAACGAAATTAGATTTTTTGCGCTCTATCAACGGAATTCACCATTCTTAACTGGATCTGTCAAAATCTGCTTTTCCCGCGGCAAATTGACGAAAATCGTGACTTTTTCTCGCGATAAACTGACGAAACTCGCGCTTTTTCTGCGCTAAATTTTAGAATTTTCGACTCCTGATCGGCAAATTTCAGGATTTTTCCGCACCCGATCAACAGAATTTGCGATTTTTCGGCGCCCGATCAACGAAATTCGCTATTCTGAACTAACTGACAAAATTTGCTATTTTTTCGCAGGTCAAATTGATGAAATTTGAAATTTTTTTCTCGCGATAAGCTGACGACACGAGCGATTTTTCTACAGCCGTTCAACAAAATTTACTATTTTTCCACTCCTTATCGACACAATTCACGATTTTTCAAAGCCCGATCAACGAAAGTCGCGATTTTTGTGCACCTGATTGACAAAATACGCAATTTTTCAGTGCCCTAAGACAAAATTCGCATTTTTTCTGTTCCAGATCGACGAAATTCGCGATTTTTTTCCGTGCTTGAACGACGAAATTCAAGATATATTCGACTAGCGTCAAACGAAATTTGCAACTTGGGAATTTCCTATATTGATATCTATGGTATCGGCCGGCCGATCAAAGAAATTCGCGTCTTTTTCCAAGACAATTTGATGAAATTAACGTTTTTTTCCTGCGAGTCATGGACAAAAAAAATTTTTTTTAAGGCATAAATTGACTGAACTCGCTGGCCACAAGTTAACACATCGCGGGCCAGGGCCACAGGTTGTGCATTCCTACTGTAAATAAACTATACATCCGATTTTCATAAAATTTGAAATGGCTCGACAAAATTTTGCAACAATTATACATTTAAAATTTCAGACCATTCGGTTGGGTAGTTTTTGCTTTGTTATATGCGAACAGACAGACCGCACCTAAAAAAAAAAAAAAAAAAAAAAAAAAAAAAAAAAAAAAAAAAAAAACACGTTAATATAATTGCGCGGTCGCATTATTTGAGTTCGTCTCGCTTTGGAGCTAAAGGACTGAAATGTCTGCAGTTACACAAAAGGTTGGTTGTATTGTCAAACCTCACGAGGGGCGCAAACTTCTACGCGACTTTAAAAATCTATGTTTGAATTCAGATTTAAAAGTGGTCATTACTGCGTTACCTTACGTTTCACACATTTATTTTATTTTGAATAAATTTAATCTTTTTTTCAGTTTCACAAACTCTATTTCGTTTCCTCATGGACTATTTTAGTTTTTTAATATTCACCTTCTTTCTTCTCAAGAAAAAATGCTATGAAATGTGTAAATTTTCTTTCAATATTTTCTAATTTTTTTCTTCTTTAAAGCACATCTAGGTAAAAAAAAAAAAAAAAAAAAAAAAAAAACTAAATAAAATTCTTATTTTTCATTGAAATAGGAACAGATACCTTATCTATGTTAAGAGATTGATATAATGAAATTTACTTCTCCAAATAAATATTCAGAAAATGTACTGTTAATTTACTTAAAAAAAAATTTCAGCCAATTTATTCAAGAAAGAAATAAGGAAAATAGATTACATTCATATGAAATAGCATTTATTTAAAAAGAAATGGCTTGTGAGATAGTTATCTTTTATTTTTTATTCATGGATGATATTATTTCTCACTTACGGAAATTCTGATTTTCAGTGAAAATGAATAAAATATGGGTTATTTCCTGTCATTTCCCGTTCCATTCCGTTTCACATATTCATTTTCTTTACAGTGTATTTGATCTACGGGATTTTTCTAAATGAGTATCTCAGTTCTAACTCAGTTCTTCCCAAACGTTGATTAGAAAAGAAGTTCTGTTCAGACGCTCACCCGATCTGATGCCATGTGATTTCTACCTGTGGAGATTCATAAAGGATCTTGTGTATGTGCTTCCACTACCAGCTGACAATTGCAACTGTTGCAACAATGATCACACAAACACTAATCAACGTTTGTGAAGAATTGAGCTATCGACTTGATGTGTACCGTATGACGAAATGTGCTCACATTGAACACTTGTAAGCATGTAGGTAAAACTGTTTGAGTTGATCTTTCATTTTATGTATTAATTACAATTTTAAGTTTTACGTAATAAATACAACCAAGCGTTAAAACCCAGATATTCATTTAGAAGTAACCACAAGCTCTATTTTGTTTGCTCTTGGGCAATTTTTTCAAAAATCGCCACCTTTCTTTCGAACAAGGAAGGTCTCTTTCAAATGCATACTCCGAATATAAGGAAGGAAATTCTAATGAAATACTCCTGTACATTATGAAAGATCACTAAAATTTAGTTGCGGAATTCCAGTAGAAAATCTGTAAAAAATTAAAATACTTTCGAGTTTTTGGCGCAAAACGATGCGATTTGACTAGAACACTTTTCCCTCTCCAAAATGCAAAGTATTTTAATTCATTTGGAAATTACTTGTTAAATGAGTGTTTAAATGTGCAGTTCAAACTTAAACGATGAAATTGTGTATTATTACTTCTATAAGCTTATATTTTATACATGATATAAGCATATCTAATATAAATATGATATGTATGTGATAAGTATGATATAAGCAGGGCCTGACTAATACAGGACATATGGGGCAGCTTCCTTGTGCCCCCTTTTTTAGGGGACCCCATGGAAATAATCAGGATTCATTAAAAGGTGCCAAATTGTTAAAATTGGCCAAACGTGATCAAAGTTCATATATTTTCAAAAGTTTAGGAAGGGTGTGCGGTTCACTTCCCCTCTCTGTCTCCTGTACCTCCTCCAACCACACAAAACACGAACTATATCATTCGAAAACTACGGATTAAAAATTTCTTAGAACAACTTAGCATTAATTTTGTTTCCAAAAGAAATCCAAAAGAAAGTTCCATCTACTGTTTCCAAAAGAAATTCTTCTTTACTGATGTTTTCCTCGTAACGAGGCAGGTTAAAATGCCGAATTATGACGAAATGAGGGCATTTTCCTTTAGATGTCTTATAACATACCTAGATAAGCAAAGTAAAAGTTTGTAAAACAATCCTGTAAAGCAATCCATCATTTTTTCTACTATTATCTTACTTGTATTTTTTCTGAAAGTTGTGACCACCTTTTTGTGATGCCCTGTATACAAATGTGAATAGTACTTTCTACGAAATTTATGCATGCATATAATATGTATAAATCCTAGTACTAACCATTTCTACATTATTCGCAAAAAATTTCTGTGACTAGATAGAAGAGCCCTCCCCACCACCTCCCAGAATGATATGATGTAAGTTGCGTGTTGCTACAGTTATTTAATTTTTCATTGTTTCGCCGTCTAGGTAAGTTTTAAACATATTTTTAAAAATAAGTGCCTGATTAAGAATGCTGTCGTTACAGATTTCGATACTGAATAAGTCCCTATTTCCATGGCAACAATACTGTTCTGTTGTCTCCTACACTAACAATATCGAAGCCTAATTGAGAGTGCTCAGAATAGGAACTTAATTTTGAACATGAATCAGTTGTAATCAGTTTATTTTGTTCTAAACTGTATAATAAGATGGTTAAATTTCATTGTATATACATATAAATGTACGTGATAAAGCTGTAGTCATAAAAGTTTATTTATCTAAGTTAAAGTTTCTAAAACTAGTAAATCAGCAGATCAGGAGCCTCAACGTCAGGTCTGCAAGCCGTTGTCTTTTAATCTCACTTTTCATAATATCCAACATCCTACAAACCGTATTTTTTTCTTTTATATAAAATAAATATTTATAAGCATACAAAATTTTTGAAAGGATTGGAAATTAGAAGCGTTAAATTAACACTGTGTTATTCAATAATATTTAGAAATTCTGATGAGCTGCTTATTCTGTTAATTTTTCAGATAAAAAAGTATATTTCTTCAGAGGGCAGAGCCCCCTGAACCCATATACGTCTCGTTAAGGGGACCGGGAAAGCAAAATTCAACCAAAAAATCGATTTTTACATTTTTATATCAATAAATAGTTTAAATTTTTATATTTCAACGATGTATCACACATGTTTATGGATAAAACAAAATAACCATTGAAATTATTCATTCTTTCTAAGAGTACTTTACAGCTTAATGGTCATTTAAATCTTTGACTTTTCATCAAAACTTGGATTTTTCATGTTTGTATTTCTTTTTTCCAATATCTGTTAAACTTAAGAACTCAGATTTTTTTAATACTTATGTTATATTGTATACTTTAACACAGGGGTTTAATGATTTGTTGAGAATTATTTTATTTTAGGCAGTGAAATCATACCATAAATGCTAATTGAAAAATGACTTTCAGTAAATAATTAATTTTGAGTTTCACTTAGAAAGAAAATGGTCTGTTAAAATATGTAAATCATGTTATTCACCATTTCTGAGAAAAAGGTGATGAATTTAACATGGCAGAGATAGGGCTTTCCCTGTTCTCTAAAATTTACATTAGTAATTTCCTACTGGTAGGGCAAGTGATTATGGAATATTTTGGATTTCGTTTTACGGTGTGATTTTATTCGGGTAATCGACAGTTTGGACAAGAATTTTATGTTATCTTAATATCCAAATAGCAATATTTACTTACCTGCCAACTACGAAGAACCTACATCTGATGGATAAGTTGAATAAAATATCATAGACGAATAGAACTTATTGAAATTTAAACTGAATCTATTATATTTAACTTATGTCTAATTTGGAAATCTAATTTTTTACAATTTTTGTTTCCGAAAAAACAGTTTTGATGGTCATTCCATAATATTTAGATGTAATATCTTATATAAATACATCCTAATCTACTCGATAGCATTAGCATACTAAAATCACCCAAAAATGGGCATATTTGCAGGCTTTTAAATCTACTGGGTAATTCATCATCGGGTCCACTGCCAATTGACTAAGTGGCAAACGTGATTTTTCGTCATAAATGGATTTTGTTGATCCACATTCAATTTAAAACCGTAATGGTATTGACATTCATCTTTAATTTACGCAAACCTATGTTGCAGTCCAAATTACGAAGGATTAACTGACCTTTTATTTTCCCAGCCAGACTTTATACTTAATCTTTCCTAATCAGGTTATTTGAATTATTTTTTATAAGCTATGAAATACAGTTGCTAGGGAACGGATAACAGTAAAAGAGAAAATTAAATGTGTTATCATGTCAAATAATCAAAGTGATAAAACAAAATGTCTTACATTTTTTTTGACTAATGTATAAAATTCCATCAAATCTTATATATTTAATTTTAAAAAGTATTACAAGTGTATTAAAAAAATTCATATTAATCGGAACCACTTGGAGATTTTAGCATAGATTTACTTCTAAAGAATTAAATTTGCTAGATATTTCTTTTTCTAAATTATCAGTTATAAAAAAAAAAATTACTTAATTAAATTTAAAAATGTAAGAATCAATGTCCCTATTCTGTCGTCTCCTCTTGCTGGCGCTCATGGAATACGGTGAGGTTCAGCAGTAATTTGTGCTCTATTTTATGATCGTTTTAAATTTGATGTGAAAAAAATCTTCATATAAAGTATTTATTTAGTAATGGAGAATTATCACTGCTTCACAAATACCGTTATTACTTTACATCGCAGCGATTACATTTTTTTTTCGAAGCGTAAGCGTGTATTTTAAGTGAAAAAATAAACCATCAATTTATTTCTTTTCGCTTCATATTAAGTTTCGAATCAAGAGTACTTATATTTTCTTTGCAGGAAAGATAATCTATTTTCAGACACGAAATTTCCATTCTAGCTTTTCATTGAGTATTTATATTTCGGAAAGCGTATTCTTGGATCTCCGGAGAGTTTTCTATTTAGTAATGCTTAAATTTTCCTTTTAAAATCTCTTTTGAAATATAATTCAATATAGTTCGAATTTTATTTCTTCCGTTAATCTTATAGATACAGAATTGTGTGTTTTTATGTTATCTTTTCTATAATTAGAAAAATTATGATACATACGTGTTAATAAAAATGATTGGATATTATCAGCAATCCTCATATAAAATTATGCTTCTCCAGCATTACAGAACTGTGAATTCTTCGTCAAAAATAGCGATCTTACTTTATACTGTATTGATTACGTTCGCTTTTTGGATACGTAAATACGGATTTGAAATTAAAAAAAAGTAAACTTATTTTCTTTTGCATATTCAACTCTATATCAAGTACTTATATCTTCTTTGCAGGAAAGATAATCTATTTTAACGCTTAAAATCTCCATTCTATCTTTCTATGGGATATTTGTTTTTCTGGAGTCATCTGCTTGGATCTCCAAAAAATTTTCTGTTGAGCAAATCTTAAATTTTCTTTAAAATTATCTCTTATAAAATGTCCTTTAATAAAGTTCGATTTTATTTCTATTTAAGTCGTATAATACAACTGTGTCCTCTGTATAGTGTTTTTTTTTTTTTTAAGATAAAAATAAATACATATATATTTGATGAGAATGTTTAGATATTATCAGCAATCCTCATATAAAATAGTACCTCTCTAACGAAAGATAAAAGATTTTTCTAACAAAAAATTCTTTACAAATAGCGATCTTACTTTACACCGCACCAATTATGTTTACTTTTTGGATGCGTAAATGCGGATTTAAAATGAAAAATCAAACTATATTTTTATTTTACTTCTCATCTTATTCAACTTTATATAAAATACACATATTTTCTTTGCAGAGAATATAATCTATTATAAGCTACTAAATCTCCATTCTGTTCCATTGAGTACTTATTTTTCAAAAGTCCTCTGCTTAAATGTCTGGAAAATATTCTATTGAGGAATATTTAAATATCCTTTTACAAATTGTGTTAATATATAATTCAGTAAAGTTTATTTCTTTTGTAAGAGATATAAAATTAGTAATTTTTCTTAATATTTTCTTTTGTTTAAAATGCAGAAGAACATATGTTTGTTAATGAAAAAGATTAGATATTATCAGCAATCCGGATATAAAAAAGTATTTCACTAGCAATCGAGAACGTGAATTCTTTTCCACAATTCCACTAATACCGTTTACATTTGATTTCTGGATTGGTAAGCATGGATTTCAATTTAGCTTTAAAATTTTCTTTGCAAGGAAGATAATCTATTTTAGGTACTTTACACCGTACTGCTTACGTTTACTTTTTTGGATGCGTAAATGGTGATTTTAAATGAACAAAAAAGGTATCAATTTATTATCCTTCACTTCTCATTCAATTCTATATCATGTACTTATATTTTCTCTGCAGGAAATATTATCTATTTTAGATTGCAAAATCTCTTTTCTGTCTTTCAATTGAATATTTATTTTTCAGAAGTCGTTTGATTGATTCTATTATTGTAAGCTTTTCAGCCGAGGATTGTTGAAGTTTTCTTTAATATTTTCTCTTTTACTGTACACTTTAATTATGTTCGAATTCTATTTAGTCTGTATATTACATACAATTATCACTTTATTACAGAATATGTAATTGGTAACCCTTTGCGGTCGTATTAAGTTTATACATAGGTGTCATGATGATCGGAATAAATTTTCGTTGAACGAACAGTAATATATAATATGCAAGATTATTCTGAAGAAAAACAAAATGTAGCAATTCTTTTTCTAATTTTAGATATATGTAATACAATAATATGTTTAAATTTTATGTAAAAATCATATTTTAGAGTTCTCCATTGTGCGGTATTTTTCAAAGCAATTCCCAATACACTGTAAAAAAAAATGGTAACTTTCCATGTAAAATCCAGGAACGTTTCGCCTTTTATCAGGTTTTCAGAATAATTTAGCTCTTTCCTGTGAAATTCTGGTTTTCTTATCTGAAACGTTCCTGAACAAAATTTGGAAACAGCAAAACACTGCGGCCGCCATTTATTATTTTTTTCCCTATAATCCGTTGCTCGCGCGTGAGTGTCGAAAACGAATTCCTTAAATGAATGTAAAAAAATCAATATGGAATGCAAATAAATCAATAGACGACATAATCCTTTACGTCTCTATTGTCAAGATAATTCAGATGAAAATACAATACCTCTGTGACATCACTAAGAGATTATCTCTCGTACTTGTCTGTGAAATCTTTAACGAGCAGACTGTGTAAAAAAAATACACCTATTATTTGGATCTGCATTAACCAGGGGACAATCAAATATGATTCTCACCTATTTTGATTAATTTAAAGTATGTTTTAGAGTTCTTATCTCTAATTATTCTTGTGAAAGGATTTCTTCAAATGGGCCTTAGATTTTCAGAAATCAGATGCCGAGTTTTAGCATACGTTTCAAATACCAATTAGTTTGCAGCTTTCAACGTGTCTTTCGTGGTGTGGACGCAGAAAGCTTGCACGCCACCCGTACGGCCTGGGTTCGATGCTACCTCTTGACTTTTTTTTTTCTTTTTTAATTAATTTTATATTTTAACACTTTATTACAATTTGATTTAAATTTGACATATATTTGACACTTTGAATTGCTGAAAATTTGAATTTTTTTTCGTAAAAAATATACAATTACGTTTAGGTTTTTTTTTCATGAAAATTTATATGTATTTTATCTAACTTGTAAACTAACATAATTACTGACGAAAATCCAAAATATTTTATGTCTAGATTTTTTTTCTAATTATTATTTACATTTATATATTTTTATATTTTAAGCAAAGTTCAGAAACAATATATCACATATGTATTTACTTTATTGAATTTTAACTGAAAATTTATTTTTTCGTGTAAATTATAAATAATAATTTTGATGTCAATTTCAAAATATTTTTTCATTCTAACAAATAATGATAATAAAGCGAAAATTGTCAACTGGAAATGTAAAAATCGTCTGCGGATCCCGCATGCTGTGAAATGTCAGTAATGTCATAATGAAGGGAACGAACATCCAGAGTGAATTATGTCAGCCAGGTATCGGTCCGGATAGCCTAACAGGTAAGGCATTGGCACGGCACGCCAAGTATCCAGGTTCGATCCCTGGTCTGGACATCTTTCGCTCTTGTGCTACTCCAGCCTTGAATATGTCAGTAATGTTTTGCTGTCAACAGAAATATTCCTGGTATTTCGCAGGAAACTTACTGGCATTTCTGTAGAAAGTTTTTAACATATACAGTAAAGTACCAGTCATTTTCAAGAAATGTTTCTTGGAAATAATGGGCAACTCAGCTGCCCATTTTTTCCCAGGAACGTTGCGGAATTTTTTTTACAGTGTAGGCAGTCCTTAATTTTTCTGTTTGAACGTACATAACAATCTTTACTCTTTGCATCTTATAACTTATCTTTTTAAACCTACTTTCAATTTCACGTTACACTTCTTTCGGTAATTTTCTTTTTGCCAATTTAAAGTATTATTCAAAAAATATTTTTTAAGAAGCGAAAAGGATTACTTAAATAAACGCAATTTATAAAATATAATTTCAAATTCTACGTATTTCTTAAGCTTGTCGACTTAATATAATAAAATATCGGTATGGTTCTTTTCTGTTGTGGCTGAGGGAAGACACACGACTGAAACGGTAATAAAGCTATGGTAAATGAGAGCAGGAATACAACCACAAAGGGTTAATGAGAATAATTGATATTATCTCAGCAATTCTCATGTATAAAAGTGTTTCTCTAGCAATCGAGAACGGTGAGTTCATTTACACAAATACCGATAACATATAATTTGATAATTTGGAAGCGTAAATACGAATTCCAAATGAAAAATTTAAGAATAAATTCATTTTCTTTTGCTTCCTATTCGGTTCTGTATCAAGCACTTATTTTTTTTATTTTATTTTATTTTATTTTATTTTTCTTACGGAAAAAGTAATCTATTTTCAGCTAAAAATCTCTATTTTATCTTTCCATTGAGTATTTATTTTTCATAAATAGTGTGCTTGGATCTCCGTAAAATTTTTTGTTGTGGGATATTTAAATTTTTTAAAAGATAATCTCTTTTAAAATGCATCTCAATAAACTTCGAATTATACAGGGTGATTTAAAAAAAAATGTTTACAAAATAACATGGCAAATCAGGCATACAGCAAAGATAAAAAATCACACAGGAATATAGGTTCGCAAACCACTTATTTAGCCACAAATACAGGGTGTTCTATCCTAACTGAACCCGAGTTGACGGTCATAATTTCGATTAAATAAAAACATTGTAATGAAAATGCAACGATATGTACCTTTTTTTGTGTGAAATATGATAACATCACGAAAAGATCTGGAAAAACATGTTGGTCAAGCAATCGATGATACCGTATGAATTAATAATCACAGTCCAAAATGTGGGATGTCAAATGCTTACTTCTCGCGCGTTTAATGCAAACTTCTACCACTTTTGTTTGGTGTTATCACATTAACAACAATTGAGAGAATATCTGTTAAATGTTTTATTATGATACACTTCAGTTTTCTGAAAGTTATTCCCATCAACTCAAATTGAGTTAGTATGAAACACCCTGTATTTGTGACGCAATAAGTGGTTTGTGATCCTATGTTGCTGTGTGATTTTTTATCCTTGTTGTCTGCCTGATTTATCATGTCATTTCGTAAACTTTTTTGAATCATCTTGCATATCTTCTGTAAGTCATATACACTGGTTTCCAAAAATTAAGGAAAAATCACAAAAAGAGCGATAACTCGTTCAAAAATTAACCTATCCGCATGAAATTTGGATATGTTGTTAACTAAAAGATGCTGATTAAAATTACAAAATGCAAATTAGTGGCGCTGCAATCGAATTGCGTCACCTTTGCGGAGCATAAAAATGCATGCTGGAGAGTACGGCTGCTGGTATCGTTGTGATTATGATATAAGAAAACTGAGATAGCCAATTCATTAGCACGACCTCGAGGTATCATTTATCCGCATAACTGCGATATAGAGCTATTGGAAGATTGGATGTAGGCCAAAGTCAGACAGAGGTGGCCAGATGGCTAAATGGGAGTTTTTCTGTTGCTCATAGGCTTTGGTAACACTTTCAAGCTACTGGTTTGGCCTCCAGAAGTTTCAGCGAAGGACGAACAAGAGCTACGACAAGCACCGATGACCGATATTTGCGGCTATGTGTACGAAGGAATAGAACAGAAACCCCTCTCATCTTAAATCTGTCCTTGCTGCAGTCTCTTGAAGGTTGGTATCAACGTCTACAGTGCGTAAAAAGCTTCATGAAGGTGGTCTTTACGCGATGCTACCAGATATTTGTGTGCCGCTCACCTCATGTCCCCGGAGAGAACGTTTAAGGTGAGCACGTCGACATGTCCACTGGACGGCTGATCAATGGAGGCGTATTCTCGTCACAAATGAGTTCCAGTTTAGCCTCCAAAGCGATAGTAGGCATTGTTTGATTTGGAGAGAACAGGGAACACACTATCATCGATCAAACATTCGTAAAAGAGATTCGCATGGAGGAGCAGTGTCTGTGTTTGGGATAGTATCCCTTTGGGCGGACGTACAGACCCCCCACGTCTTTCGACGTGGAACTGTGAATGCTCACGTCTATAGAGATGACATTCTTGATGATTATGTGCACCCTTATGCCGGTGCAAAAGGTAACGATTTCCTGTTACAGGACGATAACGCTAGACCGCACGGGGTTCACATCGTAGAAGATTATCTTCAATACCAAACAATTCAGCGCATGGAATGGTCAGCGCGATCCCTGAGCTTAAATCCCATTGAGCATCTTTGGGATGCTTTAGGAAGATGTGTCTCTGCACTCAATCCCCCTCCTCAGACCCTTGCCACGCTTACAATTGCTTTACAGAGAAATGGATCCCAGCAAACTTATCGATCGCATACTCAACAGTATCACACTTCGCTGCATGTGCTGTATTACTTCTAGGGGTGATCATACTGCATATTAAAGGTACTTTTCCTATACCAAACTGAGACATTTATTTTGTTTATTTTATAATTGTATTAATTTCTGAAACTCCACAATCGTCTGGTAATTTCTTTTAATGTTATTTTATGCCTTACTATGTGTTGTAAATTGGGTCTCAGTTTTATTAAAATCTACTTGTAAAATTTTCAGCAATCGCTACTTTTGTTGTTTTTCCTTAATTTTTGGAAACCAGTGTAGATATAAAATTATTTCTTTTATAGAGAGATCTTTATAATGAGTATAATTAGTGATTAATGAGTATAATTAGTGATTAATGAGTATAATTAGATATTATCAACAATCCTCATATATAGAAGTATTCCTCCATCAATCGAGAAAGATGAGTTCTTTTACACGAATACCGTTAACATATATTTTGGACGCATAAGTACGGATTTCAAATGAAAAATTTAAGAATAAATTCATTTTCTTTCGCT
Source organism: Maratus speciosus (assembly GCA_963932465.1). Taxonomy (NCBI): domain Eukaryota; kingdom Metazoa; phylum Arthropoda; class Arachnida; order Araneae; family Salticidae; genus Maratus; species Maratus speciosus. Next base: position 117,493,902 of record OZ010786.1, read on the forward strand.
TCCTATTCGGCTCTGTATTTTATTCGGCACTTAAATTTTCTTTGCCGAAAAGGCAATCTATTTTCAGCTACAAAATATTTATTTTATGTATATTTCCATTGAGTAATTATTTTTCCTAAATAGTGTGCTTGGATCTCCCTAGAATTTTCTGTTGAGGAATGCATAATTTTTCTTTAAGATATTCTCTTTTAAAATGCATCTCAATACATTTCGAATTATATATCTTCTGTAAGTCATATATATATGTATATATATATAGAATTATGTCTTTTATATATAGTATTTTTTTTCTCTATATAAACAAAAATATAATATATATTCGTAAACGAGAATGATTAGTCATTATCAGCAATCCTCATATAAAATAATACTTAACTAGCATTAGAGAACTGTGAATTTTTCGTCAGAAATAACATTGTTATTTTATACCGCACGAATTATGTTTACTTTTTGGATGCTTACATGCGGGTTTCAAACGAAAAAATGAACTATCAATTTATTGCCCTCCGTTTCTTATTTAACTAAATATATAGTTAAATAAGTATTGTTTTTATTATTTTCTTTGCAGGAAAGATAATCCGCTTTAAGCCACGAAATGTCTGTTCTATCTTAGCACTGAATGTTTATTTTTCAGAAGTCATCTATTTAAAATTTCTTGAATTATTCTTATTATTTCTTCTAATTATGTCTTGAAATTATTCTTGAATCCATTTCATTTGAAATTAAAAGAATTTTCTGTAAGGGAATGTTTTGAATTTTATTTAGTATTTACTCTTTTACTACTTTAATTATGTTCGAATTTTATTTCTTTAGTAAGTCATATACAACGAAGACTTTTTTTACAATATTTTTTTTTCAAACGAAAAGAAATAGGATATTTATAATGCGAACGGTTAAATATTATCATCATTCTTCATAAAAAATAGTATTTCTTTGGCAATCAAGAACTGATATTCCTTTTTCACATTTACCGATCATATTTACTTTTTGGATGACTAAGTACGAATTTCAAATGAAAAAAAAAATCTACGAATTTATTTTACGTCGTTTCTTATTCAACTCTGTGTATAAAATAATATACGTGAAATATCCAATCTATCTTTTCATTTTTCTCTTTAGAGCTTCATTTTAATTTTATTTTAGGAGTATTTATTTTTCAGAAGTCACCAATCCTTGCCTCTCGCTTCATCTTCGAGAATTAACTTTAAAAATACTTAAATTTTCATTAATATTGTCCTCTTTTGAAATATATTTCAATGATATTGAAATTTAATGCTCTTGATAAATCATAGAGGTTTTTTCTTTTTATCTTCGGTGTTTTTTTAAGACAAACAAGTAAAAATTAAATTTAAAAAATCAGAAAACCCGACTGCGTAAAAAGCGAACTAATTAATTATTTCACATCAGTGTGAAACTATTTTTTATATTACTTACTTATTTTTTTATTTACTTGTATTGATGACTTTTAAGTTGTGTTTAATTGTTAGTTTCAACAAACACTGTTTTGATGAGGCCTATAGATGTCTATGAAGGTTAGAGTTAAAGTAAAGCTAGAGATCCTACCTACACAACTTTCAGGTTGTCAGGTTGTGTAATATTTAAACAGAGTTTCTCACTGTAAAATAGTCAATAAAACATTGTCTTCATTTTGAAAGACCTATCCAACGATATGCCACTCAATATGGTGCGTAAAATTTTTTTCGCCTCTACCGCCATTTTGTATTTTATGGTCGCCATTTTGAATTTATAAAAACAAAACCTTGCCTATAACCATCGGACGGTTAATACGAATCGATAGAGACCTCATTCATGAAAATCCATCCAACCGTTGGGATGTTTCGAGGGTATAAAGCAATCCACATACCCGGATACGCGTGAAACACAACCCTTCTTGGCAGTCGGGTATAAAGGGAATAGAACATATCTTTTTAAATACCAGTCATCGCTTTGAGATACAAAAGTTTTGCTTCATTTGTGTATGAATAACCGACTTTTCTCTTTACCTTTGATCGTTTTTTTTTTTTTTTCAATCTCACTAACGAAACATTTAAATTTAATGAAAATTTGTATTTCACCGTTTTGAGAATTCTGAATTTAAACATGCAACAAAATCGCAATCATGTATTTGACATCAATTAGAATTGAAATTGTAGTCCACTTTCGGATTATTTATTATTACTATTATTATTTGTCTCTTACATAAATATTCAGGCGAAATTAACATTTTTTCGTTAGTAACTGTAGCGACGTCAACAAACAATGTATGATGAGTCATTGGCTCAGAACAATTGAGTTAGCATTTTGACTTGCATTACGGTGTACGGCTTCCTTGAAGTAGATCCCAGGTTCAAACCCAGCCAACACCAATTCCTCGAGACATACAATAACTTTTTCATAATTAGATTTTAAGATTGAAAAATCATTTTCTATATTATTCTGTATATTTCTGAACTACATCAAATACTAAAAAGGAGAATATACATTTTTGAAAAAAAAATTATAAATTAAATGTTAAAATGAGTTAAATGTAAAATCAATAAACAAAAGCAATAATCTTGTTACTTAAGGGTAAATCTGTATATATGACTTATTTGCGAGCCACTGAGGAAAAGTAAATATGAAACATTAAATGAGTGTGCTTTATGGCATTATGTGAAGTATTTTACATAAATTTCCGGCTAATGGATAAATATGATCCTCATAAAATTCATACTAAAATACATCATGAATTGAAATTTCAGCATAAAATTCGATTATATTTTCAGCAATATGATGCCTAAAAAGTTTCATGAAAATATATGGATATTACTTTTGAAAGACATTTTTTTTTTGGATAAATTTTATTAGTCTTATTTAAATAATTTTTTTTGAAATAAATGCTTAATTGGCTTAAACCATAAAATGCTCAAAAATGTTTAGAATGTGATTCATAACAAAACTAAAGTTCTTCCCCATAATTTTGAAAAAAGAGGCATTCTAATTTAACTGCGGTTGGGGACATATTTGGACAAGGTGGACTTTTTTTATTCCATTCGTACCACTTTTTAAAAAACAATCTTTGTCATAAACTTATAACGGGTTGTTATGAAAAAATCTACTTGCAGTGTTGCCAGATTGGGGATTTTGTCCCCATTTTGGGGGATTTTGAACCTCTAGGGGAATTTTTTGGGGACAAGTAGTTCGTGGGGAAATTTTTGGGGACTACAAAAATTTTGGGGTAAAACTTGGGATTTTTTTTTTTTATTATTTTCCGTAAAGATTTCTTTTAGTCCTGTAGAAAAACTGGATCAGTCTCGAACTCAATTTTGATTCGATAAAGGAAAATACAATCCAGAAAGCGGAAATATCAACAAACCTGCACGTGACTAAGCTTGCATTTGCCATGGAATTGGGAAGCCCTCAACTCAGAAGTTTTTCATTGATTTGTTGTTCAAAAAATCTATAACAAAGAAAATGTTTTGTAAATTTCGGTACGATCTAACATAAAATTAGACATTAGTCCTGGCCTCTAATTAAAGGTGATTTAATTTAGATTAATCAAGAGTAATGTTAATGTTGGAATATTCTGTTATACGTTGGAATATAAAATATGTTGCGCTTAAGTTGTAATATCCTACTGTTTCAGTACTTAACGTTACAGGAGTAAATTGATAGATGTTGTGGACTATTTAAAAATAAATCATTCTTTTAATGAAGCGTAAAATATCTGTTCAAAACTTTTTGATGAATAAGTATCTGCATTAACACATTAAATTTTTGCATTACCATTTAAGTTCTTAACTAATATTTTACTTTTTTTTCTTTTTGGTTTACATGTAAAAATTATGTCATTTTATTATGTAGTATTTATAAGAACGGCAATACGCTATAATATTTTCTATGATATTGTTCAAATATTACGCTTATTATGCTTGAGATTATGCTAGTATGTTTGCGCCTTACATATTTTAAATAAAAAATTTAAATTTATCATGTTAAAATTTTTACATCATATTAGTGAGAAAAGAGGGCACATGTTGATTTCAATAGAATTTTTACCAAATTACCTTGTAATCACCAAATTGACATTGATTTTACTGACGTAGTTTTTACAACCACAATTGACATGTGTCGATTTTCGCCATTGCATGAGATTTGTCAGCTCTTTGCACATGTCACTTTTTTTCACTTAGCAGCTCAGCATCATTTAAAAGTAATCGGTGGATATTTTGAAAAAGTGTAACTAATTACCCTATTTGTTTCTGCGTCCTCATAAAATATCATTCTAAGATACCCACATTTGGATTCCAGTAACACATAATGAGTAGTTGAAACTAAATCTGGGTTATAAAGCAGTTGATCAAGCTCTTAGAACCAAAATTAATATCATTCAGAATAAAATATCATACTAAGATACCCACATTTGGATTCCAGTAACACATAATGAGTAGTTGAAACTAAATCTGGGTTATAAAGCAGTTGATCAAGCTCTTAGAACCAAAATTAATATCATTCAGAATAAAATATCATACTAAGATACCCACATTTGGATTCCAGTAACACATAATGAGTAGTTGAAACTAAATCTGGGTTATAAAGCAGTTGATCAAGCTCTTAGAACCAAAATTTCTGTACTAATTCTTTGGCAACGACGCGTCGGCTGAAATTTTTTAGATGCATTGAGAACTCGAGTAATTCATCTTCATGAGACTTAATGTGAAGAAATAAAAAACAGGTTTTTTTAGACAAAGCTGAACTTGGTGCTATCTGCCTGACTTTTCAAACTAAATCTTTGTTATAAATAGCGATACTTTCTGATGTCAATGTCTCTAATTGTAAATCTTACTGAGAATCACCTTCTACGGATTCTTCGCCTATACAAAACTGGTTCACGCATTCTTTCGACGTAGAATAGAAAGGAGAGAAATGAACGCAAACATGTTCCAAGATTTGTATTATTTTTGGGAGAATATTTAAGGATTTTATTTTAAGACTAAATATTTTAATACATAAAATAAAGTATCTTACTTAATTCAGTAAGTAGTGGAAACATCAATGGGGTTATTGGTAAATATGCTTTTTCCACAGGTGTTTTTAAAAGTTTCCTGTAAATTGATGAATGTATAAAATGTGGTATTGTATTTGTTATAAAATGTGTTATTGTATTTCTTTTTCAGGCACAAGCGATCCCTACGTAAAAGTAACCCTTTTACCAGACAAAAAACGAAAATTAGAAACGAAAGTAAAACACAGAACATTGAATCCTAGATGGAATGAAACATTCTATTTCGAAGGTAATTTATTTCATTCTTATTGTCTATGATATAGCTGCTGCTCTCCTAATAGCCTTTTAAAATAAAATACAGTTGAACCCGGTTAAGACACGTTTCAAGATTCTGAACAATAGTCGAGTATTAAGAGGCTACTTCAATCACCTGAAAAGACCCGCTCAGTAATGATAATCCTATGGAAGAAAATTTTAAAGATATCTTGTTTGCATTTCAATGTTTTAAACGATTCTTTTTCCATTAGCTAGCTGAGATCCATCTGTACAAAAGGGCGTTTTTTACTTTTTCGATTTTATTTACAGATATTTTTAATTAGGACACTTTCATTTTCGGAACCGGTTTAGAAAGTGAAAGCATCCTCTTGAAAAAAAAAAAAAAAAGTAAAAAAGGGCAGATGTAGAGATTAATCTCAGCTATTCAATTAAAAAAATTCATTTAAAAATATTAAAATGCAAACGAGATATCTTCATAAAATTCCTTCCGTAGGATTAGCATTAGCAAACGAACCTTTCCAGGTCACTGAAGTAGCGCGTATTAAACGTGATTTCGATAATGTTGTAGGAACTGAGCTTATTTATGCATCTAATTGTCTAAATGAACTGAAGAGCTTTAGTTTATACGTTTATGGTAGAAAATTATATCTGTTATTTAGATTAAAATATAACTGTTTTGAAGTTTAACTCGCTGCTTGTCTTTTTAGAAATGACAGGAATAAGAACTGGAAATAAAACTTGATTCAAATATAACTGCATTGTCTATTAATACGTTACAACGAAAAATAAAACAGCAAAAATAGTTTTAATTCTAGTTTAACTTTTTTAACACATACTAAAATATTAAATTTTTGCAGCGCAACCCATCTATTAAAGTCATTTTTCGTAGTTTTAATACTAAGTACAATTATAATCAGTCCTTAATGTTTTATAAAATAAGAAAAAGCTATACATGTTAATCTTTGACTATATATATTATTAGCACTGCAGAAAGTAAACAAAACGTAGAAAATACTAAAGAAATACGCAAAAACAGTCGCATTTGTTCAGTTTTCACAAGTTCCAGTACTTTTTTTTTGCTCCAGCCTTGGTTCAACACTTGCTAAATTATTCATTGTTTGCTAATTTAGCAGGGCTTTCTATTCAAGTATTTTTCATTATTTCCGTTTAGCAAAAAGTTAGCCTTTTTTAATCAGCAGTGTCAGTTTACTGAATTTCTAATTACAATATCTATCATTATTTCCGAATAGTAACTGTCACCTTCCTCTAATTAAATGAAGCGTTTATTACTAATCGGATATAGTGGTACATATTTGAATTAAAAAAAAAAAATTATCTAAATTGGCAATACTGGAGAAGAGCAACTAAATTCATATCTGTGTCTATGAATTCGCTTTTTAAGCGAGATCCCCCCCCCCCCCAAATGATCGAACTTTATCGTGTATTAAGCTGGATCGCGTAATAAGCGTTTGCATATTAAATGGGATATTTTTACATTAGTCTTATGGGCGATGTTCAAGGGACTGAGAAAATACCGGTATTAATCCTTAAATGCCGAGTGTTGTTTTTCGGCAACATACCCAATTTAGGCTTCTAAAATACTATTAGAATAATATTAAAGCTACAATTCCTAATGTTGCCAATAAAATACATTATGAAAATATTATTAAATCGATTTTCCACATGTAGATGGCAATACTTCTGCTGTTTAAGAATAAAGATAGATTTATTTTTTCAATTGTTGCTACTTGTTATTTTTGTATTGTTTCGAAGCTTGCGAAATACTCTATTTTTTTCTGCAGTGAGCAAGTAAAATTTATTTCTTATCATAGTTCTTAAAATTCTTGTGTGTTAGAATATTATAGAATTTTATCAAGGAAAATTATTTTTTAAATTAAAGACCAGTATTGCCGATTAGTAACAAACTGTTTTTTAGCCGTAAACCACACTTAAAACAAAATATGATTTTTTAAAGTATTTATCCAATGATTTATTTAAAAAATGAAAGCCGAAAAACATTTAAAAAATGATTTTTGAAAAAATCAAGCATTTAAGGGTTAAGCGGGATCGCGTCTGAAACGGGTCCGACTGTATCTATTTCATTTTTTTTTCGCTTTGAAATTCGTCACAGCAATACCACATGGTATTGCTATCCCATTTTATTTAAATTAGAAATTAGAGTAAAGTTCACATATTATATTAGAAACTTAGTTAAGATGAATTATTGTATTATGAAAGATAATACACTGCTCAAAACAATTAAAGGATATTGCAGTTTTAGGTGGATTTTGTATCTGGTAAACTGTTTAGCTGATTGATACATGGTCGACAGACGTAGTAGGTTATATGAGAATAAATTACACATGTTTGGCAGAAAAAAATGCATTTTATTGCGCATTTGTGTACTAAAGGAAAAAAACACAATTTGTGCATATGAGAAAAAAAGAATAAGAAAAGGTGTTTTCTTCAAAGAAAATCATTTTCAGTAGGGGGTATGGTTTCCACGGGCGGCCAGCAACGTTGAACACCTTTGAGGCATGGACTTAGTGAGGCTATTAATGACGAGTTAGGGTATTCTGCCCCACTCTTCCAGAAGAGCTCTTTCCAGTTCTTGGAGAGTTTGTGGGGGTTGTTGGCGGCCAAAAACTCGTCTTCCTAGAGCGTCCCAAACGTGCTCGATTGGATTCATGTCTGGAGAACACGCTGGCCATTCCATCCGAACGATTCCTTCCTCGAAAAGGAAATCCTCCACCAGGTTTGCACGATGTGGCCTGCAGTTATCGTCCATTAAAATGAAGTTATCTCCGATTGCTGCAGCGTAAGGGACTACAATAGGTCTGAGGATCCCATCCCTATATCGGCGACCAGTCAGAGCTCCATCTCGAATGATGTAGAGGTCAGTGCGCCCGTCAATGGAGATGCCACCATACACCAACACTCCTCCACCGCCAAATCTGACACTTTCGTGCACGAACGCAGGATTATTACTACTGCCACGGTCCCTCCAGATGAAAATACGCCTATTATCCGGATGCACAGAAAAACGGGACTCGTCAGAAAACAGAATATTGCTCCATTCATTTCTCCTCCAGTTGACATGCTCGGTTGTCCACTCCCTGCGGTCACGACGATGCCTTGATGTTAATCTAACACATACCATCGGTCGGCGAGCATAAAGACCTACAGCATGGAGCCGGTTTCGGACAGTCTGAGTTGAAATCGTGGTGCCTGTAGCCGAGCGAAGGTGTTGTTGGAGAAGAGTAGCGTTCATGGTTCGGTGTCTCCGAGCTGTTAACGCTAAATACCGATCTTCATTGGGCGTTGTTGCCCGTCTACGATCTTGCCCTGGTCTTCGGCCTGCAGATCCACTCTCCAAAAAACGGTTCCATATCCTGGAAATGACACTTTGTGACACTCCAATGGCTTGCGCTACTTCGGCTTGAGTTTGGCCCCCTTCTAACCTACCAACAATTCTCAAAGCTTCTGAATCTGTCAAATGACTTCGCTGAGACATCGTACTCATCGAAACAAAGCAATCACTGAATGCCGATCATCCTTGTCTTCATTCTCTTTTATCCAGTTGAAAGTCAAATTTCATTCGCTGCCGCTGAAGCGACGTTTTTGACGTCGAACTCAAAATTTGCATACTCCACAGTTTGAAAACCAGAAAAATTTGCATTTGTGATTCTCTTCTTCTATTTTCGGCAAAAAAAATTTCGTTTATATCTTTATTTTATATAAAACTTCAAATATCCTTTAATTGTTTTGAGCAGTGTAGATTAATCGAGATCACACTTTTTAACAATGATTAAACTTATCATTCATTAAAAATATACATTCACTCAACTGCACTTTTCTATTTATAAGTCTAAACAGTTTTAACATAACCTTAAACTATTAAGTAATGGTTAATACTATCGAGTTTTAATATTCATATACATAACTGGGGGCTATTTATAATTTTGCAAAAACATTTTCAAAGCTTTCCAACATAGTTGAGAAGTGATTATGAATTCGGATTATCTGGCCATCTACCTGGTCTTCGTCTGTCCAGGCACTAGTTCGCGTAAATATGCTCGGAATACCATACAATTTATATATGTTATTCAGGTCTGCCATAGCATGTTCGTTATTGAAAATGAAATGTGTAGCATTTACAGTTCGTTTACAATCAAAAGAATCCCGTTATATTATGGTCGATGGGGGAAAATTGTTAGCAATATTTCCAACATTCTTGTTGCTCTATTTTAAACATATCGAAATTGATATACATCACTGGGGTGCACTACAAAATGTTTACTATAAAATATGGTGTGCATAGCATTTATTATTTTTTTACAGTGACAGACACAAGAGTTCGGTTACAGTATTGTCTAGTAGGAATAATTGTTGGAAATGCTGTTTGAATCGTGGTATGCGCTTTTAAGTTTAAATAATTTTTTGCATATCTCTTGGTGTGTTAAAGTTCTTTGGATCATACACAGGGTTGCACAAAAGAATTCGAATGGAATATTTAAAGAAGCATTTATAAAAAGCAATTTTTTTTTCTTTTTTTTCAAAGTAAAACGTTTTCATGTTCAAGAAACATGATTTACAAACAAACTCGATCGATGAACAGCATTAAAATTAAAATTAAAATTAATATTACTTTGTTACTCTTGTGTATATAAATTTAATTTCTCAGCTGGAAACGTTTAACTCAGAATTGATAATGTCGGTGTTTCGGTTTGAAAAACTAATTAACACATTATAAAACTACTCGGAAGCGTTTACTAAAACCGATGGTTACAAAAAGAACTTCGTTTTTATAAATTATTTTTTAAATCTCTAAAATATATTAGTTTCTGAAGTTTTTAAACATAAGAAACACTTTTCGGAACCATTGGTAACTCGCAGAAGTTATTGTATATTTTCATGCGTGATTATATTAAATTTTCTTTGTTTAAGCATCATTTATATTTTTTACAATGAAATCGACAAGTATTGGAATTTGATACTGTTTATTTATCCTTAATTTGTGGGTAAAATTTAATTACCAGAAAAAATGGTTGCTTAATTAGTAACGTTGGTTCTTCTTCCAATCTCAAATGCACATAATCACGCATAACTACTATTTAAGAATAATCCATGGATTTATTTATGTAATATATTTTTCTCAAAGGAAAAACTTGTTCGATTAAAACATCGCTTCCAAATCATACAGAGTGCCCAAATTATGGACCAGTTATCTTTTACTACCAACTGAACTGTACACAACAAATCTGCTTTAGTTTTATTTCTCATTGTTACAGCTGTAATGAGTTTATCTGCTTTTTACCGGTTTGGCAAATTTGCCATCGAAAACATTTCTAATTTCACATCTGACGGGACCTTAATAAGAAAGAGCGAATTGTATTTATTTAATCATGTTTGATCGGCCAACTTTGATTCTACAACAGAAATTCTACAATATTATAAACATGCCTACTATAACTAAATACTATAAACATTTCCATGATATTGGAAATGAATTCTCTAGATGTAATTGGTTAGGACCCACAAATTGTCAAATTCGATGGTGATTAGTCAGATATTAGGAATTTATGATATAAACTGCTAAAAACAAATACAGTAACACCTGCTAAAACAAAACCGCAGGAGACTAGAAAAAAATACCGCTTAACACAAACTTCCGACCTAACAGGTTTCTTTGTATTGCTTTCTTTTCACTGGAACAATACAAATTTTCTGTTTCAGAGAAGTTTCCGTTATAGACAAGATACTTTTTCTCAGATTTTATGTGTAGCTATTATATATCATATATATGTTTTTGTATTATATATAAAGTTTTTACATATTATTCTATTAAACAATTTTTTTTAATTATTTTAAAACGCTATGGATAGGCTTTTCTTATATTGTTTTATAAATTAATAAAATATGACATTTGTCTTAACCTCCTCTATCCCTTGTCCACATATGTGGACGACTTGTTTTTTATAATTATAATTATTGTCAATAATGAAAAGAACAAAAATTTGATTATAACTTCCTTACTACAGACTCCCTGGCACTACTTAAGTGATTCCGTCGACCAAAAATCTATCGCCAAATTATAAGATTAAATGCCAATAATGGTTGATTGTAAATGTCACATTCACTTGACTTTGAGCAAGTTACACGTGTTTACGTCATTAAGTGATTTTTATTTCAACGTTTTATTTGTATTTTTATTAATGTTATGCTAATTTGTTTGTTCTTTCGTTATTTAAAATAAAAATTATGTCACTCTATTATAATTTGGCATGTGGTATGGCGATTTATATAATTTGGCGAAAGGGGTCGACGGGATAACTAAGTAGTACCGAATCCTGGAGAACAAGATAAGTAAAAATTTTATGTTTTGGTTGCACTAATAATACTAGTTCCGATTTAATTTTTCGGCAGACAGTGTTGTTAGATTATTTGAACAACTCATTAATATTTGATGAAAATAATACCACATATGTTAAATATATTAAGATTTAATAATTTTTAGAAATGTAAGAAAGAAATTTACCGTTATTGTTTTATTTTAGACGGAATCATTTCACTCATGAATTACCTTTAACGACCACAAATGTGGACGATATTTTTTGTGAATTTTTATTGTTTTTCTCATTTTTTTCTTTTTGAATTTCTACTAATATAAAATGAATAAATCGTAAAAAAGTCATTTTTTTTTCATCGTAAAAAAAATCGTCCCTGAAGAATTTAAGGATTGATTTAAAACAATAAATCAGTATATCATTACTATATTCTACTTCAATATACTACATACACACCTTACATTTTAAAAGCATGTAGTTCTATTAAAGTGACTAAAAATACTTATTCAATTGATGCTATAAAAAGTGTTCTGTCTTATGATTATTTTTTGAGGTTCTTTCTTTTAAAAAATCTGTATAATTCTGTTTTAATTAATTCGAAACCCGTTCGCAGGATTTCCTCTCCACAAGCTCCAAAAGTCTATCCTCCATCTAAACGTGTACGACTGGGATCGCTTCAGTCGGGACGACCCGATAGGTGACGTTTACTTGCCTCTTGCCCAAGTAGACCTTACGCAAAAGCCGACATTCTGGAAGGCGTTGAAACCAGCGGAGACTTGCAAGGTAATTTTTGTGCTCCTTACACCTCAGCTACTAACACGATGAAACTGATATACTTTAGTATTTTTCTGAATCATGAATTTCATTTTACTTTGAAATCCACAATAAAGAACAGAAGTAATGTCATATGATCTGGAACATTTATCACGCTTAACACTTTGATTGCCAAGAAGAACATTCAGAGAGTGTTAACATTTTTGTAATGATTTTGACTTTCTCAATGATTTAAATTTAAAGTTTAAAACAAAACTCTGTATATTTGTGCCATAAAATCATTACTACATCATTTAAAGTATTAATTGCTTTAAAATGTTGCTGAAAAATAAACAATAGACCAAAGATTATGAATTGGCGCTTTACGAAGAGAAATGAGGTCTAAGATAAAAACGCTGGAAATAATCGAAAATCTTTTTTTTTTTTTTTTTTTTTTTTTTTTTTTAACGAAAAAATATCTCAAAGGCCAAGCTTAACAAACAGGAGAACCTTTGAAGGGTCAACTCTATTAGACATAGTTCAAAAATGAGTAGAGAAATGTCACTGGTTGAATGTGCCACACGAAATGAAGTGGACAACGTTGAATGTGCCACACGAAGTGAAGTGGAGAACTCTGAAAATGCCAGTGATAAGACGCGAGGCGACTGGTAACCATTACACAACTGTTATCAATGGGTTATTTTTAAGAAAGGTAAAAAATATTAAATAAATAAATAAAAAATGTTTACAAATGATAATTTTAGGCATTTAAGGGGACAAGGGACCTTAAAATAATTTTTTTTTATTTTTTTGCAAATTTCACCTTAAATATTATTCAAGGGTACATTATATGCATTATGCCATGCATTTATCATAAAAAAAATAAAAAATAAAATTTATTTTTGACAAAAAAATGGAATTTTACGCGTTGTCTTAGAAATCTTCGAAATACCCCCTGCGTCTTCCATATCAATGAAAATCCCCAATACTTTTTATAAAAGTTTGGTTTATATATATAAACAAAATAGAGCATCGAATTTTATATATTTCAATTTAAAGGTAAAAAAAAAAAAATTGAAAATTTTTGAAATTTTTTCGAAAAAATTTCAAAATTTCAAAGTTTTTCAATTTTTTCTGTATTTTTTGTAAATTTCATCCTAAATATTATTTAAAGGTACATTATATGCATTATGGCATGCATTTATCACAAAAAAATGTAAAAAAAAATTATTTTTGAGAAAAAAATGGAATTTTACGCGTCGTCTTGGAAATATTCGAAATACCCCCTGCACGTCCCATATCAATGAAAATCCCCAATATTTTTTATAAAAGTTTGATTTATATATATAAATAAAATAGAGCATCGAATTTTATATATTTGAATTTAAAGGTAAAAAAAAAAATAAAATAAAAATTTTGAAATTTTTTCGAAAAAATTTCAAAAATTTTCATTTTTTTTAATTTTTTGTAAATTTTATCTAAAATATTATTCAGGGGTACATTATATGCATTATGGCATGCATTTAGCACAAAAAAAAAAAAATTATTTTTGAGAAAAAAATGGAATTTTACGCGTCGTCTTAGAAATCTTCAAAATGCCCCCTGCGCATCCCATATCAATGAAGATCCCCAATATTTTTTATAAAAGTCTGTTTTATATATATAAATAAAATAGAGCATCAAGTTTTATATATTTGAATTTTAAAGTTTAAAAAAATTGAAAATTTGAAAATTTTTGAAATTTTTTCGAAAAAATTTCAAAATTTTTAATTATTTTTTTTTTTAACCTTTAAATTCAAATATTTAAAATTCAATGCTCTATTTTATTTATATATATAAATCAAACTTGTATAAAAAATATTGGGGATTTTCCTTGATATGGAGAACGCAGGGGGCATTTCGAAGATTTCTAAGACGACGCGTAAAATTCCATTTTTTCTCAAAAAATTTTTTTTTTTTTTTTTTTTTTTTTTGTGCTAAATGCATGCCATAATGCATATAATGTACCCTTGAATAATATTTAGGTGAAATTTACAAAAAATAAAAAAAAATTATTTTTAACGATTTTAAGGTCCCTTGTCCCCTTAAACAAACAAAAGGAAGCTAGGTACCTACATATTAAAGTGTTGAATTAACAGCCCAAAAGGAGTGAAGTGGAAAACGCTGTAAGTACACTGTTAAAAATTTTGCAGCATTCTGGCAGGTCATTCGACCGTTTTTTGAAAAAACGGTTTCATGACCATAATTTAACTATATTCTGACCATAAAATGGCCAATAATATGGTCAGAATAGTGTTAAAATTACGGTTGTGTAACCGTTTGCGGAAAAAACGGTCAAATGACCTGCCAGAATGCTGCAAATTTTTAACAGTGTATAGGAAGTAGGAGTTTTTCTTTTTTTTCGCTCTCTTCAAAAATTTCCTCTTTCAGTGTGTCCCATTTTTAGTCCTCAAATACTTGTATTCGATTATTAGAAAAAAGTGTGCAAGTCGTGGGTTTAATATTTATACACGTAAAATAAATTAAATAATTAATATAAAAGGAAAAAGTCCTTCCGGCCAGTGCCGGGAGGAAGAGGTAGCTTTCATATTCTTTATTTTAAAAAAAGCCAACTTACATTATTCAAACACACGAAGCTCAATTAAGTGGAAACCGAATGTAGGAGATTCAATACTAATTTTTATCAATACTAAATCATTATGAATGAGAATTTCGCGAAATTAGTCAGCTTTATCCAAGCTGCTTTTAATTAAAGTAACTTATATTTGGCTGCCAAATTCGGCGATTTCTTAAAGTGCCTGCCATTTTAAGACAACATGGTGGATGAGGCTAACCAGTGAGCTTGGTCGAAACCTTAGTAATTGCTGTGCACATGCTCACTCACATCGGAATCGGTTGATATATACGAGTGCTGTCGCAGGCAAAAAATCAGATTTTTCAAAATGTCACCCACGTTAGGAATTGAAACTACTATATCTGAGCCATTTTTTAAGATAAAGGCAAACAAAAAATGCTCCTGAATCCTTATATCAAGGTCAAATACTTAAGAAAGAAACCTTTTTCAATTTCTAATTTTTTTGCACCTCACTTTAAATATAATTTTTTTTTAATTTAAAGGCCGCCATTTTGAAACAAGATGGCTGATGAAGCTGGCCAGCGAACTTGGTCAAGATATTGATGTATACTATCCACATGCCTTCTTCCATCGAAATAGGCGAATACGTGTGGTATCGCGTGACAAATACAAGATCGTTTCAAAGTGTTAGCCATGATAGAAATTCAAAGTGCTATAATTCAACCACTTTTTAAGATATAAACAAAAGAACAAATTTTCAGAAACAAAAACTGCTCCGAATCTTTGTATCAAGGCCAAACACATAAAAAAATCTTTTTCATTTTCCAATTTTTTAATACCTCATTTAAAATTTAAAAATACATTTAAAAAAAAAAAATCGCAACCCTTTTGAAACAAGACGGCGAATGAAGCTGGCCAAAGAACTCAGTCGAGACACTGATATGCACTATGTACAGACCAAGTAATATCCAAATCGGTTCATAAATACGCCTGTTATCGAAAGACAAAAATCAGGTCGTTTTAAAATGTCAGCCACAATAGAAATTCAAAATGTTATAACTCAGCCATTTTTTTAGATATAGACGAAACAAAACCTGTTCCGGAATCTTTGTATTAAGGTCAAACGCATACGAAAAAATCTTTTTCATTTTCCAATTTTTTGGCATCTCATTTTAAATTTAAATTTTGTTAAATTTTTTTAAATGGCCGCCATTTTGAAACAAGATGGCGGATGAAGCTGGCCAACGAACTCGGTTGAGTTATTTGTATGTACTATGTACACACCAAGGTACATCCAAATCGGTTCATAAATAGGTCTGTGATCACGTGGCAAAAATCAGGGCGTTTCAAAATGTCAGCCACGCTAGAAATTCAAAATGCTATAACTCAGCCATTTTTTAAGATATAAACGAAACAAAAACTGCTCCCGAATCTTTTTATCAAGGTCAAACACATAAGAAAAAAATATTTTTTCAATTTTAAATTTTTTGGTACCACATTTCCAATTTAAATTTTTCTTAAAAATTTAAATGGCCGCCATTTTTAAACAAAATGGCGGATGAAGCAGGCCAACGAACTCGGCCGAGACATTGGTCTTTACTATGTATAAACGAAGTTACATCCAAATCGGTTCATAAATACGCCTTTTATCGCGTGACAAAAGTCAGGACGTTTCAAAATATCAGCTTCGCTAGAAATTCGAAATGCTATAACTCAGCCATTTTTTAAGATATAGACGAAACAAAAACTGCTACGGAGTCTTTGTATAAAGGTCAAATACATAAGAAAAAAATATTTTTCCATTTTCAATTTTTTGGTACCACATTTCAAATTTTAAATTTTTTTAAAAATTTTAAATGGCCGCCATTTTGAAACAAAATGGCGGATGAAGCTGGCCAACGAACTCGGTCGAGACATTGGTATGTACTATGTACACACCGAATTACATCCAAATCGGTTCATAAATACGAGAGTTACAGTATGACATAGGTCAGATATATATATATATATATATATATCAATTTTGAACGGAGGGTGGTTTCGGGGTCTGGGGGTCATGATCGATGAAAATATACCAAAATTTTTTGAAATCGCTTTCCTCCGAACGGCTGCAATAGGTAGCTTTTTGTAAAGAAAGCTACCTAAAAAAGTCGTTTACTTTTGACTGGGTAAAAGGTGAAAAATGCAAACCCAACAAAGGTATATTAACCGCTTGTCATATTTAAAGTCGCTTCTCATGTTTTAAAAAGAAAAGCCAACCCTCCAATGAATTATGGCAGAATCTTTAAACATCTCTTTAGACCATGTCAACAAAATTGTGAAACCTGATTTAAGGGAACAGTGGACATTAAAAACAAATTTCCTCTATTTTCAATGGATTCGTTTGAAAATTGTCAGGCATTTTAATGGCAAGCTCAAATAGTTATATTCCATATTTGGTGATAATATAATAAAAAGTATTTAAATATTCAATTTTTAAATTTTTAAAATAACGAATAATTGGCATATTTTTAAATATTCCATGTGTATTTCTTTTGCATAAAATGCGGCAATATATACTTATGAGATACCTTTTATGTATTACAATGGAAATTGTCATGAATTGTAAAAGTTTGCTGAATATATAAGTAGAAAAAAATATATTTGATAATTATGCTTTGTTTTTCTAAAAAAGTTGCTCTATGTTTTCATATTCACGTAAATTTTAACATTGAAATATTCCTGAAATGCAACTTTTTAAGCTATCATTTATTTATTATAGTGCAAAAGGTATAAAGTATAAATTTCAAAAGAATCTGATAATTAGGAATGCGCATGGAACGTTTCAAATGTGCAAAATGTGCAAAATGTTAAATTTTGAGAAAACGGAATTTTAAGTAAGTGAAACTGATAAATATATACAGTTTTTACAAATATAAAAGCTAATATCTCTACGAAGAAGCGTCAGAATTGAAAACTTCATCTTTGCATTAGATAAATTTGAGAAGATAGTTTCATAATTCCCGAAAAAAATCGATTTATTTGTCAAATTTTGTGATTTTGAATGCCTCTCTGCCCCTTAAAGCTAATCAAAACAAACATCTTGTTCCGCGCCTAATGCAAAATCATGTTTCTCAGTGCAAGATTATTTGCAGATTGTTGTATGAAAATTATTTGACAGGCGAAAAATGGAAATTGTAGTTACATTTGATGAGGTTTAAATATCGTTTTTTAATTGCAATAGGATAAGATCGATTTAGTACCGAAAAAGAGGAGAAAAAAGATCTAAATTGTTGGTCCAGAATAAATAAGGAATGTTTTGCTAAATGTTTTAAAGTTATTTCTGGATATTGCTTATAACGTGAAATTTAAAATAAAGAAAGAGTCACAATTAACTCGGATTACTATATACAAGAACTATGTTTTAACACCTATTTTCAAAGAAGACTTTCTATCACTTTAACCGAACAATCTTCACCGTATTAAGATCAACCAGGATAAGACTGCGATCCGTATCTGTAAATTTACTGCTGTATCTTTAGAAAAAAATGAAAATAAAACCGCAATTCAGGCCACTCCATTTACATGTATGACACCTAAAGTCTCCCGGCATGTCTCCTATGGATTACTATGCATATAGACTTTTAAAACAAGATCTTTATAGGTAGCCTTCTAAAACATTGGATGGACTCTGGAAGATTGTGGTTGAGGTGTGGAACACAATCAATCTTGATATTTGAAAAAAAAGATTTTTTATCTTAGAAATCAAGGTGTAATATAATAATTCGGCATATTACAAAATAAAAATCTTATCTTTGTATATTTCTTTTTTTTTTTTTTTTTCAAAATCGTTACAAAAATGTGTGAACACCTTCTGTATTATGAAAGAATCAGATCTGGATTCAACAAGTATATTCAATTTATTGTATTGAATTGAAGAAGAAAAATAATTTTTTATATATTAAATTATAATCATTATCAGTATGATAATAATAAATATTTTTATTTTTACAAAAAAAAAAAAAAAAAGTTATTGAATTATCTCGTGATTGGCATGTGAATATCCAGCATATAAAGAGAAGCCCTTAATCGTAAAACAAAGTTTTAAAGAAAACCACTGTTAAATTTTTCTCTTATAGTGCTATTTAGTTTTACATTGATAAACCTTTAACTGGCGGTCTGTCCGTTAAATAGTAATCCACTTGCATTGCACAAACCCGTGGTTTTTATCAAAATGCTATTCTGCAAAAATGAGACAACTCGTGGTGGGCATCAACCAGCCACTAACCAATCACGAGTTATCTCGTTGGTATTAGTGTAATAATATTTCATGAGCACAGGTGATAAATAATGCTTTAAAGCGCTAAACTTAAAAGTAAAACGCTATTTTTGATAAAGGAATTACACTTAACGAGATTTTTAAAGTCAAGTTTTGTTCAAAGCAATAAATGATGTGATCTTTTTTAACATGAGTTTGCTTGTTAGGTAGCTTTCTTTACAAAAAAGCTACCTATTGCAGCCGTTCGGACGAAAGCGATTTCAAAAAATTTTGGTATATTTTCATCGATCATGACCCCCATACCCCGAAACCACCCTCCGTTCAAAATTGATATTTGGATGGGTTGGTAGATGTTAGAGTACGGAGGAGGGTGGTGTTGTCTGGATAATACGCAATGGTTAATTTATATATAAAAAAAAATTGGGGGCTTTTGTATTATTACTATATTTTTGATACGTATTTTATAAGGATGTTGATTTGATATTTTATATGTAATTGGTGAATTTCATTAATAATTAGCTTAATTATTGTTTAATCTTATTTACAATCATTTTTTTTAATTTAATAAGGACAATATCATATTAATTACTAATAGTATGCCATTTTTATAGTGATTAATATACATATAAGTATATTTAATATAAATAAAGTTATACTGTATGTATTAAAATTGGGTAGTTATTTTTATTATTATTCCTCTATTCTTATTAATATTATAATATTTATTTTCACTTAGTGTTATAAAATTTATTATCGGTTTAATGTTTTTGAATGTCCCACATTCATACTTTTAGGATTTTTATGGATGTATAAAATAATCCACACACTATATTTGTGCTTTTTAGGTAATCGGAATTTAAGTATCTGTTCACCTTCTTTATACTACCATATGTTTTTTATTTCCTGTTCATTTTATAATTATCTTATATATAATAGTTTTTATTAAAGATTTTTATATTTTTAATAATTATTTATATTAATTATTAATGAATTTATTTTGTTTTATATCATATAGCTATATGCTATATATTATCGATGTTCTAGAATTATTTAAATTCTTAGTGTAGTTTAAATAAGTTAGCTAATAGTATTTTTTGTATGCTTTTTAAATTTTATTAACAATAGTTTTTTAAAAATACATTGTGTGGTTTATATTCTGTTTCTAATTATCTATATATAAGGATATGTTTGGTTTTGCTGTTAATAAAACAATTGTTACATTCAATTGCTTACAACTGTTTGTCTTTTGACAATTATATCATAAAAGTAATACTAGATGGCAGCACCACAATTTGTGTTGTTTTTTTCGATAAGTTCTATATTTACTTTTTCCAGCTATATTTCAGTTATAATTTACTACACCAGAGGGAATTTTTAGCTAAATTTTGATGATATTGTTTAACGGTTTTTAATTAATTTAATAGTGCATTTTAATTATGTAATTACTTTCTATTTATATTATTTTATATTATATTAACAGTTATTTAACATTTATTTCAATATGTATTAACTGCATCCTATGGTATCAATTACTGTGATTTCTTAACTGTTTTATTCACCTTAATCTTTACGATATTATGGGTGACATGTGCGCGTGGAATTATTCTAAAATATTAAACGGTATGGTGTTTATTATTTCATTTTATATCCTATAAATATTTAAATAGGTTTTATTGATTTTTCCATTTCATATTATTTGTTTCTATTCTGTTTTCATTTTTAATCAATTCACTTGATTTTAATGGTTGTTTGGGCACAGGGGAAAAAAACTTTTAGCTTTAGCTTATTTTTCCCACAGAAAACAACCATTTTGCTTATATCATTGAATTCTGTGCCCTTGAAAACGTAATTCAATATATAAGCATTTCCATTATTTGTCGGTGTCCACTTTCTTATTTTTCTTCCATAATAATTCTTGTAATTAATTTAATCTTTATATACTTACAGCTTTAATTCATAATATTACGGTTTTTGATGGTGGTAGGTTATGTTTAATTATTGGTTATATATATATATATATCTGACCTATGTCACACTGTAACTCCCGTAATTATTAACCGATTTCGATGTAATTCGGTGTGTATAAAGAACATACCAATGTCTCGATCAAGTTCGTTGGCCAGCGTCATCCGCCGTTTTGTTTCAAAATGGCGGCCATTTAAATTTTTAAAAAAAATTTAAAACTTGAAATGTGGTATCAAAAAATTAAAAATGGAAAAATATTTTTTTCTTATGTATTTGACCTTTATACAATGATTCCGGAGCAGTTTTTCTTTCGTCTATATCTTAAAAAATGGCTGAGTTATAGCATTTAGAATTTCTAGCGTGGCTGACATTTTGAAACGTCCTGAATTTTGTCACGCGATAAAAGGCGTATTTATGAACCGATTTGGATGTAATTCGGTCTGTACATAGTACATACCAATCTCTCGACCGAGTTCGTTGGCCAGCTTCATCCGATATTTAAAATTTTTTTAAAAATTTAAAATTTGAAATGTGGTACCAAAAAATTAAAAATGGAAAAATATTTTTTTCTTATGTATTTGACCTTTATACAAAGATTTCGGAGCAGTTTTTGTTTCGTCTATATCTTAAAAAATGGCTGAGTTATAGCATTTTGAATTTCTAGCGTGGCTGACATTTTGAAACGTCCTGAATTTTGTCACGCGATAAAAGGCGTATTTATGAACCGATTTGGATGTAACTTCGTTTATACATAGTACATACCAATGTCTAGACCGGGTTCGTTGGCCAGCTTCACCCGCCATCTTGTTTAAAAATGGCGGCCATTTAAATTTTTAAGAAAAAATTAAATTTGAAATGTGGTACCAAAAATTGAAAATTGAAAAAATATTTTCTTCTTATGTGTTTGACCTTGATAAAAAGATTCGGGAGCAGTTTTTGTTTCGTCTATATCTTAAGAAATGGCGGAGTTATAGCATTTTGAATTTCTAGCGTGGCTGACATTTTGAAACGTCCTGATTTTTCTCACGTAATAACAGGCGTATTTATGAACCGACTTGGATGTACCTTGGTGTGTACATAGTACATACAAATATCTCAACCGAGTTCGTTGGCCAGCTTCATCCGCCATCTTGTTTCAAAATGGCGGCCATTTAAAAAAATAAAAAAATTTAAATGAGATACCAAAAAATTGGAAAATGAAAAAGATTTTTTTTGTATGTGTTTGACCTTAATACAAAGATTCCGGAACAGTTTTTCTTTCGTCTATATCTAAAAAAAAATGGCTGAGTAATAGCATGTTGAATTTCTTTTGTGGCTGACATTTTAAAACGACCTGATTTTTCTCACGCGATAACAGGCGTATTTATGAACCTATTTGGATGTAACTTGGTCTGTACATAGTACATACCAATGTCTCGACCGAGATCGTTGGCCAGCTTCATTCGCCATCTTGTTTCAAAAAGGTTGCCATTAAAAAAAATTAAATTTAAATTTCAAATGAGGTATTAAAAAATTGGAAAATGAAAAAGATTTTTTTTTATGTGTTTGGCCTTGATACAAAGATTTCGGAGCAGTCTTTGTTTCTGAAAATTTCTTCTTTTCTTGATATCTTAAAAAATGGTTGATTTATAGCACTTTGAATTTCTAGCATGGCTAACATTTTGAAACGATCTTGTATTTGTCACGCGATAACACACGTATTCGCCTATTTCGATGTAAGAAGGCATGTGGATAGTATACATCAACACCTCGACTAAGTTCGCTGGCCAGATTCATCAGCCATCTTGTTTCAAAATAGCGGCCATTAAATTAAAAAAAATATATATATTTAAAGTGAGGTGCAAAAAAATTAGAAATTGAAAAAGGTTTCTTTCTTAAGTATTTGATCTTGATATAAGGATTCAGGAGCATTTTTTGTTTGTCTTTACCTTAAAAAATGGCTCAGATATAGCAATTTCAATTTCTATTGTGGGTGACATTTTGAAAAATCTGATTTTTTGCATGCGACAGCACTCCTATATATTAACCGATTCCGATGTGAGTGAGCATGTGCACAGCAATTACTAAGGTCTCGATCAAGTTCACTGCTTAGCCTCATCCACCATGTTGTCTTAAAATGACAGGCACTTTAAGAAATTGCCGAATTTGGCAGCCAAATATAAGTTACTTTAAAGAAAAGCAGCTTGGATAAAGCTGAATAATTTCGCGAAATTCTCATTCATTATATTGATAAAAATTAGTATTGAATCTCCTATATTCGGTTTCCACTAAATTGAGCTTCGTGTGTTTGCATGATATAAGTTGGCTTTTTTTAAATAAGGATTATGAAAGCTACCTCTTCCTCCCGGCACTGGCCGGAAGGACTTTTTTTATTTCATCTTGCATGCAATGTTAAGACACATGTTTAAAGAAACATCATTACCCATTCACAGTTAATGACTATAAAGTCTTGCGTGTTTAAAATGTTTAACTGCATATTTTCCTGCCTAATGACATTGGACATACTTCGCGAAGATTTTACTTTACGTCATGTTGTGACAGCTTACAATTTTTATATGTTAATAAGAACTAATCCATCATACTTATTTCAGCAATATGCTTCTAAGTAGAATATTAAGCATTGTAAATAATAATTTTAGTGTGTGAGTAGGACAATAACGTCAGTGTATATTTATAGAAATCAACCGAATTACAAAACTTGATAATTTTAATGTAATTTTTAACAATAGTTTTATATTTTTTTAGAATAAAATAGCATTTTTTTTCCAGTGAAAATAATATCACTCTAAATTATAACTAGGTATATTTTTAATTAGTTTCTAATAGATCATAGTTAAGTTGCAGTGTTCTTATTAAAATTGTTTGAAAGAAGGTAAATGAGAATAAGAACTACATAATATAATCTATTAATATTAAAATAAATAATCATTGTTTAACGTTTGATATATGATTTAAAAATAAAAAATATATTACAATTCATCAGACATACAAGTAAAAATTACAGAAATACATTTAATGCAATTCAAAATTCAAACTTTTCGAGCTACATTTTAGCCCCTCATCAGTGCAACAACATTCAAATGCACAGAAAACTATATATCATGTTTACCGTTAATAATTATTAACACTTAAAATTAAAGAAAATATAATCAAAGCAACTCTGTGTATTCAGGTTTAAGTGCACTGTAAAAAAAAATGACAATTTTACAGTACAAGGTACTATTCATCTCGCGCACAAACTCGATCACAGTGAATGTGCTGTATCTTTCTTTGGTTTCCTGACTATATAAACATGAAAAATACGGTAGTTGCGTAAAATTAACAGCACAATGTGCTGGCAATTTGAAAGCCAGAAGTTTGTGCTGGCGTCCAAATTGCCAGCACATTGTACTATTAATTTTATGCAACTACTGTATTTTCCATGTTTATATTGTCAGAAAACCAAAGAAAGATATAGCACATTCACTGTGATCGAGTTTGTTCTGGCAAATTTACAGTGGTTTTCTTACAGTGTGCACAGGATTCATTAATCGGCGAAATTTGATTACGAGAGAACACACCTTCCAGAAAAACTCTACCTTTAACGTTATTGCAACAAGATATCAATTAATATATTTGGAATTGAAAAGAGTGACTTCCGATAGTTAAAATTTATAAAATAACTGCATATCTTCATCTTAAGTAATGAAACACATTCTTTGAGATGATAAATATCGCCTTAATTTCTATTTAAAGAACATTTTTATACAAGAATTTATCGAGTATATCTATGATTTATCAACAACAATAGAAATAGCAGTATTTGATTTTAAATAATGCTAAAAAATTACTTCAATTTGAATAGAGTACAAAAATACTCTTTAAAAGTTCAAATTTACCTATACTCCTATTATAAAGAGGAAAAAATTGTTTATTTGTAGGAGGTAAGCTCTGGAACTACCGAACCGATTCCAAAACTAATGGTATCAAAATGATGGTGGTAGTACAACTTAGAACATAGGCTATATCTTATGTCGGTGCCACTAACCCAAAGGGGGTGTGGGAGCAAAAAACGTTCTAAAAATGCGATTTTAGCGTTACTGAAGGGCCTAGAAATATGAAATTTTGAATTTTAGTTACTTATAAGATATAAATGATATCTAAGAACAGTTCTTAAACAATTCGAAATTTAAAAGGGTTGAAAATGCGCAAAAAGCGTTCTAAAAAACGTTCTAAATGGTAGTTTCTACGTAATCTCACGAAATACCAAACCGATTTAAAAAATATTGGTGTCATAATGATGGTGAAAACGCTTGTTCCAAGATAGGCTATGTTTTATGTCGGTGCCACTACCCCAAAGGGGTGTAGGAGCAAAAAACGTTCTAAAAATGCGATTTTAGCGTTACTGAAGGGCCTAGAAATATGAAATTTGGAATATTAGTTACTTATAAGATATAAATGATGTCTAAGAACAGTTCTTAAACAATTCGAAATTTAAAAGGGGTGAAAATACTCGAAAAGCGTTCTAAAAAACGTTCTAAATGGTAGTTTCTACACAATCTCAGGAAATACGAAACCGATTTAAAAAATATTGGTGTCAAAATGATGGTGACAACGATTGCTCCAAGATAGGCTATATTTTATGCCGGTGCCACTACCCCAAAAGGGGTGCAGGAGCAAAAAACGTTCTAAAAATGCGATTTTTGCGTTACTGAAGGGCCTAGAAATATGAAATTTGGAATATTAGTTACTTATAAAATATAAATGATGTCTAAGAACAGTTCTTAAACAATTCGAAATTAAAAAGGGGTAATAATGCGCGAAGAGGGTTCTAAAAAACGTTCTAAATGGTAGTTTCTGCATAATCTCAGGAAATACGAAACCGATTTAAAAAATATTGGTGTCAAAATGATGGTGACAACGATTTCTTCAAGATAGGCTATATTTTATGTCGGTGCTACTAATCCAAAGGGGCGCAGGAGCAAAAAACGTTCTAAAAATGCGATTTTTGCGTTACTGAAGGGCCTAGAAATATGAAATTTGGAATATTAGTTACTTATAAGATATAAATGATGTCTAAGAACACTTCTTAAACAATTCGAAATTTAAAAGGGGTGAAAATGCGCGAAAAGCGTTCTAAAAACGTTCTAAATGGTGGTTTCTACACAATCTCAGGAAATACCAAACCGATTTAAAAAATAATAGTGTCAAAATGACAGTGACTACCCTTGCTCCAACATAGGCTAATGTTTTTAGTTGGTGCCACTACCCAAAAGGGGGTTCAGGAGCAAAAAACTTTCTAAAAATGCGTTTTTTGTGCTACTGAAGGGCCTAGAAATATGAAATTTGAAATATTAGCTACTAATAAGATATAAAGGATTTCTAAGAACAGTTCTTAAACAATTCGAAATTTAAAAGGGGTGAAAATGAGCGAAAAGCGTTCTGAAAAACGTTCTACATGGTGGTTTCTACAAAATCTCAGGAAATACCAAACGATTTAAAAAATAATGGTGTCAAAATGATGGTGAAAGATCTTTCTCCAAGATAGACTATATTTCATATCTGTGTCCACTGCCCCAGAGGAGATGCAGGAGCAAAATGCGCGAAAAGTGTTCTAAAAACGTTCTAAATGCCGATTTATCAGCAATATCTCAGGAAGAATCAAACTGATTTCAAAAGTAATAGTAGGAAATTGATGCTGGCAGCTTCTGCTCCAACATAGACACTATTTTATGTCAGTATCACTATCACCTAGATGTTGCAGTAACAAAAAAGCGTTCTAAATTTTGATTTTTGTGATCGGTAGGGGCTAGCAATTTAAAATTAGGCAAGGTACCTATTTATTAGATATAAATGATCTTTAAGACCAGTTTCGAAAAAATTGGAAATTTAAAAAGAAGGTGAAAATGCGCGAAAAGCGTTCTAAAAACGTTCTAAATTGCGATTTCTACTCAATTTCAGGAAATACCAAAGCTATTTCAAAAGTAATGGTTGCAAATCAATGGTGACAGTACCTGCTATAACATAGGTTATATTTTATGTTGCTGTCACTACCATCTGAGGGTTGCAAAAGCAAAACCTGTTCTAATTTGCGTTTTTTGCACAACTAAGGGGTCTAACACTTTGAAGTATGGCATGGTATTTACTTACAAGATGCAACTGCTTTCTAAGAACAGTCGAAAGAAAATTCCAAATTTAAAAAGATGAAGTGAGCGAAAAGCGTTATAAATTACAATTTTTATACAATCTTATCAAATACCAAACCGATTAAAAAAATAATGATGACAAATTGTTGGAGATAGAACCTGCTCAAACATAAGCTATATTTTGTGTCTGTGCTAATACCACCAGAGGGTTGCAGGAACAGAAAACTTTCTAAATTGCAATTATGTGATATTGAAGAGGCTTGGATCTTTAAATATGGCATGGTAGTTACTTATAAAGTATAAATGCCCTCGAAGGACTGTCGAAAATAAATTCGAATTAAAAAGGGGTGAAGCGAAGGAGAGGTGCGAAAAGCATTCTAAAAAAGTCCAAAATTACGATTTCTATGCAATTTCAAGGAATATAAACCAATTATAAAAGTAATAGTTGCGGATCAATGGTAACAGTCTCTGATCCCACACAGTCTATATTTTATGCCGATGATTCTACCACCTGGGGTTCACAGGAACAACAAACGTTCTAAATAAGGCCTTTAAAAGCTTTCTAAATTAAATTTCTGTGGAATATTGGGAAATAACAAACCGATTTCAAAATTAATGTTGGCAAATGAATGGTGACAGTTCTTATTTCAACATAGCCCTTTATGTTGAGAGAGGTGGTAGGCTTGGAATTTGAGATGATGATTAATTTTAAGATGTAAGAAGATGGTTTCTGAACTATTCAAAACTTCAAATGAATACTGAAATGAGCGTATTAATTGAGCATAAAAGTTTTCAAATATTTTCTAAATTATCATTTATTTAGTTTTATTTCGTTTAATTAATTTAAGTCTCATTTCTGCCTAATGCAGTGTAATAATGATGTTTAATCAAACTGTGTTTTAAATAGTAATTTTTTAATTATTCCTAAAAGTAATAAGTACCTTTTAATAAGAAAAAAACCTTTTAATAAAATAAAATATTACCTTTTAATAAAATAAAAATTTAGTTAGTACTTTTTAATAAAAATTAGACATATAAATATCACTTGGCATATTTCAAATATTACGCGAGCAAAGCCGCGGGGTTTGCTAGTAATCTATACTCCTATTATAAAGAGGAAAAAATTGTTTATTTGTAGGAGGTAAGCTCTGGAACTATTGAACCGATTCCAAAAGTAATGGTATCAAAATGATGGTGTTAGTCCAACTTAGAACATAGGCTATATCTTATGTCGGTGCCACTACCCCAAAGGGGGTGTAGGAGCAAAAAACGTTCTAAAAATGCGATTTTAGCGTTACTGAAGGGCCTAGAAATATGAAATTTTGAATATTAGCTACTTATAAGATATAAATGATGTCTAAGAACAGTTCTTAAACAATTCGAAATTTAAAAGGGTTGAAAATGCACAAAAAGCGTTCTAAAAAACGTTCTAAATGGTAGTTTCTACACAATCTCAGGAAATACCAAACCGATTTAAAAAATATTGGTGTCATAATGATGGTGACAACGCTTGCTCCAAGATAGGCTATGTTTTATGTCGGTGTCACTACCCCAAAGGGGGTGCAGGAGCAAAAAACGTTCTAAAAATGCGATTTTAGCGTTACTGAAGGGCCTAGAAATATGAAATTTTGAATATTAGTTACTTATAAGACATAAATGATGTCTAAGAACAGTTCTTAAACAATTCGAAATTAAAAAAGGGGTGAAAATGCACAAAAGCGTTCTAAAAAACGTTCTAAATGGTACTTTCTACACGATCTCAGGAAATACCAAACCGATTTAAAAAATTATTGGTGTCATAATGATGGTGACAACGCTTGCTCCAAGATAGGCTATGTTTTATGTCGGTGTCACTACCCCAAAGGGGGTGCAGGAGCAAAAAGCGTTCTAAAAATGAGATTTTAGTGTTACTGAAGGGCCTAGAAATATGAAATTTTAAATGTTAGTTACTTATAAGACATAAATGATGTCTAAGAACAGTTCTTAAACAATTCGAAATTTAAAAGGGGTGAAAATGCACAAAAAGCGTTATAAAAAACGTTCTAAATGGTAGTTTCTACACAATCTCAGGAAATACCAAACCGATCTAAAAAATAATGGTGTCAAAATAAGGATGTCAAAATGACGGTGACAACCGTTGCTCCAACATAGGCTATGTTTTATGTCGGTGCCACTACCCGAAAGGGGGTGCAGGAGCAAAAAACGTTCTAAAAATGCGATTTTTGCGTTACCGAAGGGTCTAGAAATGTGAAATTTGAAATATTAGCTACTTATTAGATATAAAGGATTTCTAAGAACAGTTCTTAAACAATTCGAAATTTAAACGGGGTGAAAATGCGTGAAAAGCGTTCTAAAAAACGTTCTAATGGTGGTTTCTACACAATCTCAGGAAATACCAAACCGATCTAAAAAATAATGGCGTCAAAATGATGGTGACAACCCTTGCTCCAACATAAGAGATGTTTTATGTCAGTGCCACTACCCTAAAGGGAATGCAAGAGAAAAACGTTCTAAATTGCGGCTTTTGCGTTACGGAAGGGCCTAGAATCGTGAAATTTGGAATGGTAGTTAGTTATAAGATATCAATGATCTCTAAGGACATTTCCCAAAAAAATCGAAATTTAAAAGGGGTCAAAATGCGCAAAAAGCGTTGTAATAAACTTTCTGGATTGCGATTTCTATGCAATCTCAGGAAGTACTGAACCGATTTCAAATATAATGGTGTAAAAATGATGGTGACAGATCTTGCTCCAAGATAGGCTATATTTTATATCTGTTTCCACTACCCCAGAGGAGATGCAGGAGCAAAATGCGCGAAAAGCGTTCTAAAAACGTTCTAAATGCCGATTTGTTGGCAATATCTCAGGAAGAATTAATCTGATTTCAAACGTAATGGTAGGAAATTGATGCTGACAGGGGTGAAAATGCGCGAAAAGCGTCCTAAAACGTTCTAAATTGCGATTTCTACTCAATCTAAGGAAATACCAAAGCTATTTCAAAAGTAATGGTTGCAAATCAATGATGACAGTCCCTGCTATAACATAGGTTATATTTTATGTTGCTGTCACTACCATCTGAGGTTTGCAAAAGCAAAACATGTTCTAATTTGCGTTTTTTGCACAACTGAGGGGTCTAACACTTTGAAGTATGGCATGGTATTTACTTTCAAGATGCAACTGCTTTCTAAGAACAGTCGAAAGAAAATTCCAAATTTAAAAAAATGAAGTGAGTGAAAAGCGTTATAAATTACAATTTTTAAGCAAACTTAAGAATTACCAAACCGATAAAAAAAAATAACGATGACAAATTTTGGTGATAGAACCTGCTCAAACATGCGCTATATTTTATGTCTGTTCCACTACCACCAGAGGGTTGCAGGAGCTAAAAACTTTCTAAATTGCGTATTCTGTGATACTGAAAAGGCTAGAAACTTTAAATATGACATGGTAGTTACTTATAAAATATAAATGCCCTCGAAGGAACGTCGAAAATAAATTCGAATTAAAAAGGGGTGAAGCGAAGGGGAGGTGCGAAAAGCATTCTAAAATAGTTCTAAATTACGATTCTATGCAATTTCAGGGAATATAAACCGATTATAAAAGTAATAGTTGAGAATCAATGGTAACAGTCTCTGATCCTACGAAGGCTATATTTTATGCCGATGATTCTACCACCTGGGGTTCACAGGAACAACAAACGTTCTAAAAAAGGGCTTTAAAAGCTTTTTAAATTACGTTTCTGTGGAATATTAGGAAATAACAAACCAATTTCAAAATTAATGTTGGCAAATTAATGGTGACAGTTCCTGTTTCAACATAGCCCTTTATGTTGAGAGAAGTGATAGGACTTGGAATTTGACATGATGGTTAATTTTAAGATGTAAGAAGATGGTTTCTAAAAAATTCAAAATTTCAAATGAATACTGAAATGAGCGTATTAATTGGGCATAAAAGTTTCAAAATATTTTCTAAATTATCATTTATTTAGTTTTATTTCATTTTATTCATTTAAGTCTCATTTCTGCCATTGCAGTGTAATAATGATGTTTAATCAAACTGTGTTTTAAATAGTAATTTTTGAATTATTCCTAAAAGTAATAAGTACCTTTTAATAGAAAAAACTTTTAATAAAATAAAATATTACCTTTTAATAAAATAAAAATTTAGTTAGTACCTTTTAATAAAAATTAGACATATAAATATCACTTGGCATATTTCAAATATTACGCGAGCAAAGCCGCGGGGTTTGCTATTATATTATAAAGCAGTAAGATCTAAAAGTTCCGCCCAAATGTTTTCAAAAACTACACGGTGGATTTTTTTGCAAATAGTGTCATTCGATAGAGAATATTCACGTGGTGGTTTATGAGTAAAATATACAGGGATAACTATGATTTTTGGTAATAAATTTCGCATTTTATTGTTATTTTGAACGAAAAGGTTGCCAGAGGTTATTTTTTGGCGACAAATGAATTGAATTCGCTGTATCCGTTAGAAAATAAATGAAAAAGTAATTACTGATATTTAATTGCAAAAAAAGAAAGAAAAATCCATTTAAATGAGGGATTATGTTAAAAAAAGAATATATTTAATTTAAACCTAAAAGAAATATTTGTAATTTAATTTAAACCTGAAAGAAATATTTGTAATGCTTAAAAATTAATTTAATGGGAAAGATTACAATTGATACGCAATATTTGGCTCATTATCGCTTGCGTTAGATTATAGAAATGAAACTTAAAATTTAATTAGATGAATTTTTAATGAATTTTTTTTTTTTGTTGTTCTTTTCTTTTTCTTTTTATCTAATTGCCCCATCACGTAACTTATAGAAGAAACAAGCTGATGTAATTGTGAGTCACATGTGTAATTATTATTTATTTCTTTACGATTTTTTATTTTACTTTTGTCGCAAAACAACGTGATTTTAAGTCAAAAATGCATAAGTGTGACACTAGCTTGAGGATATTCTCATAAATGGTGTTTTTTCAAGTGAACGAGATCTTTTTTTGAGTACATTTTTATATTCAATTGTAACTTATATAGATATCAGTTAATATTTTAAAAATGGAATCAAATACTTAAATTTTAGTGTGAATTTCTGCCATACATACATATTGTAAAATAATTTCATAATTTTTAAAATGTTTTTCACCGTAATTCCGAAAGCATGTGATATTTATAAATTGGAACTCAGATCAATAAATATTATCCATTTTTTTTTAAAGCAAATATTATCTATTGTTTATTTCATTTTTTCTTAAGTCATATCGCCAATATCATTTATAGGAAAATTCACACCTATGAAATCTAGGAAATGAAGATAGTTTTTAAGGAAATTTATACAATCGTGCGTTATTATTACCGAAAAATTCAACATTTTGAAAAAAAAAAAAAACTGCAAATCTTTTGTAATTCGTCATTTCTTCTTCGTCTTTCTCGTAATTTCTCCTCTGTTATGTAATATTTCAAATGATATTGGACTAATTTTCGATCATCGTGTCACCGCCAAATAGCATATCTATATAGTATCGCTAAGAAAGGATTTTCTAAAGTATCACCCCTAACGGCGTTTTCGCAAGGGGAGGGGAAAAGATTCCTTAAAAATCGGATATTATAATTATGCGTCAGATGATAGCATAATTTAATGTATTTTTGTATGCTGAATCGATTGGTTCCAAGTAAATTCTTATAAGTCCAACAGTTCATGACATTTTTCACATTTTTCTAATTTGGCGGTGTCTTTGGCGTCTAAACCTCAAAATATCTAACATTACATCCGTTACTCTAGCAACGAAAAAAATTCAAATTAACTCTTTTGGATAAAGAATAAAAATGGCTCTATGAGTTTGATAAAAAAAATACGAACATCTTAATAAAAAAAAATGGTACTACTTAGTTATGCCGTTGACCAATTTCGCCAAATTATATAAATCGCCAAACCACTCGCCAAATTACATTAATTGACATAAGTTGTACTTTAATAATGAAAGAACAAATAAATTAGTATAACATTAATAAAAATACAAATAAAACGTCGAAATAAAAATAACTTGATGACGTAAGCACGTGTAACTTCTTTGAAGTCAAGTGAATGTGACATTTACGATGAACCGTTATTGGCATTTAATCTTATAATTTGGCGATAGATTTTTGGTCGACGGGATAACTAAGTAGTACCATAATAATAATAATAATAATAATAAATAGTGATTTTATGTAAAATAAAAGGAACAATTTTACTAAGAAATTAGCGTTATAGAACGAAAAGGTACTACTTAGATATTCCGTCGACCAAAAATCTATCGCCAAACTATAAGATTAAATGCCAATAATGGTTGATCGTAAATGTCATATTCACCTGACTTTAAGCAAGTTACACGTGTTTACGTCACAAAGGGATTTTTATTTCGACGTTTTATTTGTATTTTTATTAATGTTATAATAATTTATTTGTTCTTTCGTTATTTAAAATAAAAATTATGTCAATTTGTATAATTTGGCGAAATTGGTCGACGGGATAACTAAGTAGTACCAACGAAAATATTTAAATATGAAAGCAATGTTTGTAACGACTTAAAAATTATTTTCAATGAAAGAAATTGGAATTGGAATAATATTTGGCGATTTATAATTTGCTCTTCGATAAGAAGAAAAAATGGGTACATTTATAACAGCCGTGCGCAGATCTCGCCAATAGCATTTTTTAAATTGTCAGTAGCAGTAGTTACATTTTGCGTATGTAAATTAAAAATAATTCTTTGTTTTTAATTATGGAATTATTTCCTGTTATTGTTTATCTTTTCAGTTTTTTAAATGAAATTAGTGTAAGGCATGCATTTTAAATGAAATGAGTGAAAGGTTTGTATCTTAAATGAAAATAATAAATATAAGAATATGGTATGAAAACAATCTTTGTTGATTTATTACCTGCTCCCGGCTAACATAAAAATATCACAAAAGCCACATATTCACTTTTATATGGGCTCATAGGAATCCAAGTTAACCTTCCGTAATCGGATACTTCACATATTGGTGTATTAGCTATAATGTTGAAAGCATCGTTTATATTTGAAGCGAAAATTTCACGATGAATTCTATTACACAAAATCGCATCATCATCATCTACTATATATTTAAAACGGAAATTTGCATTTCATTCCGATTGTTCATAATACTTTGATAGGATATACCACAAATGGTGGTACAGATGTCATATACGCCCCATATTGGCGCGATTTTTTACCGACGCCAATTTGGCGAAAACAAACAGCATTAACAACAACTTCCAGGTTACCATATCAAGGAAAATAACGACACTTTTGCGCCAGTTAAATATTGTTGCGTATTGCAATGTTCCTGACATTGGCGTCAGAAAAAAATCGCGCCTATATGGGGCATGTATGACATCTGTGCCCAAGTGGTTAGGTAATAATTTTGGAAAGGTTTTAGTGTATACATATTGTTCAACGCTACTTAGTCATAGAGCAAAAAAAAAAAGTTAAAAAATTAAGTGAACCTGATTATGAAAGTTTAGCCTTTTTTTTCTTTAAATCTACAAAACGTATTTTGATACAAGTGGCACTGTTACATGACGTTTCAGGAATGGTGTTAGTATATAACATTTCATTATATGTTGATTAGTTATAGGGCTATTAATTCCTGTTGTTATAACGGTCTCATTACCCTACCAAAAGCGCATTGTTAGTAATCAACTAAAAGAATTACTTCTTAATAGCTAAATTTTGTCCAACGCTTAAGGTAATATTATATCACAATGGCGTTCGCATCGTTTTCAGCAGTAAGTAAGGTCCAGCTGAAGATCCACATTGTTTAAAATGCAAGTTCAAATTCACCAATGTTGATTTGGAAAAATTGACCAGCGCAGCGGGCATAGCCTGCTAGTAATATTATAAAGAGGTAAAAATTGTTTATTTGTAGGAGGCAAGCTCTGGAACTCCCGAACCGATTCCAAAAGTAATGATATCAAACTGATGGTGTTAGTCCAACTTAGAACATAGGCTATATCTTATGTCCGTGCCACTGACCAAAAGGGGGTGCAGGAGCAAAAAACGTTCTAAAAATGCGATTTTTGTGTTACTGAAGGGCCTAGAAACGTGAAATTTGGAATGGTAGTTACTTACAAGATACTAATGATCTCTAAGGACATTTCTTAAAAAAAATAGAAATTAAAAAGGGGTGAAAATGTGCGAAAAGCGTTCTAAAAAACGTTCTAAATGGCAATTTCTACACAATTTCAAGAAGTACCAAACTGATTTAAAAAATAATGGTGTCAAAATGATGTTGCAACCCTTATCCCAACATATGCTACATTTTATGTCAGTGCCATTACCCCCAAAAAGGGTGCAGGAGCTAAAAAACGTTCGAAAATGCGTGTGTTACTGAAGGGCCTAGAAACATGAAATTTGGAATGGTAGTTACTTATAAGGTATAAATGATCTCAAAGAACATTTCTTAAAAAATTCGAAAATTAAAAGGGGTGAAAATGCGTGAAAAGAGTTCTAAAAAACGTTTTAAATGGCGATTTCTACTCAATCTCAGAAGGTACTCAACTGATTTCAAAAGAAATGGTTGGAAATTGGTGATGACAGGCTTTGCTCCAATATATGACCTACTTCATGTCGGCGTCACTCCCACCTTGCGGTTGCATTTTAAAAAACGTTCTAAATTGTGATTTTTGTGATACTGAAGGGGCTAGCAACTTGAAATTTGCATGGTAATTATGAGATGTAAATGCTCTCTGAGAAGAGTTCCTTAAAATTTTGAAATTTAAATGGGGTGAAAATAAACGAAAAGCGTTCTAAACAGCGATTTCTACGCAATCACAGGAAATATAAACCGAATTCAGAAGTAATGGTTTCAAATTGACGGTGACAGTCCCCGCTTCGACATAGCCAATATATTTTATGTTGTTGTCACTACCACCTGCGGGTTACAGGAGCAAAAAGTGTTCTAAATTGCGTTTTTTGTGTTAAAGAGGGGGTCTAACATTTTAAATTTAGAATGGTAATTACTTCAAAGATGCAAATGCTTTCTAAGAATTGTCGAAAGAAAATTCCAAAATTAAAAGGTCGAAGTGAGCGATAAGCGTTCTAAATTACGATTTTTATGCAATCGTATGTAATACGAAACCGATTTCAAACATAATGGGCGAAAGTTGATGGTGATAGAACCTTCACACATAAAACTATATTTTATGTTTGTGCCACAACCCCTAGAGGCTTGCAGGAGCAACAAACTTTCTAAATTGCGATTTCTGCGGTACTGAAGAGGTTAGAAACTTTAAATATAGCATGGTAGTTACTTATAAAATATAAATGTCCTCTAAGAACAGTCGAAAATAAATTCGAAATTAAAAAGGGCTGAAGCTAAGGGAAGGAGCGAAAAGCATTCTAAAAGAGTCCTAAATTACGATTTCTATGGAATCTCAGGAAATAATAAACCGATTACAGAAGTTATTGGTTGCGAATCAAGAGTGATAGTCCCTGATCCTATACGGGCTATATTTTATGCCGGTGTTACTATTACCTGGTTGGCAGTTACAACAAGAAAGCCTTTAAAAGCATCTAAATTCCGTTTTCTATATATAATATTAAGAAATACCAACCGATTTCAAAGGTTAATGTTGGCAAATTAATGGTGACAGTCTCTATTTCAGCATTTTTCGAGACATACTATTTCAACTCTGTTTCGGCATTTTATGTTGGTGCCACCAACACCAGAAAGGTTGTAGACTTTTAGACAAGAAGCTAGAAATTTGACATGATGGTTAATTTTAAGATGTAAATGTGTTAAGATGATTTCTAAAAAATTAAAAACTTCAAATGAATACTGAAATGAGCATAACAGTCTCAAAATACTTTCTAAATTATCATTTATTTGTAATTAGTTTTAGTTCTTCTTATTAATTAAAATCTCATTTCTGTCTATTGCAATTTTATAATGAAGTTTAGTCAAACTCTGGCAATTTGTAATTTTTGAATTATTTCAAAAAGGTTTCTTCTAATAAAAAATAGTCTTGGCATATTTCAACTATTACGCGAGCAAAGCCGCGGTGTTTGCTAGTATTTTATATTTTATCAAATTTATATTTATTTCATTAAAGAAAAGAATAGAAAAGACAGAAGACAGACATGTATGTTACGAAATTAGATTTATAATTAATTAGTTTTAAAAAGTTTGTAAATTTGCGATATTTGCACTTTTACTCAACGCATTTACTTTTTTTTCAACTTTAACT
The DNA here is from genome assembly GCA_963932465.1 of Maratus speciosus. Lineage (NCBI taxonomy): Eukaryota > Metazoa > Arthropoda > Arachnida > Araneae > Salticidae > Maratus > Maratus speciosus. Next base: position 117,531,445 of record OZ010786.1, read on the forward strand.
TAAAGTGGAATGTCTAAATCCGCACGAAGTTTACTAGTTTCTTAACGAATTATTTCTTAACAGTATCATAAACAATTGTTGAAAAAGATATACGTATATGTTGGAGGATTTCGAATGCTTTTCTATTTTAAAAAATAAAATGACAGAAATTAATGAAAAAAATACTTACCTGATTTTAATAATCAGAAAATGTTAAATTATGTCTCTTTTTTTTTTCTTTTTAGAAAGACATGGTACAGTTAAACGGGAAAATGAAAATATTCGTTTAAGGCTCATAATATGTTATAAAATTTGTTTTCTTTAATTCGGCCATATTCACACTGCGGCCCACTGGCCTACTGCAATCCACCAACCTTTCATATGTGCACTGTAAAAAAAAAAAAATAATAATGAAAGTTTTCCGGTAGAATCGGAAAAATAGTTGCCCTTATCGTACCGGAATAATTTCCAACCCAGCTCGGAATAAAATACGTAAAATCGGAATAAAATCCGTAAAATACCGTTTTGACTATTTCCTTATTTTTACGGATTTTATTCCGAGCTGGGTCGGAAATTATTCCGGTACGATAAGGGCAACTATTTATCCGATTCCTACCGGGAAACTGACAGTATTTTTTTTTACAGTGTGGCTCGGTACAAAGAATTATTACGATATAAGAATTTGAGATGCGCCCCATACTCTTTTTGAACAAATCTTCAACATTTGCACATGACACATTATCAAAATTTTAAGAAATATGAAATAAAGTGAAATGAAATACATTGTTTGAACAATCAAACTATTGTTAGAAATTCCTGGAAACTGAAAGGCAATATATAAAACTCACAATATCGTCGAATTAAATTCCGGTGCACAGCTTAAAATAGATTTCCAATAAATCAGCAAATTTTCTAATGGACGACGTAAAAACATTCCGCTTTTAAAGTCGTTCGACAGTGTAATTTTTAATAAAGTGAAGCGAAATACATTGTTTCAACAATGATTCCGTTGTTAAAAAAAATCTACAAATTTAAATTCGTAAATTTAATAAAAAATAAAAAAATTGCAATATCTTCGAATACAATTCCGGTGCAAGGCTAATGATAAAAGAAATATATAAAGAAAAATCAGAATTTTATTTTCTAATCTGTTCAGTCTTAAAGCCTTTTAGTTGAAATAAAATATTACATGTTTGTTTCCAAGATAAAAAGAACTTTTTAAGATAGCAAGGTTGATTTTGTTCCAGTCCTCGACCACAACCCGCCAGAGTTCATCCAATGTTTTGGGATGTCGCTTATAAAGAGCTTGTTTTAAATCTCCACACGCACAGTAATGAACTGGAGACACTCTGTGGACCTGGATGGGATGCATTTCAATTGAAATATCCTTAATTCAGGATTCATTTCTCATTTTTTCTAAATATACATGTTGTATCGCAATTCTCTCTGGGGTTTGGAAGCCTTATAAAAAAATATTGCCAATACAGTAACAAAGTTGACTTTACTGGAGAAAGAAACATTATAAGTTTTATTTCACAAATGTTCAATATGTGAACCTTTGGTGATGCGGCAGATATTAAGTCTAAAGTCAAATTCAAGCAATCACTTTTCTCAAATTTTCGAAATAATGAATGAATTGTTTTGTCCTTGGTGGTTGCAATCAGTATTTTGTACGAAATTTATTTTGAACTGTCACAACAGATTGATTTTTCGCAAATTTTAACCTGCGGTAATCTTTCTGTGAGCCTGTAAATGCCATTGCCTTGTGTGCAAACTTTTCAAAAGTGTGCTTTTATGTTATTTGCAACTGCTAACTCATTTCTGAAACAAAACTTGTAATGTTTCTTTCTCCAGTAATGTAAATTTTGTCGCTGCATTGGTAATAGAAATATAAATATAAATATATATATATTATTATAAGCCTTCCAAACCCCGGAGGGAATTGTGATACACCCTGTATAACAATTTATTTACAAGTATCCTGATGGAACTTAACATCAAATTTACTACAATGGAAATTGTTTGGTAAAAGTGATGAAATATCTCCTTTGAAAACAAGTTATAAAACATATTTCTAGTAGTAATCAAAGTTAATTTTTACATTTTTTCTACTTTCCTCAGTTTAAATTTTTCGTTATAAGATAATCCAAAAATAACCATAACCTCCCGTAAGGCACGGTGACGTCATGGCGACGTCGTTGTGAAGTCACACTGTGATTTTGTGACCGTCGATGTGACGTCATAGTGACTAGAATGCGAGGTCGTTATGGCCGTTTTAGAGGTCGTTTGTGACGTCACATTGTGACCACTCTGTGAAGTCACGGTGAGACAAATTTGTGAAAAGTGTGTCATTTGGGACTATTTTGGCATTAACTTTGTGACGAACCTGTGACGAAAGTGACAATGCTTTGAAGTCACATTGTGACCAATTTGTGAAATATGTGTCATTTGTGACGAACTTGTCATAAACACTGTGATGATTTCAAATGAAAATCAAATTTCAAATTAATTCTTAAAAGGCGCAAAGGCGAACATAATGAAAAAGATTCCATGCTGGGACTCGAACCCGGGCCATCAGTATAGCGCACTGACATTCTACCAAATAAACCACATGGAACGATACCCGGCCTGGAAAATTTCTCACTATTACATGTTGGAAATACTACAAACGCAGCACAAGATGGAATATTTATCGTGAGCCACCGACATGGGGCAAACACGAAACTTAATTAAATCGAGCATCGATTGAAACTATATTAATACTTGGAAATTTTTCCAGAGAGAAACATTCGCCTTGCATACAGTATTTCAAATGAAAATCAAATTTCAAATTAAAATTGCCTTTTAAGCTATTAATTTGAAATTGGATTTTCATTTGAAATACTGTATGCAAGGCGAATGTTTCTCTCTGGAAAAATTTCCAAGTATTAATATAGTTTCAATCGATGCTGGATTTAATTAAGTTTCGTGTTAGTAGTAAGTGAGCCCCATGACGGTGGCTCACGATAAGTATTCCATCTTGTGCTGCGTTTGTAGCCTTGCCAACATGTAATAGGGAGAAATTTTCCAGGCCGGGTATCGTTCCATGTGGTTTAGTCAGTAGAATGTCAGTGCGCTATACTGATGACCCGGGATCCAGTCCCGGCGTGGAATATTTTTCACTATGTTAGCCTTTGCGCCTTTTAAGCAATTAATTTGAAATTTGATTTTCATTTGAAATATTGTATGCAAGGCGAATGTTTCTCTCTGGAAAAATTTCCAAGTATTAATATTGTGATGATTCTTGTCATAAACACTATGATAATTTTAAATTAAAGTTTTGTTTGAAATATAAAATCTTATCTTTTTACCGTACTAAAAAGTACGGTAAAAAGATATCCAAAAGCTCCAAGATATCCCTATTTTGGAGTCCTATTCTTCTAAAATATTTTTAATTTTCCATTTAAAAAACAATGCTTATCAACTGACATCTTTTTTTATTAAGTTCTAAGCTTGATCTTGAATTCAAGCTTAATATTAAGAATGTGTAAGCTTTTTAATTTTTTGTGATTTGTCATTGCTTTACTAAATACGAACATGGAGTCTAACGGACATTAATACAACTGTTATTTATAGAACGACATTGATAAGCCCTATTTATTTAAATTTTTTATTCCCGTATATATTGTATTTTGTGAATATGAGCTAATTAGATTTGGTATGTTTTATAGGAAAAGACTGATCTGGGAAATAGAAACAACAAGTAAGATATATCTTGCGTTAAGCATAGATTATAAAACACTTTCCAACTCTTCCTGAATGTTTTAACAATACATGGGGGGAAATAACGTAAACAAGATAACTAACTAAACATGAAAACGTATAAAACATTTGAAAAACTGATTATAGCAGTTACCATCCATAGCCAAATATGTTTTCCAATTCTTTTAAACAGTCCTGCATTTGATCTGTAGATTGATATATATACTATATAATGGAAAAATTTAGTTTATCAAGGAAACGCATAACAGGTTGAAATTCTCTTTCAGCAATTTATACTAATATATGGAAACATACTTAAGTAATTTTGTACAACCCTGTAGTTTACCTAGAACCTTTATTACATGCCACTATTTAGTTAAAATTTAATTCAAATTACAACACTCTTAAAACTGCTGAAATCACATTTCCAGAAATTATAATCTATAGACGGCAACGTATCCAATTCTTTGCGTGACCCTGTATATCATTTTATCTATATTCTACAAACATTTCTTAGTAAATTAAATACAGTGCAGCGTAAAAATGCATAACTTATTTAAAAACCACCTTTAAGCAATACCCAGTAACACTTACGAATGCTTTTGTATAGTCCTGTATATGAATTATAGCATATATATATACACCATATACTATGCATAAATGTAGTGAATTATAAAAGCGCATATCATAATTAAAAATGTATTTCCAGCAATCATCGGTAATGAACAGTACTTCGGATACAATATAGTATCTGAAATATTTTGTGTGTCCCTGTAAATGCTATATACACTTCGTATTATACATGAAATAACTCATATTATGTAAACCTCAACGACGTATATCAATTCATTACATATCATATAGATTAACATAAATATAGTACGCCGCAAACAGTTTCCTCCACTCCTATATCATTATATATTGGAATTTCTTTTTTAGCCCTGTAAATAAACAATAACTATTCTCTGCATTGCATGTTCTACGGAATGCACATTTTAGTGCGCTTCATAAATGCATATTAATTTTATTCTGTTTGAAAGCGTGTAAAATCATTAAAAATCCTTTGAAAAGATTTTTTCCCCCACAGGCCGTAATGTAATGTAATACTTTTGACTGTCCCTGTAAATGAATTAAACATGCGACAAACTTCATTACAAATAGGGACCTTGCTATTGTAAACATCAATAACATCCAAAAATTTCAGGTCAATCCGAGTATATTTACGCGAGTTAGAGCGCGGACAGACGGCCGGGCAAACCGAAGTCATAAACACTTTTTAACTTTATCGGGCCTGAAAAACACTTTATTTCAATGCTTAAATATTATTTTTTTATTTTTTAATGCCAATAAAATAAATGTATCGATAACGATAACGTAGAAAATGAGTTTACAATCAAAGAAAATTTAATAACTGATTCTGAATGTCTACAATTAAATGTTTAATTAAAATCACAAACAGCAAAAAAAATGCTTAAATACAATTAAAAAAATAAATATATCAATTTGAAAAACACTAAATAATTAGTGTTCATAATTGTACTATTAAACAACAACAAATTACAATAGATGAATTAAATGCATTTAACAATTTCGCAAAAATCTTTCCATATGTTATAAGGAATCCCTATTATTTTATAATTTTGGCAAATGTTAAATCTGAAAACATTGATATGAAGATATAAGATTTTAAATACTAATTTAAAATATTATTAGCAATGAAAAAAAAATTCTTTCAAAAGTAAAAAGACTTTTTCCCAGTATAATGTTAATTTCAAAATTGAAACAGTTTCCTAATATCATTATAATCGAATATCATATTTAACTCCAAAATATTAATGACGATAAATACTGTGTTAGAATCAGTCTCTGCATCAGCTTTTTTTTTTCTTCTAGCGATGGCAGATTAAGATATTTTACAGCATAGAATCGGAAAAGAATTCCAGATCAGTCTCATTGCATATAACATACTACAACTATTTAACTCATGATAATAATCTATCAAACGGAAATAAAAAATTTAAATTAAATAAGACATTCCTTTTAAGTTCCATAAATAGTTTAATAATATCCGTGTTTTATCCTAAATTGTCAGACATTTTTCGGACAAAATGATAAAATTTTCAGACATACTTCCCGCGTCAAAAGTTCTGATCCTTATTTTATTCTGCGATTTAATCGAGCACAGACGATTATTGGGCAAGCAGGTGCTTATACTATATTATAATTTTTTATACTATATTATAACTTATATTATATTTTTTTTTTTGTAGACAACAGATTTTTAGAGTTTAAATGCGCAATCATTTTATCTTTATGTGAGTGTAATGAAAATTTTCTATTTGAATGAAACACCTGCCTTTTTTCTTTCTTTTTTTTTTCTTAAAGTAAAATTTGTTTTACACGTAATAAATACAAATTAGGCATCTTCTTAGTAAATGAAAAGAGAGTATACAGGATAAAAAAAATTTCTTTGTCAATCTGTCATTTTTTTATATTCATTTTCTGTAGAATAAACCAATTTGTAAAATAGCTTTTTTTAAAATCGTATCTCCAAAACACGAATTTAAAATACGAATAATTATATCATGGGTTTTGTATAAAATTTGTATAAATATTTTTTCGGAAAATGCTAATTTTATTTAAAATGTCTGAAAGAAGTAGAATTTTTTAAAAAATAGTTATTTAAAATAGTTAAACACTAACAGGAAAAAATATGACTTGAATGCAAATTCTAAAGCAAGAAATGCATATATGACTAAACTCTGAATACTCTTTCTACGTGCTCATTAAAAGCTACAGACTTAACTGCGATAGAAAATTTTAATTTGAAACCACAGAAGTGTTTCAAATACCACTGGTCGACAACAACAACACAAAAAAAAAAAAAAAAAAAAAAAAACCTTCCTTCCTGCAAATTAAATATGTAAAGTGTACAGATTTAATATTCCTAATTCTAAATATGTTATCCAAATTGCGCCAGTACTTACCATTTTTCCGAGAAACACTTTTATAATAATAACAATCAGTGAAGGATTAAATTGCAATGGTAGATAAAATTGAAATCATAAAAAAAGTATACTTTCACTCTCTTAGATAAATGGATAAAATATAGCATGAAAATCTAGTTTGTTGATACATGTACCGTGCATTTTCCTTTTTATGCCCCCCCCCCCCCCACACACACACACACACCTCTTTTTGTGTCCGAATTTACTATTTCCTATCCACTAATATGTTTTCATTCCTTATGTTGCTGTAATTCGGGCATGTTTAAAATATTTCTGTTCATTTTCAAAGGTTTTTGATGTTCATATTTTTGTCCCACTGTGACTTACAATATGGTGGTTTTTTTCGTCACATATGTGACGTGACGTACGTTACATGCAGTGACATAACAGTGACGTCACATTTTTTTTTTAATTGCCAGAAAATATAATTTTACATAAATAACATGTTTTGAATATTTTTTGTAATTTTTTAAAGTTTTCTAAGAAGTTCACATCTCAGTCACAATGTGACATCACTGAGTGGTGGCATTTTGGTCACAGATGTGACGTGACCACAGTGACTCACAGTGACGTCACAACGACGTCATGCTATGAGTGCTATAGCTAAACTTTCTTAGATTTCTCTGAACTACCATTATATATATATATTATTAGTAAAGATCAACCGAAACAGAAACCGAATTTCGGTAATCCTCATATTTTCGGTCGAAAACGAAAACGAAAATTAAAATGATAATTTTTTTTAATTAATTAATAATGCATAAATATACATAATTATTAATTACATGTATATTAATTATATGTAATTATTAATTAATTATACGTGTAGCCCAAGTTTCCTCTCTGTAACTCTGAACAAAACATTTTACTTTCAATTAAAATAAAAGGTAATTAATTCATCAACGACACAGAATTATTTTCTAATTATATGAATAAACGCTTCTACAGTTCCAAACTAAAAATTTTCTATTTTTGTTAAGTCTGCAGCTTTTAATGAGAACGTGAAAAGCGTCTTCAAAGTTTGGCTTTATATGCAATGCTTGCTTTATAATGTGCACTCACATATTGAGTCAATCATGACTAATAATCATAAACAGTGAAGTTCATAGCAATAAGTAAAGAGTCTGATTTGAGCCAATACAACTCAAATCAAGGGTTGAATATAAGGAAGAAATGATATTTTTGGAATACAGATACTTTCGGTCGAGTTTCGGTACAGCCGAATTTTCAGCAACATTTTCGCCGAAAACGAATTTTCGGTGCAACTCAAATTTTGGTCCGAAAACAAAAACGAATTTTCGGTCGATCTCTAATTATTGCTATATCTTTTTTCTTCTCTTTTTCGGAAGTAAATTGATCTTTTTCTATTGCATATATTCAAGCCTGATCAATTCTAACTACATGTCTTCATTTTCCAATCTCGAAACAATTTTTATACAACAATCTGCACATTGAATGCAATCTGCACATGCTGAATAACATGCTTTCGCATTAAGCCGTGAACATCATATTTTTGTTTTGATCACCTTTAAATCACATTTTATAATTTTGTTTACAGTTCCTATGGAGATGTTTAAAAATTTTGCGATATATAATTTTAATTAATTTTTCAATTAATTTTCAGCAGTGAAATTACGCTTGAAATTATTGAATATTTAATACGTGAATTACCACATTGCTAACTACGCGTAGAACTAACAGAGTGATAAATGTCAAAGCCAGGAATCGAACCCGGAACCCGTGGATTAGCTTTCCTTGGTAGAGCACTTGGAGCGCTATTCCAAGGGTTCCGGATCCGATTCCCGACTTAGCAATCTGGTAATTCACGCATTAAATATTCAATTTTGCGATATTTTTTTGGCGTGTATTTTTTTTTAAAACCATTTGGGAAAATGGTTATTGTCCTCTGTCAGGGTAGGAAATCAAAAACGTATCTGAAGCGTTTTATTGTTTGAATCCGCATTTTATTCGTTTTCTGATTGCTCTATACAATAATCTGTATTTTCCCTTTACTTTCAACACAGATGGATACTTCTGTTGCCACTATGACAAAAAACTAATAAAACTACAAAAAAATTAATAACTTAGAAACAAATTGAGATACAGCTTTCAAACAAATTGCATTTAAAAGTACATTTTTCCTTTATACGACGGTGTAAAAAGTAATATTGTGGGATGTTTAGAAGTTTAAGAATGAAATTTCATTTAATTTGGTCCAGGAATATTAATGTTTAATCCATGGCGTGCATAATGAATGACCAGCTCCGTAGAAGTTTAAAAATTTATAATACCGAAAAATGTACTCCATGGCGTACGTAATGTATGATCAACTACGTGCGATTTTTTATGTCTTAAATTTTAGTCTTTGAAAAAATCATTTTTCAAATGGTCGTTGTAATTTTTAGGTGCGTTCGTAATTATATAAATACGTAGCACCTATAGTCGTCGTTCAGTCCGTCCGTCTGTCCGTCTGTCCGTCCGTCTGTCCGTCCGTCTGTCTGTCCGCATGTAACAGAGCAAAAACTACCCAACCGAATAGTCTGAAATTTCAAATATATGATTGTTGCAAAATTTTGTCGAGCCATTTCAAATTTTATGAAAATCGGATGTATAGTTTAATTACAGGGGCAGTCAAAAGTTTTTCTTTACATTACGGCCAATGGGAAAAATTATTGCAAGTGGATTTTAATGATATTAGAGCCTTCAGAATGATCTGAAATTTTAAAGATATAATTGTTGCAAAATTTTGTCGACCCATTTCAAATTTTAGGAAAATCGGACGTATAGTTTAATTACAGGGACAGTCAAAAGTTTTTCTTTACATTACGGCCAATGGGAAAAATTATTGCAAGTGGATTTTAATGGTATTAGAGCCTTCCGAATGATCTGAAATTTTAAAGATATAATTGTTACAAAATTTTGTCGAGCCTTTTCAAACTTTAGGAAAATCGGACGTATAGTTTAATTACAGGGACAGTCAAAAGTTTTTCTTTACATTACGGCCAATGGGAAAAATTATTGCAAGTGGATTTTAATGGTATTAGAGCCTTCCGAATGATGTGAAATTTTAAAGATATAATTGTTGCAAAATTTTGTTGAGCCATTTCAAATTTTAGGAAAATCGGATGTATAGTTTAATTACAGGGACAGCCAAAAGTTTTTCTTTACATTACGGCCAATGGGAAAAATTATTGCAAGTGCATTTTAATGATATTACAGCCTTCCGAATGGTCTGAAATTTTAAAGATATAATTGTTGCAAAATTTTGTTGAGCTATTTCAAATTTTAGGAAAATCGGATGTATAGTTTAATTACAGGGACAGCCAAAAGTTTTTCTTTACATTACGGCCAATGGGAAAAATTATTGCAAGTGCATTTTAATGATATTACAGCCTTCCGAATGGTCTGAAATTTTAAAGATATAATTGTTGCAAAATTTTGTTGAGCTATTTCAAATTTTAGGAAAATCGGATGTATAGTTTAATTACAGGGACAGTCAAAAGTGTTCCGAAAAAATTATTGGAAGTGCATTTTAATGATGTATCAGACTATGCACGTTATGAAGTGCAAAAAATTATACATTCAGTACAATATTGGGTACAAAAAATAATTTTAAAACTAGTTATAGTACGAACGCACCTCATTTGCCACGTTTGACGAGCAATTTCCAACTTGTTTAAATTGCATTTTTTTTTTTCCTAACATGTGATGCGATTTTACTTATAATAAGCGGTGAACGTACCTTTTGTTGGGTATGTTTTTTTTTGTTGTTGTTGTTTTTTTTTAAAGCTTTTACCAGTTTTTTTGCTAGCGACATTTTAATGCAAAGAATATTTTTAATTACGCAGACGATAAATAAACCCTATTCCGAATAGATCACATATGACGACGTGAATTTCAAAACTCGCTTTATCCAAAATTTAAAAAATCGTATTTTCTCTAACAATCTACTCTATTGGAAAACACCTGCACCGAAAAAACACTGTAACCTGGAAAAAAAAAAAAGCAATTTAACAAATTACAACGACCATTAGGAAAATGATTTTTTCAAAGACTAATTTAAGACATAAAAAATCGCACGGAGTTGATCATACATTACGTACGCCATGAATTAAACATTAATAGTGTTTAGTGTTATTATACGTGAAAATTGCAAGCGACAAAAATTGCCTGCGACTCGTCAGATTTCCTGAAACTTACGTATTATCCAAGCATTTCATTGGCTATTCAGGAAAAGGCTTTTCCATCGTAGAAATCTGACGACAAATTTTAAATGAAATTTCATTCTTAAACTTCTAAACACCCACAATATTACTTTTTACACCGTCCTATAGAGAAAAAAATGTGCTTTTAAATGCAATTTGTTTCAAAGCTGTATCTCAATTTGTTTCTGAGTTATTAATTTATTTTTTTTTAGTTTTTATTACTTTTTTGTCATAGTGGCAACAGAAGTATCCATCTCTGTTGAAAGTAAAGGGAAAGTACAGTTTATGTATAGACCAATCCGAAAACGAATAAAATGTGGATTAAACCAATAAAAAGCTTCAGATATGCTTTTGATTTCCTACCCTGACTAGAACAATAACCATTTTTCCAAATGGTTTATAAAAAAAAAAAAGAAAAAAAATAGTTTTATCCCGTATTTCTGGCATTGTAGAATCTTGGATTGCAATGAAAACCAATGGACGCAGTTAGAGTTTTTTCCGATTTCCCAAAATTTCATTTTCTGGATAAGGCGAGTTTTGAAACTCATATCCTCATATGTTTTGTTTGTTTTTTTTCATTTAAAATTAAAATATAGAGAAAGTTAAAATCGTTACAAAAATGTGTGGACACCCTCTGTATTAAAGTTTGCAAGACGTCATTAAAAAATATTTTAAAATACATGTTTCCGTTTACTTTTAGTGTCTGTAATATCTTTACAAAATTTCAACGGAATTTATTAAAAAAATCTATCAGATGAAGTTATTTATTAACTAAAAAATCTTTTAAATTCTTAAAATGTTTAAAAATGTATTACATTTTTGCCAGCCGTCTTATATTTATTATGCTTTGCACGATGCGTGAGAAAGAACATATTCACCAAATTTAATTAAATTTTCTTTGCTTTATTCGATTATGTAATGCGACGAAAAAAATTGTTTTCAGTGAGAGAAATTTGTATAAAAAAAGAGCAGTTTAGCATTTCTATAAAAGTAAATTAGGAATTTTATTTTCTCCAAGAAAACAACTGCAACAGTTTTTCGGAAACGGTTTGCTTTTAATTAAATTAAACAATGTGATGTATAAATAATTCCTTGAAAATTTGAATTTAATGCTTTGAAATAAAAATATATAAGAAAAAAATCAAAAATCAAAATAAGTATAAGGGAATTTTTTTTACAATTTCAAAGGAATGATAATTATTATCAGAAAATTATTTCGATGTTTTACAAAGGAGAGTTTACTTTAATTGCTTAATTTAATAATTTCTTAATATGTATGATACATTATATATATATATAATTGATATATTGCTTAAGCAATTATAAAGGAAATTTAGAGTAAAAAAAAAATACTGTGCAAAGAAGAAAAAAATTATAATTTTATCAGTTCTACATATAAATACTTTCTATTAAATTATTTCACTTAACATGATAATGTAAATGTAACTTTCATAATTTTTAACGTAATTACTTTGAAAAGGCATTTATTTGACAATTTTTGAAAGCAAATTAGTATTATGTTTAGTTTATTTTTAAGTATAAAAATCACAACCGTTTCATAATTGATTGTTAAATAAATTAAACAGACTTGGGAAATACAAATAATATTTTAAATAAACTTAATTAAGTACTTAAAAACAGAAATAAATAAAAGCAAAAACAAAGGAAAATATGTTTCAAATTACTACAGTTGAAAAATTAATCAATTTTTTTATATATATATACTTAAAGGAAAATATGATAGTAATAACAAGAACTTTAAACCGTGGCCTTTTTTGAAAAAAAAAAAAAAAAAAAAAAAAAAAAAAAAAAAAAAGAAAGAAAAGATAAGAAAAAAAATAACTTTTTAACTGCATAGTGCAGAAATTTGTTATTTTTAAAATGTAGTTGAGACTGCTCCCCCCTAAAAAAAAATCACATGAAAGAAAATATAGTACAAGAAGTGAAGCAGCTGCAAGCACTGTATTTCTGCATATCATATTGTTGTGTCATTATTCTTCATTCGTTGAATAAACAGTATGTATTCTTCTCTTTTGAGAATAACAATCTTGTTTTATTAAATTCATTTATGTGTAAAAATACTTGACATATTGTTTTATGTATGATTAGATTCAATACTGCTTTCGTGTCTGGCCCTTTTTTAAATAAATGTTATTTTAAAATGTTCAATCTTTCTGATAATAGTAAATCATGACTTTTCAAAATTTAGTTTTCCTTAAATTCATTTACAAGTTTTATGTATTTATTGCTTGTTTTCAGACATATTTCAAAACTTAAAAATAGAAGAGAAAAAATGGGACAATTTTTCTTGAATCCTGTTATTTATGGAGATGTTAAATATGATTAATTAAACGTATCCACAGATAAACACACGATATAATTTTATTTCTTATCTTTCTAAAAAGTTTTGCTTTTCTGTCCACTAAAACCATGTTAAAAAAATATCCTGTTATTTGTGGAGATGTTAAATATGATTAATTAAACGTATCCACAGATAAACACATGATATAATTTTATTTCTTGTCTTTCTAAAATCTTTTGCTTTTCGATCCACTAAAACCATGTTTAAAAAAAATATCCTGTAAATGTGAAGTGCATCTCGAAAATTAGAGTACGTTTTATAATCCTAAGTTTTATGTTTAAAAAAATTACACGTTTTCGTAAGGTAAAATTAAACATTTAAAAGTAGAACATTTTTATTATTAAAGGAATTTATTTATACTCCCACATCTTAGATAATTTAAACATTATGATGATTATCAACTTCAGTATGTGTATATCAGTATCATTTGCGTATCACGAGAATTATTTTTTGTAAGAGTATTACTTATTGTATGTTATGGTTTAATTGGTTTTAACTTTTTAATTGGTTTCTTTATTATAGCGGATGTGCCGCCTATAATGTTTTCTAAAACATTAATTAGTGCTGATTTAAAAGTTAATATACAGAGTGTCCAAAAATTCAGGAAACGGTTGAATAACTCGAGAAATACATATTGGATTGAGAAAAGGAATAATACGTGTTAAATATTTTTTTTTAAAATTATTCAGTGATTCCAAAGTTGACTCCCCCCCAACCCGAAACTCTGGGAGTCAGAGAGGGTTCCAAATTTGAAATCTTGAATTAGAACCCCCATGCAGTCGGATTCGTTTGCTGAACAGGAAATTCTATTTTCATTGAATTTCTGATTTTAACATTTAAAAAAAAATGGAAACTAAACAGAAAAATGCTGATTTCCCCCTTACATAGTGGGTAGGAAGAGGGTTTAATGCTTAAATTCTAGAGCTGCTATCAGATTCAGCTACTTTTTGAATCAATTTTTGATTTCGGCCGATTTTCTGCGAGAACTCGTCTCAAAACCCAATGTCATAACAAACTGCAATATTCCCAACATTTTACCACAGCTCTAAAAAGTCTCTGCTAGCCACGACTTTTCATCCAATTTCCAGTATTTCAGCCAATCAGAGATAGGCGGTTTTGAACGTCATTCATCTCCCAACTACCCTGAAGGCCGACGCGACGCTGCGATTAAGCTGAAATGGAATGATGACCAAGAAAGAGTTTTGATGTAATGTGTAAAAGCAAAACCACATATGTGAGACGCAAAACACAGTTTATATACAGGGTGTCCGGTCTCAACGGTGACCAATGGCTAATTCCTAAACCGTTAGTCATAGACATATAGTTCCAATTACAAAAATGTTTAAAATCAGGTAAAGAAATATTTCAAAAGCGATTTGGGTCAATAAAAACATTTCTTAAAAAATTACGAAATTTAAATTTTTATACGGTCCCCCGGTTCTAGAAGTTATATTCAGTAAAATTTTCCTTTTACAGTGACAAGTAATACACAAAAAGTCCCGTTATTTTATGATTAAAATTGACCGAGTAATAGCGGTTTAAAGTTGGAGCATATTTTTTTGCTGCAAATTGGAGCCATTCACAAATTTAGTCGAATTATAATTTCGTCAGATATATTAAAAAATGGTTCAGAGTAAAATTAACATTGCAATATAAATTTGAAATCTTTAATCATTCTGACATATTAATGCAAAATATACAATTTGTCATAAACATTTAAGAAGAAAAAACAGAATATTTTAAAATAAAATTATGCTAAATTAACAGCCTCAATTCTTTATAAAATAATACGTATTTTAAAATATTATTAGATTACACTAACCTGCAAAAGTTTGTTATGTCATGTTTTTTAGCTTTTGATAATTGATTCTTATGTATTCTGTTCCGCTGAATCTGAAATTGACCTTCATTTTTAACCATCACATCAGGATTTTTCGCAAATTTCAAAGTTAAAAAGTTCAAAGTTAAAATTGAATCTGCTCCCTCATCTCATCGGACCACTCAGCTATTTAGCTGTAAGAATCCCAGGATAAGCAAAATTATCGAATAAATTATTGAGTAAAATAAAATAAAATAAAACAAAAAAAAGTTTTACATATGTTTTATAGTATGAGATTTTCACTATGTTTTAACTTACACATTTACGATTTGCAAAAAAATTCTAAAGTGATGGTTAAAAATGAAGGTTATTTTCAGATGCAGTGCTAAAAAGTACGTAAAAATCAATTATCAAAAGTTACAATACACAATTTTGTTATTCTTTAAATTTGAAAATTTATGATTTGCGAAATAGCCTGACATGATATTTTATTTAAATTAAAAAAAAATTTAATTAAATTTAGTTAAAAATTAATGTAATTTTCGGATTCAGTGCTAAAAAATACATAAAAGTTAAGAAAACCAACAATCGCAGTCCTGTATTATCTAATCTAAAACTTTTTCTTAAACTTCTTGGCGGTAATCTATCCGAAATATTTTGTGTTATCCTGTAAAATAAGTATAAATGGCAACCACCGAAAATTATAATAATATTAGATTGTTATCGAATTTCCGCCAGTATGTAAAATGCAATCTTGATCGGATATTTGAAAGTGAGTTAAAGTTCGAATAGAAATTTTGAACTGGAAAAACACACATACGGTCGTTGAAGTAACATAAAAACTTTAAGAGAAAGTTAAAAGAAATTATAAAAGAGACAGCCTCAAATCCTGACAAAATAAAACATGTTATTTTAGCAAATCTGAAACTTAAAAATGTTAACTTAATCGCAATACTTGTACGATTTTTTTCAAAGCGCAGATACACATGAAATAAGATCTTCCAATACTTTAAGCACTTGGTATGTGACCCTTCAAAGCCAAGCCGAACTGATTTGTTTTCAGAGCAGAAAAGTGGCATAAGTCATGTATTTTTAAAATTTCATAACTCGTCGAATTTTAGTGTTATATAAATGGGACTTTTTTTGTCTTACTTGTCAGTGTAATAGGAAAAGTTTACTAAATATAACTTATAGGACCGGGGAACCGTATAAAAATTTAAATTTCGTAATTTTTTAAGAAATGTTCTTATTGACCCAAATCGCTTTTAAAATAGTTCTTTACCTGATTTGAAACATTTTTGTAACTGGAACTATATGTCTATGACTAACGGTTTAGGAATTAGCCATTGGACACCGTTGAGACCGGGCACCCTGTATAAATAGAATTTTGAAAAGGTGCTAATATCAAGGGATAGCTGAAAAATTGATCGCAAATTTTCCAGAAAACTTATTTGCGCCAATGAAAGAGAGAAAAATAGTAATAACTGGTAACATTAGTACCGGTTTTTCTTTCGATTTTTGCAACAATTGCAACCGTTTTATCACTTTGTACGCAGAAACGTTGATCGCTCGAAAAACTGATGAATCTCATAACAGCTTAAATGGATGCACCAATAAGCTTTACCTAAGAGCAACGACTTGGTGGTAGTAGTTTCCCGCTCCCTTCGGTATGCTCAAGGAGAAAAAGAGAGTTCTTCCTCCGTGGGTATTGTGGGTATTGTCCATTTCCCTCTCACGATTCAGCGTGCTGCTTAATCCTTTATCTATTGACGGTACTTATAAGTACCATTAAAATAACTTGTTATAAAAATCATTGAAATACATCAGTTACATATAATAACGTTTAGAATGAGATATAGATGCATTACTTTATAATGTTCCAAAAGCATTATGGATTACGCGAAAGAAAAATATTTTTTAAAATTATGATTTTTTTTTTTTTGCCTTTGCCTTTGCCTTTGCATCTTTTTAACTTTCTTGGCGTTCGGGGAAGAGGGAGGGTGGAATTTTTCAATTCGGAAATGTTTCTATAATTCTATTGTAAAACATTATAATTGTGCATTTCCTAATTCTACAAAATACTAAGAAAAATATTTATAATAAAAGATTGGAGTAGGGTTATAAATGTTGCACAAAATCCCTATAAATTCAAATTTAATGAATCCTTCTAAATCCTTCAATCATTCTAAAATCCTTCTAAAATTTATTAAATGATTATGTAATCTTCTAATGTAGTTCAAACAATTCACAAAAAATTCTTTAGAAGATAAAATTTTCATGAGTTCATAATGCAGTACATAAAGGGTTAACGCCGCATTTTGCTGGATTACAGAACTATTTACGATGATTCGAAAAAATGTTGATTACAAAACTTCCGTATCTTTGCCAGTAGAATCCGAATCTGAAATAAAAAATGTTGGTTCTTATTCAAGATTTCAAAGTCGAACCCCGTCTGACCTTCAGGTGTTGGGATGGGGGTTAACTTTGGTATCACTGAACAGCTTTTAAAAAAATATTTAACATGTATTTTTCCGTTTTTCAATCTGATATGTATTTCTCGAGTTATTCGACCGTTTCCAGATTTTTCGTACACCCTGTATATCATTTAAATTATTATAAATCCATAATGTTTATCAAAATCTAATATATCTATAATGTTTTGATTTTTTAATGCACATGTTAAATATTATTAATTATTTCTTTATTTTTATAGCTTGGTGATTTGCTTGTAAGTTTGATGTACGTTCCCAGAACAAGCGAGCTTTCTATTGGCTTCATCAAAGCGAGAAAATTAAAGGCAAAAGATATCACAGGGGCATCGGGTAAATAGCCTTAAAAGATTTTTTTTTATTTCATAATGTCCAAAAATTCTTTATAAATAAATCACTATTTACTGTCTTTATATTAATGATAAACGCATAAATTTAAAATATACACATAAATGTAAATGCTGTAACACATAAATGAAACTGTGACTTTTCAGTTCATTTTATTGAGTACAAATAAAACATTTTATCCTGTACAATCTAAGTAATGGAAAATAATGCTACATATAAAATCTTACCTTGAGTTACCACTATAGAAATCAAAGCGATTTGCTTTAAAAAGCTTGCAGTATTTTTCATTTATTCTCTTAAACTGCACAAACGTTTTTATGAAAGCTATACATATTGGATATATCAGTTAATATTCCGACGCTTGACGCTTGCTAATTAAAAAATGCTACTGTAACTGATGTATTTACATATGTATGACATACATCAAAATTAGCGGTGGAATTACAGTAGAAAGCCTGTTATAAAATAAAATATTTTCGAATATCTGGGGCGAAAAGACGAAAGCGACATGCGATTTGAAGAGCAATACCTTTCCTCGCGAAATGCAAGCGATTTGAATGTATTTGGAAATTGCTAGTTAAATGAGTGTTTAAGTGCGCGATACTTAATGAATTCAAACTTAAACGATAAAATAGTTTATTATTTTTTCTACAAGCCTATATAACATATATAATTTCTGTGTTACTGAAGTTGTTCAATTTGACACGGTTTTACTGGCTGGATAGGTTTTAAGTGTATTTTAAAAGCAACTGCCCGAATAAGAAAGCTCTCCTTAAGTGGTCTCAAGAATCTTAAAATTTGAAAAAATGAAAAAAAAAAACCCCACGATTTTCAACGTTTAATATCTTAAAATGTATATGATTTGAAAAAACAATTTTTATTGGGATTAAAAGATAGAAAAAGTTCTTTCATTTCACTTATTTAAAAAATTATAAGGTACAGAATTAGTATTTATAGGGTGCTCCAAACTGTCAGACGTTTTTAGAACAGAAAATTGATATAACAGCACACGCGCAGGATTACAATATAAATTTTTCAACTAGAATTAAAACTTTTGTGCCTAATTATACTTCAGACTGTAATAATTACCCTGAACCGAAGTAAATAAAGTCGATTTGAAATAAATATTAATCATATATATTATACATTATGTGCATTTAATTTATTTTGAAATGCACATTTAAAATAATGTAAGACTATCTATATATATAAAAGCCGTTCTCTGCATGTATGTCCTTTATACAAATCTTCGGTTTTTGGGCGATTTGCTTAAAACTTCATGCACATACGTTTTAGAACGTGGAAAAGATCACTGTCTACTTTACAAAACCACCAGACCACCATTTATCCCTTTTTTCTACCATCTTCCATAATTTAACATTATAGAAATATCTCTTTTATTTAATTTTATAATTCAATCATTTCTTTCCTGTTGCCACAACTTAAAAAACAGTTCAATAATTTAAAAAAAAATTTGATAACTCACGTACTTTCTTTTTATAAGCTAATAAAAATTCAGTCTCAATCGCTATATTTTTGCATTTTCGAAACTGTTGTCATTTTAATCAGGAAATGCACATTTTTCCCATATAAAATAAAAACTTTAACTAAATGTGTGTTCAAATGACGTAGTATATCTTCATTTGAATGTTTTTGAAGCTAAAAAATCTATTTTAATACAGGCGTTTCAATATCAAGAAAATAATTTAGGGAAAAGTTAATAATAATAAAAATCATTTGCTAGATATACCGTCAATTTCTGATTAACTTACACTGCTTTCTAATGACGTTTTATTCTAAAGTTTTTACACACACACACACATATATATATATATATATATGAAAAATGTGCATTTTCTGTTTAGAATGAGGTCGATTTCAAAAATGCAAAAATACAGCCAGAGAATCTGAATTATTTTATTGTGTTGCCACACCCTAAAAAACGGCCCAAATAATTAAAAAAAAAAAGCAACACATGTAGTTTCTTTTCATAAACCAATGCAAATTCAGTCTCTCTCGATATATTGTTGCATTTTTTAAATTGATGTCTCTCTAAGCAGAAAATGTGCATTTCTCACATTTTAAATAAAAACTTCAAGGATTTGAGAAAATTTAAAACCTCCATTTAATATATTTGAAATTACAATTTCACTAAAATATAGGCTTTTCTATTCCTAGAAAAAGGATCAGAGACACAAATCACTAAATACGGCGCCACTTTCAATAAATTATGACGTCAGTTTCGATAAATATGGCCTCAAACTGGCTCTAAAAACCGGTTGCTATAGTTTAGTTTCTATTTCGTTATAATGTTGTTTCTTTAGTTATACCATTTAGGTAAATGTTTTAATATTTTAAATGCAGGGATAACATTCTACGATTTACATCAAATACCATAATGCAAAATCTACTTTTTTATACGATTTATATTAAATTGAAATTAAAACACAACAACTATTTTTTTTTTTTAGAATTAGCTTTCTCATTTTAAACAAAGCTTCGTAGATTGATGTCATTTTCATGTTAATCGCTGTGGATTTGGATTTTATGATTAGTGTGAGTTTCCGTTTAAAAATTATAGGCAATGAATCTTAGAATACCCGTGTTTAAAGGTACCTGATATACTGCGCATTAACAGAACATAAATAAAAATCGTTTTTAATTTGAAACACTAATATATTTAGTGTTTTGTTTTAGATTTAGTGTATTTTTTAGATTAGCATTTTTGGTACTTTCGTATTATAGCGAGCAGTTAATCGTAAATATTTTCACTATAATTCCCTTATAAACGAAATATATCGGTGAATTTGATCCGTCACTTTAATGCAATATGGGTCTTTATCTAAAACATCCTTCCGCGTAGTTGAAAACGTTACTAACGCCACTGCGCTATTATACTTTCTAATGTTTAAGACAAAACTTCGGTTGTTAAGGGCCAAATTTTTTAGTTGATGATTTACAGTAGACTTTGTTTAAGAATGATAGTCCGATATGCAATATACTAAAACTATCCCTGAAAATTTATCTAAAATTTTAAAAGGCTAATCATTCAGAATGGGGTTCAACTGATTAGTAACTTTTCAGCTAACTCTATAACAAAACATGTAAAGCAAAATGGGATATACTAAAACCATTATAGAAAAATGCGTGCATAGTAACAGCGCAAATTCCATCAAAATCTGTCCAGTAGAACTTTTTAAAAAGGCTAATCTTTTATAATCGGCCTCATCTGATTATTGAACTTTCTTCCATAATTTTATATATAACTGCCTGACGTAAATGCAATATTCTAAAACCATCCTTGTAAAATTATCCAAAAAACGATGCAATTTCCAAGGAAGTCCATTAATAAAAATCTTTTTTAAATACTAATCTTTCATAATCGGGTTCAGATGATTATAAAACTTTTCCCTGTAATTATATGACTAAGCAACATAAAACAATCTGTTATACACTAAAACCTTTCATGAGAAACTGATAGTCGCATTGAAATCCATTCAGAAGAACTCAAGTTATAAGCAGCCGGAACGAAATCCCCATTTGCATTTTCTATACATAATAGATTATTTTGCGTAGTTCGATTTGATATCTGTTAAATTCGTGTTTTATTTTATTTTATTTTATTTTGGCGTTTTAATTTCGTTTACGAATTTAGTTATGAAATATTACACGGAAACAAAAAAGTACTGAATTATTTGCAGCGTTTTTGAGCAATTGAGTTAATCTTTTGTAGTTGCATGCACATTTAAAAAATATTCATGCTTGAGAATCACTTTAAAATCTGTAAAAAATTAATAAATTGACATAAACTTTTCAAACCAATATTATTGAAAGTTTTTTTTTCTATTAGACGTTGGAACAATCGAATGTGCGGAGTTTAGAAGTTAAATTGTAGTAAAATCGAAATTTTGTGGATAGATTAGGTTGTTGTCACCAATAATATGATGACAAAATTAGACATAGATATGCCTTTTCGTCATAATATTGCATTAAGAGCAAACGGGTTCATCTTTCGTAATGGTTTCGTTGGGCTGCACGCACATTTAAAAATATCCATGTTTGAAAATTACTTGCAAGCCCATTAAAATAAAAAAACTGAGATACAATTTTCAAATAAATTTAATTTGAAAGGAATTTTTGTTCTATTCGACAGCTTAAAAAAATAAATTGTGCGCTGTTTAGAAGTTAAGAAAAATTGCTGTAAAGGAATAATTTGTCTGTTAGGTCATTGCCATCAACGGTATGATATCAGCGTTACTCACTCACATTTTTACTTTATAATGTAGATATACGCCATACAAACATGAATTTCACTATATGATATTCCATTTGGTGGATTTGCTTTCGTATTGTCAGAAAATCACAAATTTTTCTGTTACACCAGCCGAAGAAAACAGGCATTGTGATGTTAAAGCTCGGATATTTTATTATGGTGGCGAGACAATAACGTATGTTTTCTAATTATCATTTTAATGATTTGTGGACGGGAATGCACAAATCTCAGTTATTGTGAATACTATAATAGTTCATTTTAATTTATTATTTTACATGGAAGGTCTCTTATAATTGACACGGGCGAAGCAGGGTAGTTCTGGTAGTTACCAATATAATTGTTTTCAATTGAAAACTCTTTTTTGAAGCATTTACTGATGTTATCTTGTGTTATATCAGTGACAACAACGCGATAGCAATTTATCTGTCATGCTTCCTCAAGGAACAAACACTTAGGAGAACATGCCTTAAAATCTTATTTTTCAAAAGTTGCATTTTTATACAAATGAAGTCAGATGTGAGCAAAGCATTCCTATCCAATGATAGCTCATTCATTCTTGTACGCTACGTATTAGTTGAGGAAAAAGGATGCTTACATCAAAATAAAAATATACATTACAAAATAATAATATATAATAACAAACATAATACACAAGAAAATAAATATATTTAATAACAAAATAAATAAATATATAATAAAAAAAATAAATACAAAATATAACTTTTAAAATGTGTCACTAAACAATTGGAGAACATATTTATTTTTGTAAGTTGTCTTTTATCGTTTGGTTGTTATTTCTATCTGAAATACTTCACTTTTTGTGTATGTTTGTCTTTTGAAATTGTCACCAGACAATAATTATGATAATTATTAATTTATGTATAAAGGTTTTTTTTTTCCGTGATATATTATCAAATTATTTAGGCAAGCAATTATAATGAAAAATCATAATTTTTTAAACATTTAATTTATTTTGAAATGCACATTTAAAATAATGTAAGACTATTACCAATATAATTTTTTTCAATTGAAAACTCTTTTATGAAGCATTTACTGGTGTTATCCTGTGTTATATCAGCGACAACAACGCGATAGCAATTTATCTGTCGTGCTTTCAGTTCTTTTATCCCTTGAGGAACAAACACGTAGGAGAACAAGCCTTAAAATTTTATTTTTCAAAAGTTGCATTTTTATACAAATGATGTCGAAGAAGCCTATTAAAAACGGGAAGAACAAAGGTTCATTGAATATCTATAAATTTTGAGAATAATATTGTGTAAACTTTAATACTTATGCCACATGCCTGCCGATCAAAATGGTGTGCTTGATAAAAGGATTGGAATATTTATTTTCCTTTTGAGTGATTGTATTGAAACTTTCTTTAAATTTCCAGCATCACAGTAAAGAATTAAATAAAGTATGAGATGTAGAAAAATGAAATTATACTGGGGAAATGAAGCAGATAGAATAATTTGTTTTATACAAAGTATCGTTTTAGGTATTTTAGAATGCGCCATACATTATCTATGACTCTGTCTTAAAAAATTCCATACTTTACTCATTGAATACATTTCATTTTCATTACCACAAAGTAATATTTTAAATAATGCTAATTATTCAAAGTTAATAATTAATTAAATTAGGCAGTATTTGAGCGAAAATTTTAATATTTATACTAATGAGCTGTTTGAGTAAATTTGTCTGATTGAAACTCTCTTTTCTTTTCAGATCCATATGTAAAGGTTTGGTTAATGCGTGGAGACAAACGCTTAGAGAAGCACAAGACTCCGGTCTATAAGTGCACTCTGAATCCAGTTTTCAACGAAGTTTTCACTTTCATTGTATCTTGGGAACACATTCGAGAGACGTCTCTTGCGATCACTGTCATGGACTGGGACAATGTAGGCAGGAACGAACCTATTGGAGGTATCGTTTTAAGTTCAAAGTCGGGCCCTGCTGAAGCCAAACATTGGGGAGAGATGCTTACGAAGCCTAGGACCCCTTGTATTCAGTGGCACAAGCTGAAACCCCTCTGAGAGGGAATGATTGCCGATAAAATCGACGTGTATCTTGTGAAAATTTGGTGTGCGTTTCTCACCCCTACATACATCAAGATAGCTCGGGTGATTCAATGCAACGACAGCCCCGGTGCTTCATGGAATTTAAAAACATCAACATCGAACTGCGTCGCTTTTCACTCGTGCAACGAACGACTACAATGATATCTATGTCTGTAAACACCCCGGATGAAACTATTGTCGATTATTGTGTATGTGTGCGTGTCTGCGTGTGTGTGTGTGCATTCTTTTGATCTACCATCTCCCTGGAATAACAACAAAACCCCGTTCTTCGTCGCAACGCACAAAGGCGGGTCTGTTCGCAGCCGAGGTTTGACGCTCACTGCTTAAACATTGGGGCCAAAATGTAATTGAAAAATCGAATATCGTATTTTCGTTTATAAATTCAATTTGTACTCCTATACTCTCCCTTTGCTCTTACATGTGGCGCCTTTCTCTCTATATAAGACAGAGACAGTTTCTTTTGTAATTCTGTGAGAAATTATCTCTGCATCCTGCGCACTGCCTGATCGAACAACGAAAGGACTGCAAGGGCAGACCTGTTAAGGGTTAGCCGTTTGCAGCTCTCGGGCTGCCTTTTTTGCGCTATGGCTTTATGTTTCTCGACGCATTCCCAGAGCTAAAGTGTGTAATCTGTTGCCTAGGCTCCTCTGTGTTGCAAACAAACGAACAAAATATTTATTTTATTCGCTTTTTCTTCTGGAATTGCGAGTGGTTTGCAAAATTATGTCGCTGCCAAAATTAGGGTAAAGGATGTAGCCTCAACATGTTATAAAGAGCTACTATTGAAAGATATTTAATTATAAATTGTTGGTTCAAACGCATATTCATGTAACTTAGTTTCAAGCTCTTTGTGAGATTTTTTTTTTTTTTCAGCTGATAAATCAATTGCTAACATGCCAATTTTTCATAGACTTGAAGTTTCTCTACAGACTAGACAATATCAGGTATTCAAATGCTATTGGTATAGATGTAACCGCCTAATTTTAAATGGGCTGTGTGATAAAAATAAAGTAAAAATTGGCTGGACTAGAGCCTGTTTAGGCAATCGATCTCTCACTGCCTTGGTGTCTCTCTATGTCTTCCATTTGTTCTCACTCTGCGTCTGTGTGTCACAGTGTTCTAGCTTTGCGCGTTCGTGTAAATTTTTAAATTGCAAGCATTTTCCAATTGATTTTTTTTTCGTGGGTGTTCCTCGGCGGCGATCAAGACCGCATTTAAAACGACCTCCCCCTCAAGATCAACAATTAACAGATTTATAGAAAAAAAAAATCGAAAAGAGGAAGGTTTTGGAATTAAAGTTGCTAATTAGTTACTGCGGGAAATATTTCCACCACTTCTGAGTATTGAATTATTTGTGTCGTTGTTTCTGTTGAGAAACATGAACTGCCGTCTATAAGGTTATCGGTACTATTTCCCCGAAGTAGAAAATTAGCTTTATGGGGAAATTTTAGTCTTAGTTAAGATTATTTTGGCTGTTTTTTTTTTTGTTTTGTAGCATATATATGAATATATATGTAAAGGTTACATTGTGTGTATGGGAAATTAGGAAACAGTATCTGAACATATGTAAACATATGTATATAACAAAATTTTTTGCTAGGTGATGCTATTTTATTTTACAGTGTAAATAAGAATAATGTTATGTACTATATGTGTAAATCTAGATTTAGAAAATAAGCAGATTTGAGATAAATATATATGCACAATAATATATTGGCAGAAATGGGTGTATATTTAAGTGTGCTTAACTATATTTAAAGACTTCAGTATACAACATTAGTCGCGCAAATGCCAAACTCATAGTCAGAAATAAAATTATAAACGATGTTTAGGAACTTTATGTGATAATAAATATTTGTATCAATAGCAAGTACTAAATTAAACGAAGCAGAGTTCCTTCACCTTAGAGCATTTTAATTTCCAATTTTACATTTTTTTACTGTGAAAGTATATGGTGAATGTAAAAACTGTGCATTACTTAATAATTATTCATGATAAATATGTTTGTGATCGAATAAGAAGTGTAAAAATTTCAATCTTTGTAACATTTTTTACATTTTTTCTTACATCCGACAAAAGTTGAAATTATGTGTGTCTTGTGCAAACGTAATGTATAAAGAAACTTTCTACTTGAACTGAAACGAATATAATATATATATATAACGAAACGAATATAATAAACGAATTTAACTATATAAAACACGAATACAATGCAAATGAATGTATCTGTATAAAACACGTATAAATAAAATTAACAGTTTGGTTCCTTTGGAATTTGTAAAATGTGTAAATATCACTAACAATTTAATTTTGCATTTAAAAACCATAGTTTTGAAATGGTCGAATCTTCATCTAGTGTTGACTATGGCGCCGAATACGTTCAGTTCAGAATTACGTTTCGATAGAACTTGGAAACCACGACCTTTTATACATTGGATATCGACCTCTTGTGATCAAGTATCATTTACAAAAAGTTTTTTGGCAGGACATTTTTCAATTTGAAAATTACACAAATAAAGGAAAAACTAATCAAACTTAATGCATTTGCGTTGCTTGCAAAAGTTAGAATGTAAAGAAATTTTGGTACATTTGCTTTGGAAACTAAGCGAACAGAATAAGCAAGCAGGAGGTCACTATAGCTCGATTTGTTTTTCTATAGAACGATAACAGTTCTTTATGAAGTTTTTTCAATGTACTTTGACAATATATTTGTTTTGTTATTCTAAAACAAATGCAGTTATATTATATATGATATTTTTTATTTTCGTTTAGTTTCGTTCCTTTTTTTCTTTTTGAATATACTAATTGCAATAATATTTTTTTTATAATAAAACTAATAATTGATAAAGAGTATAAAATGTGCTATATGCAATGATAATTTCACTTGAAGAGTGAATTTTTGCAACTAATGAAAACTGTCACCAATATGTATTGTTTATGAAGTAAATACCAGTCTATTTTGATGCACACATTACTAAATACATTGTATTATTTGAATAGAACATGTACGAGTTATCTTGTCAGATGCATCATCTCTGATATTGTAATTATTGCAAAAAATTGCAAAAATTATTAATACAATGTAAATTACATTGATATATGCTAATAATTTGTGTATCACAATCTCCTTATGGCAGTTAATTATTTTGAAGAGTTAAATAATTGTGAAACATTAATGGATTTTACTTTTTTTCAAAAATAAATTTTTAAATTATGATAATTGACAAAATAAAAGAATTGCAAAAACACTATTTCTAACAATATCTACGTCAATGATGTAATTAAATCTTTTTATAACACTTATTTATGCATTGAAAATATTGTTAGAATATTATGTTAAACGAACTTTAACAATCATATCTCTTTTAAAATTGAATAAAAAAAATTATATTTTTATATGCGCATTTTTCACGCTCGCCTCTTCTTGAAAAAGAGCTCATTAATAGAAAAAATAGAATAAAAGATATATGTCTAGGTTTAGTGAGTTTTTGTGGTAGACATAGATCATTAATTAAGGTGCTTCAGCCTAAACGTGATACGACTCCACGACATAAATACTCATGTATATTAAATAATATACATTTTGTAAAAAAAAAAAAAAAAATGCCTGTTTAATGAATACAATAACTGCTTCTGTCAAACGTCTTTCCAATTGAACTATTAAACAATTAACAAAACAAATATTATGTATTTGTCTTTTCATAAATTTCAACACATTATTGACTGGTAGTTTAATATGGAATTCGGGCTTTGAAAAATCGAAGCCCACACTCTTCTGAAACTATTTGATACAATGGTTAGCTAGATATGTTTTTCAATTTATGTATCGAGAAATAAATACAAAATGTGGATTTAATGTCAAAATTTTCCCCACATAACAAGATATACCGAAATTTAAAATATAAATGCAGATTATTTCAGATAAAAGATTACATACGATATAGTATGCTAGAAAAAAATAGCACAGGTGGATTTAAAACCACACATTTAGTCAATGATATTTGCTTATATGCACGTGACCGGTCAATAATGTATTAAATTTTGCTATTGAAAATGGTATGCAATGCCTAATATTTTTCTTCTTTTTAAATGAGATTTTAGTTCTAAAGAAATCTAAAGAAAAGTGTGCCAATAGTTTTTAGGTATAAAATAGAATTATTATATTTTACAATGAATACGAGACTGCTACATGGGGATTCGTTAATAACAATTTCGTAATTAATATATGATTTTAAATCACATAAATGCTTAAAAAATGGGAATGGCTCCAAGAAACATATATAATAAATCCAAACTAAACACATTATTTCTACTCGAAAGATTTTTCTATTAATCCATATAAAAATATTTCTTTTAATCTTTCATATAAAATAATAGATTTTCTTAAATTTTCCAAATTCGCTATGAATGACTAAAAACATTCAAAAAAGAAAGGATATAAATATAAGATAAGTCATCAAACTTGAAATGGGACTATTTTACTTATTTCTGAAAACAAAAACCATCTTCAGTGGTAATTATCTAACAGTACTTAATTAATTTTAGACATACATAAGAATTTTAGTATATTATACGTTCATTACGCTTTTATTATGCTCTCAGAAGCTATCTCAATTTTCTTAATTTTTTGTACCTTATTGTCTATGGTCAGTAAACTGTGGAATTCGCAAGCTAACTGGCAACGTGGAGCCAAATATTTTCCATTATATATTTTTACCTACACATTAAATATAATGTATTAGCTGGTAAAATGTTTTTTTTTTCTAATTTTAACACAGTTTCATTCTAATAATATATCAGCCTAACGTTTTACTGTTGATTTACAAAATAGTTAAACAATTAAATATTTTGCGAAAACTTCGAGTAAATTTATAAATCATACATTAAACTAATTTTTCTTTTGGAAGTTCTTTTTTTTTTTTTTTTATTTATATATTAAGGTAAGACACCAAAAAATTTAAACAGTACTGTTTCGCCATATTTAATAGCAGACTTCGAAATAAAATTCTTTGAAAAAAAAAAAGTGGCTCCTCACTGCCAGTATAAAATCAAATCTGTGAATGCCGCTTATATCAACTGGTACAATGTGTTTATTATATAATGCTTTACTTTTTCATACTTTTTAAAAATCCATGCTAAGTTGTAAACACAAGTGTACTTATAAAAACATGTATTTTTTTCTACTTACGCATGGGTTTACAACTTTCTTGGTTTCAACATGTTATAAAAAACGTTTGTATACGTTTTATAGTATAGATGTTACAGAATCAGTATTGAGGCAATATATATATATATATATATGTATATATATAAAATTCTCGAAAATGTACATAATCGTTAAAAGTATATAAATAAGTATTGAGAAATTGCATTCATAAAATTTTATTGAAAATTCTAAAGTGATTTAAGAATATATTCTTTATAAAATGTTTCATTAAATTATTCTTTAATTATTAAAGATTCATATAGCTGCTTAAAATATTTAGCTACAGAAACTTAAAAAAAAAAAAAATGTGCTAAAGTAATAAGGGGGACATTAAGCTTTTTAAAGTATATTTAGAAATATGCACTTCCGCGTCTAAATAATTATTAGTATTTCAAGAATTTTGAATTAATAATTTTCTTCAACAAATAAATGTACTACAGTAGATGGCGCCTAATGTGATCATGTTTATTGTTATCAACGGCTTGATGTTATCGATATCAGCCTGAACCATCGCTTATATTTCATTCTACATCAAAATCAATCACTTTGTGTGAACAATTTTTTAGAATACTAAGTTCCTATTGCAATATCGGCCTATATCAAAAAATAATACTGAGCAACATAAAATGGTACCCCCTTAAATGTTACTCATTAATATTAATTTACAACATATGTCAATGTTGGCCAATATTTCCCAACACCTGTCAATGAGCTTTCCCAGTTTGGCCTTTTTGTGTTTCAGAAATTTCTAGTTTATACCGGAAACTCCCAAAGAAAAATTTTAGTTGATGTTATCATAAAATGACTGCCATTAAATAAGGCAAAAATTCTGTTTGTAATTTCTGGTGTTAATTAGGAATTTCTGAATTTAGAAAAAAAAAGGCCAATCTGGCAACCCTGCTGTTAAATCACTTTTTGATTGTAGGTGATATTTTTTGCTGTCGTTGCTGAATGTGATGGGCTCACAAGCATAGTAGACCAAGTCCATTAAAAAAAAAAAAAAAAAAAAAGAAAGAAAAGAAAAAAAAAAAAGAAATGAGATAGTCCATTTAGAAAGTGCATAAAATCTGTTTTATCTACTTCCACAGTAAACCAAGCCTGTTTTCACATACTTTCTCATATATGTCACCTATTTACAGATTTGGTTTATTGTGGGAGTAGATAAAACAGATTCTATGCACTTTCTAAATGGACGATCCCATTTTTTTTTTCAAAATGGACTGGGTTTACTATGATTGTGAGTCCCTCATATCATCCTTTCACATTGAGCGATATCTTTTGCTAACATTTCTGAATTACATTTTAAGATATTAAACGATGTATTATTTTTGACATTATCGAATAAAAGTTTTAGATATAAAATGATATATATTTGGCATTCTCACAATCTTTTTCCATGTCCCTGAATAATAATTTTTTATTTAATACACTTTTTTGTGTTTTTTTTTTATTTCATATCCTTGGGAACATTCTAATGCATGATTGCACAACAATGTTAACGAGATAAATAAGTTTTGGACGATGTTGGGGGTCCAAACACATGGAAAACTCATCTACCGTCCTGTGTCCCTGATGCTGATTTTGAAGTTTGGAGCTGTCTGGATAAAATTGTTTCAATAAAAATAATTCGATGTAATTTTTTTCTGAAACTGGAACTATTATTTTATATAAATATGTACCTAAAAATTAACCTGCACACATTTTTAGGGTTGATATTATTTTTTTAACTCTGTCCCTGGGTTTTAGATTTTTTACCATCCCTCTTCTAAAAGGATACAGAAAATCACTTCAGACGCACCGACGGAATTTTTTTCAAGTTTTTGCTCATGCAGAAGTATGCTAGAGAAAGAATATCTAAAATTCTTTGACAGGAAATTTACTGCAGAATATAAATAAGCATTTAAATATCAATTTCAAGCACCGTGGCTTTATTGGTAGTCTTACCGTCCGCAAGGTTTAATCCTGCAATTTTCGAGGTAAATTAATTATTTTTTTTAATTTAATCCAATGTAAATAACTGTTTCTAAAAATCAATGAACATTTTCGCTACCACTTAGACTTAACATGATCTGCCTAAAATAGGTGGTAAGTTTCCTTGCTGTTCCATCCTTATCGTCCCTTTTTTCCCCATTTTGTCCCTTTTTTTCCCATTTTGTTCTTTTTCCCCTTTTTTCCCCATTTTGTTCCTTTTTTCCTATACCATCCCCTTTTTTTTACATTACCGTCCCTTCTTTAACACCCCTTTAAGACAATGTTATACCAAAATTTTGCACTAAAAATACTTCATTGTCATTATTTCTTATTTGAATGTTCTGTGGGTACTATGCAAATTCATTATAAGTAAACAATTAGAAGAAAATAAAAAGTTATAGTGGTAAAATGGTAAGGAAAATTAAACTCGCAAGTTTAACTTAAACCTCAGTTAAATAATTTTTTTTTTCGCTGCTGACCATTTTTTCTTTATTTTGAATCATTATAGCATTCGTCTATCAGATTAAAATGTTATTTTAGCAAGTTTAATTTAGCCAGATTTTTTTTCTCAAAAGTAAAAAGATTGTGAGAATGCCTCTGAATGAATATACCTTTTTTACACCCCAAAAAATTGCGTTTTGCGGTCGTGGTGAACGTCAAACCTTCACTGTGTAGGCAGCAGCCTCTGCTCAAGGAAAGCTAATATAACTTGAATGAAGCAATACGAAGAGGAAAGAACATTTTGGTACTATACTTAATTATAAAAGTGGGCGAGCTTTGAAAAAATATATTTGTTTTCGGTAAAAAGTGCTGGTAGTAGATTTTTCTGTTAGCCCGACAAAACAGTCATCTAATTCTCTCATACACTTTTATTTATGCAAATCACAATCGACTTATTTTTTGAGGTTCTTTTACAAATGACTTTTTCAAATATCACTTTTTATAAAATAATATTAATACTGACCATTTATTGTTAAGTTTTTCTAGAAATCTTGTAAGTAATTTTAAGGCTGTTAAGAAATAAAAAATTTGTAACTAATTTAAAGCTTGTAAGAAATTTTAAAGCTTTTTATCTTAAAAATCATAGCTTTCGCTTTCACAAAAATGTAAAGAAAGTTTTAAACATCCCTATTATTTTTAATTTTGCTTTGTAAGAAATTAAGTACATATGTTTTATTAATTTTAGATTAAAAATAAGTGCATTTCCTGAAAACTGATGCACAACTTATAATTTAATAAGCTGATAAATTAGCCGTATAGGCTCGTTATTATTATTGTATATATTAATAATTATTAGTACTTACATCATCAGTATCTAATTAAAATCCCCTACTGTTGAAACAAATATTGCACTCTTTAAAAAATATGTAAAAAATTCTTGTAGAAGTGGGAGATTTGAAAGCATTTTAAAAGATAAACAAGCATCAATTTAAAAATTGAATAAAACGTTTTTTTCATTTAAAAACATTATGTATAAAACCTATCATTAGTTTTTGTAATATTTTAACATCATTACAGGCTCTGCATTACTTTTTTAAATGCTAATAATTTTAAAGCCATAATTAATGATTTCTTTATAAAATTTATATGTAGCAATATCTATAGAATTTATTACAAAATGTTTCTAAAGAAAATGTTTCTATAGCAATTTCCATAAACTTCTATATAAAATGTTCTAAAGAAAATTTTCTAGAGCAATCTCTATTGATTTCTATATAAAATTTTTCAAAACAATTTTTTCTAGAGCAATCTCTATTGATTTCTATATAAAATTTTTCAAAAGAATTTTTTCTATGCAAATAATTATGGATTCCTACAGAAAGTTTCTATATAGACATTTTCTTTCTGAGGAAATTTAACGGCCGGTGCCTCCATCATATGATTCTTGATAAAAAAAAAAAAAAAAAGTTTTACAAATGGGCAATTCTTCAAATCTGTTCGTTCATTTTGGTCAAGATTACAAACTTCATCAGAAGTGCAGAACATCTGTAGATATCTTGAAACGTCTAAAAAATGACATTCTTTTTATGAATGTCGATAGATATCCTTGAATGTTGTAAAAGTAGCATGATTTTTACAACATTGATCAATGTGAAACTGATATTAAAAGTCGGGCATTAAAAAAAAATAGTTTCTTAAAACGACAAACTTATTACATTTTTTTAAAATACTATCTCTCCATTATAATGTTACAATAAATGCAAACAACTCCTTTAAATGCTTTCTTTTAAAATCTAAATGTAAATTATATCAGTGCATATTGGCAGATGTTGTAATTTAGATGTGCGAGATTCAGCGACTTTCGAAATATTGAACAATTGGTAAGACATTGGCCGATACCTTTGTATTACCTCTAATAAATTAACCCTTCACTGCACGACGTGCCACATCTGGCACATACCTAAAAACACTGTAATTCTTATTATGTGCAATGAATATGGCCAATATGATCTCTATCCCTGATTAAGAACAGTTCAAAGAATGCAATAACACTTATTTTTTCCATGTCATTGGCTGCATTTGACAAAAAATGAGAATCTGTTCTTCGGAAACAAAAAGAAATTCAATCATGCTATTAAGGTAAAATTTACTTTCATTATTTTTACTGAATACTTTATAATATTAATATAAACAAAGTTGCAGAGTGTTAAGCAGAAAAAATTAATTAATTTAAGCTTATTTAGTTGTAAAATATAGCAATACAATATTTAAAAACCCAAATTGTGTACATATGGTACACGCTATAAAATATCAAATTTTAGCTGAAAATTTGAAATTTAATTTTTATTACTATTTTTCCCATTATTAGAATGATATATAGAATTCAAATTTTTTTTTCATACAAATAGAAAAAATCGTACAGTGAAGGGTTAATCTTCTAGAAGCGTTACATTTTCAGGCGATATCATGGAATCGAATATCACCTGCTATAATAAAAAGTTACTTTGTTAGTTCAGAATTCTGTGAAGTTATAAAAAGCGACGAAATCGAAAATTTATTAACTCATGAAAGCGCTTGCTGAAATGAAGCTTTCTGAAGCGCTTACTGAATATGATGAAATATGTGACATTCAGGCTTTGATGGACGACTACATTCCTGCGAAAGCGAAGTTCACAAAACTGAAAATTTTCAAAAGGCTTGCGAAGAAATCAAGAAGATCACGGGATAAAATTTATTACAAACCACAACAAATTCTGAATAGGGGAACGCATTGAAACTTTAAAACGAAATGTGTAAAATCTCTAATTAATTTATGATCATTTAAGAGTGAATCGTAACCAAACAAAGATTACCGAATTCTTTCAATTAACGTTTTCTATCATTTTTTAAAAGTCATAATTTCATCAAAGGTAAGATTTTTGTTTTTTAAATAATACTAGATGTAAACATCAAGCATTTCCTAAATAGCTTATTATTATTATTATCAATCAGATATTGTTACAAAAAGCTGGTGTTCCCTCTGTGATCACATTAAGGGACATCTACTGTATTATTTAATGTACTATAACAGGGTTCCTACTCGTCAATAAAACAGTATAAATTTAGAACTATGTCTAAGAAAATCTTTTCCCAAAATCTGGAATTTTTCAGAAAAGTTTTTCGCCAGTAATTGTTACGAGCCGCATAAAAGAAAACCTGAAAAGGAATGAAAAGCATTTACAAAATTTTCTTTAAGGTTAGTTTGAAATATCAAAAGTTAGTGCAACTTTTAAAGCGTGTTATCTTAATAATTATGATACCAAATTTTTATGCAAAACTGCAAAAGAAATATTTAAACAGCTCTTTCCTTTTATATATAGCTTTTTAATTTAATAAAACTTCTTAATTTTTATTGATTTTAAGAACAAATAAATGCGTATTTTTCAAAGAATTTATTCACTGCGGGCAGAATAATATTCACTTAACTCAGCTGTTTTAGCTATTTTCGTTATAACACTTAGATGCAAAATCCCTAATTAAAATTATCTACAATTAAAACAAAATAATTTGTATTCTTCGAATAATAAAAATATAAATATTTAATAAACTTCAAAAGTTCGAAAGCCTTCCAAAAGTCATATGCACACGCGTTTTAAGAATATAAACATAATGATTAAAAATTTTAGGTAATTTCATGTATATTCATATATATTCATATGCTAATTTTATGCATAGATTTCTCAATTAGACTCAAAATTCGAATTATGTTTTGCTTAAAATATTTCCGTTTAAATTAATTGAATTATAATTTAAGTAAAACAAAATCAATTTTATTTGTCGAATTGAAGGTACCTGATCCTAAAGCTTCTTGGTATATTGTATAAATGATCTCAGTGATAAAATATAGAAAATCATAAATCCAAATCCAAATAGATTTGGAAAATTCCCAATTAAAGTATATTTAGTTATTTTGCGACAAATAGATCTACATCTAATTCTGGTTTTAGGCCGATTCAGGTTCAATGGTTTACCAGGGATCTGTTTAGGAAAACTTTAGGTCCGTTAAAGGACCCTTCACATTTTTTTTTTCTCCTGAAGCAAGACGCTTCGTATAAATTTCCATTATAAAATAAAATCCTTCACAAATTTTTTTAACTTAAAACAAGACCCTTCACAAAATTCTTGGACTAAAAAATAGCACTTTCACAAAATTTTTTCATCTCCAAACAAAACCTTTCATATATTTAATCATTTAAAAAAAAAAAAAAAAAAAAAAAAAAACCTGAACTATCACAAAATATTTGAAGTTTGCAAAGAACCTATTATCTATAGCTTTCTTATGCATTAACGAACTTCTTAAGAATAGACAATTAAAAACTGAGATAACGATAATTTTCAAACTCAGACAATTCGGACTAGGGTTTTTCAAAAAAAAAAAAAAAAAAGCTGTTCACAACAAAAACAAAACTCGATGAGAAAAGTCTGGACAAACTCCTGATTACTGACACTGCATACCAATATTTTAAATAGTAATTTTCGCCTTATTTAATCACATTTTTCTGTGAATAAATAAAATTAAGATTGCTATTAAAAAAGATTAGTATTCAGTGTCCACAAAGCATTAGACCTACATTTGGACATAATCAGAAATACATTTTTTTTTTTTTTTTTTTTTTTTTTTTTACTTGAATAACAATTATGATATTTTTATGTTTGAATCATCTACAATATTAACAGATAATTCTAGTCTTTTACGTAAAACTACCTGAAATACGGAAGAGACATTTTAAAAAAAAATGCTGATTTGTATGAACCTTGCAGAATTACTAAATTTCTTTATATGAGTATTTTAATTTACGCTCATTTATTTTCGAACAGATGCGTTAATAAAAAGGGACGAGAAATGTAGACATATCTTTTTGTATGTTTTTTATGTATTGGAAATATAATATATGAAGGAAAGTCACTAATGTCGGTGATAAATAACATTATAACAACTTATTGTTATTTTAGAAAAAGAGATTAGTTTGTTGCTATTGTGTATCTCTTCAAGGTATAACACTATGATTTTGTGTAATCTTGCTTGTATATATAATTTGTATTAACAGTTGTGAGAATAAGCTTCTATGTGATCTCTTTGTTAAGCCAGTTTTAGTTAAAATTATAATACCTAGATGCACTGTTAGGTATTAACTAATATTGACTTGCATGTGAGCATAGGTCAAAAGGTATTTGGGGGAGGTCGTCTACAATATCCAAAGGGACCTTAGAACGAAACGTACCCGCTGCCTAGGTGTACAAAAGAAGACATCCCAATGACTTATCCTCCCCCCATGTAGAGTTTAGTCAAAGGAGCCCTGTGATGGCCCTGGCTATGTAGACTCATATGTTTGTACAACAGGAATTGGAAGAAAATATCTATTTATGTATCTGGCTGACAGTGTAAATAAAAGATAAAAATGTTTCAGCGTCTGTGATTATTTTAGGCCTTCGCATTCGCATCGCTATAGGCGAAACAGAACTTTTCCTAGACATTGCTGGGAAATCACAAATATAGTGTTAAAAATTTTATTATATTGTCTGTTCCATCTCCTATATACGAGGGTGATTCAATAATTATTGTCCCAAGTGTGTAGAAAATATTTGTACTGCGATGGTTGATGGGGAATATTGAAGTTTAATGTCTTAGATGCCTATATGCTCAATTTCAGAACCGTGGCTTCTATATTAACATATATTTTTTTCATTTTAGGTGTGAGAGGTGGCCCCTAGCTTGAAAGGGGCCGGGGTGAAAGGGAAAAACTGGTTTGGAGCTTATGAGTCCTGACCTGAAGTAGTTCTGTGATAGATTTGTGACAGTGGAGGAGACGTGGCTACTGTCGTTTGGACTCGGGATCATAATGATGCAATCACGTCTCATCCTCTGTCACAAATCAAGCTCCATAAGCTCCAAACCAGCCTTCCCCCCCCCCCCCAACTTTTCCCCCTTTCAAGCTAGGTGCCATCTCTCACACCTAAAACGAATATATATATATATATATTAATATAGCAGCTACGGTTCTGAAATTAGTCATATAAACATCTAAGACATTAGGCTTCAATATTCCACATCAACCACCGCAGTACAAATATTTTATACACAGTCGGGACAATAATTATTGAACCACCCTCGTATTACTTACAGCTGAAAACATTTAGATAGTTAATAAGGGTTTTTAAGAAGAAATAAGGAAGTTATTTAGCAAAACAGCAACAATAACTAAAAATGTCGAAGGAATATGATTTAACACAGCATCTTTTTGAAAAATAGCATTTTCAAATTAAGAATTATTGTTAATAGTAGGTATCAGACGTGAAAGTTTAAATAACAACGTTTGCAAAACTAAAATTTTTACCAATATTATTTTAAATTATTTTTAAAATATATAAATTTTAAAGAATTAAAGAAAAATATGTCAGTGATACGAAGTTTATTTGGAAGTAAATACCGAAATGCAATAATTTCCGCATCCGACAGAAGGCGCTAACCTACTTATGCGGTATCACATTCTCAATGACTGAGGAATGCATCATAACAAAAATATTCGCGTGGTGAAATGCTCACGCGTGTAAATCTTACGCTAAAGATGATTAAGACTCTTGGTCCCACAAAGTAAGTCTTAGAAGGTCCCACAAACTGTGAAATTCGTTCTGTAATTCGCTTTTTGAAACACACCACCTCGATAACACAGCGAAAATTCAAACGGGACATTTCCACAAGCAAAATAATGTGTACCATTTTCTGTGTTAAAAGGTGTCATATTGGTACGTTTTATGCCGCTGCTTACAGTGAAACATTGAAAAAGCTGCGACGTGCCTTTTAAAACAACGAAATTTGGTGAAGATGGGGCTTGGTCACGCAATTATAATACGGTTTCTGAAGCTGTCTGTAACGTCACTATTTACATCGATCGCTTCCAAATGAACGCATATATAAAAACATTACAAGATAATAATGAATCAAACTATAACACAGTAGCATGAAATGCAGTTAAATAACCTGAACTTGTTTATTCCAAAGTCACTCTTAAAAATTTTTACAATGCGTTTTAAGAAAATTTTTATATTTAAGAATTTCAGTTTGCATGTGAATAAAATACTCAAAGAAGAAAATCATAGAATTGATTGTTTATTTTTGATTAATAAAATACTACTCCCTTAAAATCCAAAAATAGTTTTATTTGAGATAAATCCGGAAATATTCAATAAAATTTTATACTCTAATATTAAAGAAAACACTACTAAAATATTATAGTAAACTGCAAGCAAAAAATAATAAATATATTCTTAAATAACCAATATTGAAAGTATTCTAACGCATTCTTTAAAAAAAAAATCTTTGCTATTTAAAAATGAAAATATATTAGTAATTAATTATTCAAATAAAAAATATTTAATAGATTTCATAATGAAATAATCAAGGTTCAAATAATCAAAGTATATTCAAAATATTCTGATGCACTCGGTTAAAAAAATAATGATTTTCATGTCTAATTCTAAAGAACTTAATGAGTTTAAATTAGCAAATATTTAATATAATTTATATTAAATAATAAGCAAAAACAAATAATTTCCTCAATAATCAATATTCAAAATATTCTGATATACTTGGTTAAAAAACTAACAGTGATTGAAATTTCTAATTCCCAATATCCTAATAAATTAAATCAACAAATATTTATAGTGACAATGTATATTAAAGAATTTAATTTTTAATTTTTTTATTGTTTTTTCAATTTTTTTCTTTTCTATTGCATTATGCCTTTAGCAATGGTATAGCAGAGTTATAGTTTTTTTTTTTTCATTTATGCGATTCACATATTTTTTATTTATACATATATTGTATTTATACATATTTATACATATATTGACAAAAGTTTCAACAACATGCATAATTATAATTTTAAGAGGACAATTACATTGTGGACATGTTTCATTTATGAAATAGAGTTCATGTTTTTTAAGATGCAATTTAGCAATTTTTGTTAGTGAAGCCTGTTATTTTCCACTATAATATAGGAATTGATCTTCATATTCACTTATCATTTTTTTAAGTACTTAAATTTCGGATATTGCCATTATGACATGTTCTGTAGGATATTTTAATCACCCACGATTTAGTTTTTCAATATAAGCATACATACCATCTGTTAGAGTACTATCACTAATTTCAATTAGTAATTTTGTTTCTGTCACACAGAACTCCAGACATGCCTTGCAGTTTGTATTGGTGGATTTGACACAATAACCGCCAGTGTATTTTAACACTTTTGTATCATCTTCTGAAACGTTATTTAGATAAATTTTATCGTATATTAAAGATGAAAAAGGGTAGTTTCTACATCTTTATCATCTAATTTTTTTATGGCATTATCCATCTCATCTAAAAATTCTTTTAAAGTAATAGTGCCATGTAATTTTGATTGAAGCTGGAGGATTGATTTTATCCGCAACTTTCTTTCTGATTCCAGTATTTGTTGTACAGAGACATGATAGTTACTACCAGACATCTGGCGATATTGTGAAAATCTGTACTCCAAGTTATCTGTCTGGAATTTATTTGTTAAAATAAATTTTGCACCTGTTGACAAAAGATACTGAATTACTTCAGTAATGGAAGATGCTCTTGGGACAAATGCAAAAATTTTTTTTCACTTAATCTCCCGAAAATAAGGTCTTGTTTAAGTTTTCTTTCCAAGAGTTTATTTAATTAAAATTAGTAAAATGTTTCCAAAAAAAAGGAATCTTTGATCACTCAGTGAAGTGAAGGGTAACTAAATAAAGTCTACGAGAACAGTTCTTTTAGGAAGATTTCGCATGAAATACTACCTATTGGGATCGTTCCTATGTTGGAATTTCTGAAAATGTTTTGCTGATCTACACCGATCATGACCCCTAGAACCCAAAACCACCCTCAGTAAAATACTTTATATATCTATCTATCTATCTCTCTCTATATATATATATCACTTTCTTCTGGACACGATAACTTTCGTAATTCTGAACCAATCTCTTCCAAACTGATACATAAAATCAAAGGGCATAAAATCTCGGTCAAGTTCGTTAATGGGCAAAATCGGACCAAGGGGATGGGAATAGGGAGGGGTTTTGTGAAAACCGAAAACCCCCCATAACTTCTTAATTTTTGTACATATCAAATCAGTTTAAAGTTTTTATTACTTCTAAAAATAGGGCCAAAATTTTATGTGTCACAGATTTTTGACAAAGTTAAAAATAGGCTCAAGGGGCGCAAAAAATAGGGTTTTTGGGAGAAAAAAATTCATAACTTCATCAATTCTCAAGATCTCAATTCCAATTAATTTTATTATAAATCTCCTTAATATTATCTACAACTTTTATATTCACAAGTTTTTGATAGGACCAATTCGTACCGCAAAAAAATTAAAAACGTAAACAAAAAGGGGGTTTGAAGAAGTAAAAAATCCATAACTCCGTCAAATCAAAAGATATAAAATCCCCATGAATTTATCATATATCTTCTTAATATTGTCTACAACATCTATATCAGGGTTCGCAAAAAACCGGTTTTTTTTTAAAAAACCCAACCCACATGGGTTTTTTCGGGTTTTTTCATGAAAAACCCAATTTTCCCCGGGGTAAATCGGGTTTTTTCAAAAGTACAATATATGTAATATGTATTCTATATTATTTATATATTATATTTACTATACATTGTCCCTTTGTATACAATATAATTGTAATACTATTTTACAAGTTATAAATTGCATAAATTATATGAATTTAAATTAAGTGCCAGTGTTTCTCACAAATTAGTTTTAAATATAATAGAAGATAAAAAATTGTTAATTTGCTTTAAAATCAAATAATGAATAGAATATTAATATTTAAAATATATAAGTAGGAAGAAAAAAGGGGTAAACTAGTCAGATGTGCCAATTCCAAAACTTTCCTCTATCTCATACATGTTAATAATTCAAAATTCGCTATCCCAGTGCCTCATCTATGCCCATCACGAGGATTGTAAAATATAGGTTCATTGAATTGGATGCATTTAACAAGGAGATGTAAGTATCAATTGTTTCAGACAAATCATTGAATTTTGGAACCCACCCTCTTAGATGTCCACAACTAAAATTTCCAACCCAAACAGTATAAAATCAACACCTGTTGTTCAATTTACATCCAAGTCTAATAAGGATCTATTTACATGAAAATGAAACAGAATATTAAGTTTGATTAAATTATGTGCATTAGTTTTTGAGATATAGATTTTGCAAAAATCGTGAAAAATTGAGCATATCAACATTACCTGCTGTGCAATTTACACCTAAACCTAATTGGTAACAGCTTACGTCAACGTCTAACTGAATCTGAAGTTTGAAGAAAATTCATGCATTAATTCTTGAGATATTGCAGAAATCATACAAAATTCAGTACAACAGAGCCATTGTTGGGTGATATTCATCAAAAACTAATCCACACCAGTTTATATCAAGGTCTAACTGAATCTAAATTTTTATTCAATTCCATACATTAAATTATTTGAAAACAACGTTTAAACACACAATAAAAACAAGCAGATTTGACCATACGTATACGTTTCGTGAGTACTAGGACTCACATCCTCAGTGTAAAAACTATAAAAACTTTAAAAACAATATCCCCCCAACTACATGTACGGTGAAAAAAACCCAAATGTCAAAACATGATACCAAAAGACCATCAAGTTCTAACAGCCAATGCAATTAATGCGGAAGTGAAGTGTCGTGACACAACAAATCCATCCAGAAAGTTGAGATGTATGGTGTACTAGATAAATCATTAACCAAGGAGTCTTTAAATTTATGGATATGAATAGCCTCAAAAAAGTCTAAATCCAGAGGAGTAATGCATTTCTTGATAAAGGTAGCTGAGTCAAAATTAAAATTATGTCCCTCCCCCAGCAATGAGAGGCGATAGAGGATTTCTGTAATTCTTTTTTCTTTACATAGTTTCTGTGTTCATTGATTCTGTAACGGAGTTTACGTTTAGTTTGTCCAATGTAGGACAAACCACATTGGCATTGAATGTTGTAAATGCCCCAATAATTATGTGGAGGAATTTGGTCCTTAAGTTGCGAAAAAGATAATTTATTAACCGGCTTAAAAACCACATTAAAATCATAATGTCTTAAGATATTAGCCATCTTAAAGTTAATACTATTATAAAATGGTAAAATGATAAGGTTGGAAATGGAAACCGCAGTAACAGGAGAATCAAGATTATTAACATGTTTATTAAGACTATGAGAAATTAAATTATTGATATAAGATAAACTAAAACCTCGATCAATAGCCACAGATCTAATGTAATTTAATTCTGTAATAAGTGAATTATTATCTGAACAAATTAAGCGAGCTCTATTAATCAAATAATGAAAAGCCGAAGCTTTTTGGGAAGGGGGGTGACATGAATTGAAATGGGGGGGGGGGGGTGACAGCAAAAGGTTTACGGTAAACGCAAGTGTCAAAGGTGTTAGGTTGACGCGTAACCAACACATCCAGAAATGGCAATCTATTATAAATTTCAACTTCATAAGTGAATTGAATGACTGAATCTATTGAGTTTAAAATCGTTAATATATTGTCAACAGAAAATTGAGAAAGGTCCAAGAGTGCAAAAGAATCGTCTACATATCTACAATAAAATGGGAAGTTGATAAGGTTAAACATTTTAACCTCAAAGTAATGCATATATAAATCTGCTAAAAAAGGGTAAGGGGATTACCCATTGCTAAACCATCCGTCATAGAATAATATTGATTAGAAATTTAAAATGAATTTTGTTTTAAACAAGTACTGAATAACTCAATAATGTGGTTGATTTCATAATCTGTGTAATGAAATTCTTTTAATCTAGTCTCACTACTCATTACACTTCAGTGTGCTAAAATACATTTTTATTTTACTTCGGGTGTTTATGTAATAGCTTTTATATATTAATTTTTTTCAAAATTAACTGAAATGACTTAAATTCATTAAATGTAATGTTTAAAATTTTAAATATTTCTGAAAATTGAAAAAACCCACATTATGGGTTTTTAGTGGGTTTTTTCAAGTGGGCCCATTCTGAAAAATCCCACCGGATTTTTTCGAACTGGGCCCAGCCTTGCGAACCCTGATCTATATAGACAAGTTTTGGATAGGACGAATTCTTACAGCAAAAACAAATTAAAAATATATAGCAGTTGAAGAAAAAAATCATCTAAGTAAGGGTGTATTCAAATCCAAACTGCGAATTTTCTGACTCATTTTACAATTCATTTTTGCTCTCAAAGGCTTCCAATTGGTACGTTTACTTACTCAGAAACTATATAATGTACCGTAATGGTCGATTTTTTGATATAGGCAGAATATATTTTTTAAAATGCTGTTAAAGTGGGCATTTTGAACCGAATTTTCCGAAGCGGATTATGTTGGAAAAATCATTGCATTAAGGATGCACTCAAATCCAAACTGCTTATTTTCTGACTCATTTTTAAATTCATTTTTTGCTCTCAAACGCATTTAATTGGTAGATTCGCTTATTCAGAAACTATATAATGTACCGCAATGATCGATTTTTTGATAGAGGCAGAATATATTTCAAAAAATGATGTCAAAGTGGGCATTTTGAACGGAATTTCCCGAAGCAATTGTGTTATCACTTTCTTCTGGACACGATAACTTCCGTAATTCTGCACAAATCTCTTCCAAACTGGTACATAAAATCAAGGGACATAAAATCTCGGTCAAGTTCTTTAATGGGCAAAAGCGGACAAAGGGGATGGAAATAGGGAGGGGTTTTGTGAAAACCGAAAAAC
This sequence comes from Maratus speciosus, assembly GCA_963932465.1. Classification (NCBI taxonomy): domain Eukaryota; kingdom Metazoa; phylum Arthropoda; class Arachnida; order Araneae; family Salticidae; genus Maratus; species Maratus speciosus. The sequence goes on from OZ010786.1 coordinate 117,576,209, forward strand.
CCCATAACTTCTTAATTTTTGTACATATCAAATCAGTTTAAAGTTTTTATTACTTCTAAAAATAGCGCCAAAAATTCATGCATCACAGATTTTTGATAAAATTTAAAATACGCTCAAGGGGCGCAAAAAATAGGGTTTTTGGGTGAAAAAATTCCTTACTTCGTCAATTCTCAAGATACCAAATCCAATAATTTTATTATACATCTCCTTAATATTACATACAACTTTTATAGTCACAAGTTTTTGATAGGACCAATTCGTACCGAAAAAAAAAAAAAAATTAAAAACGAAATAAAAACAAAAAAGGGGGGGTTGAAGAAGAAAAATGTTCATAACTCCGTCAATTCACAAGATATAAAATCTCCATGAATTTATCATATATCTTCTTAATATTGTCTTCAACATTTATATAGACAAGTTTTTGATAGGGCCAATTCTTACAGAAAAAACAAATTAAAAATACATAGCGGTTGAAGAAAAAACATCATCTTATTAAGGGTGCATTCAAATCCAAACTGTCTATTTTCTTACTCATTTTTAAATTCATTTTTGCTCTCAAACGCATCCAATTGCTAGATTCTCTTATTCAGAAACTATATAATGTACAGTAATTTTTTATAGAGGCAGAATATATTTCAAAAAATGATGTCAAAGTGGGCATTTTGAGTAGAATTTCCCGAAGCGATTGTGTTAGAAACGAAAAATATTGCCCTGCTGCGAAAATAATTGTTTATTAATCAAGTTTTAATTAATTGAAAGAAAAATAAAAACACAGGTCGCTTATAAATCTTTTCAAAAATCACGTCAGCATGTTTCATATTTTTTTTTAATTAAAAATGAATCTGAAACTGTGCCAGAAAATTTCGAGTTGTTGAGTTTGGAAAAATATTTTTTTTAATATCGCCTCAACATGATTCTGATAAAACCAGATATTTTATAAAAAGGAAATAAAAACTCGTCAAAAGCAGACAGATAAAACTGTTAAAGTGGATTTATATCTAATAATGATTTAGTTTTTGTTGGTGAAATTAGTATACTTAACTTCGAAATCTATCTCTGCCTGCTGGCCGGGCCGGCAGGGATTTTTTTTCTTATTCATTTGCAATCTTGTATTGCAGACGAATCTTTTTATCTATTTGTCAGTTTTAATGCTTTTGTTCTAGTAGTTATCCTTTCCTCTAGAATTCTGGCTGGAAGACATTTCATTCTCGTATAAAACGAAAAAAAAAATTCTTCATTTGTCGCCCCCTTCGCCTTCCGTTCTGGCGCCCGGGACCTCTTAGTTTCGTCGTAATTTGCCTGACAAAATGGCCAACAACAGTGGCCAGGCATTTTGTAACAAATGCCAGAAAGAATAAGTGGGAGTTATAATAATAAATCACAAAGTATAAAAATCATAATAAAAAAACATAACACGATAATTATTCGCTAGAAAAATCACTCCGCTAACGCGGTCTTTCAATTTCAATTTCCCTTCTAGCGTCAATGCTCAGATATTGTGTTTTTTTTTCTTCACCGCACTGACGGAAAAAGTCACGTGTTAAAATTTCTCCTTGGGGCTTCATAAGCCGGTATTATAGTAAGGCATGGCTTGATGATGGTGTCTTTTTTTTTTTTTGCTCTATTATGCCAGGCCTCATGCCGCTTATTTGATGCATCAAGTCCTTCAGTTGGCGGGACGCTCTACAGTCTTTAATGTATTTAGCGTAACATTTATACGTGTCAGCGTTTCACAATGCGAACGTTTTGTTACGAAGAATTTTTCAGTTATTGAGGACGCGATAGGCAGATTAGCGGCATCTGTCGTGTGCGGAAATTATTCCTTTCCGGAACTTACATCCCAAATAGCCGCCATAGCATCCATTCGTTAAAGATAAATTGCAAAATAACAACTTTTCTCACATTTAAATATTTCAGAAATTAAAATTCTTATGCCGGACGATTAATGCATTGTATCTGTACACGATACTTGGTAATTATTAATAATAAATAAATAAATAAAACATTATATGCAAAAAATATTTAAACTTGAACAGTTGTCTATTGTTTCTTTGCCACGGTTCTCAAAATTAAATAGAGAGATGTTTGAATATCTATCACGTTTGAAATGACTTCAGACTCACACGGGTGTTCAATGAGTTCAATTACGATTTTGGGTTTATTTATTTGCTCTTCTTGCCTTCATTTCGTCTTTATTATAAACTGTAAATCTTCTGTCGATTAAGAACTTCAGATTTCTTTAGTGCGCCTTATTTTATGCCGATCAGAACATTCAACAAATGCTTTAGGTTCATCTTTTAGACTATTTTCCATTTTGCTAAAAAAGGGTAATATTCAAAGTTTCTCTTAATTCACTCTTTATTATTATTATTATTATTATTATTATTATTATTATTATTATCAACTTTTATGTTAGACAGTCTCAAATCTCGCCAATAGCATTTTTACCGCGTCATTAGCAGCTTTATTTTTCATGTGTGGAAATTACAAACAAGGCATTTGTGTTGAAATACAATGCCTCCGTTTTTGGTATTATTTTTTATTATTTACTTCCTTTTTTTCACATAGAATGAGTGACAGGCCTTTATTATAAATGTATGTATTTTAAATTAAGTTATATAAGGAAATGAGAGAAGCTTTTGTGTCTTAAATGAAATTAACACAATATGAATGATGTTGATGGGAACAATACTTAGCGGTTTATCACTTCCTCCATAAAAGTTACATAAAAGTATCATTTTTTATAACTTTGGACTATTACGAAATTACTTCTTAATGTTGACAATTATGCTTTTAACTTTCATGGAGAAGTTCAATATTCGGAACCGAAAAACGATTAGGTATTTGCCACAATATCTAGTTTTTAAGAAATTCAGCATTCCCGTAGAAATAAGGTTCTTGACTTATATTATACAGAAGACAATTTTATTTAAGTAACACGATAAAATTGAGAGACTGAGGCAATAACACCAATAAATCTGATATATTTTTATATGTTCATAGCTACTTGTTCGCTACACTCACAAAAATTAAAAACATTTTTTAATTTAGGAAAATATAATACAACCACGAACAAAAATATACGATGAACAATATCTTTATGTTTGGAAACCTAAGAAACCAATATATTTTTTAGGTCTGTGAAATAATTAAAAAAAAATTATTATTCTAATTATTTCTTTGTGAATGGCAGATTTTAGAACGCTTCATTAACCAAGCTATTTCTCGTTCAGATTTACCAGCACCCTTATAAAACCGAATTTTTCTTATTTCGGCCGCTTGTTTGTTTGTGTTGTTTGTGTTTATGACGGCCAATTATCAACACGAGGGATATAGGCCTTAATGGGGGGAGTGCCCTTCGTGGGAGGTCTTTCTAAGGGAACCTAACCCGTATTAACGCTTGGAAATTCAAGGTTCGAAGAAACCCACGAAAACTCCGAACGATTAGGCCGACGGACGCAATTGGGTTCGAACCCAGCACCTCCCGTCTACCAGCTTCGAGAGCAGAACCTCTCGGCCACTGGTGGGGCCTTATTTTGGCCGCAGACAACTCTTACCCCGCGGCATCTTCAAATATATCATAAATAACACTATCTAAACCTGCACCTTTCCTTCTCGGAATACTTTCACGATATACAAACGCGAACATTTTATAACGATTCTGATGTAACGTATAATATGCTAATTTCTTCAGGTGGTCTTATAATTTCTTATCAGTCACCTTATTTACTTAAAAAAAATAGAAGATTTTAATAAAATGTAACTTAAATTTTAATGTAGCAATTATAACAGAAAATATTCTACGATCAATTGTAAATACACACGCTAAAAATTTGCATATTGTGTTTACTTCTTCAGAAGTGCACGAATACATTAGTGGCCTTATAGTTTCTTAACGAGCTGTAGAACTACATGAAATTCAATAACTTTTTAAAAATATGTATTTAAAACTTAAACTCTGTGAAAAACAGAAAGCTAGAAGGCATAGAAAAAAAAGGCAGTCGAAGATTAGCCCTATCTCATAGAAAAAGAACACTTTTCAATGACCATACATTTTTATTTAATATATATATATATAATGTTACAGAAGTAACTGACTAAAATAATAATAATAATTAATATTATTTTTTTATTATTTTACAATTAACATTAGACAACAGACAAAGACAGAAAAGAAAGGTTAAAGTGAATGAGAGAGAAACAACTCAGGATTTATATTAGACAGTCAATGCATATCCAATTTCAATGTAGATATTTCTTAACTTTTTTTATTTAATAATAATACTTAGTTGATATTAAAAAGCAGGAATGTTAGTGTGCATGTTATAGTAATAGATCTTCAATCCTAATGAAAATCTTCCCACGCACATAGGAGACAATCTCTTTGCGCATAGTTTAATGCGAAACCTGTTAAGGGAAAATGTCTCGTTAAACTTTACATAGAATTAAATATAATTTATTTTGTGGATGCTAAATGTTTGAAAACAAAAAAATTTCGATGTAATTTTAGCATATTAATTACTAACAAACTTTTAGATTTTAAAGAGCAAAGAGTTATTTAAATTCCATTCTACACATTTCACAGGAGGGAAAATGATCGTATGAAAATTATTTACGAATATACAAAATGTTCCATAAGACCTTTCACATTTTAAAATTTTATAAAAATTAACAAATTATCGTTTAGAAGTGCAGTTTGCAGAATAAAACTTGTCAAAATATCTTATTTTTTGTGGCAACAGAAATTTTTTTTTCAAAGAGATCCAAACATCAATTTAAATTTCAAAAATGCATGAAAATTTACAAAATGTCCGTAATGGAATGTGGTTTGCAATATGGAGGAAGTATGTCAAGAGAGCTCATTTCCAATGGATGTAATGGAGCTTATATTAAATGTCACATAGCTTTCAGCATTGACCCACGGTGAAACAAGTTCGAGTTTGAGTCCTGCATCGGGTCAGATTGACCCTAATGTTTTTTGTTGCGAGTCGGGTTGATTTTTATTGTTTCGGGTTCGGGTGATTTTTGTCTGTGGATTGGGTTTGATTTGACTCAAATTTGCAAAAGAAGTCTAGAATATTTTTTCGTATGAAAAAACTATATATTTGAATATTGATTTGAAAATTGAGTACATTATGTTCATTTTTCAGAATAAAATTGTTATAAGAGATATAATTGTAAAATATTTTTAGCTACTTGTTTAAAATATAGACTAATGTGTTTTCCATTTCGAGCCCATATTTAAATATCTTCGCTTCGAACCGGGTCGGGTTCGAGGTACCTTAGGGGAAGTGATTACCTAAACAGGAAGTATTCCTTCATGCAGATTAGAATTTATGAAGGTTTAAAATTAGGAATTTCTAATTTTAATCCCTAACCGCTGTAAGCGGTTTTACCTTGGAGGATGTAAAAGAGAGGAGTAGACATATAAGTATTCCACTGTGGAAAGTTTTGCAGCCGGAAAAGGAGGTCTTTCCCCCTTTCATAATTCCACCTTATTTAATTTTGATCGCTAGCAGTCCAATCGGCAAACTACGCGGTTAAATATGGAGGACGCAGGGGGGCAGTAGGAATGGCTTTTAGTGACATCACTTATGACTACTTCGTCTATTGGATCTACTTTGTCTCTTAGAGAACAGCGTTTTTTCTATTTCCATAGTTTTTCTTGTAATTTTCAGTTTAACTATAGGTACTAGTGAAACTTTGTTTCGTTTGGATCGCTATTGCTTTTGCCAGAGAATTCTGAATAGGTGCATTTTAATTACAATAGACCTGTACATAAAGTGTAATGTAGAAACAGTATCGCATAAGTTAATCGAGTCTAGAGTTCTGCATGGGCCCGGACTCGGGACAATTTTCATTCACGAGATTCGGGCTGGGGCTAGTCCTCACTCTTTCCGGGTTAGGTTTGGACCTTACTTTTTTCTGCAGGCTCGGTCTAAGACTTCATTCTTTTCAGGACGGCCCGAGCCTTATTTTCTTTCGGGACGAGACTGGCCTAGACTTCCTACAGATATGCACTGGAGAATATTTACAGACCCGGTCTCGTAAGAAAATCATCATTGCACAAATTATTATTGAAAATCGTTTTTAAAATTTTTATTTAGAGTTAATTTGTTCTAAATTAATAATAGAATTACTATTGTTCTTATATTCTTCTTATTATATACTTCTGCTGGACAAAATGGTAGAAGCAAATACCATGAAACTAACAAGATTATTATGGTTCAAGCTGTTGCAATTGAATTGTGTGCATTTAAAAAGAAGAAAAAGCATCGGATCATTGAACATTCAAACAGATCATTGAATTCGGCACCCACCCTCTTAGATGTCTCAAACCAAAATTCCCAATCCAAAAAGCATAAGCAATACCTGTTGAACAGTATACACCCAAGTCTAATAAGGATCTATATATGTGAAAATGTAACAGAATATAAACCTTGATTAAATTCCGCGCATTAGTTTTTGAGATATAGCTATCGTTAAAGATACAGCATAGCAGCGCTACCCATTATATGATTTACACAAATCAGCAACCATCTTATGTCAAGGTCTAACAGAACATGAAGTTTGACGAAATTGTGTGCATTAGTTCTTGCGATATGACTATCGCTAAAATCGTGTAATTTCTGAAAAATGCAGCATAGCAGCGCCACCTGTTATGATGCAGTACATACCTCATGCTAATACGGATCTATTTATGTGAAAGTGTAACATAATATGAAGTTTGATTAAATTCCATGGATTAGTTCTTGAAATATTACTACCGCTAAAATCGTACCAATAATCAAAAATGTAGATTAACTGTGTCACCTGTTGGGCGATTTACACCAAAACCTAATCAGCAACAACTTATGTCAACGTCTAACTGAATCTAAAATTACGTGCATTAGTACTTGAGATAGAACTATTGCGGAAATTGTGCAAAATGTAGCATAATAGTGCCACTTGTTGGTCGATTTATACCAAAAAATGTCAACGTTTAACTGAATCTGAAATTTCATGAAAATCCATGCATTAGTTTTTGAGATAGAGTTTTTGCGTAAATCGTGAAAAGTGCACCACAGCAGCGATCCACACCAAAAACTAATCAGCACTATTTTATATCAAGGTCAAACTGAAGCTAAAGTTTTATTAGATTCCGTGCAATAGTTCCTGAAATAGAGCGACAACAAAATTTTTGTCAGTTACAGACAGACTCACAGACAGGTATTTCCTAAAAACAGTCGAATCATATTCAGGACCTTGTAAAACGTATAAATCCACCGAAAACCGCAAGTCGAAATTTTTCGCGAATCCAATACATTCTTCTTGTAAAGATAGCAAGTAAAAATTTAGAGTATTACAAACTTAATTAATTTAGAATAACGTTTGATTACGGTTGAGGATTAAAAATATATATACACTAGTGTAATGCAAATAGTACTATGTGTAAGAAGAACTTTTGACTGAACAAATAAATTTTACGATGTTATCGGATAATTTTAAATTAATTATAAAAAGCAGGCAAAATTTGTTTTCTCATAAAATTATATAAAACGGTAGTGGAAGTTTAAAATACTTTCTATAGCATTTCAAATTTCTATAAATATGGATTAATGATTGCGTATCTGGGCAACGAATAAATTGTTAAAAGTCGCATGCGGCCCGCGAGTCGCACATTGAGCATGACAGATAGTCGATAGATAGTCGATATTCTAAAGTCGCGCAGCGTTAGTAATGCCATTCGTAGAAGTATATTACATTTTGCCAGCTTTTCTTTTAGATTTCCTCAGAATTCTTGGGATACGTATGAAATAATTATAGTTTCATACTCTGGTGATCAGATTTTAGCATTCTACATATTACACTGCCATTATAATTTACTGCAGAATTTCGCATATTGCCGGTAACATATATTAACAAGGCCGTATTTCGAACAAATTCGACATGTCGTTTTGTTACCTCTATTTTAGCACTGGTGCTCAGGTAAAAAGTATAAAAAGTGGTGGTAAAAAGCTCTTTCAATGCATTTAACTCTGATAAGATATATACAAAACCCTTTGTATTAAGATAGATACATAATATGTGGAAAATAACGTAACGAAAATAATAAGCATACATTTTTTATCATACAATTCCCAGCAAATACAGAGCTATAGGTAAACAATCGGCCGACAGCCGCTTTGCCGTTACCGACGGTATCGGCACGATACCGGCTGCCGTACCGGTTCCGTATCTTTTTCGACACGCCGGGCGAGTAACGCCCGACAGATAGGCGCACAGCCGGTCCAGTATCGGCAAAACACTATGCCGATAGCTATCCAAACGAATGCCGGCTGCAGCCCGACACCTGCATCAATTGAAAAAAAAAATCTGTTTTGATGGCGCCATCTATGAACCATCGCGGAATGCATATTTGAAAAGAACGTGTTTCGGCGTTGGACGTGGTTGGATTTGATCCAACGAACTCAAGGACAGGAAGTAGATGCCTTAACCACTTGGCCACTCAGACTTGATCAGGGGAGGATTTTAAGAGTTAATAAGGGGAAGTCTTATCGATACGTAATTGTTTGTCATTGGAGGTAAATGGTAGATAGGACGTAATGGTTTGTGATTGGAGGTAAATGGTAGATGGGAAAATTAGAATTTTGAAGTGTTTTTATTTTTTATTTATTTATTTGTAATTGCCTTACGTGCGTTTATTTAAAAGTTAATTTAATATTTAAATGAATGAAATAAATATCGTAGTGAATTCGTTAAACCAAAGGAGTTTAATAATAAATTTAAGTTTAATTAAGATATAGATATAATTAAGAATAATTAAGAATAATTAAGAATTGATAAAAATTTAAGAATAATTAAATATTTAAAAAAATATTTTTAGAGGTCTTGTTCAGTTAATCAAATTTTCTTATTACGATTATAATGTAATTGCATGCGCTGCGTTAATTAATAAAATATATTTTTTAACATGGAAAAATTTATTTTAATAAATAAAAAGTTGGTAATTATTAACTTTTAATTAGAATAAGAATTCATTTTATGTCGTATTGATGATTTAAATTAGAACATATATTTAATGAGTATGTTGCAATATTAATTTGTCACGTATCAATATTTTTAATTTAAAAATAAAATAAAAATATTAATTTACATTTTTTGTTTCTGTTGGAAGATAATTTTTAAATGGGGTATATTTCTGATACTTTCTTATAAATTTAAGAATGCTTATTAAATAAAATAAGTGACTTTCGGAGGCTTTTCTCTTAATACATTTTTTTCTTTAGGAATTATAATGTAATTAAATGCGTTAATTCAAGAAATATATATTTGTAACATAGAAAAGCTAATTTTAATAAAAAAATAAGTTGGCAATTAATCACTTTTAATTAGAATAAGAGTTCATTTTTTGCCATTTGATGATTTAATGTAGAATATATTTTTAGTGATTATGTATGAAAAATGATTCTGTTACTTATCAACATTTTCAATCATCAAATAAAATAGAAATATTAAATTATCTTTTTTTTTTTTTTTTTTTTTTTTAAGAAGTGGGAGATTTCTGAATCTTTCTTTTAAATTTTAATGCTAAAAAGTTATAAATATATTTTTATATTTTTTATAGCTTGTAAAATAATTTTAAGAACTTTTTTAATAATATTATTTTTAAATAAAATAAGAAGCATAGCTATTGCTTTTAAAATGAATATATAATTAGAAAATAATTAATTTATGAAGTTTATTTTTCTACTGTTAAGTTTATAACGAATAATAATTTTAAGGGGCGATTTAAAAAACTCTTTTGATGATTCAAATAATTGTAAGCCTTTTTTAAAATTAATTCAATAACAGCTTAAGAAAAAATATATAAGCTATTTATGAAATTTATTTGTTTATCACTATTAGCATTTCATATGAAATATGCATAGCTTATCAAAACTCAAATTCAAACAAAATTAAGAAAAAAAAAAAAAAATGTCGGCTAAGACTAAAAATTCCGAATCCGGACCGATGTTGGCAAATCTAGTCGGGCCACTATCGGAAATCACATATCGGTCCTGCGTCTCTTGCCGGTGTAAGTCGCTTGCCGATATATAACCATAAGGGGACCGATTAAGGTAACCGGCAATCGAAAAAGCAGATTCTTATGTTTCAGTTGCCGACATGCTGCCGACACTTCACCGAAACCACTGTGTCCATGCCGACACTTAACCTACACTGCCGGCTGCGGTCCGATCATGTGCCGAAAGAAATGTGTTTGCTGGGTTGTTTTAAGGCTTTATAATAAGAGCCCATATTTTAACACAAATTAATGGAAAAAAAATGTTAGTAGCAATAGCAGCCAATAGTACGCATATTACTGATACTGGTGTTTTTTCTCTCTTCTTTTTATTCTTCAGAGCGGTATATAATATAATATATAAGGGGACTTCATTTCAAAAAAAGACATTAAATTGACATAAAATTTCAAATAAGGGGCTCTTTTACAAACCTTTTAAACACATATATCCAAAATTTATCACGGTTGCTTGTGATGCTTATCGTTAAATCGGTTTTTACGTTTCACTTATTTGCTACACTCTACCTTATAGACATATAAAAAAGGGAAATTGTTTTTTTTTATGAGCAATAATGTTTCCAACTTCATCCAAAAGAACATTCTGACTGCACAACTGATTTTAGAATAGTAATCGTCTGCTTGTTTAATCGCAGAATTTCTTCTTTAAATAATGCAAATTTGCTAATCTAAATCAGCGGTAAAATATTCACATGAAAGACATTCTCCATGCCTTGTTTATATTAAGGAATAGTAAACTTGGCTGAAAAAGTATTATATTTATCCCAAGATTAAATATAATCTGTAAAAATGCCGACTTCATGGTATCAAAATAGTAGTAGCGTAACAATTTTTTTTTTTGCTGCATAATTTCCGAACGAAATTTATTGAAGCTACATTTTCTTAAATTTCAAAGACATATTCCTTAAATAATATCCATTAATACGCTTTAAATTTATGGGAATGATTTTTAAAGCAATTTCTTAAGTTATTTAACTCGGATAGTTTGGTTTAATATATCATGAATTAATAAAAAGGGTTTGTGCAATATAAATCAAAATCAACGTACTAGATTTTAAAAGAATTGATAAAAAGATAATGTTCAAACGAAACCATTTAATAATAAGTATGTCTTTGTAAATGTAATTTACTGTAAACTATAATAGATATTTAAAAGAATACATTTAAAATAATAGTGATCGATTCCACCACTTTTCATTTGACAGCAATTATTTTCTTAAACTGTCACTTGAAATTTCGAAGTACTCTTTTATTATAGACTGATATTTATAAGAAAGGTAAAATTCAAATTAATGTTTTTTTTTTTCTCTTTCCGGAAAGAGATGTTTTTAATTCGAACTCAGAAACATAAAAAAAGCATTGATTTGGTATGATTTTATAAATTTGATATTAATAGAATTATAAAAATAATTCTAAATATTTCACTTAATTGGTAAAAATACAATTTTTTTTTAACTTTTTCTAATACAAAGATTTAATTTTCACGCAAAATCTACCAGTTCAAATGAATCCTGTGATGCTAGCGTAATATGGTTCAAGTCATGTCTACAAGAATGTAAAAAAAATCTTCTTACAAAGACCTTAAAAATAAAGAAATATGCAACGCATTGCAAGAGATCTTGTAACGGCTCCGGCAAACCCGGTACGCAGTAATTGAATCATATTCAGATATTAGTTTTAAAAAACCTTTATTTAAAACTAAATTGGGCAAGGAGATGTTAGAGAGCTTTCCCGATTTTGCCTAAACTATGCTACGACTAAGAAATATAAATTACTATTACACACTGCAAATAGACGCGTCTTAAATTTAGACACATATGTGACTGAAAAAGAATTTTAGACACTTAAGTGTCTTAATCTGAAAATTAAGACATTATAGATGTCTTAATTTAAGATACATATGTGTCTTAGTATGATCATGGTGTAAATGAACTGAGAATAGTGTCTAAAATATCCGCAAACGTCTTATTTTAAGACACTTCGTTGCTTCAAACGTGTCTTAATTTAAGACGTTTTGATTCTTCCGACGCAATAACCACCAGGGAGCACTGGGGCACTGCCAGTCGCGCATGCGTTTTAGATGTCTTCGTTCAAAGTTGGTATACGTTGTAATTCAAACGAAGTTTGTTTTTATGTATGCGTGTATTTTAATTCGTTTTTCGCGGAATGTGAAGTTCTGTGATTAAAATTCGTATTCACTTGGATTATTTATTTATTGAATACATGCATCTGACGTGTGTGCTTGACATCAAATGTCTCTTAGAAGCTGTCGTCCATATAAGGGCGGGATAGACACAGAACAGATGTAGACGACGCTTGAAGATTACACCCGGAAATTCTACAAAGCGTGTGCAATGGACTTAGTGTTAATTCGTATTAATTTATATCAATAATATTGTGTTATTCATCTTCGTCCTGTCGAAGCTAGCAAAAAAAAAGAAACTTTTGTCTGGCGGGTCCTATTTTGAGGATGAAACATTTCATTCTTTAAATATGGCTAGTCGGATATATTATGAAATATCGTACTAAAATGATGCAAGCCCTTCTCCTTCACTGGGGTAGTTTTTGAAATTTCAAATCGAGGAATTTTTCTGACCTCTTGCAACATCGATTGAAGTAAGTGTCATAATTTCTTTATAGTACTGAAATTAGTGTATTTTATGATTTTATTTATAGTATAAACAAAATCTTGCATGAAATTCAATTAGTTTTGAATCTGTTTGCGAAAAAACCCATTAATTCTAGAAGTATATATTTTTAAACTTATGACGTTGTCTTTTATTACAAATTATATATTCTGAATTTTCATCTTTTTTTCCCAAATTTAAAGTAATAATATTACTAAAAGAGAGACATTTTAAGTTGAATATTCATTCTCTTGCTTTCAATCGCAGTTTCGTTTCAATGGTTAATTCTTATCTCACGTAACGACCACAATGAAAGAAAAAAAAAAGCTTTGGAATGATCTTTCTTCCTAACGTAAAACCGCAGATTAAAAAATAAGATAAATAAAGTACCTGAAAACGTATGACGTTGTCATGATTCATCTATTATGTGCTCCTTAATTTTAAAACTGCCAGTAAAAATATACATATGTATTTGATTTGAAATCAACTATAATATTGATTTTTTGATTATTTTTAGTAGAAAAGTAATTTGAAATTTATAATGGGAAAAAGTAAAAAGCTATAACTAGATTTTGTACTTAATATTGTGATTTTTGTAACTGTATTTATATACACTTATACGAAAATTACAAGAATGGCAATTAGATGTTAAGATATATATTTAAGACAAATGAAGCTTGGAAACTAAGTTATTTTTCTTCTTGCTATTAATGTAGGATATTTATTTATTTATTTTTATTGATAGTTGAATAGCTTTTGTGATTACCCTGTGATCTACATAAAAACTTGCTGAAGTGGCATGTGGCAATATAATTTTTTTTAATTTAATTTTTAAATGATAAGAATTTAAAATTTTTTTCGGGAAGGGAGGTGGGGGGAGGGGGATTTTGTATTCAATTTTCGCAAAGCTGATATCATAAATCCGTTTCGATATTGCACTGATTATAATGAAATTTTTGAACTTTTAGAGTAGGGCAAGATTAAAAACACAAAATATATTTAACAAAATACCGAAGTAATTTTTTTCTTAATGTTATTAAAGTGGAATATTTATTTTTTAATTTTTTTACTCATAGTTAAATAGCTGTTGTGATTATCATCTGATAGATATGTAAAATTGCCTATGTGTCAATATAATTTTTTTAAATCTAATTTTTAAATTATATGAATTTTCCTTTTTTGGGGAGATGGGGGGATTTTATTTGCAATTTTCGTACATCTGAAATTTTAAATCTCTTTCGACATTCAACCGAGTATAATAAATATTTTAAACTTTTAGAATAGGACAAGATTATAAAAAAATATATATTTATCCATGTATCTTAAAAGCCCTTAATAGCGGAAACTTCGGGATCGCGGAATATGTCTGATGATCGGAGATGTCTGCTTTTGTGAGGTAAAAATATACAAATATGTATGCGTGTGCTTTGCTGATTAAAAAAGTATTCGCTAAATAGAGGTGTCCGCTCTTCGTGAATGTCCATTAACCTCCACAATGGATACTCCCGAGTACCGGACATCTCTATTTAGATAACCATAGTGTAGGGTTGTATTTTTTGCAAAAGAACTTCTTGATTAAAGCATGGGTATTAAAGCAGTGTCCCGCCCCCCTACGATTTAAGTAACACCAAATTTAATGTGCAATATTTGTAAAGCTTATATTTTAAATCCGTTTCGAAATTGTACTGAATATAATCGATGTTTTGAACTTTTAAAGTAAAATAAGATTTAAAAAAAAATCATATTCAAAATCATATTTATCATCAAAACAAATATTTAGATAAATATTTTTTGCTTTAATCTTGTTCTATTCCTGAAGTTCAAAATATTGATTATAATCAGTAAAATGTCGTAAAAGATTTAAATAAACAGCTTAACGAAAATTGCATACCAAAATTAGGAGCACCAAAAAAATCAGGCTGCGGGGGGGAGGGGGGAGGGCGTGTGGAGGGGGCAAGACCCCAGCCAAATATTTTTCCAGGGTTCAACGTGGTCAAACATGGCTACGTATGATGCTTACAAAAAAAATGGATGCTATTAAGACGTTTGAAATGTCTGAAATTCAGACGCAAAAAAGTGTCTGAAAAAATTCAGACATTTTAAAATGTCTGAAAATTGAACACTCCGTTTCAGTCACTTAAGTGTTTGATTTTCAGACATTTTAATTTACAGTGCAATAACTTAGAAATGTTCAAACTTCAACTTACATAGTCTTCGAAACTTCACGTCGATAGCCACTTCCTTAAACTACTAAATTTCTTTCAGCTGCAAAGCTAAACGTAAGCAGAATTTTCAATTCAATAACATGGAGTACGCGGGATTGTCGAAAAAATCTTTATTAATTCAACGATAGTGCAAAAACATCTTACCAAAGAACAACGACGCTAACCCAGACTTCAACTTTCCATACGAAACGGACACATTCACTATAAATTCTCCGGCGCAAGGTCTAGATTACTCCAGATGCAGAACGTGACCCAAATCCGACGACACACACTTTCGCTTCACCTTATATACTCAGCAGACTGAGCGACAAGCTTAATTTGCATAAAATAACTGTGAAAATAGCCAACCATAGACTCCAAGAGATCCAAAGATACCTTGGAAAATTAGAGTATAATAGAATAGGGAAGTCTCTGTTGCGCCACACTGGTTAAATGTTTGACGTCACGCTGACACTCAAAATCCTCCAGACCCTTTATAAGCAAGTCGCTACTCAACTATTAAAACTTAGTCTTTCAAAGTAGAAACACCTGCTATTTCAGCCTGATGAAGAAAAGACTGTACTCTTGAATGGCCTTGTACATTTCTGCATTTTTTTGGCGTATTTAAGAAGTCGTATTAAACTTATTATATCCCACCATATGTCATATATTGTACTTTTTGTGGTTGTGCCATTATCTAAAATCTAACAACTGTAGTTATTTTGTGTATTATTCAATTCATATTCATTTGGCGACAGGCTAAGCAGGAGTTTTTGGAGACGTTCGGAAAATATCACATTACAAAAATATTTATCAGGAGTTACAACTTTCGGCTAATTTTTGTGGTTGTGCCATTATGTAAAATCTAACGACTTTAGTTATTCTGTGTATTATTCAATTCATATTCATATGGCAACAGGCTAATGAGGAGTTTCTGGAGACGTTTGAGAAATATCATGTTAAAAATGTATTTATCAGGTGTTACAACATTCTGGTATTTTTTTGGTTACGCCCATTATCTAAAATCTAACGAAAGTAGTTATTTTGTGTATTATTCAATTCATATTAATATGGCTACAGAATAAGGAAGAGTTTTTGGAGACGTTTGGAAAATATCCTATTACAAACGTATTTATCAGGTGTTACAACTTTCTGGTATTTTTTGTGGTTGTGCCATTATCTAAAATCTAACGACTGTAGTTAATTTGTGTATTATTCAATTCATATTCATATGAAATAAGGCCAAGGAAGAGTTTTTGGAGACGTTTGGAAAATATCGTGTTACAACGGGATATATCAGATGTTAGAACTTTCTGATATTTTTTGCGTTTAATGGCATAGGATTCGTTCAGAAAAGGAACCTATATTTTTTATTTCAAAAGTGAAATATGTGTTTAAAATAAAAGAACCGCCAATTAATCAAAGAAAATTAAACAAACTTTTGTTATTATTATTATTACTAAATTCCAAAATATAAATGAAGTCATAATAAGGAATGCATAGACATATAATATCATTACTACATGTAGATAGTAACAAAAGTAATTGTTAAGACAAAATAATACTCAGGGAAAAAACATGTACTATTAATAGTACGACAGACCCAAACGGGTTAAGACTTTTCAATGCCTTAATTTTAAAAGCAATGCAGAAATATGACAATTGAGAACGATTAAAATGGCAAAAATAAGCTTCTATCCGCTTTTCTCAAAATTGAGATTTGCGTAACTGCCAACATCCTGAGGATCATAAAGTGAAATAAACATAAAGTGAACCAATAAAATTAAAAAATATTTATTTGATGCTTTTTATATTTATCATATATTTTTATTTAATAAAATTTCTAGTTTTAGTCTATAAAAAAAAGAGCGTTTGTTGGCAAATATGGAGTTAAAATACCCTTTTTTTTCTGCCAGGAGACGTTCTGTTCCCAAGGTTTTTTTTTTTTTTTTTTTTTTTTTTAAGTCACTTATGATTAAGACGTTATACTGTTCTTTGAAATTCATCAGATAGAAAGAATATTTAGGGGCCTTCCACAAATGATGTCACGCTTGGAGGGGGGGAGGGGGTACGTGAAATTGCGACAGTTTGTGACAAGGAGGTGGGAGGGGTAAGAATAAATGTGACATCACACATTTTGGTTAAAATAAAAGCATTAAAAATCAGCAGATTAAATTTTGAAGTTATTTTGAAATTAAAGTATTTTGTGTTTATACAGTAGATTTAAAGCCAAATATATTAAATTCCATTTCAAATTCCTAAATACGACTGTTTTCAACTGCTCTTTCGTATTAATATTTTATTATTATTGCATATTAATTATGTTTTTGTTATAAACCTTAATCTTATTTCATACAAAATAAGTACATGAATCATTTTTATTGTTATGCTCACGAATGTCGTTAAAACACATAGTTAAAGTTTAAAAATAAAGTTTGAAATATGATCTATAACGTAGTGCTTTGTTTCTGAACTGCAATTATATGTTTATGTAATATAGCGTGACATGTGACGATGGGGGGGGGGGGGGGGGGAGGGTATGGTGAACTGTGACACTTTGTGACAAAGGGGGGGAGGGGGTCATAAATATTGAAAAAAGGTGTGACATCATTTATGGACCGCCTTTTAGTTGATTAGATTTCAAACTCCACGGAGGTGTAATGGTAATCTTTCTTTGCTACTCCTTTGCGGTTGCGCATGGTAAAGAGCATTTTCAAAATCGGTTTTTGAAATTTTTTTCGACAGGATAAGGATTAAGCATCTTTTTTAACATGTTGAAATGTATTATAATCACAGAAATTGAATTTTTAATAACAGAAAGATGCATTATAACTGTACTACAAATCTTTTAATACGAATTAGACTTTCTGACATGTGCTTTGATTTATTTTTCGCAACTTAATATATGTAAGAACTACATTGGTATTATGAGAACGTCATACATAAGAAAAAATATATGTAGAAAATTGAAATACATTAACATTTTCTAAATAAACCTAGTTTCTAGGCAATAAAAGTTAACTTTGGAAGAGGCTACACTTGCCCACTTCAAATAGCTTGATGTCATACAGAAGGTTAATAATGATAATAATAACAACAGTAAGACGAAAATATTTGTCCAAAATTTATATGTATTAACCTCATGATTACGGGCTAAAACTGACGACTATTTTTATATGCACTTGCACTACAATTTATAAAAAAGAATTCCTTGTGGTAAATTTCTTTTGAAAGTACCCTAGTGTAACCAAAGGTTTAAGTAAACGTATACTATTATGTATTGATATTAAATAAATTATAAGAAAAATAAAGCATTAGAAACAGCGATACTCAATCTGTGGTTGGTTGTATTTATGTCGGCCAATTATCAGCACGTGGGATATAGGCCCTAAGGGGGGTGCCTTCCGTGGAGGTCTTTCTAAGGGAACCTAACCCGTATTAACACTTGGAGAACCAAGGTGCGGAGAAAACCACGAAAACTCCGAACGATTAGGCCAACGGGCGCGATTGGGATCGACCCAGCACCTCCCGTCTACCAGCTTCGTGAGCAGAACCTCTCGGCCACTGGTGGGGTCCTCAGCCTGTGGCTTGGAGAAGTTTTATATGTGACCCAAGAAAGACGATCATTATATGACTTTTATAAAAACTTGAAATGTGTATAAAAGGTAATGAAGACATTCACTATTGTTTTATATATTTCTAAGGGAAGATAAAATATACCAAGTTATTTATAATTTATTTAAAATTATATTAAAGCGTCCTAACTGTCATTTGATTCGTCGGGAGTTTTTTTTTTTTTTTTTTTTTTTTTTTTTTTTTTTTTTTTTTTTACATGCAGCTCAACTAAATTACAGGGGTCTATATGGAGGAAGTTCGGGTATTATGGAATACCATTTGCATTTTTATAACTGAGATAAATTAAAAGTTAGTAAAGAAAAAACTTTGATTTTGATTTCTCATTATATCACTCTTATAAATAATTGTAGGAGGGAGATCTGTAATAAATCAGAAAGATTTGAAAGACAAGCACGAAATGGCATGTAATTGTGGTAATACTCTATTATTACAATTATACTTTTCAATATTTTAAACATAATTTTTAATTGCATAAATACGTTTAATAATACACTGTTTCAAAATTAAAAGAAAACTGGTCAAATGGATCTTGTTTATGTCAGAATTATTTCTTAAACGTAAAGTGTCGTGTTTACAACATAAGGAATATTATATAATGCTATTGTAACAGAAGCCTTACTAGAACAGATACCCCCCCCCCCCCCTGTCATGTGCAAGTCCGTTTACGCAGGCTTTACTGCAATATATCTTAGTTTAGTTAATGTCTATGATTAGGTGCATTGCTAGTAATATTCATATGATCATCATTTTTCAACTCCTACTATTAGCTCACACTCTCCCTATATTTATTTATATATTTATATATTTATCTTGTACAAATTTTCAATCGTTAATAAAATACTCATTATTCATCCTATCAGGTTGAAATAAATTTTTTTTAACTTGTACTGGATGACAATTGATGTTAATAAAGTTTTTTCAAATATTAATTAATTAATTAAATTTTAATTAATTAATTTTAGTTTTGCATGGGAAACAAAATGGCCGCCATTGTTTATTGAATTTCAATGAAAGTATTTTCAATAAGGGTTACCATAGGGGGGACCCTGTTCTGTCGCCAAATACCGCCAAATTTGGCGGCCAAAATGAGTCGCCAAAAGTGACGCCAACTTGGCGATATCTGTAATATTTAGCCAAATCCCCATAGAGTTCCATTGTAAACCTACTTGCTTATAGAAAATCAACAAATTGAGATATTTTAATGCAACAAAAACTCATATTAGCTTGATTATATTAAATTTTTCTTTGATGGCCTAAGTAGGAATTGACTTTAAAAACAAAATTTTTATATTACTTGTTTATTATTATTTTACAAACTCAAAAGGTTACTACACGTTTACTTAGAAAATCCTCCTCCTAAAAGTGGTCTTTCTCGTTCAAAAAACGGTAAATAAAATCAACAAATCGATCCCATGATTTTAAATAAGAATGGCATGTAAACACCAAAAACTTCAACTTTTCACAGTTTAATGGGATCAGTAATACAAGAAAAAAATTGTTAAACAAATAATCATATGTAAGTGCAGGAAGAACAAACATTATAAAAGCCTACAGGTCGCCAAGCAGTTTTCACATACTGTACCTCACTCCGAGCCCTTTGGAAACATTATGAGTAGTGACAGATTTTTACACGACACTCGGAGTATGCACTTCTATATAACTTCTTTTTATGTGATATCATTTCTTTTTATGACTGACGTTTTAGGTTTGTGGCTTGGCGGGATCATTTACAACGAGGTGTTTTTGATTAGATAATTATCACTCGTCCACCACACGTTAATATGCAAATAACCACTATCTAAAAGGCTAAATAAAATAAACAAAGTAAGATTTGAGTATGGTTGCAGGTAATTAGAAGATAATATATATAATGCATACTGTTATGGTTCGTTGCCGATACGATGATAATTATTACTCAACTTTTAGCCCACCACACGTAAATGGGCAAATAAGCACTATTTAAACCTTTCCGGTACGGGCAACTTTTGTTGTAAAAGGATGAAATGATTGACTGACACCGGAATTTTAAAACGACTTTTTTAGAAATTAAAAACATGTTACTTTAACTATTCATTGTAAAGGCAAAATTTTACTAAAATATTCTTGGTGCCGTTCGTAAGTTTGGAATTAAAATTAGGTATCCCGACCCGGGCACACTGTGCCGGAAAGGGTTAAAAGCCTAAATAAAATAAACAAAATAAGACAGACTGGTATACAGTTTAAAATAAAATTTACAAAAAGTTTAAAGCACTAAAAACATTAAAAATACATTTAGCAGTCCTTTAGCCAAGCAACCGCAAGGCCTCATCAGTACAATTTAACCATTTCACGCTTGCCTTCTTGGCATTGGTTGCTTGGCGAAACGTCTACTAAATGTATTTTTAATATTTTTAGTATTTTAAACTTTTTGTAAATTTATTTTAAAATGTACTCAAGCCTCTCCTACTTTAATTATTTTATTTAGTCTTTTAAAAGTTTCAAATTTAGACACTAAAGGCATGTACGAAGATAAATCAGTAAATAGGTCATAAAAGACAATAAAAAAAGGGGAAACCTAGATAATAAATAAAAAGCATGTTTATTTTTCTATATAATCATCATTTACATTGATACATTTGTCCCATCTCTTTATGAGTTTTCTAATATTTGCTGCATAAAAGTCTTCGGACCGCACTCTCAGCCATCCGTGTACCTCACATTCAACGTCTGCGTCAGTCGTTGTAGGTTAAACCATGTGAACACCCTGTTGCAGTTGCTAATGCTGTCTGTAGTTGTTCGTCTGTCAGCTCTAACCATTTCCTCAACCTTCCGCACTGTTTCTTCTGTCGCAATCTCAACAGGACGACCCCTTCGTTCTTCGTCAACAACTTTTGAACGCCCCTGCTCATCTTGTACAATTGTTGTCTCATAAATTCGAAACTGACATCCTGCAGTTGGATAGTGCTGCTACCTATTGACATATTTGATAACAATTTACTACTAATTTCCGATCTCTCATTTCGGTTTGTGACCTACTTACTGACTTTCCCTCGTACAATATTCCAAACCACTCTTTAGTTGGTGTGCTTCCACCACCGGTATAAGTACGTGATACCAGACACTTATGTGAGAATGGTTATGATTAATTATCAGTATTCTTCAAATAATATTAATGGATGATTTATTTACAACATATTTACATTAAAAGAGATTATTACATTTATATGATCGGATACAGGAGATCCTGTCAAACATTAAGTTCCACATTAACATATTAGCTATGCGCTGGGTAATATTATTAAATTAATCTCTTCCATTCTCAATCTACCGTACTCAGCTAGGTTTTCGGCATAACCACACAGGTATCTCCTACACTCTCGTACATATATTATTCCACACAGGAGTCAATACTATTCGAATAACCCCTTTCACCTCTAACTCACGACTCAAGACTTCTGACTCTTCACACAAGTCTGATTTCTCTCCCTTCAGTTTCTGACATCCCGAAAAAAACATTGGGTCCTTCCCTGTAAAATCAAATGCGATTTCCGCCTCTAAAATCAATGCCAATCCAATTGCACTTAAACCGTCCCCACGTCAACTTACCAGCCATCCTAGAAGATTTTCTTTTATTTCTCCTTCTTTCTTTTCTTTATTAGGCTCACTATTGAATTCACATTTCGAAGTAAAAAGGATAATATTCTGGTGTTTCAGTTTATACAATAGCACTTTTCATAGAATAGAGATAGGAATATAATAGTCTATTTCTAATCCCCAAGGTAAGGAAAAAATATTTACCTAACTCAAGTACCTAGGAGGTGATATAC
Source organism: Maratus speciosus (assembly GCA_963932465.1). NCBI lineage: Eukaryota > Metazoa > Arthropoda > Arachnida > Araneae > Salticidae > Maratus > Maratus speciosus. Next base: position 117,598,542 of record OZ010786.1, read on the forward strand.
ATATGAATACAATAAAGAAAGAAAATAACATTAATTAACAATAATCTTCATTAGGCACACATTCATTAAAGTCCTGACCTGTTAAAGTCAGACCTGACATATATCTTAGACTAAATTGGCTTGCAATAGATGAAAACAAACAAAACATCATAGAAATAGACCTTCTGACCATATAGGGTTGGGGGTGGGGTAAATTTATTGCTTATTTAGCTTCTTTTTTTTTTTATCCACCTGGTTTCTTTATATTAAATAAATTGTATTAATATTGAAAAAAAGTGCTTGTGTGTTTGGAACAGTGAATAAGTCGCCAGAAAATACATATGAAAATTTTATTTCCTTCTCAAGGTCATTTTTCTATTTCGATAAGGCCCTTATAATAAACAAGTCTGTAATAAACATTTTTTTTTCAGAAACCTCAAATAAGTTTACAAAGTAACTAAGATAATGTATAGACTTTCTATTTTCAAATCATAATGCAATAATATCGCATTTTCCCATCCGTATTATGTTATTAAAAACACCTGTCTTTTCAAAATTCAATATTTAGAAATTATGTACTGCGTTCATTGATTTTTAGTTATCTCAAATCTAAATTTCATATTTTGAAAATGTCCTTTTTACGCATAAGTGATTTTCAATAAAGATATTTAAGAATAGTTTAATTTTTATGACAATTATAATTAAAAGGAAATGATAATTTAAAAAGAAAATGACGTTTAAACGAATGAAGATATCCTTTTTTTATAACTGCTTTCATTTTGCAAAAGGAATTCTCTTTTCTGGAACTTTGTTAATGAGAATGACGTGTAGAAAAATATTTCTTTGAAAATATCCTTGCAATAAAATACCTTAAACATTTGTTAAAAGAATTTATAACTTTGAGAGCAAAAAGAGGTTACTAAAAAATTTCTTTTGAAATATTTTTCCAATAAAATATTTTAAACATGAAAGAGTTTATAACTTCAAGTAAAATGAACTAAATAAAGTTTCATTGTGTGTAAATTAGCGATGACATAAAAAGTGTTTTTTGAGCACTTTAGGTTTGCCAAACATTTTTTTTTAGTAGTAATCGAATCATTTACTCTGTGTTACTGTATTATAAGAGTTATTTTCAATAAAATGAAATTCAAAAATTCGTTAAAAGATAGTTTAAATACGAATGACTTTTGAAAATTTGCAAAATTCTTTTTTTTTTAAGTGACATAGAAACTTTCATTTAACTATATATTTTTAACTGTCAATGACTGAATTGTTGAGAAATTTCAATTAAAATCATATTTTATTTTTCCAAAATTTTAAGTATTTTTAAACTACACTCATGATAACAAATACTAATTCTTTAATTCATTTTTTAAAGAGTATTTTATACCAACATAGTTATATATTTTTGATTTTTATATAAAACGAGATTTGGGTAACTAAAAAGAGAACTATTTAAAATATTTAAAAAATACAGAACTTTCAGTATTTTAATGCATTTCTATATGCTTCTATGCAAACATATATTTATTTTGCGATTAAATAACATAAGTATTACTCTTCCAAATTAGTGATATACCAAATATTGAGTAGTTGGAATCTCTTATTTTTGTATAAATTAATTTAATTTCTGTTTAATGGCTTGTTTCTAGTTTTAAACGTAATACCGTAACGTTAATAAATTTTGATTCAAAAAAGAAAAAATGCAGTACAATTTCAAAATGGGTTCATAGTTGTGAATCAAGATTAGAGATTCAAATATATTTTTAATATAATAAAATACATTATTATTATAGATTGTAAGATGTAGATATAAAAAATGATGAAACTTTAGAAAAATTTTAAATGTCCTCCAAACAGAAAAGATCTTTCAAACACATTATAGTTGTTCAAGAAATCTACAAAGAACGTAGAAGATAAAAAGTTTTTTAAAAAAATTCTATAAACAGTATACATAAAACTTTTGAATAAATCCGACTAATTCATTGCCGAAAAATGAGATTTATTTTAATTTTTGAAACAAAAGAATACATAAAAGATTTCGAAAATACAAATTACCCTTTAACTTTACTAAGTTAGCATAGATCCTTTTTTGTCGCACAGCGAATTTTATAGAAAATTTAAATGACCTTCAGAAAGAAAAGGTCTTTGAAATACATCAGAGTTAGTTCAAGAAATCTACGAACAACGTAAAACCTGAAAAGCTTTAACTGTTTGTCTGTATACAGTATACATAAAACTTCTGAATAATCGTACTAATTCACTGTTTTTACTGCCAAAAAATGAGATTTATTTTTATTTTTAGAAACAAAAGAATATACAAAAGATTTCGAAAATACAAATTACCTTTTAACTTTACTAAGTTAGCATAGACCCGTTTTTATCGATCAGAGATTTTTATACAAATCTTAAATGACCTCCAGAAAGAAAAGATCTTTGAAACACATTATAGTTGTTCAAGAAATCTATGAAGAAAGTAAAACATGAAAAAAAAATATTATTTTTCTATGTACAGTATACATAAATCTTTTGAATAATCGAACTAATTCATTGTTTTTACTGTCAAAAAATGAGATTTCTTTTATTTTTAGAAACAAATAAATATGCAAAACATTTCGAAAACACAAATAACATTTTAACTTTACTAAGCAAGACCGTTTTTGTTTGTCACACAGAGATTTTTATAGAATGGCATTATCCTTTCTCAGTCATAATCTACTAAATATAAAAATATTTATTCTTTCAACATTCAACATTTAAAAATTAAACTTTGCATTAATTTGCTTTTAGTTATCTCTATTAATTCAAATTTTATTTTTTTTTAAATTAGTCTTTTTATACATGAGTCATTTTGAATAAAAATCATTAAAGAGCAGTTAAATTTTTATTACATCTATAATGCGTTTTGAAATGAAGAAGATTTAAATAAGAACGGAGAGATTAATTTTTTTAATTACATTTATTTTACAAAAGAAATATTCTTTTTGGAGTTTTAATTACGATAAAGCAAGGAGAAACATCTTGCTTTGAAATTTTTCTTCCAATAAAATCTCAAGTATTTGTTAAAAGAAATTATAACTTCAATTTGAATTGTAATAAATAATTTTTTATCAAATATTTTCCAATAAAATATTTTGAATATTTTTTAAAAGAATATATAACTTCAAGGGCGACGTCTTAAACAATGTCTCATTGTATGTAAATTGAAGGAAATACAAAAAGAAAAAAGTGTGTGTGTGTGGGGGGGGGGGGGGGGGGTTGAACACTTCAGGTTGGTCAGGCATCTTTTATTATTATTGGGAATCGAATTTTTTATTTTATGTTGTTGTGTTATGAATGTTTTTCTTTTCAGTAAAACAGCATACAAAAATAACTTGAAAGGAAATTATAAATACCAATGGCTTTTTGCAAAGTTGTAAACTTTTTCAAACAAAAGGCTGAAATATTTTATTTACCTTTTGTGATCCATGATTTCCGATTTGAAAAATATCTATTCAAATGTAAGAATACCTGATTTTAAGCATGTAAAATGCAATAAAAACAATTAGAACATATACTAATAAAAAAATATTGACGAAAGGTATTTTTTCCACATCTGCAATAAACAGAAAATTACACACTTCTCAGAAATATATTGTCAATTTTGTAATACAAAATTCTGATATGTACGACTTTACCTTTGTAAAAATATATTTTTGTCTACAGTCGTTTTAACATTACAAAATCTACGAAGTTAATTTTATCAATAAACTAGAGAACAATAATTCTGCTCTTTCAGAATTTAGTGTCGCCCTGACATTTCCATTACTTCATATTCTTTTCATGGACGGATGACTTCCATTATTATGAAACAGTCATTATAAATGAAGTGTTAGGTGAAGAGGAAAGAGCAGTCGTAAAAAGTTAGAACTCTGATTTTCTGGTCAGATTTGGGGGACAAATGGCTATAATAAAAAAAAATGACCATTTCCCCCCCCCCCCATTCTGACCAGAGTTCTAACATTTTACGGATGCTCTTTCATCTTCATCTAACACTTCATTTATAATGACTGTTTCATAATAATGGAAGCCATCAGTCCATCAGAAGAAAATAACTCGGTGAAAGCGGAAACTCCGATAATCGGAAATCTACTTTAGTTCAGTTTGAAGACTTATAACACGCGATTTTATTTTACATAAAGTGACGTCATCTACATCCGCTGAAGAATTCATCATTTGCGATCCAGTGTTAAACAATATCTACAGTAAAGTACGCTCAGGACGTCACTATCGCTGAATAATACACAAATCCAAAAAAAAAAAAGAGATTTCGTCATTCGAAAAACTTGACAAAAAAATCGGCTATCTAAAGATTCACAGGCCTTCATTTGTTTGTATTATTAATATAGATATTTAAAATTAAATTTAGTTTCTAATAACTCCATGTTTTATCAGAAATCCTTCATTTATATTTTTTCAAAATAGCACGTATTTTATTTAATTTTTTTTTCTCAGTTTTTATGGGAAAGTAGCAACAAAAAGATATAATTGCTATTTTTCTTTCACTTTCTACAGAAATGGAGTTCTTTTGTTGCCAATATTAAGCGAATGGTGCTAAAAACTACAAAAAATTTAATATCTCAAAAACAAATGGAGATGCAGTTTTCAAACAAATTGCATTAAAAAGTACTTTTTTTCCTCAATTCGACGGTATAAAAACTGAAAATGTGTGATGCTTAGAAGTTTAAAAAATTGCTATAGAGTATTTAATCGTACTGCTTTGTTGTACGGCTGGCTTCTGTAAGGTAACGTTATTTGTTTGAGACTACACAAAATAAGCTGGGAGAAAGAAATAGCATTCCGTACCGGGGGATGATAAAGATACAAAAGTGCTCAGATGATAAATAAAATTTTGGCAAGGAAGTTTAACTTAATATCGCCGTCTGTTGAGAATTCCTGAACAACTTAAAATAACTGATAAGAATACTGAGAGACATAAAATAATCTTTTAAAGCCCAGTATATAGAAGTAACATAGACTTTTGGGTATATTGCATATATGCAACGCGGTGATAGAAAGGTTAAAAAATCTTTTAATTTTTCAATATATTTGGGAAATATTTCTTTCAAAGAAAAACACGCTAGTTACTCTCTCCAAAAATTAGAATTAAATTATTAAACTGCATTCACGATATTAAAAATTTATCTCATTCATTATAAAAATAATTTTTAAGATTTTTATATATTTTGTCTTTATTCTAAAATGTGATTTATCTAACAAAAACAGACAGAATATTCAAAGTCATGTTTTTTAATTGCACTTTAAATACTATTAAAGGGCCAACTATATTCATTATGGAATATATTTATCATACAAGAAAATTAAAAATAAATTGTGAAAAATAAGGTATTTTCCTGAATATTTTCAGCGTTACGAAGATCTGTTTAAAATGCCTCAGGCACATTCCATATCAATTAAAATGCGCAATATTTTTTATGAGAGTTTGGCTTATACATATACAAATAAAATGTGCGTCGAATTTTATATTATTTGAATATAAAGATCAGAAAAAAATATATTTTCTAAATTTTATGAAATTTTCAGCATTTTTACGCGATTGCCAAGAAGGGTTATGTGTTTCACGCGTATCTGGGTATGTGGATTTCTTTATACCCTTGAAACATCCCAACGCTTGGATGGATTTTAATGAATGAGGTGTCTATCGATTCGTCTTAACCACCCGATGGTTACAGGCAAAGTTTTGTTTTTAGAAATTCAAAATGGCGGTAGAGACAGGAAAAAAATTACGCAGCCTATTGAGTGGCATATCATTGGATAGGTCTTTCAAAATAAAGAAAATGTTCCATTGACTATTTTACAGTCAGAAGCTCCGTTTAAATACTACACAACCTGGAAGTTGTGTAGGTAGGATCTCTAGCTTTACTGCAACTCTAACCTTCATAGACATATATAGGCCTCATCAAAACAGTGTTTATAGATAGGAACTAACAATTAAACACAACTTAAAAGTCATCAATAGAAGTAAATAAAAAAATAGGTAAGTAATACAAAAAATAGTTTCACATTGAGGAGAAATAAGTAATTAGTTCGCTTTTTACGCAGTCAGGTTTTTGATTTTTTTTAATTTATTTCTTCTTTTATTGCATCCTACCTTTAACTTTTCCAATTATATTTAGTTTCGAAAAACTATGCACAGTTTTATTTGTATATGTCAACCAAACTGGCATTAAAAATATTGGGAATTTTAATTGATATGGAATGCACATGGGGCATTTTGAAAAGTTCTTCCTAATGCGTAAAACATTCCGGAAAAATCCTTTTTTTTATCAAGTTCCTTTTTAACGTCTTGTGCGGTTAATATATGCCACAATTCATACAGTGTGCCATTGAATAGAATTTAAAGTGCTATTTAATATATATATATAATCTGAGTTTGAAGATCCCTTGTCCCCTTAAAATTACAAGAAACAAGTTGGAAATTGCTCATCAAACGTGGCAAATGAGGTGCGTTTGTACTATAACTAGTTTTATAAATATTTTTTGCACTGAATTTTGTACTGAATGTATATTTTAGTGCACTTCATAAGTGCCTATCAATTTCATGCTGTGTTCAAAGGGCTGTAACATCATTAAAATGCACTTGAAAAAAAAATTTTCCCATTGGCAGTAATGTAACAAAAACTTTTGACTGTCCCTGTCATAAAACTATACATCCGATTTTTATAAATTTAAAATTAGACGACAAAATTTTGCAACAATTATATATGTAGAAGTTATTGTTTGTAAAATGTTAATATATAGATAATTTGAATAAGTAGACGTTTGAATCACAACACATACACTTTAATACAATTCTATAAGGGTAGCTTTACACCACTTCGTTGATACTTTTCTAAATACAACACCTTTCTCACTTAAAACTTACAACATATTTCTTACGAATAATTTTATTACGCTTAAGAATACCTTCCTTGGCATCTCATAAGCCGATGCTTCATGCACAACATTATTTTATAGACTGACTCTTTTCCAATCTATGAATATATCCAAGCATGGTCTCGTGATTGTGATAATAAATTCATAACTCGTGCTTTAAAATTATGGATAATAAAAATACCAGAGCATCAGTTAATTTGTTGATCATGCACGTCATAAAGAAAATAAAGTATGTTTAAATTCAAATCCTACAAATCGGTCATCCTGACATGATGGCGTCCCGACATCATCATCTTGGCTTATTATTTTTCTTTCACATAAAATTTTGATTATTGGTTCAATACGCATACACGTATATTTAATCTATATGACTCGTCCAAGAGTTTAACCCATAGACCACGGTTTTATGTATTCGGCCCCGGTTGACGTCTTCCCTGGACCTTCATGATCTCCTACTTTCTTTCTTCATACCGATCATGATTCTTGGCTGCAGTTATCTCATATGGCCCCAAATATTTTTCTTTAAGTTTGATAGTATTGCCAAATTGCGTCCTCTTTATGGCGACGATATCTCCTATTTTGTATTTTCGTGGCTGTTTTCTTTTCTTATCAAACTGCACCTTGTTTTCTTCTTGTATTTTGAGTATATTTTTCTTTGCTTCTTCTCTCATAGCTTCGCATTCTTCCATCATACATTCGGTAAATTCTTCTTCCAAAATTTTCTTGATGTTCTGCATGTCACTGTCCTTTATTTTAACTCCTGTCATTAATTCAAAAGGATTATATTTGGTGCTTCGTGTTACTGTGCTATTGATAATTCTTTGTAATTTTGGTACATACTTATACCACTTGGATTCATCATTATATGTTTCAGGTTGAACTAAAATTTCTCCTGTAGATCTTTTTGCGTTATTATTTTCATTTTCTTTAACATTTTTTGTATTATTTTCAATAGGATTATCTGTTATTTTCTGATCAGAATGGTTTTTGGACTTTTTCTTTCTAACCGTTTTTCTTTTAGGTCTTTTTCTACTCTTTTTGGGTTTATTTTCTGTTTCCTTTTCAGTGTCTTTACTTTCGGATCTCTCCTGTCTAGTGATGATGAATTTCTTACCGGTTTCTTTCTCCTTACTCGGGATCACAGGAGCCGTAAAATCTGAGGTGCTCCATTCGATAATGTCATTATCCAAATACTGTCGTACTTGTTTATTGATGATTTCCTGTTCAACTAAAGAGAATCTTTTTGGACGTTCGCAGATAGGTTTTTTATCTTCCGTTAGTATTATCATGTTTAATATATTATCTTTCGTTTTGCTCGTTTTGCAGGATTTTATTAATCCTCGTATTTCTTCTCTGTTAGTTGAATTTGTAATATGAGTTAAATTCATTCCGCCATTTTCGCAGTCGATATTAACCGTATCTTCGTAACCTCAATTATCTTTGCTTATATTTGGTGTGGCTACTTCATTTGTTTTGGAAGGGACTTTATTAATTTTAATATAACCTACTCGTACTTTATTGTCGTTTATTATTCTAACAACATCTTCCTCTGCATTTAACGTCAGGCCTTCGATTGCTTTTCTACCTATTATTAAATCAAACTTAGTTTCTTGTACCACGTAAAATTTATCATGTATTTCCATACCATCTACATAAATTTTATGCAAGAAAAACCCCTTGTCTTAATCTCTTCTCCACCTAAGCCCGATATAGTTATATTGTCTCTGGTTAACTTTGGCGCGTTTATTGCAGTATGATATCTTGAATTGGTGATTGAAATATCACTCCCTGTATCGATTATTATGTTTGTTTTTATTCCTTGAATATCCAGGATTCTTCCTTTCTTATCATTTAACGTGCCCGTATTAACTACTTTTCTTTGCGTGTTTTGGCTCCAATCTTGGTATTTCGTTTCTCGCCAATTTTGATTACGTTGCGGGTTATAATTTGATTAATTTTGTTGTGTTTTACTTCCCATGGTACAATTCTTACTCACGTGATCAGGTCTGCCACAATTATAACATATTATATGTGCCTCGTTTCTTCCATGGTTCACATTGTGCCTATTGTCAACTTGGCGCATTTTCGAATTGGCGTAGTCAGCCACTCTGGATCGTTTATCCTCAAAACTCCCACTTGTATTCCTTATAGCTTGTTTATTGCAAACCCTTCGTGCCGTTTCGTAAATATCTAATTTGTTTACTAAGTCGTCTATCTTTTTTATTACTAACAATTTCTCTGCAAAATGCGTCTTTGTTTCCGCAGGTAAATTATGCCTAATTTGATTAACTACAATTAATTCCGATAATTCCTCAAAGCTATCTATTTCAAGGCCGTCAGTCCATTGTTTGAAATATACCTAGATATCATAAGCGAAATCGCGCCAATTTGCCGATGGCTCTTTTTTGAGTGAGAAAAATTTCAGCCTAAACTCTTCTGGCGATAGTTTGTACCGTTTTAAAAGAATACTTTTTATGTAATCATAATCATGCATTTCAGGTTCACTCTTCCTGGTTATTATATTAATCACATCCCAACGGCATTAGGTTAATTAAATAGCTGACCCACTCTTTTTTATCAATGCCCGTTTGCGACATTTGCCTTTCATACATAGCCAAGTATAAACTAATATCATTCGTACTATCATATTTTGTTAATAATCAAAGCAATTCATATTGCTTACCTGGATTTGTCCTTGTGTTCACATCGATGTGTTGTCTTGAATTTTCTTGCACTTGCATTTTCTTAATTTCAAATTCTCTTTCGCGATCTTTTCTTCCAATTCTATTTTCCATTTTCTTTCTTCCATCTCCATCTCCATTTTCAGTTTCTTTTCTTCGATCTCTGCTCGTAATTTCTTTTCTTCGATCTCTGTTCGTAACTTCTTTTCTTCAAGTTCCAATTCCGCTTGTGCTTTTCTAGCTGCCACAATTACTTCTAAGCGGTCCTTTATAAAATCTTCATCGTAATCTTCCCAGTTTTTAATTAGCTTTATTAGGATATAGATTGTCGGTTTTTCTGGTGGTTGAATTCCGCATTCCTCGCAGAGATCTATTAGATCAATTCTTTTAGCTTTATTTAAGGATACCATGTTTTTCAAAGTTGTACTTGGATAAATATGACTACGGTTTTTACACACTTGCCTTGTTCATTCACAATCCATTTTTTGACACTGGCGATTGACAACAATTTCTCTTCGATTAATATTTTACTATTTATTCCACTAATAGTCGCTTAAAATTCCGGCCCCCAAATTTGTAGAAGTTATTGTTTGTAAAATGTTAATATATGGATAATTTGAATAAGTAGACGTTTGAATCACAACACATACACTTTAATACAATTCTATAAGGGTAACTTTACATTACTTCGTTGATACTTTTCTAAATACAGCACCTTTCTCACTTAAAACTTACAACATATTTCTTACGAATAATTTTATTAGGCTTAACAATACCTTCCTTGGCATCTCATAAGCCGATGCTTCATGTACAACATTATTTTATAGACTGATTCTTTTCTAATTTTTGAATAGTTCCAAACCTTGATCTCGTGATCGTGAATTTTCATTACTCGTGCTTTAAAATTATGGATAATAAAAATACCAGAGCATCAGTTAATTTGTTGATCATGCACGTCATAAAGAAAATAAAGTTTGTTTAAATTCAAATCCTATATATATTTAAAATTTCACACCATTCAGAAGGCTGTAACATCATTAAAATGCACTTGCCTTAATTTTTTCCCATTGGCCGTAATGCAACGGAAAACTTTTGACTGTCCCTGTAATTAAACTATACATCCGATTTTCATAAAATTTGAAATGACTCGATAAATTTTGCAACAATTATATATTTAAAATTTCAGACTATTCGGTTGGATAGTTTTTCTTCTGTTATATGCGGGCAGTCGGACAGACGGACCGAACGACGACTATTATTGCTATGTTTTTACATAATTACGAACGTACCTAAAAATACAGATTTTAAATTTTAGTATTTTTCTATATATTAACAGCTTATGAGTAAATTAAAAGATCGTTCAATTGTAATTTACTTTTTAGAATAAAAAATTGCGTTCCTGTATGATTGAATTTAATTGTTTTTTTACTGAGCTTGATTCGAGTTTTATAGTTAAAATCGTTTTGTAACATAATTTTAATTATGCTACATCGCAAAATTTATCGCATCTATCAAAAATTAGCTTTCAACATAACTAACAAGGAAGGTCTCCATGTTGGGCATATTCAGACTATTATGAAAAAAAAATAGCAATTAAACTAGTTATGTATGTAATAAAGGATCAGTCAAACTTAGCGGCGGAATTACAGTAGGAAGTCTGTAAAAAAATAAAATAATTTCGAGTATTTGGCGCGAAAAGACGAAAACGTCAAGCGATTTGGCGAGCTGCATTTTTCCTCGCCAAAAGCAAACGATTTTAATGCGTCTGAAACGTGCTTTTTATTAATTGATCTTTAGAATGCATGTAAATAGTATTTAATGAATTTAAACTTAAACAATGAGAGAGTTTAATGCATAGATTTGTTTGTATTACATATTTATGATGTTTGTTGCTACAGTTATTTAATTTTGTCACTGTAAAAATATTTTCATATTGAAAAATATATTTTTATGTATTTAAGCCTATTCCAAAATAAAGGCCAGATAAAGAATGCTGCAATTATAAATTTCAATACCGGAGGAGTTTTTGATTCCATAGCAACAAAACTGAATCGACATCGATAGTGTTCCATTGGACTTACTTTTGAGATTGAAACTATTTTAATTAATTTAAATTTTGTTTTAATTCATAAAATTTCATAGTTAACTTTCATTAGAAATATATATGTATGATAAAATTAGAGTTAAAACAATCTAAAACTGAGAAAATTAAAGTTATTTAAATTAAATTTATTTAAACAAGTTCAACATGAAACATTTTTACCTTAAAGTGTATTTGACATAAAAAAGTAAATTTTGAAATTGTATGCCAATCGATGATAAATCGCCAAATAACTAAATTTTCATTATTTTTTTACGGACAGGCTATCGGGTTTCCGCCGAAAATTTTTTTAATAAACATATCTATTCTCATGAGATGAATATTCTATAATTTTTTCAGATTTTTCGGAGTATGGCCGTATGGAGACCGTCCTGTAAGTAACAGGTAAGCTTGTTTTTGTTTTCTTGTAAGAAATCTTAATTCAAAGATATTATATTTTCTCATCCGTAATACATTATAAAAACATTTCTCCTTTCAGAATTCAGTATTTAGAAATTAATCATTCCCTTAATTGGTTTTTAGTTATCCTCTTTAATCATTATTTTTATTTTTTAAATTGGTTTTTTTATCCGTAAGTTAATTTTCAATAAAAGTTATCCAACAACACTTTAATTTTTTATCACATTTATGACGTATTTTGAAATGAAAAGGATTTGACCGATATTGCAAAAATCATTTTTTTCGTTAGGTTTCCTTTGTTCAGAAGTAATATTCCTTTTAGGCATTTTAAGAATGTGAATCAACTATAGAAAATTCTTGCTTTCAGAATTTTTCTTCCAATAAAATTTCTTAAGTAATTGTTTAAAAAATATGTGAATGAGACAAGAATTTACTGAAAATATTCATTTGAAATATTTTCCAATTAAGATATTTTAAATATTTGTTAAACGAATTTATAAATTCAAATGATACGAGTTAAACTAGGGGTGCACAACCTTTTTAAGCAAAGGGCCAATTATAAAAATTTCTGGGTTGTCGAGGGCCACATCAGTAACACGGTGAGAATTCTATTTCGGGGAGGTAATTTGTGACCTATAATAAGATAAAAAATATGGTTTCAGAGGAGGGGGGGGGGTACTTCTTTAGGTTCCCCTACCCAGGCAACATCTTTGACTTTATTAAAGGGAGAAAATTTTGTTCTATTAAAAGTGCTAAAAAACAAACATAGGTATGAAAGCAGCCAGCGCCGTAAAAGAAATGTGAACTTTATGAACGAAGGGGGGAGGAGGAGCCGATCAAAGAAATTTGCGATTTTTCCGTGTCTAATCAACGAAATTCGCGATTTTTCTATTCCCAATCAACGAAATTTGCGATTTTTCCACGCCTGATCGACAAAAGTAGCAATTTTTCCGAAGCCGGTCGACAAAATTCGCGATTTTGCCGATCATCTTTCCACGCCTGATCAACGAAATTCGCGTTTCTTGACTGATTCTGACGAAATTTGCAATTTTTCCCGCGGTAAATGGACGAAATTCGCAATTTTTTCTCACGATACACTGACGAAACTCGCGGTTTTTCCGCAGCCGATCAACGAAACGTTCAATTTTTCCGCGTATCTGCTAGAAAGTTTGCTATTTTTCCATAACTGATCAACAAAATTTGTGATTTTTCCCCGCCTTTTCGACAAAATTCGCGATTTTCTCATCCCGACCAACGAAATTCGCGTTTTTACGGAGCCCGATCGAGAACACTTGAGATTTTCCGTGCCCAATCGACGAAATTTGCGATTTTTCCGCGCCCGATGAACGAAATTTAATATTTTTTCTTGCGGAAATTGACAAAATTCGCGATTTTTTCTCACGATAAACTGACGAAACTCGCGATTTTCCGCAGCCGGCCAACGATATCTTCAATTTTTCCGCGCATCAGCGAGAAAATTCGCGATTTTTTCCGTGCCTGATCAACGGAATTTGCGATTTTGCCGCGCCTGATCGACAAAATTTGCGATTTTTTTCGTCCCGACCAACGAATTTGCGATTTTTTCCATGCCTGATGAACGAAATTTGCCATTTTCCGCTCCCGATCAAAGAAATTGACTATTCTTAACTGACTCGGACGGAATTTTCAATATTTCCCGCGGCTAATTGACGAAATTCGCGATAACTATACGAAATACGCGATTTTTCTGCAGCCGATCGAAAAAAAATTTAATTTTTCCGCTCTTAATCGACAAAATTCACAATTTTTTCACAGCCGATCGACGAAATTCGAGATTCTCAACTTACTGACGAAATTTGCAATTTTTCCCACGGCAAATTGACGAAATTGATCTTTTATCGCGACTGACGAAACTGACGATTTTTCCGCATCTGATCAACAAAAGTTGCAATTTTTTTCGCGTATCAAACAAAATTTGCAAATTTCCCACGCACCATTAACAAAATTAACGATTTTCTCGTGCCCGATCAGCGAAATTTGCGATTTTTTTTCGTTCCTGATCGACAAAATTCGCGATTTTCCCGTGCCCGACCAACAAAATTCGCGCAATTTTTTTCGTGCCCGATCCGCGAAATGTGCAATTATTTAGGCGCCTCATCGACAAATTTTGCGCTTTTTCCGTGCTTGATCGATAAAATTCGCGATGTTTTGTGCTGGATCGACCATATTCGAGATTTTTCCGAGCCTCATCGACAAAATTCGCTATTTTTCCGCACCCAATCAACGAAATTCGCGATTCTTAACTGACTGACGAAATTTTCAATTTTTCCACGGCAAATTGACGAAATTCATGGTTTTTTTCTGCGACCTACGGACAAAAAATGCAAATTTTTCCAGTTAGAAATTGACGAATTCGAGGGCCACTCGTTAACCAAATTTGCGATTTTTCCGCTCCTGATCGACAAAAGTCGCTATTTTCCCGTGCCCGACCAACAAAATTCGCGCGATTTTTTTCGTGCCCGATCCGCGAAATGTGCAATTTTTTAGGCGCCTCATCGACAAATTTTGCGCTTTTTGCGTGCTTGATCGATAAAATTCGCGATTTTGTGTGTCCGATCGACCAAATTCGAGATTTTTCTGAGCCTCATCGACAAAATTCGCTATTTTTCCGCACCCAATCAACGAAATTCGCGATTCTTAACTGACTGACGAAATTATCAATTTTTTCCACGGCAAATTGACGAAATTCATGGTTTTTCCTGCGACCTACGGACAAAAAATGCAATTTTTTCCAGTTAGAAATTGACGAATTCGCGTGCCACTCGTTAACCCATCGCGGGCCATAGGTTGTGCATCCCTAAGTTACATAATATCTCATTGCCTGTAATTTGAAGACAGTATAGGGCTTATCGAGCTCTTAAAAGTGGTGAAAAAGTTCGTTGTACTATTTGCAATCGAAATTTTTATTTTATGTTACTGTACTATAAGTGTTATTTTCAGAAAATGGCATTAAGTCTATTTTAAAAAAAAAGTTCTTCGGTCCAGTGCCGGGAGGAAGAAGTAGCTTTCATATTCCTTATTTTTAAAAAGCAAGCTTATATTATTCAAACTCACGCAGCTCAATTTATTGGAAACTGATTATAGGAGATTCAATACTAATTTTTATCAATACTAAATCATTATGAATGAGAATTTCGCGAAATTAGTCAGCTTTATCCAAGCTGCTTTTATTTAAAGTAAGTTATATTTGGTTGTCAAATTCGGCGATAACTTGAAGTTCCTGCCATTTTAAGACAACATGGTGGATGAGGCTAACAAGAGAACATGGTCGAGACTTTAGTAATTCCTGTGCACATGCTCACTCACATCGGAATCGGTTGATATATACAAGTGCTTTCGCATGCAAAAAATCAGATTTTTCAAAATGTCACCCGCATTAGAAATTGAAACTGCTATATCTGAGCCATTTTTTAAGATAAAGACAAAACAAAAAATGCTCCGAAATCCTTATATCATGGTCAAATACTTATGAAAGAAACCTTTTTCAAATTCTAATTTTTTTGCACCTCACTTTAAATATAATTTTTTATTTAATTTAATGGCCTCCATTTTGGTATGTACTGTGTACACACCAAGTTACATCCAAATCGGTTCATAAATGCGCCTGTTATAGCGTGCAAAAATCAGGTCGTTTCAAAATGTCAGCCACAATAGAAATTCAAAATGCTATAACTCAGCCATTTTTTAAGATACAGACAAGAAAAAAAAAAAAAAAAAAAAAAAAAAAAAACTACTCCGGAATCTTTGTATCAAGGTCAAACATATAAGAAAAAAATATATTTTTCAATTTTTAATTTTTTGGTACCACATTTCAAATTTTAAATTTTTTTAAAAAATTTAAATGGCCGCCATATCTAAACAAGATGGCGGATGAAGCTGGCGAACGAACTCGGTCGAGACATTGGTACGTATTATGTATACACCAAGGTACATCCAAATCGGTTCATAAATACACCTGATATCGCGTGACAAAAATGAGTTCGTTTCAAAATGTCAGTCACGCTAAAAATTCAAAGTGCCACTTTTTTTTATTTAATTTAATGGCCTCCATTTTGGTATGTACTATGTACACGCCAAGTTACATCCAAATCGGTTCATAAATACGCCTGTTATAGCGTGCAAAAATCAGGTCGTTTCAAAATGTCAGCCACAATAGAAATTCAAAATGCTATAACTCAGCCATTTTTTAAGATATAGACAAAAAAAAAAGCTGCTCCGGGATCTTTGTATCAAGGTCAAACATATAAGAAAAAAAATATTTTTCAATTTTTAATTTTTTGGTACCACATTTCAAATTTGAATTTTTTTTTAAA
This sequence comes from Maratus speciosus, assembly GCA_963932465.1. NCBI lineage: Eukaryota > Metazoa > Arthropoda > Arachnida > Araneae > Salticidae > Maratus > Maratus speciosus. Next base: position 117,614,990 of record OZ010786.1, read on the forward strand.
ATTTAAATGGCCGCCATTTTGAAACAAGATGGCGGATGAAGCTGGCCAACGAACTCGGTCGAGGCATTGGTATACACTATATATACACGAAGTTACATCCAAATTTGTTCATAAATACGAGAGTTACAGTGTAACAAATATCAGATATATATATATATATATATCAACTTTTGAACGGAGGGTGGTTTCGGGGTCTGGGTGTCATGATTGATAAAAATATACCAAAATTTTTTGAAATCGCTTTCCTCCGAACGGCAAACAACAATAATTCCTTTCATTTAAAAAGTGCATTTACACTTGAATACTAAAAAGAGAAAGAAATATTTAAAAAAAAAAATTAAAATATCTCTCTATTCTAAAAAAAAGTAACTACCGCTGTCACCGCCGCCGCCGCCGGTTTTGAATTTTTTGCGACCGGAGGTCTTTCTTCGTTAATATTAAGAAAAATAATGCATACAAAAATATGAAAATCGGTAGTGTTATACAGAAATGTTTGATAAACACGCTGATGCAGACAGTTTTCAAATCGAAGAATTATTTTAAGAGATATTTAATGCTAAAGTTGGACAAAATCGTTCCACTAAAAAAGTTTTATAATAGCAAAAACTATACATCGGAATTTAATAATTTTTCGTTCATTTTATACGTTATAATTTCACGGTGTGCAGAATTGATTTATTTTTTTAATTTGACTCATTTTTCGAGGTTTTATATCTATTTTAAATTCAAATTTTCAGCATTTCGAGAGATATTTTTTACAGATTTTAGAAAGTGATATTAATTTAAACTGTTGCCAACTGTATAAACAGCGGAAACAATAATGTTTGCTTAAAAAAAAAAAAAAAAAATAAAAATATTTATACGTGTAATAAATTAAAAATTTATTTACACGTGACTATTATAAACAGAAAAAAACATTTGCAATTAGAATTAAATAATTATGTACAAAAAGCAGGAACTTATTAAAAATTACGTCATAAAAACTATAATTACACGTGAATTTTAAGAGAGAAAGGAATTTGTAAAATAATAAATTTATTAACATGCGTTAGAAGTCTTAATTAGAAGAAATTACGTCATATTTACGTCACATTACAGTTATTACATAAAATGAACACAAAATAATATTGCAAAACGGTTTAAATTTACAAATTGCGCTAGACATTTATTTGATATTTTGAGAGGATATTTTTCAACTATTTTTCTTAGGAAAGCGCAAATAATATTTTATTTCTAATACAAGTAATTTCACGTGAATATTAAAAAGAGAAAGAATAGTTTGGTCAAAATTACGTCAGATTAAAAACGATTAATTTAAAATGTCTCATTTAAAAGAACTTTCTTTTCGCTTTGTTAAAAAATACCGGGAGACAAAGATTCTGTTTACTTAATTCCTTTTATATTAGCTTATTTTGAAATGTTGTTACACGTGTCTACGTCATCAAGTTATTTTTATTTCGACGTTTTATTTGTATTTTTATTAATGTTGTACTAATTTATTTGTTCTTTCGTTATTTAAAATAAAAATTATGTCAATTTGTATAATTTGGCGAGTGGTTTGACGATTTATATAATTTGGCGAAATTAGTCGACGGGATAATCAAGTAGTACCGCAGCGGATTTGGCGTTAAAATTTCCCCAATCAAAGAGAAATGAATAGAAATCTGTTTATAGGGAGATCGCCACTGTTTTTTGAATTATAATTCAATCTTTCGAAATCTTTTTAAAGCCGATCACATTAGCGTGCATTTAGAGCCTGCGGTGTCTGGACGGGGGTTGGCGAGCGTAGCTCGTAGGGGGCCGAGCCCCCTAGTTACTTTAAAAAAAAAAGTGAATGGGAAAAATTAAGTCATATTTAAAGAACGCAAATAATAATATTGTCAATCACTTTCAATTAAGGGGGTTCAGGCCTAAAAATTCTCAAAGAAATGCAATTTTATTTTTAGAATAAATAAAACATACTAAGTTTTTAGCGTTAAATACCACAAACTGCAAACTGCATCTTCATTAGATCCAGAGATATAACACCTTTTGCCTTGAGAAGAGATGCATCAGATACCCGCTGACGAGAACTTTAACAAATTGTCTTCAGGATTTTTAATTTTGAGTGATAATTGTGAAAATATGCTAATTAATGCAAAACTCACTCATAAAAAAATTCATTTTTTTAACTTAAATATTTAAAATAAAATTCCTAATCAATATTTTAAGAAATCTTGAAGACAGATTAAAATGACATATTTTCTGTACACAAAAGTGTAAAAATTTTGTAAATCGAGTAAGTACTTCCAGAGTTATATCAAAATTTAAATATGTTTAAAATTTTACAATTTAAATTTTTTTTTAATATTTAAAATTTTTCAGATTTTTTTTACATGCAGTATTTTTATTATATTAAAAGATATTTCAGAAAAAAAAAATCATAACAAAATCTCTATAAATAAAAGAAAAAATAGAATTTTGAGCCCCGGACCCCCTACGAAAGTTTTCTTTCAAATTTCGATAAAATTCATTTTTACCTGGTTTTTTTTTTTTTTTTTTTGAATTTTAAAACAGGGGAAATAACAATATTTCCTCTCGATTAAAAAACGCATTTACACTTCAATATTAAAAAAGGTAAGAAAACTTTTGTAAAAATTACGTAATAGTTAAAACCGTCACGACAGCAATTCATTTAGCCTTAAGAACCGAAAAGTTTTTCTGTCAAAAGGAAATGAATGGCTACCCAATTACAAAAGATTGCCACTCTCATTTAATTATAATTCAGTCTTCCGTAATATTTTTAAAACAGAGCATATTAGCATGTTTTTAAAGCCTGCTGTGTCTGAGCGGGTGTGGTCGAGCGTAAGCTCGTAGGGTGCAGAGACAAAAAAAAGTTCTGTTCTAGTTCTAAAAAAATATGCTATGACAAACCACTATTTTACTTGAGTCTAATGGATAATTTATTTTAATTTAACCCGTACTCACACACGCCTATTTTTGTAGCGTCAGCACACGCATGGAATAAATATCACCTTATTTTGTTCCCATGTTGATTTATTATTTAATTATCCCATTATATTTTTAGCTAAACAGGGTTTAAAGCAAATCTACTTTTGTGTATTGTAAAATGCATCAATTTTACTTCTTTTTAGTTAAAAAATAATACTTTTTATATTTATTTACAGATTTCGTTTCAGTTTCTGTAAAAATCACTTTTTTAAATAGAAAATATGCAAACTATATGTTTTACACCATAAAAAATGAATTATTTTATAAAATTGATATTAACTACGTTTAATACCATTTTACAAATGCATACAAGTAGTTTTAATCCTACTTTTCCATTATTATTATTATTATTATTATTATTATTTGAGCGTATGTTATCCCCTAAGAAATAAAACATATAGAATGAAAGGTTCGTGCATGCGCGGGAATGTGCAGTCGTGGAAAAAAAAAGTAAACGTCTCCTACCAACTCCTCAACAAATTATCGTAGAAGAAAGATACTGGTACCGAACGATTGGAAATAGTCTACTATTAAATGATCCCAGCAAAGAGGAAATTGCTGGCCAGCAGCAAGATAGGTGCTGGCAATGATGGAGAAGTGCTTGCTGATGGTCTACCATTGCATGACCACTGCTGGACAGCTTCAGTCAACTTTGCTGTTGGAAATCATCAGATAAAATTCTGGTGGGCATCCATTTTATGCCATGCGCTGGCCCACCACTTCATGGAAGTGCACGAACTTTTGCAGTATTATTGCCGGGAACCTTTACGCTAGGTGGCGCTGCGAATATCAAAGACATTGAGTATTTGAACACAAATCTGAAATGAATATCTTAACACAATTTAAGCTGTGAAGCTAATTTTTTTTAAAACTGTAAAAAATATAGCACTGCTGCCACCAACAAAATAAATAAGTAAATGAATAAATAAATTCTTTATTTAAACGCACTTATTTTTTTCTCCTTAAATCTGGTTTTACTAGGTTACAAAGGATTTCGATTTTCATAATTTTCGCAGATCAGAATCAATAATAAAAAAAAAGCGTATAAAATACATAGGATTTCTATAGAATAGAATAATTTCTATACCAGTTTAATGATTGGGAACGTAAATCACAAAAGAAACAAGCTTGAAATAGTGTAATGAGAGCTTGAAAGCTACGAGTAATCGTAGCGTACGCTGAAAGCACTTGTTCATGTCCGATCACGAAAAAACCAAGCAGCATCGAGCGCGGTCAGTACTTGGGAGGGTGACCTTCAAATATTTCTATTATAGACACTTCTGTGAAAGTCACCCATACCGAACCGGTCATGATAATAGCGCAGACGACTAGGATGATGATTTTCAGCTTTTAAAAATCAAAAGCAGTGTTACTGCCAGATTAAATGGTATCGTGGAATGGTGTTGTGAACAGCAATAAAGTTGTTTCGATAGTATTTGATTGACAGCAAAGAAAGTTGCGTACATAGTATTTAATCGACATCAAAGAAAATTTGATGGCAGGCCTGGCTATCACAAAGGTATATATATATTTTTTATTCCACCGAGAGCATATTTCAAATGTATGTTATTAAAATTCTTATTTAAAGTGTAAATATTTTATATTAGGCTTTGAAACAACGGGTTAATGTTTATTCAATTAATAGAATAAATATGGTATCTTATTCAGTAATTACGTTTGAAAAATGAATAATTATTGATGTTGCGCTGTTTGTAAGACTTAAGAATTATATTTTTATGGTATATTTCATAATATGAATGCAGAATTATGTATCATGATTGTTAAATTGATCGAATGTTCAGATAGAATGGTGTTTAAAAATAACTATGTTTAGCATGAAATTTTAAATTCTGTTATTTAAATAAACATTCTCTAGTTATTGTGTTAAAAAAAAAAGAAAAGAAAAAGAAACATAAAAATGAGTTAAATTTGTCATTTTAAAAGTTCATAACACATCTGTCTATGAAGCTATTTATTAGCTAAGAATAAACTTTGTGAAAAAAAAGTGTTACCTAAGTGAATTATCATTTGCAGCAAAAAGAAAAAAAAAGGAAAAACAGATTTACTTCAAATGTTTTTATTTATTGTTTTATCTTTGTGATTACGATAAAAAGGTGCTATTTCAAAGTATGTAGAGGAAGTGGTTTTTTTGTGTTTTTTTTTTTGTTTTGTTACGTATTATTCTGGAATTCTTTGAAATGACTCATTCAGATTAAATTTGAAATAAAAGTTGAGTAATCTTTGTTCAGTTCAGTGAAATTGATAATGTATAAATTTGATTATTACGAATTGGGTTGTTTATTTTTTTTAATTGTGACAGACTATTAAGCATTTGTTTGTTTTGTTTTTGTTGTTGCTTATTTTCGATTGACCAATTGAAAGGAAATATAGATTTAATTTGAGTTTTAAATCAAAATAAAAGAAAGATTTTCAGATCTTGGATACAATTTAATTTAAATAAAAGGTATTAATTTAAGATTGTGATTTATGAATATTTGGTTCGTTTTTAAATATAATTTAATAAGAGATTGAAGTGTTAAAAGAAAAAAAAATATGTTAATGTATTATGTATTTTTGAAGGATGTATTTAAAAATTAATGCGCAAGGCATTGACAAATTCTTGTTTTGTTAGAACACAAATATTTTTTTTTTTTTAACTTGACATATTGGCAAAAATATATTTTAATTATTGCAAAAATTGTTTCTAGATACATATATATATATTTTTATTATTGTGCAAATGTGTTTTAATTTATTTAGTAATACTAATATAAGTATTTCAATAAAACAAATTTCATTCAGTTTGAGGGGTAATGTACAAAAGAATGTTCAGCTTTAAATTAAATTTGGTTTAAGGCGTTCTTAGGGAAAGTTCCAATTAAAGTAGAGATACTGTTTGAGTATTGCTGATTGCTTCGATTTTTGAAATTTGGTTTATCAAATATGGCGTTTTTAAGCAAAGGTAGTAGAAAAGAAGATTTACAGAAAGTAGCGATTGAACTTGGAGTTCAGGATGTCGAAAATTTAAAAATTATAGATCTGAAAAAGGCTATACTAGAAGTGCAAGAATATGATGAAGATCTTGTTAAGGGATTTTTGAGTTCTGTAATCGAGGACAGGAAAAAGAAAGAAGAAATGGAGGAGCGAATCGCCAGGGAAGCCAAAGAAGAAAAAATACGGCAAGAGGAAATGGAGGAGAGAATAGCCAGGGAAGCGAAAGAAGAAAAAAATACGGCAAGAGGAAATGGAGGAGCGAATTGCCAGGGAAGCGAAAGAACATGAATTGGAAATGAAAAGACTGGAACAATTACAGAAATTTCCAGAACAAAGAAATGAATCAAAAGTTGAGATAGCTCCAAAAATTCAATTAGCACTGTTTGATGAAATTAAGTTTGATGAAAAACGTGATGAGATGGGATTATTTTTGATAAATTTTGAAAGAAGAGCGGAAATGGCACAAGTACCGAAGAAAGACTGGGTAGCTTACCTATTGGCAGTTTTACCGGTGGAAATTGTAAATATGCTAGCTAGAGAATCCCCGGAAAATGCAATTAATTACGATTTTGTAAAAACTCTTATCTTAAAGCGATACAAGTTAAACAGTGAAAAATTAAAACAATGTTTTTGCAAATATCACAAAACACATGAAAAATCATGGAGGAATTATACACAAGAGCTTTTAAGTTATTTTACTGAATGGATCACAGAATTAAATATTAACACTTTCCAGCAATTAAAAGACTTAATAGTAACCGAACAATTAAAATTTCGCGTGCATGTAGAAATAAGAGAACATTTCTTAGAAAATTGGCTCACATTTACCACGCCGTTAGAATTGGCAGAAAAACTTGATGATTACGAGAGCATTACCGACAGTTTTAAAAGAAAAGAATTTCCAAAGAAAAATTTATCTAACTCTCGAAATCAAAGTTGGAATAATTACAGTTCGGAATCAAAAAAAGATATGAGAGATGGTAAACCGAAATTTGAACCCAAGACTGAAGCATCTTTCGGAGTGCAACGAGAAAAGAGAGAATTTCGCACAAAATATACCTCTTTCGCATGTGGTAAGGAAGGGCATGTAAAGAAGTATTGTTCCAAATTGAATACAGTAAAACAAGATGGAATAAAAATTTCGAAAAGCGATCTTGAGAAAAAGGGTCTAAATGCAATTTGTCTGAATGTGAATATTCCGGTGGAAGAAACAGATGGGAGACTCCTTCAGGTAGATCTAGGAATCGGTAACCAGAAGTTTCAGGGAATCATCGATAGTGGTGCTGAGATTACAGTGCTGCGGAAGTCAGTGGTGCCGGAAGAGTATTTACAGTCATGTGGAAAAGTATTCCTGAGACCCGCATTAGGGAGTCCTGTAGAAGCAAAGCTTGTTTCCGTTCCGCTCACTCTTCGGACAGAAGATGAGGTTATTCCGTATGTACGAGTACAGGTTGCGGTAGTGGAAGGATTACACGAAGAAGCTTTGATCACTCCCAAGGTTTTCGCTCTGTTAAAAGAACAGCAGAAGTTGTATTTAGGGGATGAGGTAGATATCATCCCGGTTGAAGAAAAAGAAGAAAATCTGTATTCAATGTGGAGGGAAGGTGTCCAGAAGGAAAACTGGAAACAAATCTAAATAATGATGATGCAGACAAAGAAGCTTCAGATTTGGAACTGATTCCTACTCCGGTCGAGGCAACTGTTTTTCCCGAAAATGTTGGTAACGAGGACCAGAAGGAAAGTTGTTCCTTTTCACAAGCGCAACTGTTGAAAAAGGAGCAATTGGCTTGTTCTACATTAGAAAAATGCTTTGAAGATGCAAAGCGGCAGAAAAATAATTATTGGGTAGAATCCGGTTTATTGTATCATCGAGGCAAGGTTGGAGGACAAAATTATGTTCAACTGGTTGTACCTGCCTGTAGAAGACAAGAAATTTTGAAATTAGCACATGAAACACCAACTGGTGGGCATTTAGCTGCTAAGAAAACAAGAGATAGAATTGCTATATCGTTTTGGTGGGAAGGAATGCCAAAAGAAGTAAAACAACTATGCGCAGCTTATCATGATTGTCAAATGCGCAGAAAAACAAAAGTAATGGACAGAACACCTATTGAAGCGGTCGGAAGACCAGAACTCCCATTTCAAGTAGTAAATGCAGATATTTTAGGACCAATTGAGCCGAAGTCTTCTCGAGGCCATCGGTATGTTCTGGCTATTATGGATCAACATAGTCGTTGGCCTGAAGCAGTCCCTATTAAATCGTTGACAGCAAAAGCAGCTTGTGAAGCGTTTATTGAAGTTTTTGTTAGGACTGGAATTCCTAGAATGATTGCCATGGACAATGGAGGAAATTTTGCCTCAAAACTGACAAAAGAACTTTTGAAACGATTGGGGTGTGTCCCTAAGTTTTCTACTCCAGGTTATCCACAATCAAATGGATTGGTTGAACGATGGGTGGGAACAATGAAACCAATGCTACATCATGCCATAAACTCTCATGGTAGAGGTTGGGACAAACAACTACCATTTCTGTTATGGGCATACCGAGAAGTCCCCAATGCCACCACTGGTGTTGCACCATTCTTGTTGGTGTACGGTCGTCCACCTGTAGGACCATTAGCTATATTGAAATCAAGTTGGGAAGATGAAGTGGTACTTCCCCAAGGAATTGGAGAGTCTGTAGCAGATTATATGCAGAAACTCCGGGAACGTTTAAAAGACGCGGCAGAATATTCAAAGACCGTGGCTGAAACCCAACAACAGCGATACGTTCATCATCACAATTTAAGGTCGAAAGATACAACATTCTCCGTCGGAGATGAAGTAGTAGTACTAATCCCTGATTCCACTAATAAACTGTGTTCAAAATGGAAATGACCAGGAGAGATAGTTCAACAGAAATCGGTGCATTCCTATGCAGTCAAACTACCAGACGGAAGTATTCGACATCTACATCAGAACAAATTAAGAAAGTATATTCAACCGATTAGAGCTATTTGTGTTATTTACGAAGTGAATGAAGAGTTCGGAGAAGTACAACATGCTCCGATAGAACAACACAGTGTCGTTGACGAAGAACTGCAGAAAAATATTAATTCAAGCAATTTATCGCCAGAACAACAAAAGGAACTAATAGCACTTATCCAAGAATATAGAGTGGTTTTTGATGGAGAACTGAAGAGAGCCAAAATTGGCTCACATAGCATAAATTTAAAACCTGGTGTTGTAAGAAAACAACCACATCTTTATAAAGTACCAGAAACTTTGAAAGCTAATGTAGAAAACCAAATACAGGAATTACTAAGGAAAGATCTTATAGAACCTTCTTCTGCGGAAATAGTGTATCCACTGGTGAGCGTAGCTAAAAAGGACGGAACAATCAGACTGTGTGTTGATTATAGAGAGTTAAACGCCGCCACCAAGATCTCCCCTTTTCCTATGCAGAATTCCGACAACCTAAAATTTAAAGCTGGTTCGGCGAAATATTTGACCTCGCTAGATATTTTAAAGGGATATTGGGAAATCCCACTCGAAGAGAGTAGTAGAGAATTGACCAGTTTTGTGTCACCAAAAGGCCAGTACCAATGGAAAGTAATGCCTTCCGGATTGTCTGGAGATCCGGCTACTTTTCAAAGAACAATGAATCAGACCTTGAGACCGCATAGTGATTATGCAGAAAGTTTTCTTGATGATATTATAATTTTCTCTTCTAACTGGGAAGAACATTTGCAACATATAAGATAAATTTTGGAAACTTTAAAATCTCTGAATTTTTCAGCTAACTTGACAAAATGCTCCTTTGCAGCATCTGAAGTCAGATATTTAGGGCATATCGTGGGTTCAGGCAAACATGGACCTATTCCCGAGAACCTAGAAGTAATAAAACATCTCAAAACTCCCAAAACGAAGAAAGGACTGAGATCCATATTAGGTCTGTTTAACTATTACAGAGAATATGTCCCGTATTATGCTAACCTTGCAAAGCCTTTGACAGATCTGACCAGAAAAACTGTTCCAAATGATATTCCATGGTCAGAAGATGCTGAAAAGTCGTTCAATAAGTTAAAAGAAAGCTTATGTGAAGTTACAAACCTTTATACCCCAGACATGTCCAAACCGTTCGAAATAAATACCGATGCTTCCATATTGGGTATTGGTGCCTGTTTAATGCAACGGGATAAAGACGGCATGTTAAAGACCATAACCTTTGCCAGTCAAAAGCTTACTCCAACTCAATCAAAGTGGAGCACAATTGAAAGAGAAGCATATGCTGTAATCTGGGCACTTGGGAGATTCGAAATGTGGACTTATGGAACCACCATAATATTGCATACGGATCATAATCCCCTAAAATACTTAACAGAGGGAACTCCTAAGAACGCTCGATTACAGAGATGGTCGTTGGCACTATCTCGCTATCAGGTTTCTATTGCTCATAAACCAGGAAGTTCTAATGTAGTGGCAGATGCTTTATCTCGCACTTATGAGTAGAAAAAAAATCTGTATATATATATTTTGTATTATTTCATTATTATATATTGTATAATGTGTATTTGTAATATGTGTATTTTTAGTATATAGTGTATAAGAATTTATATATCTTAAGTAGTTTAAGTAAATGCTCTCGATGGGACAGGTAAAGGACTTTTTAAATAGAACTTTTTTTTAAATAGGACTTTTTAACTAGGACTTTTGATAGGACTTTTTAAGTAAGACTTTTGTTAGGACTTTTAAATGTAGTTTCACAGTGTGGGATACCGTCCAACATGTAGAAACTGGAGGGAAGGTGTGAAAGTCGCCGATACCCCGTGGTCGAAAGACTTTTTAGGAAACTGAGAATGGCAACAGCCAGGAGAGAGAGACGAGGTACTTTCTTGAAGGGTTGTGTTCGAAGACTCTCTTGTGAAATATGTAATTCGAAGATTATTATTATGTTATATTATGTGTGCTGTGTTGTAACTGTGTCGTCTAATGTAAATATTAAACTATGTTAATCATATCGCTGCTTAGACCTCTCTGCTTTGATTAGAGATTGTATTCTTTCTTCATCAATATCTTGGAATACCGAACCGGTCATGATAACTTCTACAGATGTTTCTATAGCTCTTGGTGAAACTAGCTTATAGAACAAAGAGCCATAATTATATAATGCTTTGTTTTTTTTATAGAATTCTATGAGAAATTTTTGTAAGGGAAAGTGCTGGGCCACCAAAGGAATAGCAGTGGGATAGGTGCTAGCACTGCAGGAAAAGTGCCGGATTGAAGTAATGTGATTGCATTCCAATGCTGGCCTGCTGTTGGCCATCACTGATGGGCCAGCTGCTTTCGACTTGGACACTTTTCGACAGGTTTAAGTAATGGCACCCTTGCACTTTACCGCTGATAGCACTGCTGGATGTCATCTTTTTTCCAGCTGATTGCCCACTGTTTCTTTCTTTGCTGGGATGTATATAAAATTTGCTTAGGTGGCCATCTACATATTAAAACGAAACATAATTTTGTTTTTTTCAATAGCAGTACACAATTCTGACAGCATAAATGAACTCTACACCCTTCAAATTAGCCTAAAAACCAATTTTTATACAATTCGTACCACAAGTTTACGAGAAATTAATTATTTTAAAACGAGCATATTTTAAGGGCTGTATCCAAATTGAAGTTCGGTACTCGATTGTTAACCGAGAGAGCTCCCTTCTTGATCAAGGCACCTTAAGCACCACGCAAGCAGCCAATAAAGCCTGTTAGATTACACAACAGCAGAAGAAATTTCAAAATATCTACTCACTTCTATCATAGACGGCCCCTTAAACCATCATTTTGCCGCTTTTTAAGCATAATTTGAAAACTACTTGGAAGAAAAATGTGAAATTTTCGTTTTCCATAAAGCAGGACTTAATAAATCTAAATCCATCAAAAAAATTGTAGGTTACAATTCATAATTTTTTCGAATATTAGTTTCATAATTCATATCATAAAATTATAAAAATTGCAAATTCAGCGTATTTATGTTTGGGTATATTAGAATTATTGCTACACCAAAAAATAGCACATTAGAAGCATAATTTCAGGAGATATAAATAAAAATATGGAAATGTAATTTAACATTAGAAGCACTAAATTTTGAATGTTTGTAATTCAAAAACTTATCATTCGAATGACTTGAAATTTGGTGTCTATGCATAGTTTGAACGGATGATTTGAAATATCTCGTTAAAATTGGGTATTGCCATTGAAAAAAATGAAATTTGAATTCGTTTTAATATGTAGATGGCCCCTTAAGCAAATTTTATATACATCGTTTAATAGTAGTCATTATTTCCAATCGTTCGGTACCAGTAACTTTCGTTTAATATAATTTGTTGGGGAGTTAGTAGGGGGTGTTTACTTTTTTTTCCACGACTCACAGTGGATCAAAGTGGACTTCTTTTTAGAATAGAGAGATATTTTTTGTTATATTTAGGCTTAAATGAGAAAAATAAATGATACTGAAAGTATCTGTATTGTTTTTACGAAGAATTTTGCGCTTTTTTGTCACAAACAGGAAATTTAGGGAGATGGTGGATAACTAAAATAAACTGGAAAAACAAAGCATGCAGTTTTTATTTGTATCCAAATGACATTTGTGGAATATGTAAAACATTTAATTTTTAATATGCAAAATATGCGATATTTACATAACTTTTTAAAATCGCTCTACAAAACTACAGCATTCTTCTGCAACATTTTAGAACTCATTTCAGTACATATTTGTTATTATTGGGTTTGAGTTTTTTTAAATTATCTTGTAATAATATTAATTTTAGCATATTTCTTTTTTATTTGAAACAAGATTATTTCATTTTGTCTGTTTTCTTATATTCTTTTGAAATATGATAACAAACCGAGATTTGTTTCTGTTTCTGAAGAATTTAAATAATGGTTTTAGTTATGAAAAATCAATACTTAGTTTTGTAAGTGAACAGTGTGAATTAATTGCCTCAGAAATTGATGAAGAAAATTTAAAGGAGTGTTTACGTATGTTTTGTGTAAATGCAAAAGATAGCTGGGTTTCAATAATAAAAACTATTCTTAACTTCAGTGTTCCTTTAAAGTTGGTAATGGGCTTAAACCATTTGCAGTTGAAAACTTGCAGAAATCAACTTCAGGAAAATATTTTTCAGACGCAACCGAAGCTCATGAAAGAAGACTAACTCGGTGCTTCAGAGAGGATACTTCAGGAGAAGCTAAAGAGAAAAATTCAACGTGAATTCAGAAAAGAATTAGGTTTGATAATAGAAGTTGTTAAACAGGGAAGTGGTTTTGAGACACGATGGAAACACTGCAAGGACATTTTTGCTGAGTTTGACAAGACACTTGAGATCACTGGATTGGATAAAGAACTTATTAAACGTTTTGGCATTATAATGCAAGTGATCGCCTGTGACGAAGTAATTAATGCCGAAAAATTTGGCAATTTCGCACTAGGAACAGCTAAACAATGTGCCTCAAAGAACGGTTGGTATTATATGCCAGCTTCTGTACATAAATTACTAACTCATGGAAGTGATATGATTACAAATTTTGCTGTTCCAATTTGGATAATTATTGGAAAAAGCTAGCGAAACTCGAAATAAAGAGTTTCGAAGGTACGGGGAGTCCCGTAAAAGAAAAATAAGTCGAAGAGCATGTAACGAAGATTTATTGCACCATTTGCTAATAACATCAGATGCTTTGATTTCCAGTATTAAACGCAAAATAAAAAACGTTCAAAGGAACAGAAAATTTCTAGAAGCATTGGAACTTTTACTTTAAAATATAACACTTTATCACTGACATAGTCAGAGCATCCATTTATTAGAGTACTTTTAACCTTCTGAGAGCCTTTGCGATTTTCCAGCATTTTCATGTAAACGTTTTTATAACCCGAGATACGAGTATATTAAATTTAATTTTGTAGTTTAATGTTAAATTGGTTTTTTACATCATGTCATCTTAGAAATTTCTTACAGCATGATCTTCTTTAAAAAATATTTTTGTTTACAGTCAATTTAACATGTTTTCTGGAAACGGAAAATTACGTAATAGCCGTTTCAAGTCCATTTATTTCGAAAACGCGCAGGTTTTTGCACATGTGTTTGAAATTTCGAACAACTTTAAACAATTTAAGTTACGTAATTTTGAAGATTATGATACCGTCAATTCTATATGTGTTCTTCATAATGTAGAAGGAGACATAAAATTCAATCAAAATGTAGTCAGTAGTGGTTTAAATTGTGTTTTAGGAAATTAATAATGATATTTTAAATGAGTTATTAGTAGAGGTTACTTAGGTTCCATTTCTGAGCACAGCAAAAAGTCACTAAAATTCGCAGAAAAATTCCTCTGCTGAAAGATGTATATTCCGAGCTATACAAATACGAAATAATTTTGTATAATTTTAAAAATAAACGAATATTCGTATTTTGTAGATATTCATTAAAAATATTTCATTGCAAAAAATTAGTTATTTAATGATTATTTCTTGGCTCTATGTTCGCATTTTCTTAAGGATTGATCTACTGTGCGACTGTACAATCCCAAGAGATATCATTTTTCCTTCGTTGTGAACAAAGAAACTACTTTTCTTCACCCATCCCTTCTCGATCTTGAGCTTGACAGGTACAAGGCTGTAGTCTGAGTGCTACACGACCAAAATAAGGTGAAAACTGCAAATCGTGATAAGAATATACCGATTGGTCAGTATCTTCTACTTTATACTAATAAGACGTATTTCAGAGAGGGAGGCATTGCGTAAAGTCTTGGAAATTCAAGATGGCGGCTGTTATTCCAAATGGTCCCATTTTCTGAATTTTCTTACTATCCATCATATAAATATATGTTTCAGGTCGATTTCGATGTTTTTAACGTCAAAAATTTCGTTTTTAATACTTTCCTCATAGTTGAATGAGTTTATTAGTTCTGTTTGTCTGTTTGTTTGTCTGCCTGCCTGTTTGCCATTCCATGCTCTAACTCGCCTAAATATCGCTACTCGCTTAAATTCACTCAGATTGTCATGTAATCTATATATGTTACTGAAATTTATAATAGCATGTTGCGAATAAAAACTGAAGTGTATAGCTTTTATAGTCCGTTTACAGGGCCCTCAAAAGAATTCCATTACTTTATTGTCTATTAGTGCGAGTACTACGGTTGAGAAAACTTCAAATCGTGAGAAGAATATACCGATTGGTGAGTATCTACTTTGTACTAATACAATCCATATAAGAGGGGGAGGCATCGCGTCAATTCGTAGGACTTCAAGATGGCGGCTGTTATTCAAAATGACGTCATTTTCTGGAATTCTTGCAATTTTCATACTATTTATTGTATAAAAGTGTGTTTGATGTAAAATGTAAGTGCAAAATCTGTATAAAAATAAGTGTGGCTGTAGAAAGGTTGGACTTTCTTGCACATTATTGTGCAACTGCAAAAACGAATGTGAGAAATATGATGATACAAAGTGAAGTTTTTATATTCGCTAACTTTAAATGTAACATGCATTTTTTAAATATCTTGATAAATTAAGGTATTAATAAAAATACATTTTTGTTATTTATTCATTTCTTTTACTTTCCTGACTATAAAATGCAAAAATACTTTAATAATTGTCCTGATTTCATTTTAAGCGTATTTTTGATATTAAAAAGGGAATTTTTCATTAACACATACTGGATAATTGCACCATAATATATAATAAATAAAGACAGACAACCTTGCTTAATGGTACACAAAACACGAACTTTAATAAGCTAAAAGTTAAATTCTACGTTTCGAGCTGTTTCTACACCCGACTTCAGGAAAAATATAATGGTATACCTAATGTTTTTTCATTTTAAAATGTCGAAATTGATATCAAAGACACTTTTGTATGATGTATAGGAATAAAAATGCAAATAATTTTGAATAACAGCCTCAATCTTGAATTCCTATGAATTTACACGATGCATCAACTTCTAATATGCATTGTATTAATATGAAGTAGATACTGGCCATTCGGGATATCTTTAAAACAAAATGCAGTTTTTTTATACCTAGCAGCTCCACTAATAACAGTTGATTTAACTGATGATCTTTATAGAATTTATACGCGAGTTACAAACGCACGTATTCTTTTTTTGGTGTGTCACTGTAAATAAACGATAAATACTATGCACACCTCACTCTATAGTAAGTATCTTGTGGTGCATCTCACTGATGTATGGCAATTTGAATGTGTTTCAGAGAGTATAAATTGATTAAAACACATTGCAAACGATTTCCCCCCATAGACAATAACGTAATGGAATTCTTTCGAGGGCCCTGTAAACCGACTATAAAACCTATACACTTGAATGTTTATTCAGAACATGTTATTGTAAATTCCAATAACATATAAATTATATGACAATCTCAGTGAATTTAATCGAGTAGTGATATTTAAGCGAGTTAGAGTCAAGAATGGCGAGCAGGCACGTAGACAAACAAACAGACAAGCTGAATTTATAAACTCATTAAACTATGGCGAAAAGTATTAAAAACGAAATTTTTGACGTTAAAAACATCGAAATTGACCTGAAACACTCATTTATATTATGGATAGTAAGAAAATTCAGAAAATGATACCATTTTGTATAATAACCGCCATCTTGAATTCCCACGACTTTAAGCAATGCCTCCCCCTCTGAAATTCATTGCATTAATATAAAGTAGATTCTCACCAATTGGTATATTCTTATCACGATTTGCAATTTTCTCAACCGTAGAATCCGACTACAGGTCAGAAGCATCTTTAAAATATGTATGCCCTTTTTCAAAGAAAATGTGATTGGAGAGAAATCTTCTCCGGCGCGTGTGCTTACGGGTTAAGGTTAAAATTAGGTTATCATTCAGACACCCCTTCAAGGGGTTCATTCGCCTTAAATCTGAGAGCGATTTTGAATTCCATTTCTTGTGTATTAAATGTTTTGTGAATAGTTTAGTTATTTAAAAAATCCTGTGGCAAACGGCATCTTACCCTTAATAAAAGGATGATTTAATTTTAATTTCACGATAAAAGTCTGTAATCATTCAGTACGTGAATTCTTAAGAAATGCGTTTAATACCGTATTTTATTTCAATTAATAGAATAATTTAGTTTCAATTAATAGATCTTGACAGAACTGTAGAAATGCAAATTATCGGAGAGCAATTTTATGAATTGCATCAAAATGAGCAAATCTAAGCTCATTTCCAAGTTTAAAGTCAATGTTCATAAATCCAAAGTAATAGAACTCCAGCAAAAGCTGGATGGTCAATGGTTTAAAAGTCAATGGTTAAAAACGTCTCTTTTCAAATTTTCTTGCTAAACCGCATGAATGAAACTTTTGATGTAACAGTGCATAGTTATAAAGTGTAAACTTATGAATGGAAACAGATTCAATTAGCACAGATTATATATTTTTTTTAGTTCGCTCTAAATTTAAAAACGATTTTGAATATAATTTCTTAAGTACCGTAACTTGGGGATACTTAGACCTAGAGCCACTTGGATCTAAAAAAAAAGACGTTTTATAGAGTACCACTATTTTCGAAATGTAGCTTTTGTGTTACTTAATCGCAAATTTATGTCCTTAAATAAAGATAATATTTCTAAATGGAAATATTGATACTGGAATATCGGAATATTTGGCATCTGCAGTTAAGTACTAAACAGAAAAACCCACTTTGACAAAATTCCTTTAATTTTAGCTTAACCATTTAACAATTTCTTTTTTCTCCCATATTGTGCCAAAAAAAAAAAAAAAACATTTTTTAAATAAGGAATATTTTATATTCAAATTGATTATTATAAATTTAAATCAGCAGTCAAATCTGCTACAAGTATCGAATTTATTGATTTTTGCTGATTTTCATTTTTAGTGAAAATATAGATTTTTAATTAAATTTCCGATTTACAATCTGTTATTACATCAGAATTGTCTATTGTTATGAGCCGCTCAATGCCGTTCATTTGTTTTTATTCATATTCAAAATTGAAAAGAAATGGTATTCCTAATACATGGGGTGTTGCCAGACTGGAGATTTTCAATGTTTGGGGTAATTTTTGGTGGACAAGTATTATTAGTGGAGAAATGTAGGGGGGGGGGTGAAACTTGGGAGGGGGGATATTTTCGTTACTTCACGTTTTCAGGTTAAAGTTTACTTTTAGTTATCTGGCAACACTGTATCATCGTGCTCGTCTTTTGCAGTTTATACGTGTTTTAAGTTCTAATTTATTATTCTTTTAATTCTAATATATATTTATCTTTTCATAATTCCTGTTATTTTCTTCAAGAAAGTAATGTATCATAATAAAAATGTCAGTTAGCAAAATTATTTATTTATTTATTTATTGTAAAGTTGGGATTTTTTTTTTTTTTTTAAATGCATGATTTGTAGATTTTTTTTTTTTTTAAATAGTTATTTTTTTATAGTGGTAAATATAAAATTTAAAATTTACTTTTTTGAGCAGAAACTGATTTGGAGACTTTTACGATAGAAAAAAAAACTGTGATGTGAGGAGAATTTTAGAACTTTTGTGGATATTGACTTTGAAATATCTAGCAACATTGAAAGCTAATACACAATGAGCCAGTGAAATCAAAATTCTGCTTTTTTTTTCTCTCTTAGAGAAAAAAGAAGTAAATCCTTACACAGAAACAGGTTTTCACTTTTTGTAGACAATCCAATGTTTGCTGAACTACCAGAAACATCTGTTAAGTAAAACTGTACGCTAAAGAAAGTGAAAAATACAGGCAAATTGTTGTAGAAAACCACAGTTGATTGTTGTACGAAAATATGTTGCCCACGCAGGGTTCTGCAAAATCAGAAAATTCCACTTTCGATGTTCTCGGTATTCGAGAAAAATTGTTAACTTTTTCCAATTTTTTGTCAAGTGTGACTTGACAATGTAGTGATGGACAGAACGAATGATTCTACTATTCGAATGAATCATTACGGTATGCGTAAAAATAAAGTTTCCCACCTTTATATATATTTTAATAAATTACCACCAGGAATTTTGTAAAAAGAAAAGAAGCAAAAGCATAGTTGCCAGCGTTCGTAATATTTTTAATCAACTATCTTCAGCAATTTTGAAGATAACCAGAATTTTTAAAAATATTTTTATGAGGTTCTTAAACTAATTCTAATTAAAGTAAAAAAATTTATTATCTACACAAAATGTTTAATAAAAATTGAATAAATAATAAAAAAAAGCTTGGCAGTTATGCTTTTGCGCATACCCGAATGATTCATTCGAATAGTAAAATCATTCCTTCCGCCCATCACTACGGCAATGCTTCTCGCTATCATGACTTCAGAGTTAAGCTTTGGCTACCACTAATTTAAAAAAGATAGTCTTCGAAGCACATTTCTACAACATTTGTAATAGGAACATTGTACGAAGATTGTAGTATAGAAATAGTGGTAACAAAATGGTAATCGCTGTTTCGAAAAAATAATTTTCAAAGAGTGGAACTGGTTAAATTAAATTTTTCTTATTAGTGGAGAAATCCGTAATCATTCACCATTTTAATACATGAAAAAACTTACATGAAACACCACCGGAAAACCGGCAGTAATCGTGACCTTGTCGTGTCAGACACTTATTTACATTGGCTGGTGACGGGCTATTGAAATTTCCATTCTAAAATGTGTCCTGTGTGTGCAGATCTTTTATAATGATTTATAAAAAGTTTTATTATTTGACATGTAAAAACTGACAAACACAATAGTGTACTTTATTCTAATTAATAAGAAAATTCATTCGAAATAAAACTGAACTGGTAAAATTCGAATCCTTTTATTCCTTTGAACACAGTCTGATGAAGAGAAGCAAAGTGAGGAGACCTGACCTCAGTTAATTGTTATTAACTGAAAATCTGTCTTTTTAGGTGCATTCATAATTATAAAAATACGTAGCACGTATAGTCGTAGCACTGTCTGTCCGCATATAACAGAGCAAAAACTACCCAACCGAATGGGCTGAAAATTTAAATATATAATTGCTGAAAAAAATTGTCGTGTCATTTCAAATTTTATGAAAATCGGATGTATAGTTTAATTACAGGGACAGTCAAAAGTTTTCCGTTACATTAAGGCCAATGGAAAAAAAAAATTTCAAGTGCATTTTAATGATGTTACAGACTTTCGAACAGAATGAAAATGATATGCATTTACGAAGTGCGCTAAAATATACATTCAGTACAATATGCGGTGCAAAAAATATTTACAAAACTAGTTATAGTACAAACGCACCTCATTTGCCACGGTTGACATGCAATTTCCAACTTGTTTTAAATGTTCCTATTAAATGTGATAAGTCAAACTTTTGACATAAAAGGATGTAATTTAAATGCATGAATTTGTACATAGAATTACTCAATGTACTTATTTTATTTATTTAATTATTTCTAAATATGAAAACGATTTTGAGTTTCATTTGTTGTATATTTATTGTTTTTCAATAATATTTCATATTTTAATTGCTTAAAAGGCATACAGCCAACAGGTAAAAAAAAGTGTCCACGCCGGGACTAGAGCCCGGGACATGTGTTAGCGCACCGACGTTCTACCAATTAAACCACTTGGTGCGATACCCAGTCTGGCACATCTCGCTATCATATGTTGGCAAGGCTACAACCGCAGCACAAGATGGAATATTTTTCCGTGAGCCACCGAATCTGGGGCAAACACGAAATTAAAGATAATCTAGCATCGAAGAAATTGAATATATCTGTATATTCATGGAAATTTTTCGGTAGAAAATTTCACACCTCTGCATTCAATAATATTTCAATTTTTAATTGCTTAAAAGGCGTACAGCCAACAGAGTGAAATGTGCCCAAGACGGGATTCGACCCGGGTCATCTGTATAGCGCACTCGACGTTCTACCAACTGAACCACTTGGAACGATACCCAGCCTGGGACTTCTCATTATTACAGGTTGGCAAGGCTACAATCGCAGCACAAGATAGAATATTTTCCGTGAGCCCACGACTTTGGGACAAACACAAAACTAAAGAGAATCCAGCGTCGATGAAATTGAATAAATCTGTATAATTCAGGGGAAATTTTCTGTCGAAATTTTCACACGCCTTGCTTTCAATAATATTTCAAATTTTAATTTCTTAAAAGGCGTACAGCTGACAGAGTGAAAAAGTGCCCAAACCGTGACTCGAACCAGGGTCATCGGTATTGCGCACCGACGTCCTACCAACTCAACCACTTGGAATGATACCCAGCCTGACAATTCTCACTATCATATGTTGGCAAGGCTACAACCTCAGCACAAGATGAAATATTTTTTAATTGTGTTTTTATTATGAATTATATAGATTTATTCTTTTTCATATAGTGCAGTTTTAAAAATATCTAAGCATATATGAAAAGCAACATTCTTTTTGGGATTAAAAAATACTTTAATTTTAATTTTAGGGCAAAAATCTGTATTACTGCAGCATTTCAGTACATAATGATTCTGTCTAATGCCACATTTTATTCCCGCTAATAAGGTTATTTATTTGAAACGTAATGGAACTGGTGAAACACAAATCATCAGAAAGCAATTTGATGAATTGAATATAAGTGGACAAATCTAAGATCATTTCTAAGTTAAAAGTCATTAATTCAAAACGTGTCTTTTCAAATTTTCGTGCTAAATGGAATCGATTAAATCTTTGGTGTTAACATTACACAGCTCTAAAGTGTGAACTTACACATGGAAATAATTCAGTAAACACTATTTATTTTATTAATTTCATTCAATGTAAATTTGAGAATGATTTAATATTTCGTTTCTTATGTATTTATTATACTAGGCATAGTTCAGTTTTATATTATATTAAGAAGAGATAAGTTGTTTTGGCAAACTGCATTTTATGTAAACATAAAGTACACTCCAAAAAATAAATGTGTGTTTCACATTAAAACAGCTCTATTCATGGCACAAACGATTTGTCTATATGTGTAAAGTGACGTGAATATTACCAAATAGTGCCTGGTGTGGCAATTTCAAAATACGTATTGCTCTGTGTTTTTGGATGATAACATATTAAGTTGCTTAAGTCTGCAAAAAGTTATCAGATAACTCTGAAATACACAGCTTAACAAATAAATTGCACACGAGCACATACCGGGTGTCCCAAAAAGGACTGACTGATTTTAAAATTCAATAACTTCTAAACGGTGAAAGATATTAAAAAAATTCTTGCAGGAGGGTTATGCATAAAGTCAAAAGTTTTATTACAGTGATTTTCGATTTTAGTTCGAATTACAAACAATAGATGGCGCTGTAAGCAATAGTCGCTAAATACAGGCTCGATTTTTGATCCTTTCTGTTGTTCCATGCAGAAAAAGGAGATGGAAATGTATTATCCAGGCCACGAAGTACCAAAAATCGAGCCTGAATTTAGCCTCTATTGATCGCAGCACCATCTATTGTTTGTAATTCGAACTAAAATCGAAAATTACTGTAATAAAACTTTTGACTTTATGCATAACCCTCCTGCAAGAATTTTTTTAATATCTGTCACCGTTTGGAAGTTATTGAATTTTAAAATCAGTCAGTCCTTTTTGGGACACCCGGTATATATCTGTGTAATATACAAAACAGATGGATTTTGTGTACATGGTACATAATCTTATAGTTTGAGATTATTTGAACAGGATCTTTAAATGTTCGCAAAACAAATTTGCATGAAAAACAAACTCATGTGCTTAGTGTGGTTGTTCTCTTTCCAGCAGATTTGTTTTAAGAATAGTCTGAAATTATATTTACTGCATTCCATTACTCTGTTAGAGTTGTTTTGAAGTACTAATATCGTATGCACAATTTATACACAGAACATGCATAATCTAAAATCTAAATAAATACACTGTAAAATAAAATTGTGACACAAGTACTATTTCCGTATTTTGTCAGATTTTACTTCTTTAAATTAAAGTTATAACTTTTCAAAGATACGTCTGCATCCAGAGGTGAAATTATGAATTTAATTCAAAATACAGTAAACAAGCAACACTTACTGAAACGGGATATGAACTAAAGAACAGGAATTTTTCGAAGCACCATCTTGAACATTCATCTATTATTTCACAAGTCAAGTTTTCAAGTATCGATATTTATTAAGTTCACATACGTACACATATTTTTGTCTAATAATCCGTTCTTACATATATCTCTGTGTAATATTTTTAAACATAATCCTGTATAATATTCTGTTGTTACACATAGAGCTGTGTAAAATGCCTGTGCATATTTCTGTGTGATATGCTGTTCATACGCATATATCTCTGGATTATTCTTACATTTCATCGGTGTAACATGCAAAATATACATATATTTGAGTACCATGCAAAATTTATAAACTTACATTAACACTTCAATTCGGGTAAATCCGTACAATTTTTTACATTTACAACGTTTGTTTGACATTTCGAAAGGATAAAAAATTACACACTTCCATTAAGCCGATAAACACATATAAATACAGGAAATTTTTTACGATAAGAGTATAAATTTAATAGAAAAAAGTGTAATTTTACAATTTTACACATCATATATTTATGTAAAAGTGACTAATTTACACATTTACTTTTTAGAGAATATAATTTATTATAATCTTACTTAAGGGAGGACTGTAGGCATTCAGCATTTGAATACATGTAAAAAATTTCATAAACTATATTTTCCCCAGTAGTAAGATAATTGATGTGCATCCTAATGTAACTGATAAAATTCATATTATTTGTTCCTTGGAAAACAGTATATGGGGCATCCTCACAATCTTTTAACTTTCATGTCCCTGAATAATAATTTTTTTATTTAGTACACTTTTTTGTGTTTTTTTTATTTCATATAATTAAGAACATCCCATTGCATGATTGCCCAACAATATTAACGAGATAAATAAGTTTTGGACGATGTTGGGTGTCCAAACATATGGAAAACTCATCACCATCCCGTGTCCCTGATGCTGATTTTGAAGTTTGGGGCTGTCTGGATACAATTGTTTCAATAAAAATAATTCAATTAAATTTTTTTCGGAAACTGGAACTATTGTTTTATATAAATATGTAGCTAAAAATTAACCTGCACATATGTTTAAGGTTGATATTATTTTTTGAACTCTGTCCCTGAGTTTTAGATTTTTTACCATCCCTCTTCTAAAATTATACAGAAAATCACTTCAGATGCACCGACGTAATTTTTTTCAAGTTTTTGCTCATGCAGAAGTATGCTAGAGAAAGAATATCTAAAATTCTTTGACAGGAAATTTACTGCGGAATATAAATCAGCATTTAAATATCAATTTCAAGCACCGTGGCTTTATAGGTAGTCTTACCGTCCCCAAGGTTTATTCCTGCACTTTTCGAGGTAAATTTAAAAAAATAATAATAATTTAATCCAATGTTAACAACTGTTTCGAAAAATCAATGAACATTGTGGCTATCACTTAGTCTTAACATGATTTTCCTAAAAATAGGGGGTAATTTTCCTTATCGTTCCATCCTTACCGTCTCTTTTTTTACCATTTCGTCCCTTTTTTTAACTTAACGTCCCTTCTTTAACACCCCTTTAAGACAATGTTATACAAAAATTCTATATTAAAAGTACTACATTTGTATTATTTCTTATTTGAATGTCCTGTGGGTACTATGCAAATTCATTATAAGTAAAAATTTAGAAGAAAATAAAAAGTTATAGGAGTAAAATGGTAAGGAAAATTAAACTCGCAAGTTTAACTTAAACCTCAGTTAATTAAAAAAAATTTCGTTGCTGACCATTTTTTCTTTATTTTGAATCATTAAGGCATTTGGCTATCAGATTAAAATGTTACTTTAGCAAGTTTAATTTCGCCAGATTTTTCTCCCCAAAAGTCAAAAGATTGTGAGAATGCCCCATATATGTGGTCGAAAAGTACGTGGATCTATCCTGAAGTAAACTGCTATTAATTCAAAATGTGTCTTCTGAAATTTACGAAAAAAATGAAAACAGTGGAACTTTTGACGTAATAAGACATTGCTAGAATGAAATAAAAATATTAAATGAATATTGATTATTTTGCATATTTAATTCGCTCTGAATCGATGTAGATTGGTATTTATTGTTTATTTATTGTTTTCTACCATATTTTAATTCTTAAAAAAATATAAACAAAGAGTAAGAAGAGATAACGATGTGCCAAAATCGTATTTTACTTTAGGTTAAAGAATATTTTAGTTTTAATTTTAGGGCAAAAATATGAGATATTGTGGATGTCAAAGGCGATCTCGAGAAAGGCCGATTTTTCTGTTTTATTTTTTAAGCATAACTTGGATGATTCTAGTAAGTTGGGCAATCTCTTATGAGGTTCAATTCGCCTCTAATATTCTAAAATTTGATGTATAAAACAAAACTGACGTTAATAAGAAAACGCTTATATTTAAGTTGCTAATTCTCGAAATATATTTGAAAACTGGAAACGATTGTTCGAAACTGTTCTCCCAGTTCGCACTAAATTTCCTCCACACCTAATGCATAGGTAGACATTTGGCATTTGTTTAGATACAAATTCTGTGCGGTACAATTTGTTATTCCACCTTGTAAGATAATTTATTATTATCAAAATTGTACTAGAAAAATACAAATCACCACAGTCTTATGAACAGAGGAAAGGCGGTCAGACCTAAGCTTATTTCCCTGTTAAAAGTACGTAGTTCAAAACGTGTCTTCTGAAATTTTCATGCAGGTACCCACGAAACATTATGTGTAATCGGGCATACAGATGGTGCATAAGAACATTTAAAAATACAAAATCAAAAATATTATTTTTTATTACTAAAAAGGTGTTAAAAATTTTATAAATACAGGTTTTAAAACATAAAAACCATTGTAGTTTCCACTGAGCCATTCCGTTTAAAACATAAAAACCATTGGTTTTATGTTTAAAACCTATATTTATATATTTTTAGTAATAAAAAAATCACAATACTGATTTTGTATGGTTAAATTTTCTTAAGGAATCTCAAGGTGAACACGATATGCGAAGTTATAGTTTAAAATATTTATTTTAATACAGAGGGTGCTTACAAATTTTTGAAACGATTTTAAATTTCTCTATGATTTAAATTTAAATAAAGAAAAACCCTATGTGGCACCGATTCCGATTAGGATTGAATTTTCGTTAACATCATTAAAAATATTATTTGCTTTAAAATATCGCTGGAAAATAATCGATGGGTCAAAAACTATGCATCTGCGCTTTACGAAAAGAAATACTCTTATTCGATTATTACAAAAAGGTGCGAAAAATATAGTTTTAGTATTTATATATGTAAAATAAGTCACATAATTAATAAAAAATGAAAAAACACCAAAGCTGAAATCGGACTGGACAAAAGATAAAAAATGCATGCTCAACAAAAGTACGTTCACCGCTTTTTGTGTCTGAAGTCGCATTTCGTGTTTTAAAAGAAAATCCAATACCCCGAAGAACTATTAAACCTTTATCTACTGACGGTACTTAGAAGTACCATTAAAATAACTTTTCACCAAATTCATTAAATACATCGATTAGTAGTAATACAGTTTAGAATGAATTATAGATGCATTACTTTATCTTGTTCGAATTTATTAGTCACACAAAACAAAAATATTTTTAAAAGGATGATTTCTTTTGCCTTTGCATCTTTCCAGCTTTTTTGGCTTTGCGGGGGGGGGGGGGGTATTTTTCAATTCGGAAATATTTCTATATTTCTATTCTAAATACATTATATTTGCACATTTCCTAATTCTACAAAATACTAAGAAATATATTTAAAATAAAAGATTTGAGTGAAGTTATAAAAATTGCACAAAATACCTATAAATTCAATAGTTCTAAAATCCTTCTAAAATTTATTAAGTGATTATGTAAATCTTCTAATGTAGTTTCAACAATTCACGAAAAATGCTTTAGAAGATAAAATTTTCCTGAATTCACAATTCAGTATATAAAGGGTTAAATTGTTACAAAATCTTTTAACACCTCTATAACAACTGTAAACAAAATTATAGAATCTCATTTAAAGCTAATCAAAACAGAAAAATAAGATGATCTCCGTAAAACAAGGAAAGTTTTGCTAAGTGTTTTATGGATATTGTTGGATTCTTTTATAAGTGAAAACTTAAAATAAGGAAAGTAGAAAAATATGTCAAGACTAGAAAACAGGAATTCTGTTTTTTTAAGAATTGAGTCTCGCTGCCGATGAAACAAAATATGTATATAAATATAGAGAGTACAAAACATATTTCAGTTTTAAGACTTAAAACACATGCTTTTATTTTATATAAAATGACGTCATTCGCATCCGCTGAAGAATTCCTCATTTACGAACCAGTCTTAAACAACATCTACAGTAAAGTATGCATAGGACGTCACTATCGCTGAATAATACACAAATCCAAAAAAACATATGTCATTCAAGAAACTCGACAAAAAAATCGTCTATCTAATGATTCAAACGCCTTCATTTTTTGTAACATTAATGCAGATACTTAAAATTAAATATAGTTATATAATAGCTCCATGTTTTATCAGAAATCATTCATTTTTTTGTTTCATAACAGCACGTATTTTAATTACATTTTTTAGACATTGTTATGGGAAAACGGCAACAAAAAAATATAATAACTATTTTCCAACTATTTTTCTTTGACATTCTACAGAAATGGAGTACTTGAGTTGCTGCAAATGGCGCTAAATACTACAAAAAAAAAAAATAATAATAATATGTCAAAAATAAATTAAGATACAGTTTTCAAACAAATTGCATTTCGAAGTACCTTATTCCCTAATACGACGGCATAAAAATTGAAAATGTGCGGTGCTTAGAAGTTTAAAAAATTGTAGTAGAGTATTTAAACATACTATGATATAGCTGCTTTGTTTTACGACGGGCTTATATACAACGGAACGTTATTTTTTAGAGACGACGCTTTACTTGCTGGCCGAAAGAAATAGCATATCGGGGGCTAATTAACTTTGATCACTAACAGGAATATATTTTAACTCCTGATATCAAAGATGATGTTCCATAACTCAAACAATCTTCACTGTGTTAAGTTTCTTCGAGATAATGCTACCAAACATAACTCCAAAGGAACCATTATATTTTTAGTAAAAATGAGACATGAAACCAGAATTTAAACTATACCATTTAAATATATTCTATATAAATTCCCGGACGTGTCTCCTATGGATTACTGTGCATTCGAAATTATAAAAAAAGCTCTTCTTAAGCGGAATCTCAAAACACTGGACGGACTCTTGAAGACTGGCTCGAGAAATGGAACAAAATCAACCTTTATATTTTAAGAAACGCATTCTATCTTGGAAATAAAGATATAATATGCTATAATAAATAAGCTGGACACTCACACCATGAATAAGTTATTGTAAAATTTTATCGTGAAAACAAGACAAATCACAATGTTACTAAATGGTGTATACACAATATTGAGTAGTTAAAACTAAACAAACATCCTAGGCCGGGAGTCGAACCGAACCCCTTTGACAAACTGCCCACGCCCTACTTATTGAGCGTACTGGACCGACAACTCGCGGACACATTTTACTCAGATAACCGTTTTGGCAATAATATTTGGCCTGCCATGTACACAGCTCAACAAAATATACTGCAGGTAATGCAACTCCATAAACGATGGATACTACATAAATACACTTGGAAAACCTGATGCTATTGCCAGTAAGGTTATTTGAATGAAATGTGCCCGACGTTTGTCGGTCCAGGTAGTTTAATAGACAGATAGGTTCGATTGCTTGTACAGGTATATTTTACTCATTAGTTGGAAGAAATTCAGTACATATGACCGAATATTTTATTTATTTAATTCGCTCTAAATTTCAGAATGATTTCATTTCGTTTTTATTCAAAGAATTGTTATATTTTGAAGATTACTAATTTATTAATAGTTAAAATAAGTCTTTATGCTAAATCTGAAATTGATATTTTAAAATTAAAAAAATATGTTACTATTTTGTCATTTATGTACACCTACTTTATACATTTGTTGGTTATTATATCAATATATTGAGTTAAAAAATAGTAGTATTTGTTGCATAATTTTCTCGCGCAGTTTATCCCCCAATTTGTACAATATTTTTGAAACACCGTAAGCCTTAGAATACCATTTCTTTACAGCGGTTGGTAGCGAATGCCATTTTATTATTTTCTGTACCATTCTTTTCACACAATAATCACCATAATAGAATTTTAGCATAAATTAAAAGAGAAAAATTTGGTAGAAAATTATAGTAGAAAAAATAATAAAGTACAGTCGCTTTTCTCTATCATAAATTATACAGATGAATACTATCGGTAGACAAGCAGCTAAATAAACTCTCTCTATATATGTATGTATATATATACATATATACAGGGTGTCCACGTATAATCTGACCGACCTTTATTTTCGCAACCGTCGGTCCTAGATGTATACTTCCAATCACAAAAGTGGCCAAAATTAGGTGCAGAGTTAAAATAAAAAATAGTTTGAAACGAAAAAACAGTTTAGTGAAGAATTACAAGTTCTAAATTTTTATACAGACACCAGGTCCCTATACTTCTTTTTAGGGACGTTTTGTCAATTCAAAAGTATTGCAAACACAAAAAGTTCCGTATCTGTACGACCAATATTCCCTTAGAAATTTGAGTTCAAAGTTATCATGCATTGTATGGTGACCGTATACAAATGGAGATGCGAATATATCCGCTATCAGAAAGACAATGAGGTTTTAGAATTAGATATGATTATGACAAAATGGTTGTTGTTCAAGTCAGAAAACAGTATAATATTTGCCTAACCAGTGGTATTGAAAATAAAAATCTATATTTTGTATAATACATAAAATCAGAGTGCACAAACTCGTACAAATTTAATAAAGTAATTTGAAATAATAACATAGTAAGTAGTGCTTTCTCGCAGATAAACTCAAATAAAAATGAAATAGAGATAAACAATGTGGATAAATATCGTCTTTCATACTTTCTCACTACATCTGTTCCAAGTGTCTTCCCTGGACTACAATTCATATAGGGACACGTGACAGAAATTCGTCTTGAACATTTTTTAACATTACAGGCGTGACACATCTGATAAGCGGATAAAATTTAACGTTGCTATTTTTTAACCTTGAAATTTACGATTTGCGAAAATTCCTGACAAGATGGTTAAAAGTGAAGATAATTTTTTTTATTCAGCGTTTAAAAATACATAAAATGTAATTATAAAAGTTAAAAAAACACAAGCATTGCCAGGTTTATGTTATCTAATCTAAAACTCTTTCTTAAACTTGTTGACGGTAATCTATCCGAATTTTTTTTTGTTATCGTCTAATATAAGTATGTATAAGATGGTAAGCGTCGAAAATCATAATAATATTATATTGTCATCGGATTTAAGTCAGTATATAAAATTTAACTTCGATCGGACATTTAAAAGTGAGTTAAAGTTCTAGTACAAATATTAAACTGGAAAAACGATCGTTGCAAGTTAAATAAAACCGTATAAAAATAACATAATTTTTGTTAAAAGAAATCATAGCCACAAATCCTTAGAAAATAAAACATGTTAAATTACAATTATTTTAACTAATGTGAAACTTAATTAATAAAAGTTAACTCAATCGTAATAGCTGTATGATTTCTTTCAAAGCGCAGATACCTTAAAATAAAATTAAGTTCTTTATATACAACCCCTGAAAAGCATGGCCGAAATCATCTGTTTTGAGATGCAAAAAAGGGGTATAATTCATGCATTTCAAAGTTTCATAACTCGGTCAATTTTAATGTTATAAGATTGGGACTTTTTTTTGTCTTACTTGTTAGTGTCACAGTAAATTTTTACTAAATATAATAAATATAAGACCGGAAAACCGTATAAAAATTTAAATTTCGTAATTTTTTTAATAAATGTTTTTCTTGACCCAAATCGCTTTAAAAATAATTCTTTACCTTATTTAAATCATTTTCTTTTACATTTATTTTATTACACAAATTTCATTTACATTTATTTAAATCATTAATTGGAAGTATGCATCTAGGACCAACGGATGCGAAAATAAAGGTCGGTCAGGTTATACGTGGACACCACGTATAGTTACCAAATGTCACGCTTTTTTGTCAACTATCTATATTATAAAGGACAAACATATCTGTGCGTAACGCATACGTCATTTTGCGAATGGCAACACTTTGAAATTTGAAATAAAATTTTGGTTTTACAATTTTCGCTACTGCAAATTTTAGGTAGCTTTCATTACAAAAAGCTACCTATTGCAGCCGTTCGGAGGAAAGCGATTTCAAAAAATTTTGGTATATTTTCATCGATCATGACCCCCAGACCCCGAAACCACCCTCCGTTCAAAATTGATATATATATATATATATATATATATATATCCATATATATATATATATATATATATATATATATCTGACCTATGTCACACTGTAACTCTCGTATTTATGAACCGATTTGGATGTAATTCGGTGTGTACATAGTACACACCAATGTCTCGACCGAGTTCGTTGGCCAGCTTCATCCGCCATTTTGTTTCAAAATGGCGGCCATTTAAAATTTTTTTAAAAATTTAAAATTTGAAATGTGGTACCAAAAAATTGAAAATGGAAAAATATTTTTTTCTCATGTATTTGACCTTTATACAAAGACTCCGGAGCAATTTTTGTTTCGTCTATATCTTAAAAAATGGCTGAGTTATATCATTTTGAATTTCTAGCGTGGCTGACATTTTGAAACGTCCTGAATTTTGTCACGCGATAAAAGGTGTATTTATGAACCGATTTGGATGTAACTTCGTTTATACATAGTACATAGCAATGTCTCGACCGAGTTCGTTGGCCAGCATCATCCGCCATTTTGTTTAAAAATGGCGGCCATTTAAATTTTTAAGAAAAATTTAAATTTGACATGTGGTAGCAAAAAATTGAAAATTGAAAAAATATTTTTTTCTTATGTGTTTGACCTTGACAAAAAGATTCGGAAGCAGTTTTTGTTTTGTCTATATCTTAAAAAATGGCTGAGTTATAGCATTTTGAATTTCTAGCATGGCTGACATTTTGAAGTGTCTTGATTTTTGTCACGTGATAACAGATGTATTTATGAACCGATTTGGATGTAATTCGGTGTGTACATAGTACACACCAATGTCTCGACCGAGTTCGTTGGCCAGCTTTATCCGCCATCTTGTTTCAAAATGGGGGCCATTTAAAAAAATTTAAAAAATTTAAAATTTAAAATGAGATACCAAAAAATTGGAAAATGAAAAAGATTTTCTTCGTAATTGTTTGACCATAATACAGTGATTCCGGAACAGGTTTTGTTTCGTCTATATCTAAAAAAATGGCTGAGTTATAGCATTTTGAATTTTTATTGTGGCTGACATTTTAAAACGACCTGATTTTTGTCACGCGATAACAGGCGTATCTATGAACCGATTTGGATGTAACTTGATTTGTACATAGTACATACCAATGTCTCGACCGAGTTCGTTGGCCAGCTTCATTCGCCATCTTGTTTCAAAAGGTTTGCCATTTAAAAAAAAGTAATTTAAAATTTAAAATAAAGTATTAAAAAATTGGAAAATGAAAAAAAAAATTTTTTTTGTGTGTTTGGCCTTGATACAAAGATTCTGGAGCAGTTTTTGTTTCTGAAAATTTGTTCTTTTGTTTATATCTTAAAAAATATTGAATTATAGCACTTTAAATTTCTAGCATGGCTAACTCTTTGAAACGATCTTGTATTTGTCACGCGATAACACACGTATTCGCCTATTTCGATGGAAGAAGGCATGTGGATAGTATACATCAATATCTCAACCAAGTTCGCTGGCCAGCTTCATCAGCCATCTTGTTTCAAAATGGCGGCCATTAAATTAAAAAAAAAATTATATTTAATGTGAGGTGCAAAAAAAAAAAAAAAAAAAAAAAAAAAAAAAAAATAGAAATTGAAAAAGGTTTCTTTCATAAGTATTTGACCTTGATATAAGCATTCACGAGCATTTTTTGTTTGTCTTTATCTTAAAAATTGGCTCAGATATAGCAGTTTCAATTTCTAATGTGGGTGACATTTTGAAAAACTTATTTTTTGCCTGCGACAGCACTCGTATATATCAACCGATTCCGATGTGAGTGAGCATGTGCACAGCCATTACTAAGGTCTCGACCAAGTTCACTGATTAGCCTCATCCACCATGTTGTCTTAAAATGGCAGGAACTTTAAGAAATCGCCGAATTTGGCAGCCAAATATAAGTTAGTTTAAATAAAAGCAGCTTGGATAAAGCTGACTAATTTCGCGGAATTCTCATTCATAATGATTTAGTATTGATAAAAATTAATATTGAATCTCCTATATTCGGTTTCCACTAAATTGAGCTTCGTGTGTTTGAATAATATAAGTTGGCTTTTTTAAAATAAGGAAAATGAAAACTACCTCTTCCTCCCGGCACTGGCCGGAAGGACTTTTTAAACTTCTAAACATCGCACATTTTAAATTTTTACACCGTCGTATGAGGAAAAAAATGCTCTTTTAAATGCAATTTGTTTAAAAGCTGTATCTTAATTTATTTTTGAGATATTAATTTTTTGTAGTTTTTAATACCATTCTTCTAATCGTGGCAACAAAAGTATCCCATTTCTATTGAAAGTAAACGGAAAATAGTCGAAAGTAGGAGATTGCTGGATCACTGTTGCCAATTTTCTCATAAAACCTGAAAAAAAGTGGAAATTTAAATGCTGGCTATGTCAAGAATATCGTCTGTTATTCCGCGATAATGACGTCATATGCATACTTATCTATAGACAAAGTTTAAAACTGGATTGTAAAAACGGATTGCTTTAGCGGGTACAAATGACGTCATTTTATAAAAAAGCGGGTATTTTAATTCTTAAAACTGAATTATGTTTTGTAGAAGTGCGTCATTTTCACAGCCCAGCTGCTTTGAAATTCTTCACAGGTGAAAATATTTCATTTTTGTAAATAATGTAATCGAAATCACACACTGATTAAACGCAATGTTTTACAAAAATGTCGAGTATCTTTATAAAAGAGGAGTGACATGCAAATAATAGCGATTTATACTACAGAAATTGATGATCTCGCCTGGATGGATTTGCTTCGCCGAGTTAGACAAGCAAACAAATAATTAGAAGTTTAAAATAATATCATGTTCCTGAAGTTTTCGTACAAAATTTTCTGGAATAACAAAACTTTAATGCTATTCTTTAGGACATTCTACTATAATTTTACCAAAATAACATAATTTGCTGGCTTAAATTTTTCATAATTTTATATATTCTATATATTTAAAACACAAGTGTGTTTTTTAGTCATCTGCGTTGATCTTTCTGCTGAACCAATTTTACTAATATTTTTTTTAACTGAAAGCTGTTCCTTTTTAGATCGCACTATCTGTTTTTTTATTATTTTTTTTTAATATCACCACTTTTATATTTTAATTTCATAAGCATTTAATGAAATTTCTTCAAAATGGTGAAAATTAGACGACTTTCATTATTCCAGACAAGAGAGAAATAATGAGGTATTTTATCTTTATTCATGCTGTTTTCTGGTAAAAATTCAAAATTGTTGATAAAAATTGTTGTATAGCGTTTAGAGGCGCAAAATTCCATTAGAAGCATATAATTGTTGCAATCTTTGTTTTATTTAATAGTCTAAATACTTCGTTTAAATAAGGTAAAAATTATAATGCAAAAATAGCATGAAGAAAAAAAAATAAATGTTGGCAGCTGGGTATATATTTATATGCACTATATGACCAAAGGTGACCGGTCACTTGCGATCGTAATTGGGGTTGTATCCAAATATAGTAGTAGGTGCAATATTGTGTACGCTATCTTGGCACTAATCAACAAATATTTGATATAACCCCTCATCTTTTTGTTTGTTTTTGGGAACAACGGATTTGGAGCTTATTCTAACGACGATAATTTTCAGAATTTTCAAGCTATGATTTTTAGATTTTCACAAAAGTTGCTTTATATACTTAACTAATACATTATGTATATTATATTATGATTGTATTCGCGCATGCGCAGTGAAATATTTTTTAGTAAACCTGCCCATTATTCATCCAATTTTTACTATTTTTTAATTTTGATTGCAGGGTATTGTGTACAATGGTCTGTGAACAATATTTTCTCAAAAGAACTTTTTCTTTTTTTAAGAACTCTGCAAATTATAAGCAAAAAACTTGGCGAAATTGGGGACTATTTTTTTTTAAACTTAATTTCTCTACGAGTATACATGCTATCCTCATAAAAATGAACACCGTATATTACAATAAGCCACTTATTAATAATCTCGAGTTTGAACTCTTTTGCCACATTAGTTTTTACAGGGTTATCCAAACGGTATTCGTTCTTTTTCTATATGTTGATGGTCCCCTATTGGGTTTCGGGAAAAATCTTCGAGAAAATATATGACGAATACTATACTGTTTACACACCCGCAGTTTTAGGTTAATTCCTCATGTATTTTTCTAGATATTTAACTAAACGTCTAGAATCTCAAGTTACCGCTCACCTTTGTCCATACAGTGTAGATATAGATACAGATATAAATAATTTTATTTGCAAATATATATATTTTTTAAATTGATAAGTGTTTGATAAACGCTGAAATAAACATTTTGTACAAGGAGTGCAGAATGCTTATTTTCTAGTCATGTAATTAACATAAAAAAATAACTTCTGTTAAAGCTACACAGTAATGAAAAACGATGCATATGTCTAATGTATCTGTTCGTCGAAGATTAAACGAAAACAGACAGAAACTGAAGTTTTTTGGGTAGAAATGGAACTTTAATTAGTAAAGTTGAAAGGATGAACAGAACTAATTGAGAATCTGATGTTGACGGAAAGTTAATTTCAATGAAGATTAATTTTAAGTAATTACGTTGCAGAGTTATAATCTCCTTTAAAAGTACTTAATTAAGCATTACGCATTATAATTGATTTTTGAATTCTAATATGAATAAGAAAATTAATTTTCTCGCATTTGTTAATGAGCTAAATTAAATAATAATTAATAAAAAATTGAAGAAACGGTTCGGTTTAAATTTTATCTTTCACAGCAATAAAGTAATGAAATGCGTGTGCTTAGTCCTCAAAGTGTGGTACTGAGAGCGGTAAATATACTTCGAAGGTGTGAAGTTTAGTATGACTCAGCATGTAGAAAATATTAAGTTGTTTTATTAAGATAAAATTAAACAGGTATATTTCTTGATTAAAGCTACTAGCCATCGCAAACACAACAATAATAATTATAGTTGAGTACTGGTGAAAATATACAGTCACGAGGTGGCAGCTATTAGTTGCAAAGCCATATTGTAGGAAATGAAAAGTTCACAGAGTTAATTGTCTCTAAGATCAAAGGTAATCTATTCGCTGAATCGTTCTACCAAAGGGTAAGTTCCCTTTCACCGGCAAAGTCGCGTCCCGTTAACTTTTGCCGTCTCTTAACTAGCTGGGGCGCAAGGTTCGTGCACCACCGAAGCTCTGCCCCTTCCCTGGGATCAAGAGGAGCCTTTGTCAAAAATAAGAAGCAAAGCATCGGTCCAACCGATCTATGCTCTCTCAAGTCTGGAGGAATCACTAACTAACTTCCTTAATTATTGTCTCATCTATTTATTATAGATTATTTTCCCTTACACTTTGTGTGCAGGACTTTTGCCAATCTCCATCCTTTTCATGCCTGAGTGGCCAGCTAGGGTTCACATATGACCCACCTTATTCTTGCCCACCTGAAGGAAATGCCTTTTAAAGCGAAAGTACTTTTTTAGTTTCACTGTGTCGGGAGATCAAACTCGCTCGTGGTGGTCCTGGATTTAAGTGCTTGTCAAAGACTGTCGAGCCTCCAAGAATGATCATGACGTAACGTTTTCTCTAATGTCCCCGACGGATTAGTGGGCTCTAAGTATCTCTTGGTCGATTCTGTAAAACACATTGCAGTTCTATGCTGACAAACTGTATCATCTTAGAGTCTTTATATAGGGGGTTATTGTAATATTCTGGGTGTGTACATACGTTTCAGTTAATTATTCGTATGGGCTTTACTTTCAAATACCATTGTTTCCGAATCGCAATCTTAATTGTATAATCACAAATTTCTGTCATTAAATACATTTAATATTTTTAGTCGGAAATCGTGATAAAAATATTCAAATATTCAATTTTGTAGTTGATGTTTACAGTTAGAATGAGTAGTTACAGTATTTATATACTTTGCATCAACAGTTTAAAGTACTTTAATTTACATTATATATATTTTTAAATATTTATCGTTCAATTCCTTCTTTGCAAATATTTTTTTTTTAAACCTTTACAAAACTCTCAACACAATTGAAACTAGAAGTCGTTTAAAGCTGGGAAGTAAATTTGCATTCGAAGTTTAGTAAATTAAAATCTGCAATTTGTACAAACTGTAATAGAAAAGTAAAATGAAATACTAGAAAACAGGAATTCTGCTTTTTCAGAATTTAGTGTCGTCCCCGATGAAAAAAAAATGTATGTATATAAATAAAGATAGTACAAAACATATTTCAGTTTTAAGACTTAAAACCCACGCTTTTATTTTATATAAAATGATGTCATCCGCATCCGCTGAAGAATCCTTTATTTACGATCCAGTCTTAAACAAAATCTACAGTAAAGTATGCATAGGACGTCACTGTCGCTGAATAATATACAAATCCAAAAAAACATATGTCATTCAAGAAACTCGACAAAAAAATCGTCTATCTAATGATTCAAAGGCCTTCATTTGTTTGTAACATTAATGCGGATACTTAAAATTAAATATAGTTACATAATAGCTCCACGTTTTATCAGAAATCATTCATATTTTTTTTCATAACAGCACGTATTTTAATTACATTTTTTTAAAACTTTTTATGGGAAAATGGCAACAAAAATATATAATTACTATTTTCCAACTATTTTTCCTTTACTTTTGGCAGAAATAGAGTACTTGAGCTGCCAAAATTAAACAAATGGAGCTAAAAACTGCAAAAAAAGCCATATCTCAAAAATAAATTGAGATGCAGTTTTCAAACAAATTGCATTTAAAAGTACTTTTTTCCCCAATACGACGGTATAAAAATTGAAAATCTGCTATGCTTAGAAATTTAAAAAATTGCAGTAGAATATTTAACCGTACAATGATACATCTGCTTTGTTTTTCGGCGGGCTTATACAACGGAACGGTATTTTTTAAAGACGACATTTTATCTGCTGGCCGAAAGAAATAGCATATCGGGGGCAGAGGGGGGGGAGTAACAAGGACAACTTTAGCGTTAAAGATTTAAACATTTCTATAACAGATTTTTGAATTTCGCCATGTTTGCAAATTCAATATGTTTCTGTTACGTATTATCTACACTATCGCAGTGCTGATCGATCGACTTGTTAGTCACGTTCTTTCAAGAATATAAAATTTAAAGGAAAAGACTAAAAGTATACAGAGTTTTTTAAATTCTACCGGCAAATTAAGAAGGGTAATAGAAGTCATCAAAAGAATGAAAAATTAACATAGAACATGGGATCCCAAACCACGTATTTAGTCACAAATGCCGAAGCCCTAATATTTTGCTGTACTAACAACCATAGCTTCCTCCACCCCGCCGTCTCTTCAATCCGCATATTTATATTTCATACATTATTTACAAATTTTAAAGCATTAATTTTTCAGCAAAAAAAAAAAAAAAAAAAAAAAAAAAATTAATTCATTTATCTGCATACACTTAGCTGTCAACTATTCCACCTTTATCACTCCATCCTAATAGAAATCCTTCCCTAATCTTAATGTTAATTAATCGCATAATTCTGCGATTAAGTATGGTACGGATTATGATTCGGAAATCGTGTTAACTTAAAAAAGGAATAGTTCGCCGCTATGCATTTTTATAAAAAAAGAATGAAATTTACCAGGAATTAATATTTATATGCTGAAGAATTGAACAATGTTTTTATGTTTCCTATAAAAGGTGTACATCTTGAACTATAATCGATTCCTTCTGCATAACAATCTTTCGTGATGTGTCCCTGAAAATCAGATTAAATAAAAAATTTAACACTGCTTTCGGGAAATATTTGATGTTTTTATAGAAAAAGAAAAAACACTGCTCGATTGCTTTTTATCAGAATAACTATATATGACAATTATATCTAATTACAAATGAAAGTGACTTGTAATTGTGCACAGCAGAGCCTTAACATGGGCAGCGTTCATGATGAAAAATAAATAGGAAAATCTCTAACGTTATTTCGGTATATAATGCGCTTCCCAGGGGTCACACCCCACAGTTTGAGAACCATTGTCTTATTTTATTATAATTTTATTTGTTGTTCGTAGAAAAGATTAAAAAGGTTTCATCTTAACTGAACTTGCGTTGACGTTAATAATTTTAAGAAAAATCGAATCATTACATTGAAAATGCAACGATATGTACAGTAGTGGAGAAAAAAAAGTAAACACCCCCTACTAACTCCTCAAAAAATCATCGTAGAAGAAAGTTACTGGTACCAGACGATTGGAAATAAAGTCTACTTTTAAATGATGCATATAAAATTTTCTTAGGGGGTCATCTACATATTAAAACGAATCCAAACTTCAATTTTTTTCAATAGCAATACCCAATTTTAACGAGATATTTCTAATTCTCGGTTCAAACTATGCCTAGACACCAAATTTCAAGTCATTTGACTGATAAGTTATTGAATTTTAAACATTCAAAATTGAGTGCTTCTAATGTTAAATTACATTTTCATATTTTTATTTATATCTCCCGAAATTATGCTCCTAATGTGCTAATTTTTTTATAGTAATAATACTAATATACCTAAACATAAATAAGCTCAATTTGCAATTTTTATAATTTTATGATATGAATTATGAATTATGAAATTAATATTCGAAAAAATTATGAATTGCAACCTACAATTTTTTTGATGGATTTAGATTTATTAAGTCCTGCTTTATGGAAATCCCAAATTTCACATTTTTCTTCCAAGTAGTTTTCAAATTATGCTTAAAAAACGGCAAAATGATGGTTTAAGGGGCCGTCTATGATGGAAGTGAGTAGATATTTTGAAATTTCTTCTGCTGCCTTGTTATCTAACAGACTTCATTGACTGCTCAAGGTGCCTTGATCAAGAAGGCGGCTCTCTGGGTTAGCAATCGAGAACCCAACTTCAATTTGGATACAGCCCTTAAAATATGCTCGTTTTAAAATAATTAATTTCTCGGAAACTTATGGTACGAATTGCATAAAAATTTGTTTTTAGGCTATTTGAAGGGTGTAGAGTTCATTTATGCTGTCAGAATTGGGTATTGTTATTGAAAAAAATGAAGTTATGGTTCGTTTTAATATGTAGATGGCCCCCTAAACAAATTTTATATACATCATTTAAAAGTAGACTTTATTTAAAATCGTTCGGTACCAGTAACTTTCTTCTACGATAATTTGTTGAGGAGTTAGTAGGGGGTGTTTACTTTTTTTTTCCACGACTGTACATTATTTTGTGTGAAATGTTATAACATCACGAACAGTTCTGGAAAAACAGGGTGCTCATGCAATCGATGATACCGGATGAACTGGCAATCGCAGTCCAAAATCTGGAGCGTCAAGTGCATACTGCTGGCGCGCATAATAGAAACTTCTGCCACTTTTTTCGGTACTATTAAATTTACAACAAAGGTGAGAATGTTCACTAAAAGTTTTATTATAATATACATCCGTTTTCTGCAAGTTAATGGCATCAACACAAATTGAATTAGGGCAGAACAACCTGCATTTTTGATTAAACACGTGGTTGGCGACTTCATGTTCTATGGTAATTTTGCATCCCCTTGATGCCTTCTATCACCCCTCTTAATTTGTCGGTGGAATTTTGGAACATCCTGTATATTTATGCTTGTGAAAATTGCAATAAAATGGAAAGAAATTTCTAAATGTACCATAAAGTAATACCAAAACTCAGTGAATTCCGAAAGACTTAATTTTTCGTCTTCAGGCGCTAAAACAGAGTAGGATCAAGGCATAAAAGAAACAAAAGATATAAAGTGAAAGTTAGAGCTAGATGGAAACATCCAATAGGAAAGCAGGCTACAATAAACAATCAAAAGATGACACAAGTATACAGCTCATATTCAAAATATTAGAATAATTAATGGTTTCCACGCCACTCCTCCTGTCATTTCTCCGAGATTGAACCGATTGTTATACATAACATCATCAAAAATCACAAAACCTCCGGTATGATAATATAACTAACAATATTTATTATACTAGATTAATTTTTAACACAATTATTCTAATTGGTAAATAAATCATATTAGATGTAAATTTCCAACTGGGCGAAAAATGTCCGGACCAGGATTCGAACCAGGGATCTCCTGGCTGAAGCCGCCAGTGCTCTACCGTCTGAGCTATCCCGAATAAATCTGGTGGAATTTTTTGACCCAGCTAATCTTAATGATTGTAGCATCTGGTCTGAAACCTGGTTCAGCTCAACAGAATAAATCACAGGTAATGGAACTCCAGAAATTGCTGGATGCGTAATTACACTAGATTAATTTTAACACGTGTTAAAGTTCCATTACCTGTGATTTATTCTGTTGAGCTGAACCAGGTTTCAGACCAGATGCTATAATCATTAAGGTTAGCTGGGTGAAAAAATTCCACCAGATTCGCCCGGGATAGCTCAGATGGTAGAGCACTGGCGGTTTCAGCCAGGAGACCCCTGGTTCGAATCCTGGTCTGGACATTTTTCACCCAGTTGGAAATTTACATCTAGTAACATTTATTATGTTTTTAAACTAACATTTGGTTGTTATCTTTCTTAATTTTATAATACCCTCGGTTTTATCGTATTTATTTGATTGTATCCCGACATGTGCTATATAACGAGGGGCCTCGATTGTATTAATTAATCTGTGTCTGCAATTTCAAGTGTAGATTGAATCTTTTGATAGAATCTGACTGTAGCGAAGTTGTGACTACTTTTGAAAAATAGTTTGTAGTCGCTACTTTTTAAAATAAGTAGTTGCAGATGTATTTAACTGCACTTTCGATAAAGTCGTTGTAGTTGTAGTTCGTTAAAATAATAAAACAGCTTTTTCGACAACTGCGACACTTTGATTACTGATGGACTGTTAAACCTGTTTGAAACTAACTAATATTTGATAGGATTTGATGGGATAATTTGATAGGATTTATCACACTCAGACTGACTGAAGATGAATCTAAAAGATTTATCAAAGAACAAAATTATCGTAGTTTTTGTTGGACTTTTTTATTTAGATGAGGAAATATTAGTTCTGCTCATCTCCTTTGTTCACTATTCGTTTAACACGAGTGTAATAAATCTTTTCTTTTTTCTTTTCCTATTTTACTTCATTTTTATAAACTTGTTTTGTTTTAGTTAATTTTTTTTTTCTTTTTCTTTTGCCTATGATAACATTAGTTTACAGTTTAACATTTCATTAAAAACATTTTTCATCAGCAAATGGTAACATAAAAACCGAAAATAATTTATTATTTTTAAATTTTTCAGTAGCTGCCCTTTTTATTAAATATCGAATAAAATACTTTTCTATTTTGATTCTGTTCTATATGTAAATATTCAATTTAAAAAAATTCTAGATTTTTTTAATTAAATTTTCATGTTATGACGAACATTTTTGCTTCGAAGCTAGTAATATTTTCTTTAAAATGTTTTTACATAATTATAGATTAACAGAAGATAATTTACTTAATTAAAAAATTAACACAATATCATAATTTTTTCCGGAAAAACTTGGAAAATATTACAACAGTTACTGCAATTTTCGAGCTATTTATTTCACATATCCTTCTAATTTTAACAGTGCAATAAGAGATATGAAAAAGATGTTTAATATAGCCAAAACATTTAAAGAAAGAAACAAATGTTTTTCTTCTATGATTCTTTCTTTCCAAGGCTCAAATATAAATCTTACAAACAGGTAGTGTTTGAAATATCCTTATATCTCCTTCTTTCAAGATATCGGACCTTATTTTGCATTTTTTTTTAGGGGGAAGGGAGTATCTCCATGAAGATTGAAATTCCGCCTGGTAAAATTGACAAATATGATGGACCTAGATGTTCAATTCACTAAAATTACCAAACAAAGTAAATAGCGAAAATTACTCATGCCAGCGACGACATCCCACAATAAAGATATATCACAAAGATACGACAGCCTATAACGATAGTGACAAATCACCGCAGACAGAGACTTAGAAGCAGACTTAGAACCGATAAACTTTTCTTGAAGCAAGGATCACTGCCCACCGTCACGTGATGGTGGGCAGAGGAAGCGCGCCGAACCGGTTTTTTGACTGCACTATTGCTTTAAGAGAATGACATTAGAAAGTTGCCAATGAAGCGATTATCGCCAAAAGAGACAATCTCTAAAGCATCAAAAAGGACCTGATGTTTGTTTCAACTTTCCTTCCAAATAACAATGGGATCCGCCCTCTAGCAATCTTTGCTCTGAACAAACACTAAAGGGCAAAGTGAAAAAGACAACTAAGCCAGAGCTGAGACCCGAATATTTTTGGCTGTAATTGATGCCGATAGCATAGTTATTTTATTCCTTTCCAGCAGCTGTGTAGTGTTGAGTCAACTCAACTAAAGATAAATTAGCAGCCTGCCAACTTAGAAAATGCAACGAAGGCAACAGAAAACGCAGGAGCCACGACAGCCTTAAGGCTTATCAAGTAGAGATCCGCGATGCGGCAATCAGGCGAATCTTTGCACTGCTGCCAG
This sequence comes from Maratus speciosus, assembly GCA_963932465.1. Taxonomy (NCBI): domain Eukaryota; kingdom Metazoa; phylum Arthropoda; class Arachnida; order Araneae; family Salticidae; genus Maratus; species Maratus speciosus. The sequence continues at coordinate 117,658,867 of OZ010786.1, forward strand.
GTATCAACCGTTTAGCGCCGGTAGGTAGAGGCCTTGTCAGCGGTCTAAGATAAAACTGCATTTTCATAAACGGTTGTAATGTAGAAACATTATTGATGAAAAAGCACAAAAAGGATTTCTTTTCTAATTCTACCCCACTTTTTACCTAAAATCATATTCAAATTAACAGATGTTTGCTTGTGTTAGCCGTGATCCTGCTTTTGTACCTCACAAAAAGCGTGAAAATGGACTATTCTTAACGTTAAATTTTCTCGTTTTTACCGCGATCGTATTAAAGGAGTTCGACTGTATACTAAGAAAGTTCTGTTTTTAGAAAGTATTAGTAAAGGAGAATAACTGCAAATATTTTCATTTTATGCGATATATAAGTTTTTGTTTTACAAAAGCACATAATTTGGAAAAAAATACTGATAATCACAATAACAAAAGTTTGAAGTTCGAATGCTTATCACGTTTAATTGTGTATCGGTGTTTATGTATATTTTGAATGTAACATTTTAGTATTTCACTCATATCTTTCTCAATATGCATATTACGGATAATTAGGTGACACGGTAAAAGCTTTCTGGAAAATTAGCGTGGTTTTAACGCTTTATCTTACTAGCATTTTAACATTGCTTGTTAATTTTAACAAATAACCTTTTCCTGCAAGATAAGAAGTATGAGACTACTACTACTTAACGCAACCATTCAAAATATTATCTCTTCTGTTAACAACTTGTTATAAATGATACTTCCATTAAAATGCTTTACGTAATGCACTGTATTGTCATTAATCACCGGACACTTTCAATTTTAGACATTTGTCGAATATTTAAAGATATACTAGTCGGATTTTTTTCGAACTTCAGGATTACGAAGAATATGTTTGACCTCATATTTATCAATTTCGATTTGATCAAGAGGATTATTTGGAGGCCGAGAAAAATCAAAGAAAATTAATAATATTTGGAATCATTCTAAAAAATAAAATGCACTAAATAATTTATAGCTTTAGAATACGAATATGTGGATATTGTACAATATGTGTATTCACTTGTGTAAGAATGGTAGATATAGCGATTTTTTTTAAATTCAAAAAACTCTTGCATGTTTTTTGTTTATATCATGCATGGTTTTCAACCAAATTTAACGCCAGTTCCAGAAAACTTGCCAAAATGTAGTAGAAACAATATTGTGCAATTGGAATATAAATATATTAAACATTTCATGCGCATGCGCGAACGATAACAAAGATTTTTTTTTATGGTTTAGTAGTCAACTCTATGGAACAACGCATATAAAAAAAGCTAGTCAAATATCGTGAAAATTCATGATGATAAAAGAGATAGAGTGAGCTGATTTTTAGGTGCCCTCTAAAAGCAGCTGAATGATAAGATATTGTCCATAAATTGTCATTTTTAATTTTAATTTTTTTTTTTAATTTTCGTTTTTTATTTATGCTTTATTCTTCTTGGAAAACTACCAGAACGACCCTATTCCAAGGAAAAAAAAAAAGAAATATACAAATCGAAGCATTTGTTAAAAATCTACTCGTTGATATTCATTAAATTTTGACGCCTTTGCTGAAAGTCAGTTAATAAAACTGAGAGGAAATATTCAATTCGTAGGATGATAATTTTACCAATCAATATGATTGTGTTGAAAATAATTATATATCTACGTATCCATCGTTTATATGGAGTTCCTTTAACTGCGTTTATTCTGTTGAGCTGTCTGCATGACAGACCTGATGTTATTATCTTAGGTTATCTGAGCGAAATATGCTCGGAGGTTGGTCAGCCCACGTTGCTTAAACGTTAGAGCATTGATAATATAGCCAAGGATCTGGATCGGAAATGTGTTTGAATATGTGCCGTAATATGTGCCCTTAGGATGCAGATGTTAACTATTTATATCATTTATTAAAAATATCTAATAAAACTTTCATTAAGATCATATCGTATATCATTTATATGGATATTAATTTCATTTGCAGAAAATACAGCATTCCGAAAGTCTTTTTAAGTTTTTCGTAATAATAATTATTATAAAATAAATGGCTTATAATAGAGAGACAAGTGTAAAGGTCTAAGAAGTATAATGAGCGCCAAAACACAGTCATTTGTGTTCAGCACAGTTTTTATTGGTTCCAGAAAATGTTTGAATCTGTGGTTGAGGTAGTTCAAGAAAAGATTGATTCAATTAAAATTGAGCAAGATTGATTAACCCTTTATCTACTGACGGTACTTATAAGTACCATTAAAATAACTTTTTATAAAATTCATTTAATACATAGATTAGTTGTAATACTGTTTAGAATGGGTTATAGATATATTATTTTAACTTGTTCCAAAAGCATTATTGGTTACACGAAACATTTTTTTTTTTTTTTTAAGGATGATTTCTTTTGCCTTTGCATCTTTTCAGCTTTCTTGGCGTTGGGGGAGGGGAGGGGGTTCAATCCTGAAATATTTCTATATTTCTATTGTAAGAACATTATATTTGTACATTTCTTAATTCTACAAAATACTAAGAAAAATATTTAAAAAGAAAGATTTGAGTGTGGTTATGAATCCCTATAAATTCAAATTTAATTAATTCTTCTAAATGCTTCAATTTATCAAAAACCCTTCTAAAATTTATTAAATGATTACGTAAATCTTCTAATGTAGTTTATATCGGGTGAGTGCAGAAGTTCATGCGGCGTTTGAGAGTAAAAGGCACACAGTGATTAGGCAAACAAAGTTCTTTATTCAATCAATGATATATACTCCATCATTTTCTATAATCTGTTTCCAACGTTCTGGCAGCATACGGATGCCCTGATCATAAAAACTGCGCGTTTTAGATTCGAAGAACGAAGACACGACGTTTTTTAAGGCATCCAAAGAGTCAAGTTTTTTTCCATTTAAATGATTTTGCAATGAGAGGAACAAGTGATAATCAGATGGTGCGACATCAGGAGAATACGGTGGATGAGTTAGAATATCCCATTTCAGGCTGTTCAGTTTGCGCAGTGTCTGTCACGAAACGTGTTGTCTGGCGTTGTCGTGACGAAAGACTACACCCTTGCGAATTGACAAAATCGGACGTTTCTGTTTGATTTCTCGATTCAGATTGGTTAATTGGCGACAGTACTTGTCCGAATCAATCGTTTGGACAGCGGGGAGAAACTCAAAATAAATTATGCCCTTGCAATCCCACCAAACACAGAGCATCACCTTCATCGGTTGCAAAATGGCCTTTGCTATTGCATCACCATGCTCACCTGCCTGTTTCCATGTCTGTTTGCGTTGAACATTGTTGTAAAGAACGTATTTCTCATCGCCCGTCACTAATCGATCCAAAAACGGCAGCAGTAATTTGCCCGATTTTGTTTCTCTCGGTCAGCAAATGAGGCCCCCATATATCGAGCTTCAAATCGAATCCCATGTTTTTTAAACACTGAAAAGCGGTTGATTTGTCAACGTTAAGTGATGTAGGAACTTCCTCTATTGAAATTCGCCGAGTATTCTGAACTAAAGTACGCACAACATTGTCATCAATGTGCGAAGGTCGACCTGAGCGTGGCTCGACTTCAAAGTTAAACTCTCCGCGGCAAAATTTCGCATACCATTTTTCCACAGTTCGTTTACCTGGTGCTTGATCTTGATAAACCTCTTGAATAATTTTTACAGCTGCTGCAACGTTTATTTCCTACCGAAACTCGTAAAGCTTAACATGCCGTAAATGCACCTTCTCGGCACTTATTTTGAAAGTAAACTTTCTCGAAGCAGTTTGTATCTACACAAATTATTATGTTTGAAATGAAAGCTGCACACATCACCTTTCCAACGATCTGTCTTACGTAGATGGCAGTATTAATGACAACACTTTACGCCGCTTCTAACGCCATCTATTGCACTTCCGCACGAACTTTTGTACTCACCCAATACAATTCACGAAAAATGCTTTAGAAGATAAAATTTTCATGAATTCATAATTCAGTACATAAAGGGTTAAACTGCAGCACATCTTACATACAAATGTAAAGATCTAAAAAGTATAATGAGTCACCAAAAAATCATCTTATGGATTCCAGGAAATTTTGTATCTGATTCAGATAGTTTTTGAAATGACATATTACATTGGAATTGTGCAAGATTCATTAAACTGATTTCATCCTTAAGGATAATTTTACCCTTTTTCTCTCACTGCTAAACCTTTTTGTTCATATTTTATCTTATCTAACCGGGTTATATACCACGAGAATCTATAACAGAATAATTTTTAGCCCCCCGTATGCTATTTCTTTCTCCCAGCAAATAAAGTGTAGTCTCCAAAAAGTAACGTTCCGTTGTATAACGCAGCCATAAAACAAAGCAGATGTATCATTGTACTCTTAGATACTCTACTGTAATTTTTTAAACTTCTAAGCATAGCACATTTTCAATTTTTATACCGTCGTATTGGGAAAAAATGACTTTTAAATGCAATTTGATTGATAACTATATCTTAAATTATTTTTGAGGTATTACTTTTTTGTAGTTTTTTGCGTCATTTCTCTAATTTTGACAACTCAAGTACTCCATTTCTGTAAAAAGTAAAGGTAAAATAGCTGGAAAATAGCAATTATATCTTTCTGTTGCCATTGTCCCATAAAATCTGAAAAACAATGTAGGTAAAATACGTGCTATTTTGGAAAAATATAAACGAATGATTTCTGATAAAACATGGAACTATTAGAAACTAATTTTAATTTTAAGTATCTATATTAATATTACAAACAAATGAAGCCAAATGAATCATTAGACAGCTGTTTTTTTGTCGAGTTTCTTGAATGAGGATATCTCTTTTTTTGGATTTGTGTATTATTCTGCGATAGTGACGTCATATGCGTACTTTACTGCAGATGTTGTTTAATACTGGATCGCAAATGAGGAATTCGTCAGCGGATGCGGATGACGTCATTTTATATAAAATAAAAGCGTGCGTTTTAAGTCTTAAAACTGAAATATGTTTTGTGCTATGTATATATGTATATATATATATTTGGGGGTGACACTAAATTCTGAAAAACCAGAATTCCTGCTTTCTAGTCTTTTTCCTTTTTTCTTTTAATTCAATTTAGTAGTTGCATTACATATATTTTCACCGCCATCAATTTTGTTTTGGAATAAAATTCTCTCTTTTTTATAAGAAAAAGAATGTTTTATCATTAAAAAAAAGCCCTTCTTATTTCAAAATTAAGATTCTAAATTGAGGGAAAATGTCACACAATTTTTTAAAACGAGAAAACAATCTGCATGCATTTTTTACGTTTAATATATCATAAGATTAGTATTCACTAGAATAAAGTCATTTTTGAAACAAATATACATTTTTATAACCAATGGGTTCACAAACAAATTCTAATAAATAACCTATATTTTTCATCCTACGCACAATATCAAACAAATATTTAATCTGGAATAATGTTCACCAAATCTTTTTATTCCGTTAAAGATATCCTTCACGTTCAATATTTCTTTTGTAATAAATTAATTTTTTTAATTTAAAATAAGTAAAATGTATATATTAATCAAATTCATACAGGCCGTTTTTGGGATGCAATAAGAAGTTATACACAGTGTTATAATCTTTCACGGTTATAAGAATAAACACTGGAGAAAACATGGCTAGGAAGTAGTAATAAATCTAAATTTAAGAAAAAAAAAATGTTCTCTTTCTTAGCTAAAGATACAAGAAACGAGCATTCAACGTAATCTAAGCAACTATTTTCTCTCATATGATATGAAGAATGGAGCAGCTGGTGCCCAATTTTGGTTATTATGGTTAGTGCCTAACATTCATCTAAGAAAGAAAAAGCGGTATTGCTGCAGGCAGTTTGAAAACAAAAATATAGAGCTAGGATGAAAAATGCATAAACCAGATAATATATATATATATATATATATAATTTTGTGAACTTCTTAAATGCAGAAAATAAGGAAGAATAATTCAGGCATAAAAAAGTGTGAGTAAAAGAAAATTTTACGTTATTCCAGACATTACAGTGAAATTTAAACTATTCCGATAATTTATTGTACTTCGTTAACCTTCGTTATTCAATGTACGCTCAAGGGTGTGCCACTTTTTTGTTCAGTAATTCTCGAAAAAGCTGACACAAACATTTTCAGACTCATTTATTATCTACTCAGGGGACTCATGATTATGTTGATATTTAATAAATATTTGACTTGCTTTTATATATTTATATATATATATATAACCATTAATTAAACATAACCTACCACCATCAAAAACCGTAATATTATGAATTAAAGCTGTAAGTATATATAAAAAAAATATATTAATTTATTGAAAGAATTATTATGGAAGAAAAATAAGAAAGTGGACACCGACAAATAATGGAAAAGCTTATATATTGAATTGCGTTGTCAAGGGCACAGAATTCAATGATATAAGCAAAATGGTCGTTTTCTGTGAGAAAAATAAGCTAAAGCTAAAAATTATTTTCCCCTGTGCCCAAACAACCATTAAAATCAAGTGAATTGATTACAAATGAAAACAGAATAGAAACAAATAATATGAAATGGAAAAATCAATAAAACCTATTTAAATATTTATAGGATATAAAATAGAAATAATAAACACCATACCGATTAATATTTCAGTATTTTAGAATAAATCCACGCGCACATGGCACCCAAAATATCGTAAAGATTAAGGTGAATAAAACAGTTAAGAAATCACAGTAATTGATACCATAGGATGCAGTTAATACATTTTGAAATAAATGTTAAATAACTTTTAATATAATATAAAATAAAATAAATAGAAAGTAATTACATATTTAAAATGCACTATTAAATTAATTAAAAACTGTTTAACAATATCGTCAAAATTTAGCTAAAAAATTCCCCCTGGTGTAGTAAATTATAACTGAAATGTAGCTGGAAAAAGTAAAATTTAGAACATATCTTCAAAATACAAATTTTGGTGCTGCCATCTAGTATTACTTTTATTATTCAATTGTCACAAGATAAACAGTTGTAAGCATTTGAATGTAACAATTGTTTTATTAACAGCAAAACCAAACTTATCCTTATATATAGATAATTATAAACCGAATATAAACCAACACAATGTATTTTAAAAAATATATTGTTAATAAAATTTAAAAAGCATACAAAATATTCTATTAGCTAACTTATTTAAACTACACTAAGAATTTAAATAATTCTAGAACATCGATAATATATAGCATATAGCTATATGCTATAAAACAAAATAAATTCATTAATAATTAATATAAATAATTATTAAAAATATAAAAATCTTTAATAAAAACTATTATATTTAAGATAATTATAAAATGAACAGGAAATAAAAAACATATGGGAGTATATAGAAGGTAAACAGATACTTAAATTCCGATTACCTAAAAAGCACAAATATAGTGTGTGGATTATTTTCATACATCCATAAAAATCCTAAAAGTATGAATGTGGGACATTCAAAAACATAAACCGATAATAAATTTTATAACACAAAGTGAAAATAGATAAATATTAAAATATTAATAAGAATAGAGGAATAATAATAAAAATAATTACCCAATTTTAATACATACAGTATAACTTTATTTATATTAAATATACTTATATGTATATTAATCACTATAAAAATGGCATACTATTAGTAATTAATATGATATTGTCCTTATTAAATTAAAATTTATAACAAATGATTGTAAATAAGATTAAACAATAATTAAGCTAATATGAAATTCACCAATTACATATAAAATATCAAATCAACATCCTTATGAAATACGTATCAAAAATATAGTAATAATACTAAACCCCCCATTTATATATATATATATATATATATATATATATATATATATATATATATATACTTCTTATACCGTTATAAAAAATACTTTTTATGACTTTTCAAAATTTTTGGTGCATTTTTGAATCATGAGATTTCGAAATTGCCCAAGTTTTGCATTTATCTTAACTTGTAGAAGGGAGGTACTGACATTTTTTTTCACGATTTATCATTAGTATAATAGCTGCAGTATAGTCTTGTATATCACAATTGTCAAACATTTTTTGCTCCAGTGCACAACTGACAACACAGTGAGCTGGATTAAAAAATAATAATAATAAAGAAAAAATCATGCATCAGGCATAGAATATGAAATACTTTCCAACAGTAAGAGAATTTGAGATTGAAATTTCATTTTTTTATGCAATGAAATGTGATTTTCAAACTCAATAATTTAGAGGAGTAAGTAGACTCTGGTGGATGCAATTACAACACTGTAAAAAATGTTCTGAATTTTCCTGCACTTTATGTTGTAATATTTCAAGCAGCAATGCTGTGAAATCGAATTCAAGCACCGATGCTGTGAAATAAAATTCAAGCAACAAGTGAAGTTAAAATTAATTTTTTTCTGTTACGTCACAAAGCAGCCAATAGCAACGCGATTTTCCCTAGACTTGTGAAAATTTACGGCATTTTCAAAGACATGAGCTTGTAATTTTATAGTAACTGTGTTGGCAGCCGGGGTGCTAGAACCTTTTGTTGTAAAATACAGTGATTTTTTCAAACGCTTTGTATTGCAATTTTTCAAGCACCGATGCTATGAAATTGAGTTCAAGCATCAATAGTGTGAAAGCGAATTCAAGCAACAATTGAAGTAAAAATCGAATTCTTCCTCTTACGTACACAACGCAGCCAATAGCAATGCGAGTTTTCCTAGACTTGAGAAATTTTACAGCACTCTTAAAGACAGCAGCTTGTAAATTTTACAACAATAGTACTGGCAGCCGGGGTGCCAGCATCTTTTCTTGTAAAATACAGTGATTTTTCAGGCGCTTCCTTTTGCCATTTTTGAAGCACCAATGCTATGAAATCGAGTTCAAGCAGCAATGCTGTGAAAGCGAATTCAAGCAACAATTGAAGTAAAAATCGAATTCTTCCTGTCACGTACACAACGCAGCCAATAGGAACGCAATTTTCACTAGACTTGAGAAAATTTAAAGAACTCTTAAAGACAGCAGCTTATAAATTTTACAACAATTGTATTGTCAGCCGGGGTGTCAGCATCTTTTGTTGTAAAACACACATTTTTTTTTTTTTTTTTTTTTTTTTTTTTTTTACAGTGAATGTGGATAAAACCTGGCACAACTATTTATTCAGATGGATGGTCCTCATATAAAGATGTAGGAAAATGAGGATGGCACCTTTTATTTCTTAATCATAGCAATCAATTTGTTGACCTTGAAATTGGATTCTATACTAATACTAATTGAAAGTATGTAGAGACAGCTTAAAAGTGCCTTACCCACCCATAATCGGCAAGTGCAATTTTTACATAGTATTATGCATGTTTCATCATCAATGCACGGGAAATGGTGAAAATCCATTTAGTAAATTTATTGAAATAGTTTGGAAAACAAAGTGGGAGAAATTCAAAATTTCTGTTAAGTGCAATAATTAATTATATAACCTCCACATATTCTCATATTTTTTTAGCAATTTATCTAAATGTATTTATATTTATTGTAGTATTTGTATTTATAACTGTTTATTTATTAAAATTGTTTCTTTTACTTTCTTTTTAAAAATTATATAATTTGTTTTGTTCTTTAGTTATTAATTAGACTATCCTTTATATATTGTTATTCTATTTTTAAAATAATAGAAAATGTTTCGTTTATCACTCGTTTCGTTTTCATGTTGAAATTAAAAATAATGTGGTATTATAGCACGCTAAATGTAACTGGCATTCGAAAACGAGGTTTTCGCCAAATTGGCATCCAGAAAAAATCGCGCCAAACCCGGTGAGTATATGATATCTGTGCCATTCAGTTTTAATGTTTGAGGATGAATTTTTCTTTTTATACTTACTTTTCTTTATATTTAATAATGTTCATTAAAATTATTTTTTATCGCAAATATATTGTTTTCAGCAGACAAATATATTTCTGTTTTCAAATTGTTTTTAGCAGTATCACTTTATGGTTCGCCTTAAATGCTTAGGTATTAATCTTTATTATCAGAAATAGGAACCAGCTGCTTCATTGTCCGTATTATATCGCAGATAATAGTTCCTTAGCTTATGCAGATTGTTTGGTCTTTATATCTTTGTTTGTTGCTAGAAACATGTTATACCCATAAAACTTGATTTATTTCTACTCTTTAATTTCGTTAGTTCCATATGTCATCCTCAAAACCGAGAAAGTTGTTACACTTTATATTACTAATCTGTATTACATTACATAGCAAGTGTGATATATGGGGCATTCTCACAATCTTTTGGAGATACATACAGGAATAAAAATCTGGTGATTATTACCCAAAGACATTACTGTACTGTAATCAATTTCCTTTGTGTGTCCCTGTAAATGAATAAAAAATGCTATGAATGTCCTGTTCTAACGTGATCGTAGTGAAATTCAGTGATTTATATCAGTTTCATTTGAAATAGCATAATGTCATTAAAATACTCTGCAAACAATTTTTCATACCATAATCTAATGGAATACTTTTGAGTGCCCCTGAAAATGAACGAATAATCCTACATACTCCATATACAATACCAAACATGCTTTGGGGACCCTAAATATCCTTATCAATTTCATGAAAATCCGAGTATATTTACGGGAGTTATTCCCCATATACCATAATGTAATGGAATACTTTTGAGTGCCCCTGTAAATGAACGATTAATCCTACATACTTCATATACAATACCAAACATGCTTTGGTGACCCTAAATAACCTTTATCAATTTCATGAAAATACGAGTATATTTACTGGAGTTAGAGCGTGGACAGACGGACAGACAAACCGAATGCATAAACACTTTTCAACTTTGTTGGAAAGTGTTAAAAAACAGTAAATTTCAAAATATAATTATATATATATTGCAACATAAAAATATAGCTTAACTAAAATTTCTGGAACATCATGCTCACCTTTATATTGTATAAAATATTTAAAATCAAAACTTAGATCATAAGTTGATAGATCATAATCAATATAGATATAGTGTTACTATTTTTACTGAAATATATACATAAAATATTTAAAATCAAAAAGTATGATTCATTTTAGAAAAAAGTGCTAAAAATAGTACATAAAAAGTGTTTTCTAAAACATAATAAACCGTCGAAGATATTAAAACTCGATACCCAAGCGCTTTCAACTGTTTGAAACAGTCATCATCAAGCGAAATTTCTGAGGCGAGAAATTACCTACATTAGATTTACCTAAACATTACCTACAAGACGAGTTAATTATTATTAAGAAAATTCCAAAGGGATCTGGTATAATGCACTAAATATCTCTGGCGAATTTGGATCGTAACGATTAATCACCCCACACCCTCTTCCTTTGAAATAGACTCGTCTCCAGATATTTAACCAACGGCCATGCACAAACAATCACACCTCTGAGATTTTACCTGATGATGACTGTTTTGAAAGCGCTTGCGTGTCGAGTTTTATCATCATCGACGGATTTTTATGTTTTAGAAAGCATTTTTTATGTTATTTTAGCACCTTTTTAGTAAAATGAATCATAAGTTTTGATTTTAAATATTTTACGTATATATTTCAGTAAAAATAGTAACACTATATCTATATTGTTTATGATCTATCAAAAATTGTTTTGACTATATTTACATCTAAATGCCAATCTTTTATTATACAGTGAAACCCCGATTTAACGTAACCTGTATTTAACGATTTACCGCATATAACGTCATTTGCCATTAGTCCCACTTAATTTCCTATTCTTGTAATATTAAAAAATCTCAGATTTAACGTTATCATTTTGAAATATTTCCCGCATTTAACGTTTTTCCAGCGAGAAAAACTTAATGAAATTTTCCTGAAATAGAAATTTTGATGGAAGACTTCCGTATAACACTCGGAATCGCCCTTTTTTTTTTTTATCATTTTTAAAAATCTGAAAGTACAATATTTTAAATCCCACCTCTTTTCATCCACGCATATTCGTAAAATCCCGCTAATCTCATTGTATCTGATTGGAATTTCCTTTCAGTAGTCGGACGAAGTTGCTAGCATTCCTTAGGGAATTTTTGTTAGCTGTAACCAGTAAAAATATGGCGACAAAAAGAAAGCTACTTTCTTTTCTGTTTCAACCTGTTTCTTCTCCTAAGACGCGCTTCATGTTGCTTGCGTCGTCTCAGTGTGCGGCCTGACTTTCACTCAGAATCATATAGCTGGGATAATGATGAAAATAATGATGAGGGACATGGAATTCATTCTGCTCCATTCAAAATTTAAAAACAATGAAAGGGTTCATTTCAAATTGCGAAGGCCAAGAGAAAAGTTTTTAAAAAGTTATATATTTTGAGAATGCGATCTGTAATGCTAAAAATAGGCGTAAAGTAAAATAGCATTTTTCTTTAAATTATAATTTAGAAAACCGATGAAAAACTATTCTAAAGGAACAAATAAACGGTATGTTACCTAAATTGTTCTTTATTTTATGCTCTGAGTCTTAGCCCGATTTAACATTTTCCGGCATATAGCGTTATATCTGTATGGTGCCTTGAATAACGTTAAATCGGAGTTTCATTGTATAATATTAAAATACAGCACATATATTTAAAATTGGGTAGTTTATCTTAAACTATGATTCGGTTTAATAGATTGTTAAGATTTAATATTAGCTGCAATCAAATCTTTTCCGTAATAAAGCTGCTTTTTTACAACCAGTTGTTACGAAAAAATGCTCTTCATTAAACAATACATATCCGCCTTGCAATATAATTCTAAATAGCAATATAGAGTATTATGACTTCCACGGTTATGTGAATAAACTCTGGGATAGGAAGTAGAAATAAACCAAGTTTTATGAAAATAATATTTTCTCGCAACAAATAAAGATATAAAGACCGAGCATTTTCCATAAACTGAGGAACTATTTTCTCTGATGTAATATGGAGAATGAAGCAGCTGCTGCCTAATTTAGGTAATTAAGGTTAATGCCTCAAGCATTTAGTGAAGTAGAAAAAGCGATACTGCAACAAGCAATTTGGAAACATAAATAGATTTGTTTTCTAAAAACCATATAAATGAGTTAAAAAGGAATTTCTGTTATGTTATTTCATTTTTCATACTTATTTAAAAATAAAAATAAATGCAGAAGTGTAAAAAATATATAATAAAGAAAAATTCAATTTTTTTACGTGGAATATAATTATGTACAGAATTTTTAAATTTAACAATATTAAACTACTTTTAATTATTTTAAAATTATAATGCGTTTGATTATCGACATATTTTGGACCAGACAATAAAGTTATATATAGAAAGAGACAAAATAAGAGAGGTGATAGTACCCATCATGATGACTTTTCGTATAGGTAAACAAGGGCAAAATCACTTTTTCTGCAATAAAAAACAAACAAAAAAAACCAAAAACAAATACACGATGTCTCGCTCCAACCCTAACCCGAATTTTCGTTGATTAACTTCAACAATATTAAATGTATTATAGTAAAAATTTCCACAGACTAACTTTTTTGTGTGTGAAATGTAATGGAATCATGAAAGGTAGTGGAAGTAAACTATAATTCAGTCAGTGATAACATATGTGCTGTGCAATCTGCTAATCTCTGAATAGAGGAAATTCTGTTTCAGTGTAGTTTAGATGCGAATGGGGGACATCACTGGAACTTCTCGTGATGTCATTACGTTTTGTATAAAGGAAATTCATTTCGTTGTAAATACTGTTAAAATAGCCTCATTATTTTTGAAGTTATCAACGACAGTCTATCTTCACCTTGTACTAACCCTGTATTTTTAATTGAATAAGTATATTGTAACTCTGGTTCTCCATATAAAAGTTGTTCACTTTTGCCATTTGCTTAAAAATTGTGTTTAATTATTAACTATTTTACTAGGAAAAACATGATATAGTGAATACATGATATAATGACAGAGTGAAACCTGATATAAACTTTCTGAAACTGGTTTCAACTATTAGAATGCAATATCACTAAAATCTCACTTAACTGTAATCTATTAGTAAGAAAAGGAAAAGGTAATGCAACTTATAACAGTTGATACGATATCCATCCAGCCCTCATTCATTAATTGATTTTTTAGAGCTTTTAACAAAAATTGGTTATTGTTAGCAGTTTTCCTCCCATCAAAATTTAGACCCTCTTTTAGCCTTCTTTTTAATCTTTTTCAACACTTTCCAAACTTGATAAATTCGTCAACATTTGTTTTGTGTCTGTATGAAGATTTTCCAAATATCGATATATCTGCTGAACTTTTGCTCCAGAATTGTCATTTTGATACAACAGTGTCACTGGCAAAACACGATACAGTAAAGAAAACGTCATTTTACATTAAAAAGAATTAAAAGGGCAATTCCACAGAAAATTCTCATTTTGGGGGGAAATAAAAATTATAATAGGTTTAATTTAAGGGTATGATTGAAAAGCTTGATATTTTTATGTTCTATAATAAAATACTAATAAATAGGCATTGTAAATTACTAAGTTAAGTACCATTATTGTCTTTGTAAAGTCTTGATGTTACGTCAATTACACAATAAAAGTTACGTCAGTTACATGTGTAAATGTCTTTTTTCTTTTTTCTTTGTCAGAAATTAATTTAAAAAGTTACTGTCATAATTTGTCATCACTTAGTGTTATTGAGAACACTAAATCACTTTTTTTAACCTGATAGTTTTGATATTTTTTACACTTCAATGAAGGCAGAAAAAATGTTTGTCTCTTTTATGTGACATCAGCTACAGAATTTTGAATTGCAATTTTTGGGACTAAAAGAGAGACTGAAATAATCTGCAGGTATTTTGGTATTAAGTCCTTAGTAAGAAACACTTTAAATTGTAAAAATTTGCTCTAGCTTTATTAGTAAATTTTCTACACAGCTTTGAAAACAAAATTCGACGATCAAGTGTTACGATGGAATTGACCAGAATGTAGATAATTTAAATCGTCTTTTTTTTCTGTGAGTGAGCAGATGCTATATTTCGGAACTTAAACTTGAATGCATATTAATATTTTACAAAAAAAAAAAAAAAAAAAAAAAAAAAACTATTTTTGATATATGAAGGACTCGGGTGTAAACAAACTGACTTTTTCTGATTTTTGCGGAAAAATTGTTAACAGTATTCACACATCCTTTTAAAAATACAAAGTTTGTTTATTACTCAATTTATATCATCATAAACTAAGACAAATTTTCTATAATTGAAAGGAGATTTGGTAATTGAAAATTATTATGTCCAATAAAATCAAATCTATGAGACAAAAAATATTGCATATATATTTAACTAAAAGATCCGTTCTTACAAATCAGTGGTTTTAACGAACGAAATCGCAATAGTTTTGTTGCAGATTTTTTTAAAAACCTAAATCTTGAATAACTCGAAAAGTGCAGTTTTTTATTTACAACTGTTTTATGCCCGTTTCACGGGCATTGCACAGCAATAAATTTTTTTTAATGGTCATCATTTTTAAACAAGATGGCGGATGAAGCTGGCCAACGAACTCGGAGGAGACATTCATATGTATTATCCACATACTCAATCTTATCCAAATCGGTGTATAAATAAGAGGGTTATATCATGGCAAAAATCAGATTGTTTGAAACTGTCAGCTACCCTAGAACTTCAAACTGCTATATCTCAGCCATTTTTTAAGATAAAGATAAAACAAAACATGCTTCGGAATCCTTGTATTAAGGTCAGATTCTTAAGAAAAAGAAATATTTTTCAGTTTTTTTACTTATTTGCACCGCTTTTTATTTATTTATTTATTTTAAATGGCCGCCATTTTGAAACAAGATGGCTGATGAAGTTGGCCAAAGAACTCGGTCGAGAAATTGGTATGCACTATGCATACAATTAATTTCATCCAAATCGGTATATTTATAATGCCCTTTAAATCTATATTACAAAGCAAAATCATGTCCTTAAGTAATGCAGACGTCATTTTGATAATGTTCAAGCATGATTACAAGTCTATCTCTATCGCGTGCAGCTCCATTACAAAAGATTAACCCGTTTCCACGTAAAACAATATAAATAGTCCATTCCGGCCAATATTCCATAACGAAATTTAACAGATATGTAATCGAACTACGGTCTTAAACCATTTAAATTATCAGAATAAAAAAGACTGCTGTAATTAGAGAAATGATTGTAGACTTGTTTTGGCTTTTAACTCCTGATATAGGATAATACATAGGCTAAATCGGTATTTTTAATGTAAAAATGTTCTTTTATGTTGTTAGTGACCAATCTAGAAAATATATATTAAATCTCAAAAAATATATTAAAGATTACAATACAAATAGACTGTTTTTTTAAACACGAGAAACCTGGGTTGCATCGATAAATGATCGATAAGCGATAATTGATCTACGAGTACATTATGTAATTCAATTATTCGTGTAATTTTAGTTTCGAGCATTTAAAAAAACATGAGAAGATGGAGACAACCATCTTAAAACTTAAACGGAATTCCATCTACAAATTGTACAAAGTTACGTATTTATCAGTAGTGAAAACATTCGATTTTAATTAAGCGGCGACATTTTTAATTCAGTTAATCAGAACTAATCATAAAGTTCTTGCTGCAACTAATGTGAAAATTAATTCGATAATTCAAAATTATTTTATCACATGTAATAGTTTAAAAAATAAAAATATATATATAAATAAAATAAAACTACAATATTACTGTAGAGTTTGGAATCGCTTTTTGTTTTCACATTTACCCTTTTTTCAATTAAAGATAGGAGAATACAGCAAAATTCTAAAATTATCACACGATCAGCAAATGAAAATCCAAATAAAGTTTTTCTTGCACTACATTTCAACAAGATTTCTTGTCAAAAAAACCACGGTTATGTATTAGCGTAAAAACTTCAGAATGACTTCAATCACTGTAAACAAAATTCCGTGGATTGTAAGTACATTTACAGTGATGTTACGAATTGTTTTTCAATAAAAGGGATTTCGTGAATGAGTCAAAAAATACCGTATATCTAAAAAAAACTATAGATTTTAGATAAATAAACTGTGAGCTAGGGCGAAATTAAAAAATTGTTCATTTTACGGAATTAATCTGTACTTACTGCAAATTTTCTTTTCTTTTAACATTTTGTATTACCGCAACATTTTATCTGCAGCATACCCAAAAATGTTACTTATAGAGTGTGCATTAACGCTGGAATCGCGATGAGGATG